>BSWB01000001.1:4387500-5012500 GCA_033239125.1 Fagopyrum homotropicum | reverse complement strand
TCAATAGTATAGCCTATAGCTTTCCTATGTTTCCTAAGGACAATCATGAGCTGATTATGTTCATCTATGCTTAGATTGGAACTAACAATAACCGGAAAGGTAGAATTAGATCCTAGAAAAGCGTACCTTAGATGAGTAGGAAGTGGTTTGAGTTCCATTGCTTTCGGTGCTTCCAATGATCCTTGAGAAGCGTCCGATGTCTCCTTAGATGTTTCTAAGGGTGATGAGTGTGTGGAAGGAGAATCAGAAGAAGTTGAAGAAGTGTCTCGATCACTCCTTTCCACGCCCAAAATTACGGGTTCCTCATGGCCTCCACGGCCGTGGTTTAGGGCGTGGAAGGGAAATACAGATGTCACATCTTCTCCACGACCGTATAACTCCCTGGAGTGAGGCACGATTTTGGTTGTGAAATCCACGGCCGTGGAATACAGGGTATAACCGTGGATTCTCACGTTTTCTGCCTCATCGTGAAGTTTCTCAAACTCCACTTCACCTATCTCTTCTTGTGCTTCTAAGGCTTCAATTGCCTCATTGCACTCTTCTTCTTCCCCTACATTGGTTAGACTCATAGTGATAACCTTTTGTAAAGGATCGTTAAAGAGAATTGCACTTACCTCCTCCCTAGATAAACCTTCTTCATCTTGGATATCGAAAATATCCTCATCAAAGATTGACTCCTTCACTAGAGTAGAAAGAACGAATTCTACTTTCTCTTCTCCTATATCAAAAGCGAGTCTACCATTCTTGCAATCGACTATGCAGCCGGAAGTTGCAAGAAACGGTCTTCCGAGTATGATCGGGACCGGACTATCTGCAGGAATGTCAAGCACGACAAAATCAATGGGAACAAAGAATTTACCTAGCTTGACCGGGACGTCTTCTACAATACCGACGGGGCGAGTGATGGATCGATCCGCCATGTACAACGTCATCTTCACCAGTTTAGGGTCGCCTAAACCGATCTTCCTACACAATGCAAGTGGTATGATGCTCACACTTGCTCCTAAGTCACATAACGCATCGTATGTGACATCTCCCACTCCTATGGGAATGCAAAATGACCCCGGATCCTTTAGCTTTGGGGGCATTTTATCCTTCATGGTTTTGATGAGATCCGAAGAATCCGAACTCATCTTAACCTCTCCGAAGTCTTCTAGCTTCCTCTTGTTAGAGAGGAGTTCCTTCAAGAACTTGCCATAAGCCGGCATACCTACAATAGCATCAATAAATGGTATATTAATATGCAGCTTGCTCATGAGTTCTATGAACTTACCAAATTGTTTATCTAGGCGCGCTCTCGCTCTAGATTGAGGGAATGGTAGGGGAGGTTTATAAGCTGAAGGGGGAACGTAGACATCTTCCTTCTCCTTCCCCTTCTCTTTCTCCTTGTCCTTCTCTACGGATACTTCAATGAACTTAGGCTGCGGATCGGTGGTAGTCACTCCGCTCCTAGTTGTGATTGCCATAACCCTTCCCTTAGGGTTGTCCTCCGTCTTTCCTGGAAGTTTCCCTTGATTCCTAGGAACTTCCTCCGCATGGTTGATCATTTGGTTTTCCAAGACCTTTTGAGCTTTGTCAACCTTGGAAATTTGATCATCAACCTTAATGAAGCGGTTCTCCAACCCTTGAAGCTTTCCCAAAATCGTTTCCAACATGGGATCAGGCTTCTCCTTCCCCGAATTGTTTCCTCCATTAGATGATTGCCCCTGGCTTTTCAAAGGAGTAGAGGAAGAGGAAGGTGGAGTTAGTGAATTAGAGTTGGAAGGATAAGAGTTACCGGAATTTTGTTGATTGGAGCACCAATTGTTGTTGTTTGAACCCCTATTGTTGTTCCAATTGTTGTTCCGGTTGTTGTTGTTTTCATTCCAATTGTTATTCCGGTTGTTGTTCCGGTTATTGTTGTCGCCGCCATTGTTGTTGCCCAAATAACCAACATCCTTCCCTTGTTGCTTTGGGAAGTTGGTCTTGATAGCCTCCTTCAACTCTTTGATCTCATTGTTGAGGGAGAAAATCTGGTTTTGAGCTTCATGTGTGAGCTTTGCTCCTTGCTCCACACGATTTCCCTCCACTTTCCGGTGAGAATACTTCTCTATGACTCTTGCTTGCTTCTCAATGAAGTCCCAAGCGTCATCTTCTCTTATGTCCATGAATGTTCCACATGAGAGGGATTGGAGGTTGAATTGCGTTCCCGCATCTAACCCCTTGTAGTAAATCTCCAGCAAGGCAAGTTTGGATATGCCATGATGAGGGCAATCCAATAGCAAATCCTGAAACCTTTCCCAAGATTGAAACAAACTTTCGTTAGATCTCATGGAAAAAGCATTAATCTTACCTCTAAGTTCCGCCGTTTTGGATGGCGGAAAGAATTTAGTGAGGAACTCCGCGGAAAGGTCTTCCCACGTGTCTAGTTTCCCACTAGGAAGAGCTTGATACCAAGATAACGCTTTCCCCTTCAAGGAGAAGAAGAAATGCTTGAGCTTATAGCTGTTGGTAGTAGCGCTCTTTGGTCTCATTGTCTCCATCATACACTCAAAGTTCTGCAAGTGTTGGTGTGGAGATTCAGCGCTTGTCCCGCCAAATTGGTTTTGGCGAACAAGAGTAATGACTTGAGGGTTGAAGCTAAACCCTTGCACATCATCAGCATCGAAGTTCACGCCCAAACGGCGTGGTTGTTGTGTTGGATCCATCCGCTGGCCAAGAGTTCTTGGCTCTTCATCTACACGTTCGATCCTCGCATTCCTAGGTGGAACACGACGATTGGCAGCTCCCCGTGGATGGAAAGGATTCACATTGATCGTGGGATCAATCTCCTCTAACGGTGGCATGGAAGAATCACTATCATCAGCGGATGAGTGACCTTTTCTTCTAGACCTTGATGCTTTCCTTGAGGATTTCTTGCTTCCCTTATTCTTAAGGTCGCTTAGCTCTACCCTCATCTGGAAGATCATGTCTTGTAGATTGTTAACTTGAGATTGATGACGATCCATTTCGTCTTGGCGGAGGGTCTCATTCCATTGGAGTTGAGCTTCCTTCTCCGCCAACTCCGCTTGAAGATCACGTTCGTGTCCTTCAGCCATTTTCTTTTCCTTGCGCTTTTGCCTTAAAGTTTTCTCTAACTCTTGATCAAGAGGTAAGAGATCTTCGGTGTTCCTAGACTTGCGCATGCACTCAAAGTAATATCAAATAACGAGAGCAAGCTCCCAAGCTTGACAACCGATAACCGAATTCGGCCGAAACCAAATCCCCGGCAACGGCGCCAAAAACTTGTTCGCCCCTAGAGGTGTGTGCAAATAAGCTTTAAATTTATAAAACTAGAATTAAGCAAGCGAACCCGCAGTGTACGGATCGGTGTAGATTAGCAAGTATTCCAGAGTATCGAACACAGGGATTTGGGTGGGAACAAATTCAATTGCAGATTATCAAGCGAGTAAATATGAGAGTTTGCAAATATTGGGAAAACAACAATCCTAAAGATCCAAGTATCAAGCTGTGGCAATCGATTCAAGATATACTAATGATAATAAGACAGAGTTGAGATATGCAAAGGTATGCTAATGTAAGGTAATCGTACGGTGAAGTTCCAAAAACCTTATATGACTCACCTACAAGACACTCTCTATACAGGTTGTTGAGGCTTCAATATAGAAAGGATCTAAAGGCAAGAATTAATGTCAAATACCCAAACTTGCAATCCAAGGATCAAGACTAACTTAACCGATTACGGTTGTGACACTCACAATCGAGGTAGAGGTTGTTGAGGCTTCACTACCACCTAGAAAAGGCAAGCCTAAACTAAGTTAAAGCAAATCTTTAACTTTGGATTAAAGTAAAAGCAGGTTCGTAAACTTAAGGGAAATCACGGGTAGATCTTGAGACTCCACGGCCGTGGAACTCAAGATCAAACCGTGATTTAGGGTTCGTCGACGATTCTCTCAAACTCTCAGGGTCTAATCTGTTTACGATCGATCTATCATCATCTAAGCCACAACTATCAACCCTTCACCTTAGAATTGTTAAGGGTTTTTAGCCAATAACATTCATGTTGATATCAAATTCAAAGATTAAAAGATTGAAAGATGAAAACTTTCGAAAACTTTCAATAAACTTCAAATCAATCTCAAAGTCACAATCAATAACGAATATTGTCAATAGGTTCAGAATAAACCAAACAAACACAATCTTAGGAAAGAAGGAAGAACGGGATGTCAATCCGTCTTCTAAATCAAACCTAAACAAGAAGAGAAATCTTCTTGCAATAATCTTCCAAAAGCTTCGATCTTCCGCCAATCCGGAAATCTCGACAGCAATCTCCACCAAAGGTGCGAGATTAGGGCAAAATCCCAATGCGAACTTCGATCTCCAATGAGATGTAAATGCTTCCAAACGAGGCTAAGCGAGCGTAAGCGAGGGCTATGCGTGTCTATGCGAGGATGACGGAATCTTGCTTCGTCCGTCTTTTTATAGGGCAAGATAAGATATCGGCCCGGCCCAATCTTCAAAAGATCGTGGCTTCATAATGTGGCGAAAAAGATCGCCAAGATCACGGTCGTGGAAGGTTCCACGACCGTAATTTAGAGCGTGGAAAGTGTCACGGTTTGAACCATGGATTCCACGACCGTAATAGTTACTGGAATGCATCACGCCTCTCTTTGCAGGGTTCCACGGCCGTGGAACTAAACGTGGTTTGTAGTACGGCCGTATTTTAGAGCGTGGTTTAGGGCAAAAACGTGATTCTTCCCTAGACTCGTGCATTCCTCAAGTTGAACTCCAATTTGCTCCTAAGAATGCCCTTAATCCATGGACATACTCAATCAACTCTTCTTTGCTCGATTTCGTTCGGAAATGACTCTCAATCACTTATAATAAACATAAAGCTAGTGTAGACATCCATATCGACAATATAGGCAAACTAGCTCACAAATGCAACAATGCTAAATCAAAGACTATCAATATGAACCAAATACACTTAGAAAACGTGCCTAAAATATCACAATATTTCATGCTAACACTATGCCACTTCGGTTTAAGGATAATTGTTGTTCTCCAAGCATTTTGTCAAGAGTAGCTTTAGATTTAGTAAATTACACAAGAGCTATTTGTTGTTCTTGACATTTTTCAGAAAGTTTCACTTTTTCAATCTCTAAGTCAGTATTACATGTCTTAAGAGATGAGAGGTTTGCCTTTAGTTCGGAATTTTCCGATCGTAAGGCCTTAACCTCAGTGTCAAGATCTGATTGTATGCTGTCAAGATCTTGAACTTTCAGCGAAAGCATTCTTATGCAAGTTTCCTGATCCTTTAGCTTTTCTTTTAAAATGTTGATTTCTTTGCTGTAAGATTCTTCATTAGAAATCATGTTTTTCAGCACTTTTGATAAAACAACAGTAGGACTGGATATAAGATCTCTTACCATTCCATCCCGATGTTGATCTTGGTTTTTATCGGTTTTTCCCATAAGACACAAGTTTGAATGATCATCTTCAGAATCTGAATAACTTGATGAGTCTGAATCACTCCATGCTGCTATCATGGCCTTCTTGCTAAATTCCTTTTTCTTGAATTTGTTTCTCTTCTTTTGAGGACATTCTTTAACAAGATGATCTGTTTCACCACATTCATAGCAATTTAGAACACGATTCTTTTTCAAGGGGTTAGAAGACTTACCTTTGTATTTAGATGATCCAGCATATTCTTTATTTGAGAATTGCTTTTTCATTTTCAATATTCGTGCTAGTCCTCTTGTGATAAGAGTGAAAGGATCTTCATCATCATCATCATCACTGTCAGAATCTTCCAGTGGTTTCTCTTTCTTTGCCTTGAATGCCATTTTCGGAAATTCCCCATCGTCCTCATTGAGGATCATTTCATGGGTGATTAATTTGCCCAGCAAATCATCAAGAGCAAGTGTATTAAGGTTTTGTGCTTCTTCTATAGCAGTTACCTTAGGACCCCACATTGCTTTAGGCAAACATCTGAGTATCTTTCTGACTTTTTCTTCGTTACTAAAAGTCTTTCCCAGTGAGTCAAGATTGTTAATGATCTCCGTAAAACGGGTGAACATTACTTTGACTGATTCATCTGGGATCATTTTAAACAATTCATATTGTCTAAGAAAGATACTTATTTTGATCTCTTTGACCTGGCTGGTTCCTTCATAGGTAACCACTAATTTGTCCCATATTTCTTTTGCAGATCTGCATGAAGATATACGATTAAATTCGTCAATACTTAAACCACAATATAATAGATTAATCGCCTTGTAATTCTTCGCCACGCTCTCTAGATCTTTCTGATTAAATTCAGCTTTTGTCTTGTTTACTCTTGTACTGTTAGGACCTTCCTTGGTGGGAGTGTTAGGTCCGTTCTTGATAATATGCCAAAGCTCTAAATCTTGATCGATAATAAACATCTGCATCAAGGATTTCCAGTGCATAAAATTGTTTCCTACAAACAGAGGCGGTCGTATAATTGATCTTCCATGACCGAAACCTCCTTGTCCTTCACCTGCCATGATTAGACTCACAGATAATAATATCTAGGAAAACGTGAGTTAGGCTCTGATACCAATTGAAATGCGGAATAGGCAGATAAATAGTTTAGCCAATACTCTAAAAGGGGGGATGAATAGAGTATGGAAACTTTTCGCAATCTCAGAATAGGTAAGACCTTATCGAAAAAGATAAGACCTTATCAAACGAGATAAAGTCTTATTAGTATCTATAAGACCTTACTCGTTTCTCTAAGATTGATATTAAACGTAAAGGTTTAGACAAACCAGGAATGTTAAGAGCAAGATGAGATCAACAGTAAAGGACACACGATATGTTGACGAGGTTCGGTCACCAACACGACCTAGTCCCCGCCTAGGGTTGTCCAACCCTAGGATTCCAAGTAGCTTTATTTTCAGAAGATTTAATTAAAACAAATCAAAGATTTGTTAAAATCAAATCCTGTAAAGATTTGAAGATCTCCCAATTTATTTTCAGAAAATTTAATTAAAACAAATCAAAGATTTGTCAAAATCAAATCCTTTAAAAAACTCAACAAGAATCGACTTTATATATTTGGTTTGAAAATCAAACCAAATATAAAATCCAGTTCATAAAAAATTGTTAGCCCAATAAATTATTGGACTAAACCAAATAGGCTCTTTCGAACTTAGACCACGTATTAGTTTTCACCAGTTTGGTAAGGTCTTACCAGATCATGTAAGGCCTTACTGAAACCTGGAAACCAAGGTTTCAGCAATATGGTAAGGCCTTATCAAACACTGTAAGGTCTTTACCAAAACTTGTAAGATCTTACCAAAACCTGGAAACCGAGGTTTTGACTTTCATCAGCCATTTTCATAATGCCTTATTATCAAGGTGGCGTTAACACAAAGAAATAAGAATCTCGCAATGTAAAGACGAACAAGAGATTGAGAAGTAGATGTGCAAGAGAGTGAAAACTAACCATAACGTAGACTTGGTTAAATTTGTGTGTTGTTGTCATGGGTACGAAAGATCAACATTAACCTACTCTTGTCCAACCAGGAAAGCCTTTCGGTATTCTCATCCCTTGCATTGTCTTGTCTACGTACTCTTACTAATCCACGGAACATTCTTGTTCTTGGCACATAGGTGGAACCACAAGACTGTAAGAACTTGAAACTCTTCATCATCTACATCATCAATAGCTAATTTTATGGTTTGGACACATATTGCATACTAATCTGTTGATATATATAATTCTAGACATGGATGTACATTTCTTTCCCGGTAATACTATTTATAGTGGAGAAAGCATTGCGTATGTGTCTATCAGGGTGCTACTCAGCTGATATGTTACTGGTATCATTTTTGTTTTAACTTCCTCAATAGCCTATATAATAAATAAAAAATGCAGATGTTATGCTAAGAAGCGGCTGATTACTGTTTGCTGAATTTTGGATTAGGTTTTCGATCTGCCTTGCAATGTCTTTTCCATAAGGTTTCGCAAGCCGGAGAATTTTAAGTACAGAAGTGGTCAATACATCTTCATACAATGCCCGGCAATATCCAAGTTTCAATGGTGAATATTTATTACACTGAATTTAGCTTACTTCTCCTATGCATCAGAATTTATCCTTGTTCAGGAACTGATTCAATTGTCAACTTTGTAGGCATCCTTTCTCATTAACTTCAGCACCAGGGGATGACTACCTTAGGGTGCACATCCGAGCAGTTGGGAGCTGGACAACTGAACTAAAGAGGATCCTTACTTCTCAGAATTTAGAACAAGAAAAGTAAAATTTTCACTGAAGCATGTTAGAAAGTTCAACTCTTCTCTTCCACATTTTTTAAAGCTTATTTTTCCAATCCAGATCACTTAACTTGCTCGTGGATGGACCATATGGAGCTCCAGCACAGGATTATACAAACTATGATGTGTTACTCCTATTGGGTCTAGGCATCGGTGCTACACCGTTTATAAGCGTACTTCGAGATCTTTTGAACCACAGAAGAGCGGAAGGAATAACGGTATTGCCCTACAATTCCATGAAGGAAGAAATTTTCATCTTGCCTTGGGTCGGCACGTTTCACTAACTTAATCATACTTGTTAATCAAATTGAAGGACACAAATAGAATGAGAGTAAGAAGTGCTCGTTTTTACTGGGTTACAAAGGAACACACATCCTTTGAGTGGTTCAGAGGAGATATGAATGAAGTAGCAGCAATGGCTCAGGAGGTAAATAATCAACACTCATACATCTTATTTTACTTGTTATGCTTTATTATCCTTACCCGTGAAGTCACTTCATTTGTTCTATGTTTCTACTTATCCTGGATGATTAAGGGCTTCATTAATGTGCACAACTATGTCACGAGTGTTTATGAAGAGCGTGATGCAAGGTCAACTTTGATCGCCATGATAAATGACCTGAATCACAGGGTGAAGGAAATAGACACATTAACTGGTACCTGGGTAAGTCAATTCTTGATACCTTTCGGTTCAGATAATCATATATTCATATTTACCTTAAAATTGAACCACAGAATGTGAGAGAAGCTGAAATCCTTGATTATCATGCTGAATGAAATTTTTATATACATAAGACTGAAACTTACCAAAACATGTATGTGAAACTTATAAGCTGAAAGCATTTCAAAATAGTATGACACCGTTACGTATATATCAGACTCGTATCCTCACTCACTTTTTCAAATGCAGGTAAAAACACATTTTGGAAGGCCAAATTGGAACGTAGTGTTTAACAACATGGCTAAGGAGCACGAGGGCCGCACAGTAGGTAAGCAACTCATTAATTTCATGGGTTTGTGATACCTTGACCTTTGTGAAAGAGTATCCCCTCATTAACTTTCGTGAACTAGATACCTTTTTCTGCTCACTCAAAGCCATTTTTCTTCTAGTGATATTCGTTTTACAACTGGATGTTCTCGGTGCAAAATTTAATACTTTCTGGCAAATATCCGTTACAGAATGAAATCAATAAGCCCCCGTTTGGTTGTAACTCCTTAAATAGAAAGATAATGGAAATGAATATAGTCTATATGTGTACTATGTTCGTTAATTTTTTTGGAAACATTACTTGTGGTTTCATGCAAAATGCAATTGTTTCTCCCTATTTTGTTTCCCTACAGGGTATCAGAGTTGATCAAATTCTTCTCCTATTACTTCAAACAACAATGAATAATTCCAAAAAAAATTCATGAACAAGGGTATACGTATGGACTAGATTGTTTTCATTCCGGTTCCGTTTTCGGAGTTAAAATCAAACGGACCCTTAGTTTCTTACTTGATACGCTTTAATGAAAATTCACAGGGGTGTTCTATTGCGGGAATATGGAATTGGCAAAGAAGTTGAAGAAGTTGGCAAATGAAATGAGTCGTAACACACGTACGATATTCAAGTTCCACAAAGAACAGTTCTAGAAGGTAGATGAGACTGCTCAGGAGTTGAAACCTCGGATCTTTGCTTGCACATTTGAAGAATTTCTACCCTTGAAATGAATTGCACAAATCATGTTTGTATGTGACTGACTGATCAGTTTTTGGTATAGATTACTAATGTATATTAATTTAAAATGTGATGGGAACCTTATAGAAAGTATCTCCAAGATTGATAATTATGCTTAATTTGTACAATACCATAAAATTCATACATTTGATAAGATTGAATCGCAAAAGTGAACATCACTTCAGAGGAGATTATATTACTCGATTTGCAGGTAGAAGGAAAATTCTATAAAATTCATACGTTTGAATCATTACATTGCTGGGAACTCTAAGCAAGCACATCATCCCAATAAGCACAAACTGAAATACAGGATGATCTCTACAAGAATTGTAGTGGTGGTTGTCTGGGAGTTTGGATTCAGATGAAATCTTCCGTTTCTTGTTACAAACGCGTTCCTGTTCATGGGAGTTCTTGCTGGATCTGAAACTTGCATTATACCTATGAGGCAGCATCATATGACATAACGGAAAACGCGCATTCGTGACCATGGGGGTGGAACCATATGCCATAATTTGGCATCATCAATCTGTCTGCTGCAAAATATGCTGAAGTTTCGGCTACACCCAATCGTGCCTTCTTCTTCTTCTTCTTTACTTCATGTGCAGTTTCTGAGAAATCTGGAGTTTTATCAGGTTGAAACGCCTTCTTCTTCTTTACTTGCAGTTTGTATACCAAAAACTGATCACTCACATACAAACATGATTTGTGCATTTCAGGTGCACAAATCATGAATTCTACCTTTATTGATAAAAATATTTTTAGTTTTGAAATTATATCACTAAAACAATGCGACGTAGCGGAAACATATTGGTCTCATAACCCAAAGGTATAGGGATTGAATCCTCACTTTGGTTTTAGCCATTAGGTTTTTGGTATTTAATAAGGTATATTAATTACGTCTCTTATTACTCTAACAAACAAAAGGTATAATGTTCTAGTGGATAAGACATAGGTGTTGAATCTAATGGTCCCAAGATTGTTTGTACTTTTATAAGGTTAGTAGTTTATAAGACGGTGATTAGCTAAATTATTTTCAATGGAAATCTGCTAACCTTATAAAAATAGCATCGAGAAAATTGGAGTAGTGAAGCCCTTTTTGTATCCATGATACAATTTAGGCCCCTCTAATTTTCTAATTAAATTATAAAGAGACTATTAATTGGGGGGACCACTATAATTAAAAAATTCTCTCCCTTAATTAAACTATTAAAAATTAAAAAGATAAACTAAATTAAAAAGATAAGTGAATATTAATTGTGGGGACCACTCTCATTAAAAAGATTCTCTCCCTTAATTAATATGGTTGTTTTTTAATTAAATAAAAAAAATGAGAGTGGTCCCCACAAATTCTGTACATAATTTTATGTACATAATTTCACACGCATATTATGTACATAATTTTGCACGCAGATTATGTACATAATTTCGCACGCATATTATGTACATAATTTCGCACGCAGAGTATGTACATAATTTCACACGCAGATTATGTACATAATTTCGCACGCAGATTATGTACATAATTTCGCACGTAGATTATGTAAATAATTTTGCATACAGATTATGTACATAAAATTATGTACATAATTTCGCACGCAGATTATGTACATAAAATTATGTACATAATTTCGCACGCAGATTATGTACATAAAATTATGTAATTAATTTTAATGCCAACAAGTAAGCGACTCTTTGAAATAAAATAAGCAATATTAATTAAGGGAAAGAATCTTTTTAATGTTAAAACTAATTCCTTAATTGTAGGGGACCACTCTCATTTTCCTTTTTTATTTTAAAAAATTAAGGGCAATTTTGATAACTAGGCCTTTTTGAAAAACTAGAGTAGTAACTAGGGCTTTTTGATGTTTCAATTAAGTAAATGTACCCCAACCTTTTGTATTTATTTTCAAACTCTACACACTCTTCTCTCAAGGGGTACATTTACTAAACACAAAACTAGAAAAAGCCTAGTAAACCAAATTGTTTCAAAAATTAATGGAGAGAATCTTTTTAATTTTGAATAAATGTAGGGACTACTCTTATTTTCCTTTCTAATTTTGAAAGTATCTTAAATTTTTTTAGATTTTATCTTTTTCTCAAAATTACAAGGAGCCTAGTTAATACACATTGAAACATTAAAGCCTACTTAATCTACATTTATACAATAAAAGTCTACTTACCCCTTTTACTCAATAGCATCAAACTTTACATAATATTACAAAAATATCCAACTAGAGTTGTCTCTACAAGGCCCCGTGATTTAAGTAGGATGACATAATGGTATGCATGCTGATATGACCAAGTCTTCTGTGTCAAAGTCTTGGATCGTCTGTCAAGGCCTTGAGACACTTCAGACTAGTCACTGCAACTTGGTTAGTATTCATAGAATATACATTATTGCAACAAGATGCATTAAGTACAATATCTCTAGTTTTAGCATTTTGAACTTCACATTTTTTTAAATCAAAAACCACTTTATTGTCTTTATCACATTTTTGAGTGATGCTAAGCAAATTACATTTTAAACCTTCAACAAGATAAACATCATCAATATAATTAGTATAATCATTACTGATTTTACTTATACCGATAATGTTACACTTTCCTTTGACACCAAGAGTAATTGTTGCAGCAGATTGCTTCTTTAAATTTGAAAATAGTGAGCTTTTTCCACTTATATGTCTTGAGCAATCACTATCTAATATTCATTTATGCTCCTTAATCTTGGTGATATCCTACAAAACAACCAAACTTTAACCTTTCCGGTTTGACCAAATGACAAATTTTGATTCATAATTAGGAGAGACCATATATATTTGGTGGTCTAGTCCCTTTAGGAATCCAATTTTGTTTTACTTTTTCTTAAACACAAAGAAAAGGTAATTTTGAATTTCATAAGAATCCTTTATTCTATATAGACAAGTTATTTTAACAAGTCCCTTCTTACAGCAATAGAAACATGTGAGTGTGCACCAATTTCCTTTTGCCTTTACAAAAAGTGGTCACATATGTCCTTGGAAAGTTCGCATTGTATTCAAGACCACTCTTGTTAAGGGAAGAATGTTGTTCACCCATCAACTTATCAAGATTAGCCTTGGAATTAGTGAATCGAATGAGTGCACCTTGTTGGTCTTTACACTTCTTAGTCAGCTGTATCTTTTCTTTCTCCAATTCAATGTTGCAATGACTTGAAGAAGAAATATTTTGCTTTAGAACCGAATTTTTCTATTCCAAGGCCTTGACTTTAATGTCAAACGCTAATTGTAAGGCTTTGAGATTTTCCTTTTTCAACACAAATCACTCATGCTCTTTTCTGGTTCCATAAGCTTATCTTTCAAGGAGTTATTCTCAAGAATGTAATTCTCTTTGTTTATAATCTTGTTTAGCAGAAATTTAAAAAGTACAATAGTGGGACTAGAAATTAAATTTCTCACCATTCCCTCAAGATGTCATTTAAGATTTTCTTCTTGGTCGGCCATCAAGCATAGATTTGTTTGATCACTTTCAAAGTCTGATTAACTAGAGGAATCATAGTCACTCCATGAGGCTACCATCGCTTTCTTCTTTCGGTCATTCTTCCGATAGTTGTTCCTTTTTCTTTTGTGGACACTCCTTTACTAGATGATCTGTTTTTACACATTCAAAACAAATTAGTACCTTAGAATTCTTACTAGAGTTTGAATACTTACCTTTATACTTTGATAATCTAGGATACTCTCTGTTTGAGAATTGTTTCTTCATCTTCAGAATTCGAGCAAGTCCTATTGTAATCAAAGCAAAAGGGTCTTCTTCGTCATCCTCACTTTTTTAATGGACTTTCCTTCTTTTTAGGTTTTCTAAGCCAAAATCTTCACACTTGAGGATAGTTCACCATCTTCTTCACTAAGGATCATTTCGTGAGTGATAAGCTTTCTGAGGAAATCGTCCAGAGGTAGAGTTTTTAGATCTTGTGCTTCCTCAATGACAATCACCTTTGGTCCCCATTTTGACTTGGGCAAACTTCCCAAGACTTTTCTGACTTTCTCTCATTTATGAAGACTTTTACGAGAGAGTCTAGGTTGTTCACATTTTGAGTGAATCTTGTGAACATTTCCTTTACAATCTCATTGGGTGTCATCTTGAGCAACTCGTACTGCCTTAGGAAGATGCGGATCTTGGTCTCCTTTACTTGGCTTCTTCCTTCTTATGTCACCACCATTTGTCCCATATTTCTTTTTCACTTTTGTATGATGAGAAACGGCTGAACTCATTTGCACGAAATCCAAAGTAGAGAAAATTCATATCTCTATAATTCTTAACCACATTCTCCAAATCGGTTTGAGAGTTCACTCTCATCTTTAGGCTCGATGGCTCCATCATCATTTGTCTTTGTTGGTTCTTTTGGGCCTTTCTTGATGTTGTCACAAAGTTCCAAATCCTGATCAATAATAAGCATTTGCATTAGAGATCTTCAGTGTGTAGAGTTATTACCACAAAAAAGGGGTGGACGATTGGTTGATCTTCCTTGTGCGAATCCTCCATCACCTACAATGGTCATGATTAATCTCATAGATGGTTAAATGAAATAAACTTGAGTCTAGCTCTGATACCAATTGAAGAACGGAGTAGGATAGAAATACTTAGAAGGGGGGTGAATAGAGTATGAGAAATTTTTGCATTAGTAGTGTCAAGGCCATGAAATTAATCTCAAGTGTTGAGATGAAACTCAAGATCTTGACTGAAACTTGTAAAGTTGAATGAATCTCAAGGTATTGAAATAGAACTTAAGATCTTGACGATATTTGAACCTTGTAAGGTGTATATGAAAATATAAAATGTTAATGTAAAGGTGGAAAGTAAAGCAAAAAGGACACACGATATGTTTACGAAGTTAGACTCTAAACAACCTACATCTCCGCCTAGGGTTATCCAACTGGTAAGATTTAACTCTCTAATATTTTACTTCCTTAGAGTCTTAGAGACATAAAACTAAGATGATCAATTGCAATGGAGAATAGCTTTGCTTAAAGATCAATGTGTGAGTTGTTATCTTCACTGCTTACACCGTCTCTTTTATAAGTTCTAGGGCTGATATCTTGGCCGTTTGAAGTTCAACTTAATCCCATAGAATCTACACAAAATCTTCAACAAAGAAATCTACATATCTCCACAAAATTTGGAAATTTGGATGTTGTAATCTGCACACAATATGTAATAAACAAATCCATATATCCGCATATATATATATAGAGAGAGAGAGAGAAAGAGAGTATAGATCATATGAGAACAGACCTTATCGTGTAATCATGAGAACAATTCGTAGTTATTGTTGGTTGAATGGATTATTCGTAGTTATTATGGTTTCAGAATATTATTTATTTAATAATTATGATATCTAATCTACATCTTGACCCTTAATACTCACCATCCGACGGTCTAAGATTGTTCTCATGATTACATGATAAGGTTGTTCTCATGGGAACATCTCTCTCTCTCTCTCTCTCTCTCTATATATATATATATATATATATATATATATATATACATCCATACACGTCATTGAATTATAAATTATTCAACGGTTAAGATTAAAAATGAGATTTTAATTATACCATCAAATTACTCCATTTTTGAAATATACTATACTTATTACATTCATTACTAAAATTAATTCAACCTTAATTTCCCATTATTAAGGTTGTTTTGATTTAGGTCGTGATATAGAAGACTAACTTAGATAAAGACGATGAAGATGGACACTAGTTCGTGTTGTTTTATGATAACATGCATTATAGGCTATATTTTGGGATTAGTTTGGACATTTTATCATCATAAATCTACATACATGGCTGTATATTCTCGATTAATATGTCGTTTTGTTTACCTTTGCAAGAATCGAGGTCTACACCTAGTTTCGTTGTAATTGTAGGGAAAATGGTATGTTATGGAGCGAGATGGAGCTAAAGAATCTAAGGAGTCATTGAAGCTGAATTTTGGAGTATCGAGGAGCTTCAAAGAAGGCATAGGAACCATGGAAGTTGGACGAAAACGAGATATTGGACCAGTTATGGGCAGGTCGCCTGCTTTAGTTGGATCTCACCCAATAGACCAAGTAGAACCTCTAAGGTGTACAACTGGGCATCATCATGAGGAAACTAGATGTCCAACTCTAGTCAAGCTAGATCCCTCTACAGCTGAGGCTGAACTGTCAGTCTCGCAATTGCCTTCTCTCGAGGTGTCTTCCTACTCAGAGCGTCGGCGACAACATTCGCCTTCCCTGGATGATACAAAATCTCAAGGTCAAAATCCTTGATCAACTCGAGCCGTCGACGCTGGCGGTTATTCAACTTCCGCTACGTGAAAATATACTTTAGACTTTTATGGTGTGTGAAGATCTGACAAGTAGCACTATATAAGTAATGTCTCCATATCTTCAAAGCATGAACTACCGCTGCTAACTCCATATTATGAGTCGGGTAGTTCTCTTCATACGTCTTCAGCTGCATAGATGCATAATCAATCACTCTGCCCCTCTGCATCAACACACATCCCACGCCTAGCTTGGATGCATCACTGTAAACCACAAAATCCTCAAAACCCTCAGGTTGTGCCAAGATAGGAGTAGAAGTCAAATGCCTCTTCAACTCCTCAAAACTCTAGGCACACTACTCAAACCACACAAATCTGGTAGTCTTTCTCAGTAAGCTCGTAAGTGGACGTGCATTCACAAAAAATCCCTCCACAAAGCGTCGGTGATAGCCGGCTAGGCCAAGAAAGCTACGCACTTCCTTGAGGTTTGTCGGTGTCGTCCATGATGCAACAGACTCGATCTTCGCCGGATCAGCCATGATCCCATCGGTGAAGACAATATGACCTAGGAAAGCTACTTCTGACATCCAGAATTCACACTTAGAGAGTTTGGCATACAACTCTCTATCCCGCAGTATCTGTAAAACCGTCCTCAGATGACCGACATGCTCCTCTCTGCTGCGAGAGTACACCAGGAATCGTCTATGAAAACCACCACAAACTGATCAAGGAAGTCGATGAAAATATTGTTCATCAACTCCATGAAAACCGTTGGGGCATTCATAAGTCCAAATGGCATCATTACAAACTCGTAATGTCCATATCGGGTCCGAAATGCCTTCCTGTGCACATCTTACTCCCTCACCCTCAACTAGTGATATCTTGAACGTAAGTCGATCCGGGAGAACACTGTCGCTTCCTGAAGCTGATCAAGCATATCATCAATACGAGACAATGGATACTTGTTCTTGATGGTTACCTTATTCAGCTCTTTGTAGTCAATGCACAATCTCAACGATCCGTCCTTCTGCACGAAGAGGACAGGTGCTCCCCACGGGGATACGCTAGGGCGGATGAAGCCCTTCTCAGCCAACTCCTCGAGTTGCTTCTTCAGCTCCAACATCTCGACATGCGTCATGCGATATGGGGTCTTCGATATTGGTCTCGTACCAAGCTACAACTCGATGTGGAAGTCCACACTCCTCTGAGACGGAAAACTAGACGGCTCAACAAACACGTCGGTAAACTCATAGACCACTGTCATATCTTCCAATGCTAGGCTCTCTCCACAAATGTCTGTAAGTTGCAAAAATCCCTATATGGCCTTAAACAAACTCCTCGTGCTTGGTTCTCACGCTTAGAGATACTTTAGTCTCAATGGGATTTTCTTCTTCCAATTTTGATACATCAATGTTTCTTTTCAAATCCACCATTGAATTTGCCCGCATCCTGCTTTATGTTGATGACCATCTAGTCATCACCTCTTCTCCATACCCTGCCACCAAATTCACCACAAAACTTCCTACCATGTTTCGTGTTAAAGACCTAGGACCTGTCAGCTACTTCCTAGGAATTGAAGTCCAAAGAACTAAAAATGGATTCTACCTCTCAAAAATGATACATTCTTGATCTTGTCACTAAAGCCAAAATGCAACATTCCCCAACTCTCTCCGGGCGATTATGAACGTTGAGTATATAATTGAATACGAGTCAACCACCTAAGTATTGTCTTTATATTATACATTCAATAATTATTGGTAATTAATGCTCGACATATATTGACGTATATAATCAATGTACTCAAAATTAATATATTTTTTAAATACTCGTGCAAGGCACGGGTCCTGAATTATTTAATTCGTAAAAGAAAGATTTGATCCATCATAATGTGGAATCTCACTTTTTGAAAATATTATACAAAAAATTTACTTCAAAATTTACTTATAATAAAACACAATAAAAGAAAATATCCAATATTTATTCTTAAAAATATGTTATCCGCCATTTTTTAAATTTCGGTCATATTTTCATGAATTTGGCTATCCCACATTGCTTATTAAATAAGTATGACAATTTGGGGACTTATATAAATAGAAGGTTTGAAAATTAAATAAATTATACATTTATTACCTTTTGCTAAAATCAAATATAGTTTTATTATGTATATAGTCAGGTCAACCGACTCAGACTTATACGCATCTCAAAGAGGTGCTTTTATTGCTTCTGTATTTGCAAAATTGTGCTAAAATTGCAATACTGTGCTAAGACCGAATGTCATGATCTAGACCATTTATAAAACAAGTTTATACACAATTATTATTGACATAGTATAGAAGACAAACCTTCCTTAGTTTGAGCATTAGAGATTTCAAGGTCAAGATCAAAGCTCATAGTCACATATCTAGATTCAAAATTTGTCTCTTTTATAAAGGAGACAGAAATGAAACAACAATTTGATCCTTATCAATTGTCAAAAGATAAATTGTTACACGATTCTAGTAGATAAGTAATCAACAAGACAATTCAAAGCAAGTGTGGACGTCTCAGGTTCTGAGAAGACAAGGACCGATTGGTTTCCGATTAGGCAAACGGGAAGACGATCGAGCGAAGATGGTTTCAAATTTGAGAAGACAAGGACGATGATTTCCGATAGAAAGATGATCGAGCGTTTTCAATTAAGCGAAGACGTTAGGGTTGCCCGTTCTTATGAGAAGATAAGGACCTTACTAAAACAGAACTTACTTCGTCCACATGTCGCGTGTTAAGGCCATCCACATCAGCTTTTTTCCAATTTATTTACAATATTGCCACAAGAAATTTACGGATTTTCCATAATATCTTACATAATAAAAAAATCATTAAAATTAATAAACAGTCAGCATGTCAAATCATCTTTAATTTAATAAATTATCATGCCACGTCAGTTTTACTCAAAGATTAATTAAAATAAAATATCAAAAACATATCCAAGTTTTATTTTTATAATTTTTAAAAATAGTGGAGGCACATTTAATTTACCAAAATTAAATTTTGAATTTATTTTATAATTTCGAATTTTGTATATCATTTTTTTTTTTTCTTATTTTAAATTTTTGGAAATTTGTTTTAATTATTAATTTAATTTTTAACTTTATATATATATATATCATGTTTTTTTATTTCTAATTTTAAAATTATTTCATGTTAAATAATTAATAATAGTTAACAAAATTGATAAAATATCTTAACCGATTTCACGTATCTTTTCTTCAAAAATAAATAAATAAAACAATAATTAAAAACATATCTTTTTTAGAAGATTATACCGTGTATTTTGTTCTACATATCACAAAAATTTTCTTTATCTTTAATTATCACGGATAAAATCAAACTAATTTGATGCATATTTTTCCAATAACAACAATAAATTAAAAATAAAATAAAACAAAACCAAATCTTTTTAGAAGAGAAGATTGTGTAGTTAGTCCAATATATTATAACACTCTCTTTTACTTTTTAAAATATGTTAACATTTATTTAGGGAGTGTATTCAATCCAGACTTTTAAAGATTTTGACTGATTCTTAATTATCATAGAGTTTGCAAATTCTGTGGGATATTTTAATTCTATAGAGTCAGTACAGATTCTGTGGAAATCTTATGTTGGGAGAAGATTTTTATGGAGTTTAGATATGGATAAAAGTAATGAAGAATACTACAAAATCAATGAAATAATAGATTCTTTTAAAATCCACACACTTCTAAATACCGTAGAAATTTTATGGAAAATTTTAAATCCTAATTGAATAACTAAAGATTTATATGAACTTTTAAAAATCTATATTCAATACCCATAGACTTTTAAACTCCAAAAAATTTCTATAAACTCTTAATTGAATACAGCCCCCTTAGACAAAATTCGCAGAAAGTGCGGGCATTAAACTAGTTTTTAATATAAAAACTGCGGTAAATCTAAAAACACAACAAGAGAAACCATTAGCTAGTTATCTAAACATTTAGAGAGTAATAATAGCGCACACACACATAAAAATATAAACACCCATCATGCTTTCAAACAAGTCCATTTATTATCTTTAGTTAAGTTATTCACTCTTTCTAATGATACTTATTTTGTGACACGAGCGATTCCCAAACCTCGCCTCCGCCCCCGTGTAACCATCAGGAATGGATCCGATACATCTCACCTTGTACCTGCCTGGTATGGGTATAGAGAACCTTCTAGTCTCCTGTCAGAGCTGGGCAGTGATGTCACGGCCCGTTATACATACACTTGGGCCTTAAACATAATAATCACGATCGTCCTAACAAGTTGTTATTATTATAATCACGCACATCACACACACACAACCACTATCACTCAACTAATATGTAGAAACTAGCTAAGTAAGTCGCAAGGACTTACCTGAGTCAAATCACACTCTAACAAGTCTCAAATCGGTCCGTACTCGTGGTAACTCAAACGCCTGTCAATTAAGGCATGTGGATCAAAATCACATCCAGATGTCCAACCTCATGCGAAGGGATTACGGAAAAAGCTCTCTTACGATAAACGACCATTTTACCCTTAGTGCCGAAAATTCTCAAGGTTTATTCTTAAATCCCACTAATTTCTTTTAGAACTTGTTTTCCATAATTAGTGTCTCTCGGATAGTTACTAGAGATTATAAGATTAATCTCAAACACTCGTCACATAGAACAACATTACTTCCTTCCCGGGTATTACTCCACTCTTACACATATATGTATCCGCGTATAAAAACGTTACCTCTCTATGTAAATACTCATGTATATACCTTCTTCTTATTCCCATATTTATATACATTTATCTACCTTATCATATCTATAATTACATATATATCTATATATAATGATGTGTTATATATAAACACTCAGCACACTTTACTCTTACCTCACCCTGCTTAACCATGCCTAACTTCTACTACTAAAACGAGTATAAACCTATATACCCTCAGTACTCCCTTACGTATATACTTTTATATATATATATATATATATACACACTCAGTACACTTTCATTAATTTCATAAAAGTCTTATATACTCGACAGCAGTGCAAAGACAACTGGACTCACCTATAGCACCGCAGCAATCTGTTTCTCCTTCGGTTGTTGGGATGTAGCAGGGGTAGCGGGGCGTCTTGGGCCGGCTCGTATACCGACTCGAGTGTACTCACCACCGTGTACCGTAAGGCTTGGCTAGACACTGCAGAGGTCAGAGGAGATGAGGCTGCTGTCCATCATCATACGTAACAGCAAGAAGGGAGGGGAAAGTTTTAGACTGTTGTTTACCTTAGTTACAAAGGTACCGACAGGAGCCAAGTTCCGGCGAGGTGTGCAGTGGTGGTTCGTCACCCGGTTCCGACTAGAGAGGCACTCCTGCAGTCTGTAGTTCGAGGTGAGGGTCGGCACAGGGGAAAGAGAGTAGCAGAGGGGGCGAAGAAGGACTCACCGGCGTAGCGGAAGAAGACCTCGCTGTTGTGTCTGTCGATCCACTGTTGCAAGGGAGGAGGGCGCTGCTTCGTGACTGTTCCGTCTAGCTCGAAGCGGCGGCACCAGCAGTCCTCTGCTCCGTCGTCTTCAGCGAGGCGAGTGGGTACGCTGTTCGTCGGCAGCGGCAGCGAGGCGAGGAAGCGCTGTGTGCGGGAGTTCGTTGGAGAGGTAAGTGTCGATATGTGCAGCAGTTATTAGGGGAGAGGATTAGGTTAAGCGTATGATTAAAATTAGGATTAGGATTAGCTTAAGGAGGTGGGCCGGTGGGCTTGGGCCTGGTGTTGGGCCAGAACTGGACTGTCCCCTCATTAAAACAAGATAAAGCGGAACACTTGTTACTCCTCCCAGATCGGTAGTAAATTTGCGGGAATATTTACGGAATTATATTCCGTATTATATAAGTTATTATTTTATTTTAAAGGTACGTAAATTAATTCCGGTTACAACATTTATCATTTTATGCGAATTAGGTCACATAAAATGATAGAAATTGAATCTCATTTTAACTTCATTTACAGGATAAAGGTTGGCAGATCGAAATCCGGTTAAATTCAGTGTTATAAGGAGTTTAAAATTTTCGGTTATTACAAATTTTAAACTAAATCCTAAACACGTGCAGATCTTTTAGATAAATTAAAAAATGTTTTAAAAAGATTACGCATACATACTATCTTTAGTAAAACATGGAGATTTTTAAGTAGTTAGTTAGTTATTAAATTTTTTTTTTTTGAGTTGATAAGACGAATAAAAAAAATACAAAATAATTATATATATATATATATATATATATATATATATATATAATATACTGTTTAAAAAGTATATATGTTATTAAATAAATATAATTAATTATAAATGGTATAGATAACAGTAAACTATATTTTTTTAAAATTATTTCGAACGTTATATAGTTAACAATTTGTTGGTTAATTTTTTTTTTTTTAATTGTTGTTATTTAAAACAATTTTTTTTGTTAAAAATTTTGATTATAAAATCTAGATGTAAATTAGTAAATAATATTTTTTTTTTAATTATATTTCGAAATTTATAAATTTAACAATTTGTTGGTTAACAAAATCTTTTCTAACTATTAAAAATAGATTTTTAATAATAATGGCAATTTATTAAATAAGGATATGAATATTGATTGTTAAGGAATGTATACATATACAATTTCAATTTGTTATAATTTTTTAAAAATAATTATAATAGATTAATAATTAAAAAATAAAGATTTTTCTAGAGCTCTATTTTAAAATTTTGATTATGATAAGGTTAACTATCATATTAAAAGTTGTTATTTATATATTTATAAAAAAATGCTTACTCATTGATATAATATCAATATTTAATATATTATTACTAAAGTAGAGTTTACTCCTGCTAATTGTGACGCTCCCAAAATCAAAAAATTTAAAATGTAAAAAAACCTTTTTTTTTTTAATTATCAATGAATTAAAATTATTTTTAAGAACTAAAAATCCCAACCGAATATAAACTAAATTATCAAATTAATTTGTTTTCATTCATAACAAATCGAAGAACGAAATTTCCATAGATAGCCATTCAAAGTAAAATAAAAATCCATAATAATAAATAGTCTAATAAAATCAATTTAATTGAATCTTTACGGGTAATTTTTTTTTTTTATAAATACAATGGCTAACTCACCCTTTCGTCCTTCACCTCTTCTTTTTCCACAACTCATTCAGGTTACTCGCTCTGCAACTCTAGGGTTTCTTCTTTTCACTACTCGAATTTTCAGAGGTAATTCTTCCTCCCAATGCTTTTGATTCCAATAATTACTGTTTTGATTTCCTTTTTGTAACACTATGTTGATTTCATCCTTTTTCTTGTACAAACTGATTTAAACATAAAAATATTTTCTGCTAAAATATTACTGGTTGATTTGGCCGTCAAGTGATTTTATAAACCTGTCGATTAGTGTTTTGATTTTCCGATCAAGTGATTTTGAAATAGAAAAATAGAAATTTACCGATTTATATTTATAATATCCATTTTGATTTTCTGATTTATTTTTTCGAGTTGCTCGCTCAAAGTCATTTTTCTTGAAAGAATTCGGCGAAGTAGACTCTTTTTTATTAGCTTTTGATTTGTATACCCCTCTAATTTTTACCATTCTAATTGACTTACCACTGTTGGTATACAAAATTAGATTATGCTATGAGCCTAATTAATAGAACAATTTTGCTAAAAGGTCTAGTTAGTGAATTTAACCATTTTTCTTCTAGTGATATTTGTTTTACATCTGGATGTTCTTGGTGCAAAATTTAGTAATTTCCGGCAACTACTAAGATTAATCCCTTATAGACACTTAAATATGTTTGATTGAAATTGACAGGGGTGTTCTATTGCGGGAATATGGAGTTGGCAAAGGAGTTGAAGAAGTTGGCACATAAATGAGTCGTAGCACAAGTACGATATTCAAGTTCCACAGAGAACAGTTGCGGGAATATGGAGTTGGCAAAGGAGTTGAAGAAGTTGGCACATGAAATGAGTCGTAGCACAAGTACGATATTCAAGTTCCACAAAGAACAGTTCTAGAAGGTAGATGAGACTGCTCTGGAGTTGAAGCCTCGGGTACTTGCTTGCACATTTGAAGAATTTCTACTCTGTGACTGCCTTTAAATGAAATGCACAAATCATGTTTGTATGAGAAGGAAACTTGACTGATCAGTTTTTGGTATAGATTACTAATAATATATTAATTTCAACCGTGAAGTGAACCTTTTTAAAAAGTAGATCCAAGATTGATAATTTTGTTTCATTTGTACAATACCATAAAATTCATACATTTGATAAGATTGAATTGCAAAAGTGAACATCAGTTTTTGGTATAGCTCTCTTGTAATTGGAGAGGGATACTCTGATGATCTCTTCCTCTTGTAGTGGTGGTTGTATGAGTGTTTGGATTGAGATGAAAGCTTCCGTTTCTTGTTACAAACGCGTTCTTGTTCATGGGAGTTTTTGCTGGATCTGAAACCTGCATTATCCCTCTGAGGCGGCATCATATGACATAACGGAAAACGCGCATTCATGACCATAGAAGTGGAACCATATCCCATATAGCCCTCTGCTCCAGGTTTAAACCCGGTCCAACACGGATTATATCCGTAGGATGATACATGATTTGACATCATGAATCTGTCTGCAGCAAAATATGGTGAAGTTTCAGCGACACCTAATCGTGCCTTCTTCTTCTTTAATGAGAGATGGAGAAAATAAAGTTTATTAGAATTACAACTGAAACTAACCGGAAGATCATTCGAAACAACAAAAAACACTGGTATAGATATACATACCTTCATGTGTAGCTTCTGAGACATCTGGAACTTTATCCGTCTTCGATTCATCTGAGGCTTGCTGAGCTCGAGATTGCGAAGGATCAGCAGACTGTGTTGGTGAAGCACTCTTGGTTTGAAAAGACCGCGTTGATGCCATATCTGATAGATACATACATATAAGAATCATTACTAGGATACATCATTAGATTTCTAAGAAAATGATGGATGGTTGATGTAAGCCTTCATTTATGTACCTTAAATCTTGGAACCGCTTCGAGCATTGTTATTGCTGCTACTAGAAGAAGACTCCAAGATACGAATAATTGTATCTCTCAACGTCTTATTTGGTATAAGATCATCAACAAGTACATCTTTACTTGGATATGATGTAATCTCTCATCCGTGAGTAAAATATTAGTCAGAATACTTCACCAAATCAAATCAAATCAAACATAGATACATATAAAATCAGTGTCCTGGAAGTAGCTTCCATTTATCACAAAAGCTATTGAAACAACATTTGTTGGTTAGCACAACATCTTTCATAACTTGCTTGCACAATAGACAGTAAAGCTCGGGAGGAAGATTTCCCAGAGAATGACAACTTGTAGGGACTCTATCGATTTCCTTTTCGAAACTAGCCCTAAATCAAACAACAAATCATTATCAAATTACTAGAACCCGGAAAAGGTAGCATAAATCATCAGTACAAAAAGGTCAAGTAAACATACTCATCGGATTTTACATATGATCCCTCAGGGTTTTCTATAAGCATTGTCTTCGGAATACCAGTTGGAGGCTTAAATTTCTTAATATCATAATTTGGATCACCATTGGTAGGGCAATGCTGAATAAGATGCCCTAAAACACACAAATTCGCATATTTTTAAGCATACGTCGAAGACTAAAAAACATGACAAGCAACATATATGCATCAAAACTCACCTTGCTTGTTGCATCTATGACATACATAGCCCTATAGCGGTTTTCGACACTCAAAACTGGTCCCACCCATCATCCTTCCAAATCCTTCATCATCCTTCCAAGATAAAGATGGTGTTGCAACTAAAGCCTTGATTTTATGGTCCTGTTTGTTTTTGATTGAAGCAGGATCAATAATAACTGCATTCTTTGCTTCGAATGCAGGAGTTGATACATATATATCATCCCCAAATCCATCATCCAACTCTACAGGTTCAACCTAGAAATTCCATATCCAAACTAGTATTAGCATAATCATTTACAATGAAAGCATTTTCAATGAAAACAAGCAATTACATCTTTCACAGTAGAAATCTTGTCTTGAGTGATGTCAGTATTCATTGACAAATTATCCTGAATATTACTTTCAGCCTTTGACCTGCAAGATAAACTATTCGATAAGATTTTACTTTCCATATATGTTAATGTATTTCATAAGATAAATTTGTAAGGCTTGTTATAGTACTCAAGATGGCGAGGAACAAATCGCATGCGACTATGTCTGGGAATTCGGCGAACTAAGACTGATGTGTTCTTGGGGATCAATGTTGCTTCATCAAGATACACTGAAATTATAGCAATAGATGGTTTGTATAAATGAAGATGCAATCTAAATATATTTGTAGTATGTGACTTTGTAATAAGTACTTGGCCAAATTGGACTTCCTGTAATAGAATTTACAGAAAGTCCAACTGCAAAATTGTGCTAAAATTGCAATATCGTGCTAAATAATCAGTAAAATTTAATCTAAAGCACAAAGTTAATATATACTTTGTAAAACAACAAACCTTCTTTAGTTTGAGCATTAGAAATCTCAACATCAAGATCAAAACTCATTTGCACATATCTAGATTCAAATATCTCTTTTTTACAGACGAGATAGAAATGAAACGATCGATCATCGAAATCGAACTGCAATTCTTTTCACTCTTAAATTTATAAAACACTGCCATGATATTCTAATTACAATACGAACAAGCAACAATTCAATTATTTTGACAAATTGTTACACTATTCTACTCCAATAGTAATCAACAAGCAACAATTCAGTCTCAGGTTGTGAGAAGATAAGGATCGATTGGTTTTCGTTTGGACGAACGGCCCCAAATATGATCCGCGTAAAGGCTTTCTAAAGCTAAAAGAAAGGCGGATGTCAGTTAACTGTGTATATACATTAAAAAAAGAGTCAATAAATAGAAGGTTTTCGAATTTTTTCATGAGATAATTAAAAAAAAAATATCAGTTTGTACAAAATTAGTTTGTTAGATTTCAAAATCAGTCTTCTACTGAAAATTAATGTTAGAAAATTAAAAAGCCACCTAATCAAATATGAACAAAGCGAACTGATTTAAACAAATAGAATTTTGTTACGAAGTAAACTTTATTATTGTTTATTCATAAACTTAGAAGCAGCTAATAAGTTTAAGTTTTCTTTATTTTGATTAAAAAACATCATTTCTAGAAAATACAGAATATATTAATGATGTTTTATATTAAAAAAGGAAATAAAAGTCAGAAAAGATAATCGGAATATTTTGTCCAAAAAGTATGGGAAATTATGTTCGAAAAAGTTAAAACAATATCTTTATTGAACAATTTTGGTAACTATGCCTTTTATTAAAAAATTATAATAGTAACTAGGCTTTTTAATGTTTTATTTATAAAAAAAGGAAATATTATGGGAATATTTCGTTAGCAAAAAAAGGAAATAATTTTCGGAAATTTAAAATAGGACTATTTTTTATTTTCGCGAAAAAAACATTGTCTTTATTTTGAATTACGAAAAAAAATAAAAAGGAAATTTTTTTCGGAAAAAATAAAAACATTGTCTTTAATTTAAATTACAATAAAAAAAGAAACCGGTATCGTTAATATATAGATTATATTCAAGTACCTTTTATATTTAAAAAAACAAATATTTGTATTGATTGAAAAACTAAAAATATTTATTTTAAAAATACAGAATATAAGGCATCATACTTAATGATGCTTTATATTAAAAATAGAAAATAAAATTCAGAAAAAGAATCGGAATATTTTATCAAAAAAGTATGAAAAATTATGTTGGAAAAAATAAAACAGTATCTTTATGGGCTAATTAGTTAAGTAGGCTGTTTTGAGAATTAGATTAGTAAATAGGCCTTTTAGTATTTTTGTGAGTTAGTAAATGTACCCCAAATTAATTTATTACCGTCCAACTCTTCAAAATTAGGTTTTCTTCTTTATCCTCTCTACCTTCTCGCTTATGCCGCTTCTCCCATCAAAGAGCTACTACATCAGCCCCTTTTTTCACTCGTCCCTTCTTTCTTTTTCGATGGCCGGTAAGGGGCCGGAATTGGTGGCGGCCCAACAACAGGCGGAGAAGGAGGCTTACTGGGCGGCGTCGGAGGTGCTAGAGGAGGAGGCTTAGTCACCGGCGTCGGAGGTGGCAGAAGAGGAGGATTAGTCACCGGATTCGGTGGGGCTGTGACCAGGGCCGTCGGAAGAGCTGGTGGCGATCTGGATCTAGATCCAGATCTAGATCCAGATCTAGTTAGTTATGGTATGAAAAACCTCTCGGTATACTGCCACATCAGATTCGCGGGTCCCTATACCATTGTTCTCAAATGACGCTGATTGGACAAGCTTCAAACAGCTGCACGGCTTGCAGCTCAACAGTAAGTCTTACATGACCATGTCCAACCGCACTCTGTACCATTGTTCTCAAATTTTGATTGACTGTTGTCTGAACGGAACGGATCCAGGTTGTGACAGAGTATCGGAATAAAGGAACAGAGTTTCTTCTTCAAGCAATCAACCATCCTACCTATTTGGAGGATCTAACTGGACTGACTGAATTGATGAAATCAGCAAGTGCGTTTGCACTAGACTGGGATGAAGCAGCAGAAGAAGACGATGATGAAGATTGCATCTAAAATATAAGGTATGCATCTGACTGAATAAATCAACTTCTGTTTTGGAATCTTAAGAGGATTGATCTTAGAGTTGATTTTCATAACATTCTAGGACATGAACATGATCACAAGACTTCGTTTAACATTAAGGCACACGCCTGATCTTTCTCGCTCCCTCAAATGTTGATCTATGACAGTAAAGATTGGGAGTGTTGTTGTATGGAGCAATTGCAAGAATTACAAAGAAGGGTTTCTGAATAGTTTGAAACTGTCATCAAGAAAATGCAAAGAATGATCGATTCTTGTTGAACTTGGTCCAAACAAAAGGAGAGGCCTCATGCTCTAGCTTGCATCTGCAAGTGTTGGCTATCTGCATGGGGGATGGGCTTTAAATATCACTGGAGTGCCCTTCTATTTGAAACTTTGGCCAGTGATGTTAAAATAAAACTTCAGCTGTGAATGAGATTGATTTGTGGAGTGAAACCTTGAATTTTTTAAATTCTGGTATGTAATTTTGATAGTAAAAAATTCTGGTATAAAAAATTCTGGTATGAAATTTTGGTTGAAAAAATTATGGTATGTAAATTTATGGTACGTAAAATTCTGGTATGTAATTTTGATAGTAAAAAAATTCTGGTATGTGAAAAAAATACAATTCTGGTAGGTGAAAAAATACAATTCTGGTATGTGAAAAATAAAATTCTGGTATTAGTTTCTGGTATGAATTTCATACTAGAAAATTATAAAAAAAATAAAAAAGGATAAAACAAAATTATTGTATGAATAAATTTCTAGTATGAACTTCTGGTATGAAAAAATTCTGGTATGAAAAAATTATGGTATTATAAAATTCTGTTATTATAAAATTCTGGTATGAGAAATTCTAGTGTGTAACATTGTGGTATGTAATTCTGGTATATAAAATTCTGGTATGTAAATTTTGGTATGTAAAATTCTGGTATGAAAAATTCTGGTATGAAAAATTTTCTGGTATGATAATTCTGGTATGAGAAACTTTTGGTATGGAAAAAAAATTCTGGTATGAGAAATTTTGGTATGAACTTTTGGTAGAAAATTTTCTGGTATGACAAATTCTGGTATGAGAAACTTCTGGTATGAAAAAAAATTCTAGTATAAAAAAAATTCTGGTATGACAAATTCTGGTATGAAAAAATTCTGGTATGAAAATTCTGGTATGAGAAATTCCGGTATAGAAATTCAGTCCAGAAAATAAAAAAGAAAATAAAAAATAAATAAATAAATAAAGGAAAGAAAAATAATAAAAGAAAATAAATTCAGTAATTAAAAATTAAAAATTATACTTATATAACAACTAACAAACATCATTTATTCCTTTCTTTCTAAATAGAAGGGTTAATAATTTTTACCTACTATTAAATGAAAGTAGTAAAAAATTTGGGGTACACTTTCTTAAACAAAAACTCAAAAAAGCCTAGTATGTCAAATTCTCCCTATCTTTATTTAGAAGAAAAAAAAGAAACAATATGGAAATATTTCGTTCACAAAAAAGGAAATAATTTTCGGAAATTCAAAATCGGCTATTTCGTCAAAACAGTTTTGGGATTAATTTCGGGAAAAAAACATTATCTTTATTTTGAATTACAATAAAAAATAAAAAGAAAATTGTTTTCAGAAAAAATTAAAACATTATCTTTAATATTGTACCCAAACATCAATACCAAATGACATTTGGTCCTTGTAACACAATTTGGATAACCATAAAACATACCCAAAAATATCACTTTATGCATACTCAACAATAAGAAACATACCACAAAAACAATAAACATATACCCAATAATGAGAAAAATACTACAATTCATATTTGGGTAATGAAAACAATGTCACCCAAAAAAATTAAATATTTATGGACTTGAAAATTTTATCAAACTAACTACATTAATAAAAAATAAATAAAGGTAAACATGTAAAAAAAGATATTTAAACCAAAAGTAAACATCTAATCACCATCATTTCAATTAAAGAAATTATTGCCCCTATTTCTAGTTTCCATACCTACTTTTTCTTTCCTTTATATAGAGGCCTAGTTTACAAAAGATAATTTTAAGGGGTCATATTTCCCTAATTAATTCTTAGAATTACAACTGAAACTAACCGGAAGATCATCCGAAACAACAAAAAACACTGGCATAGATATACATACCTTCATGTGTAGCTTCTGAGACATCTGGAACTTTATCCGTCTTCGATTCATCTGAGGCTCGCTGAGCTGAAGATTGCGAAGGATCAGCAAACTGTGTTGGTGGTGGTGGTGGATCCACCCCCTTGGAGGCAACAAACTGTGTTGGTGAAGCACTCTTCATTTGAGAAGACCGCGTTGATGGCATATCTGATTGATACATACAAGAATCATTACTAGATTTCTAAGAAAATGATGGTTGAGGTAAGACTTCATTTATTTACCTTGAAGTTGGGAACCGCTTCGAGCATTGTTATTACTCCTACTAGAAGAAGAAGACTCCAAGATACGAATAATTGTATCTCTCAATGTCTTATTTGGTATAAGATCATCAGCAACTATATGTTTAGCTCCACACACACAAAGTGACTTGGATATGATATAATCTCTCATACCTGAGTAAAATATTAGTGAGAAAGATCATTTGCTTGCACAGTATATACATACAAAATCACTTGACCGGCACAAAAAGCGAATTCAGAAAATCAAAATTATGGACTTTTTCAAATGGTTTTTGAAGATGCATGAGACTAAGAGAAGATATTTTCTTATCTATTTTTACCACCTATTAATTATCATTACTTTTCAAAATCACTCGATGAATTTTTCAAAATACATAAACTAATGACATTTTAAAGCTATTTATCCAGAAAATATAAAATATTATATATTTTAAGCAGTGGGAGGAAGAATTACCTTTGAAAATTGAAGTGATAGAAAGATGAAATGAAGAAATCGTAGAATTGCAGGGCGAGCAATTTGGATGAGTTGAGGAGAAAGAAGAGGGGAAGGATGAACGGTAAGTTAGGCATTGTATTTATAAAGAGTAAGGGTGTTACTATTAAAGATTCAATTAAATTTTTATATTATGGATTTTTATTTTTACATTGAATGGCTACACCTACAGATTTGTTATGAAAATTTCTTTCCTTCGATTTGTTATGAATGAAAAAAAAAATAATTTGATGATTTAGTTTGTATTCTTTGGGATTTTTAGCTGTTAAAAATAATTTTAATTCATTGTTTATTGATAATTTAAAAAGAAAAGATTTTTCTACATTTAAAATTTTTGATTTTGCGGGACTAAACTCTACTTTAATAGTAATATATTGATAATTAAATCAATGAGTAAGCACTTTTTTATAAAAATATTTAAATAACAATTTTTAATACAATTGTTAAATTTATCATAATCTAAATAATGAAATTGTATTGTTTTTAGATCGGATAAAGTAGTAATTTGAACCAATCAATTAATATATTACTACTTTAATCTACTGACGTTGCGCTCTCAGAATTTGAATCAAGAATTTTAAAATAGAGCTTTCTCCTTAAACTAGAAAAATATTCTTTCTTTTTTTTTTTTGAATTATTAATCCATTAGAATTATTTATTTTAAAAATCATAATAAATTGAAATTGTATATGTTAAAAAATGAGGGATCACCTTTTTGGTAAAATATTTACTAAATTACCATTGTTATTAAAAATATATTTTTAATACTAAAGCACCCCATGAACTTCCAACACGTGGCACAGTTTGGTGAATTCACGTCATTAAATGTTCACGTGTCAATTTTTTGTTAATTCAAGTCCCACAATATTAAACCAATTATTTTAAATATTTAATTTACGAATTTATTTTAAATATTTTACTATATAATTTTGTATTATTCTCTCATATTATTACTGAACTTTATATTTTTATAATTTAAAAATCAAAATAGTTAATATTTGCAATCTAATTTTAAAGATATTAAAATTTGACAACTTATATTATTTAATTTATAATTGAAATTTATATTTTCTTACACTTAACGAATTTAATTTTAAATTTAATTTCATTTTTTTTACTTATATTTTCAATTGAACTTATAAACTTTATTTTTTAAAAAAACTTTTAAAGATCTTAATACTTTTTATATTATTTCAATTGACCTTTATTTATTTCTATACTTATAAACTTTATTTTTTTTCTAAAATCATTTTTTAAATGATTAACAAAAATATTTCTTCATAGTATTAGAATAAATAAAGTTTTAGAATTAAAAGAATTCGTTTTTTAATACAAGTTTTTTTCATTTAAAAAAATCGATTAATATTTTTTGAAAAAAATCAAATATTTTAAAATAATTTGTAAAAAAACTAATAAATTTCATATTAAAAATATATGGAAAAAATGAATTTATTTTAAATATTTTACTATATAATTTTGTATTACTCTCTCATATTATTAATGACCTTTAATTTTTTATAATTTAAAAATCAAAATAGTTATAATTTGCAATCTAATTTTAAAGATATTAAAATCTGAAACTTAAATTTTTTTAATTTATAATTTAAATTTATACTTTTTTAAACTTAAATAATGTAATTTTAAATTTATTTCATGTTATTTACTTATATTTTGAATGGAACTTATAAACTTTATTTTTTTGAAACTTTTAAAAATCTTAATATTGTTTATATTTTTAAATTGCAATTGAACTTTATTTATTTCTAAACTTATAAACTTTATTTTTTTCAAAAATATTTTTTTTAAACATTTAACAAAAATATTTCTTCACAGTTTTAGAATAAATAAAATTTTAGAATTAAAAGAATTCCTTTTTAATAGGAAAAATAACTCAAAATATTACCAATTATCAACATTAAACCGAAAATAATACGAACTTTGAAAATTACTAGAAGCGATACAAACTATCAATGTATTTACCAATAATAATACGTAATATTTTTCCGGCAAAAACTCTAACTCCGGCGATGACGTGGCAGCTGGAATGTTACATGTCATCAAATAAATGGATTAAATGTGTGATGTGGATTTTATTTTTCAAAAAATCAATTTAATAATATTTAAATATTAAAAATAAAAATTTAATATTTTTAAATTTTTAAATAATAATTTTGTAAAAAACATTTGTATTAATTTTTTTTAAAAAAAATTTGTAAAAAAAATTTAAATAAAGTTTGAACATTTATTTAAACAAGCTTGTAAAAAATGTAAAAATATTTTTTTTTTATAGAATTTTTTTAGTAAAAACAATTTTAAAAAATCCGAAATTTAGATAAACAACTTTTAAAAAAATTTTATTAAGAAAATTATTTTAAATAACAACAATTAAAACAACATATATACTTTTTAAATAGTATATTATATATATAACTTTTTTTGTATTTTTTGTCATTCATCTTATCAACTCAAAAAAAAAATTTGTTAACTAACTAACTACTTAAAAATCTTCACGTTTTACTAAAAAATCTCCACGTTAAATCAAACGGGCCCTAAGAGTCCGTTTGGCTTAAACTCCGGAAATGGAAACGGAATGAAAACGAATCTAGTCCATTAGTAGACTATTGTTTATGAAACTTTTTGGAATCATTCTTTGTATTTAAAAAAGAATGATTTAAAAAATAAAAACACTGCCTTTAATTTAAATTACAATAAAAAAAAGAAACCGGTATCGTTAATATATAGATTATATTCATATACCTTTTATATTTAAAAAAAAATATTTTTATTGATTAAAAAACTAAAAATATTTGTTTAAAAATACAGAATATAAGGCATCATACTAAATGATGATTTATACTAAAATAGGAAATAAAATTCAGAAAAAGAATCGAAATATTTTGTCAAAAAAGTCTGGAAAATTATGTTCGGAAAAAATAAAACAATATCTTTATTTAGAAAAAAAAAAGAAGAAATAATATGGGAATATTCGTTCACAAATGTTAGGCAATCATAATAAAACAACCAGCACACCTTGTATTTGTACTATCAATTTCTGAGTAAGAAATAGCTGTTCACTGCTTTAGTACTAAACATAACAAACATTCAATACAGATGGTTTTATAAGCACTTAAAGATCCAAATGAATCATCAATTTCCTTTCTGGTATGATTCATACTAGAAAATTCTCAAAATTAGGTTTCTTCTTATGTTCTAGCAAGCACCCTGGTGTTCACTCATTTCCTTCTCGTTGTTGTCATCCTATACTCGGTGTCTGTTCAACCTTGTTGCTTGTGTAAACATAATAGACACTCAATATAAATGGTTTTATAAGCGGTTTAAATCCAAATGAATCATCAATTTATAGATTCATTGCTTGTCCTTGTAAGACCCCAGTTTCTGCCTTCACCTCCCCGCAGTGAAGAAAGACGCCCCAACAGCAAGCTGAGCCCGTCGTCGCCCCGCGGTGACAAGGGGCCGCCCCTGCGGCACAGGTAATCCGCCGTTGCGGATTTGCCACAGATCGCGCCCGTTCTATTTTCATTCGTTTATCTTCTTTCGATAGATAGAATATCCGATCTTCTATCTTATGGGTCGCCTTCCTTATCTTCTTCCAAATCCTAGAACACCTTTCCTTCTATCTTTCCAGCCCTTTTCTATATATTCCTATCTTTTCTTCTTTTTACCGTTTCTTGCTTACACTTTCTTCAACCTCGAGCACTACAGCCTTGCTTCCTGTGATCTTGTTGAAAATGTAAGTTCTTCCTTCCTTGTTGTTCATCACGTTTATGTGATGCTGCACCTTGCTTCCCTTATGTTTCGTTTCTTCCTTCGTTTTCTCTTTTCTTCTTCTCCAAGAATCAAGTTTGATCCTTGATTCTTGTGGAGCGTTCCGTAGACGATCATTTGATGTTCACAAGCTAACTTGGTTGAGTTGTGAAGTGTGAGAGTGTTGGAAGAACAAGCTTTGGGCTTGTCGTGGTTCCGCTGTCGTCAAGAAGCCGACAGTGCTTCTGCACTGAAATCCGCCCATGTGCCCGCACATCCCCGCCCCCGCGGCAAGCCGCCCCTGCGCCTTGTTCCGTCACTCCTGCGGTTTCTTCTACAGTAACTCTCGTTCTTGTGAGTTGCTTTCTTCCTTACTTTCCTCATTCCTTTCCTGGTTCCTTGATGTTGTTGTCGACCCTTGGTGTTCTGTAAGACTAGGGTTTGTGACCCTAGCTTGTGTAGATCTCTTAAAGATTATAGAGACTAGAAGTTATAGACTTCTAGCAATCGTTTCGGTTCCTGATTCGTGATGCCTTGTGTGAACAAGCTTGCCTTGCTCTGAGGTTTTTTGAGTGTTTGCTGAGTGTTAAGATTACCTTCGAGTGAGGTAAGTCCCTTGGACTTACTTAGCTTCATTCCGCGTGTTGGTTTGATTATTTTGGCTTCTTTGTGTTGTTTATTATGTTATAACTGATAACCAGATTAGGATTGATGTTGTTATACCTTAATTGGCCCAAGTGTATTATAACCGGGCGGTTACCGCTTGTCCAGTTCCATATGGGGAAACCGAGAGGTGCTCTCACAACCAGTCCAACAGGTGACAGAAGGATGCATACGTTCTATTCCTGTTGGTGAAAGGGGACGGAGGCGAGAACGTAGCGATTCTCGTGTAACAACCATAAGTTAAATTAGTAATTGGATAAAATAATGAAAGATAATAACCGACTGTTTGTGAGCATGTTGATGTGTTTACTTTACCTTACGTGTGTTTGTGCTTTTATAGTCTTTCTGATATCTAGAATGTTAGCTAACGGTTTATACCTATGTTGTAGATGCCTTGCAGGATATAGGTACTGTTGAGTGATCCGGATGGTGTGGTAAGCCGGGGTTCCCTTACACTATAGGACAGAATCGGGTTTATGTTTTCAGTTGTTGTTTCCTTTTGTTTTGAACTCGGTTGCGAGTCTTTTACGCTTTTCTTTGTTTAAACCTTTGGTTTCATATTGAGTTTTGGTTTTCATTCGTTTGTACCTTGTTGTAAGATCCGTGGTGTCGTTGCTAATCTTAGTGTCAGGACCCATTGTATGGTCCTAGCCCGTAACGCTTCAAGTTCCCAAAACTTGGGGTGTTAGAGTCCTCTTATAGCTTACTTCAAAACAATGAAAATAAGGATCTTGAGAGATTAAGCCATGATTGGACAGTCTGATCCTCTTACTTGTCAAACCAAAAGGGTGAAGATCCCAAAGGACAAGCTGGTTCTCAGTTCCGCCAGTAACAACATTGTAGTCTTTCCCCATTAGATAGTTTCCAAGCTTTCAGAATAAAAACAACCAAGGCTCAACGAAGAAGATGAAAATGAACCAGGGCTCCAATTTTGTTTGAAGCTTGTGCTTGATGAGAATGTAAATTTTCCGCTCCTCGTCCACATAATTAGGATCGCCTTCATCAAGTGCAAATTATGTATATATACGAGTGTTGTACTGTTGTTTGTTGTTTCTGATGATCTTCCTGTTAGTTTCAGTTGTAATTCTAATAAAACTTTCTTCTCTCCATCTCTCAGTAAAGAAGAAGAAGGCACGATTGGGTGTAGCTGAAACTTCACAATATTTTACAGTAGACAGATTCATGATGCCAAATTATGTATATCATCTATGGATATAATTTGTGTTGGACCGGGGCTATATGGGATATGGTTCCACTCCCATGGTCACGAATGCGCGTTTTCTGTTATGCCATATGATGCCGCCTCATATGGATAATGCAAGTTTCAAATCCAGCAAGAACTCCTATGAACAGGACCACGTCTGTAACAAGAAACGGAAGCTTTCATCTGAATCCAAACACTCAGACGTGTCGAGTAACGATGACCACCATTGCAAGAGGAAGAGATCATCAGAGCATCCCTCCCCAATTAGAAGAGATCTAGCAATATTATAATGAGTGATGGATGCATTCCCTTGTGTGTGTGTATATTCTTCCTGTATTTCAGTTTGTGCTTATGGGGAACGATTGAGTTCCCAGCAACTACAATGATTCAAATATATGAAATTCATAGAATTTTCCTTCTACTTGCAAATCAATGTGTATGATTTGCAAGGGAAACCCCCTCAAGCACCAGCTATTAAATAACCCTCAAGCACCAGCTATTGAATAATCTCAGTGTTCATTCAACAATTACTCAGCGTTCATCCAACAATGACTTTCAAAATAGAGGAAACTCATACTAACAAATCATTCACAACTTGAGTAATGGTGCCTCTGCACCTTCACCACCCTTCATCGCCGACCGATATTCTTTGTATTTGAGACCTTCCACCAACAAACAACTGCTTTTTTTGCCTACCAGGTTCCATCTCTTCACCAACGTAAGTTCCTGCGAATCTAAGACGAGTTCGAAGATTGTTTTCTCACCCTCTTTAATCTCAACCAATCCTTTTTTTCACTAAAGAAGGAGACCAAGTTGCATCTTTCTTGTGTGTTGATTGAGATTTGCTTCTGACAAAGAACACTTAAAAAAAAAAGGTTTATTAAGATAAACCAAAAAACAATTGAGCAAGAAAGGTTTTTGTGTGCTGGTTTCTTTGTATGCACCCCTTACCTTTCTTCACAGCCTTCGTTATACTAAACCGGCCACCAACATCTTCTTCGCCGACAAGTTTGGTGATCCGCCTGTTCTGGGTAACCGGATGGCGTCTTTGTGTGAAATCACCATGGTTTGTCCATAGTTGTTTTGTTACTTAGGTGCGTACACTATGCTGATGAGCGGTCTTGTAGGAAGATGTTAGCTTGTACTAGATCTACTAACTGCTCGGCTGCTCCTTCCCATTTTGGACGATCAGCGGCGAGGACTCTCCTTCTCCTACACTAGGGTTTTCACACCCACTTTTTGCTAAAATAATGACTGTTTTGACCCAATCTTCTTTCCTTGCTGGCCCATTCTTCTTGGCCCAATCTCTTTTTTCCATTCACGTTTTGTGTAAATCAATGTTATATATATATATATATATATAAACCTTCAAAAAATAAAGTTCACAAGTAAGTAACATCATATAAAATATAACAAAGTTTATGACGTAATCCGTCAAACCGTTGAATTCTTTTTTAATGAATTGTTTAAGGGAAAACCTTGTGATCGAAATGAACTATTTCTAAGACGTAACCTACGAAGAGGGTATTAGTTATGACGTAACCCGTCAAACCGTTGAATTCTTTTTTAATGAATTGTTTAAGGGAAAATCTTGTGATCGAAATGAACTATTTCTAAGACGTAACCTACGAAGAGGGTATTAGTTATCCGATATAACCATCTTAATGGACTAAATCCATTTTTCTTTTCTTTAAAAGAGATCTTTTGGCTCACTTTGTGTGATGGTTTGGGGTACTCGTTGTTGTGCACTTCTTTGGAAAATCGGTGATTCTGTTCGTGAGAAGTAGTCGAGGACAGGTGATCGAAATCTGAAGGCTCCTCCTAGAAGAAGTCCAAATCTGAGGTTTCCACCGGTGGTCCCTGGGAGTTGTACTCTGCACTACTTCTACTTTCAGTGTCTCGTTCTTCTTCCTCACTTGGTGTGCCCGGTTCTTCTTTGGTGCTCCTCCCCATTGGCTCTTTGGGATCAAAGTGGTCTTTTGATGATTTTTTTCCTTTTTTCTTTTTACTTGTTTGAGTTCTATCACGACGGTTAGTCCGTCTGCCGATCTTTCCGGCCTTTCGATCCACTTGACGGCCTGTCGTCTTGTGCATTGAACAGCTTTCCTTTTTCAAAAAAAAAAAAAAAAAAAAAAAAAAAATGTGTATGATTTTATGGTATTGTACAAATGAAGCAAAATTATCAATCTTGGATCTACTTTCAGAAAGGTTCACATCCCTGTTGAAATTAATATACATTAGTAAATGGGGTGGGCATTTTCGGATATCCGATCCGATGTGAAGGCTCGGATATTCGATTGGACACTCTCATAAAAGTCCGATCCGAGAGCACCCGGATATCTGACAGTTTTATCCGGATTGAATATCCTATCCAGATATCCAATCCGAGTTTTATTTTTAGACAAATCGGATATATCCGATCCGACATTTTCCTCCAAACCCTCGATCCGTATCCGATCCGATAGTCCGAAAAATATGCTCAGATCGAACTCAGATCACCAATATCCAAATACTTTCGGATCACTCGCATACAAACATGATTAGACCCAATAGGAGTTACACGTCATAGTTTGTATACCAAAAACTAATCACTCACGTACAAACATGATTTGTGCATTTCATGTGCACAAATCATGGATTCTTCCTTTATTGATAAAATATTTTTAGTTTTGAAATTATATCACTAAAACAATGCGACGTAGCGGAAACATATTGGTCCCATAACCCAAAGGTATAGGGATTGAATCCTCACTTTGGTTTTAGCCATTAGGTTTTTGGTATTTAATAAGGTATATTAATTACATCTCTTATTATGTAACAAACAAAAGGTATAATGTTCTAGTGGATAAGACATAGGTGTTGAATCTATTGGTCCCAAGATTGTTTGTACTTTCATAAGGTTAGTAGTTTATAAGACGGTGATTAGCTAAATTATTTTCAATGGATTTCTGCTAACCTTATAAAAATAGCATCAAACTTTACATAATATTACAAAAATATCCAATAGAGTTGTCTCTACAAGGCCCCGTAATTTAAGTAGGATGACATAATGGTATGCATGCTGATATGACCAAGCCTTGGATCGTCTGTCAAGGCCTTGAGGCACTACAGACTAGTCACTGCAACTTGATTAGTATTCATAGAATATACATTATTGCAACAAGGTGCATTAAGTACAATATCTCCAGTTTTAGCATTCTGAACTTCACATTTTTCTAAATCAAAAACCACTTTATTGCCTTTATCACATTTTTGAGTGATGCTAAGCAAATCACATTTTAAACCTTCAACAAGACAAACATCATCAATGTAATTAGTATAATCATTACCGATTTTACATATACCGATAATGTTACACTTTCCTTTGCACCAAGAGTAATTGTTGCAGCAGATTGCTTCTTTAAATTTGAAAATAGTGAGCTTTTTCCACTCATATGTCTTGAGCAATCACTATCTAATATTCATTTATGCTCCTTAATCTTGGTGATATCCTACAAAACAACCAAACTTTAACCTTTTCAATTTGACCAAATGACAAATTTTGTTTCATAATTAGGAAAGACCACATATATTTGGTGGTCTAGTCCCTTTAGGAACCCAGCTTTGTTTTACCTGTTCTTAAACACAAAGAAAAGGTATTTTGAATTTCATAAGGATCCTTTATTCTATATAGACAAGTTATTTTAACAAGCCCCTTCTTACAACAATAGAAACATGTGAGTGTGCGCCAATTTCCTTTTGCCTTTACAAAAGTGGTCACAGATTTCTTTGGAAAGTTCTCATTGTATCCAAGACCACTCTTGTTAAGGGAAGAATGTTGTTCACACATCATCTTATCAAGATTAGCCTTGGAATGAGTGAATCGAATGAGTGCACCCTGTTGGTCTTTACACTTCTTAGTCAGCTGGATCTTTTCTTTCTCCAATTCACTGTTGCAATGACTTAGAGAAGAAATATTTTGCTTTAGAACCGAATTTTTCGATTCCAAGGCCTTGACTTTAATGTCAAGCGCTAATTGTAAGGCTTTGAGATTTTCCTTTTCCAACACAAATCACTTATGCTCTTTTCCTATTCCATAAGCTTATCTTTCAAGGAGTTATTCTCAAGAATGTAATTCTCTTTGTTTATAATCTTGTTTAGCAGAAATTCAGAAAGTACAATAGTGGGACTAGAAATTAAATTTCTCAACATTCCCTCAAGATGTCGTTTAAGATTTTCTTCTTGGTCGGCCATCAAGCATAGATTTGCTCGATCACTTTCAAAGTCTGATTAACTAGAGGAATCATAGTCACTCCATGAGGCTACCATCACTCTCTTCTTTCGGTCATTCTTCCGATATTTGTTCCTTTTTCTTTTGTGGACACTCCTTCACTAGATGATCTGTTTTTACACATTCAAAACAAATTAGTACCTTAGAATTCTTACTAGAGTTTGAATACTTGTAACATCCCGTAAAAATTGTCATCCCGCATCAATTGAATGGGGATTTGTGATTGACTTATAAGGATAGGTTGCTACCCATATCAACAAGAATTCTTCTTTTTCAGTGGTAGAGTGAGGACAAATAACTCTGGAGTTAAGCGTGCTCGTGCGGGAGAAATTTCAGGATGGGTGACCTCTTGGGAAGTTTCTGCGCGAGCATGATTGGCATGTGGACAACGTCCCTAAGACCTCGGGTCTTACAGATGGTATCAGAGGTAACCCTGATTTACGAGTGTGCTCGCCCTAGTAGGCGGGCACTCGGCTACTAGGGCGAGCACACTCGTAAATCAGGTGTTTAAGTGGGGGAGATTGTAACATCCATAAAAAATTATTATCCCGCATCATTTGAATGAGGATTTGTGATTGACTTATAAGGATAGGTTGCTACCCATGTCAACAAGAATTCTTCTTTTCCAATGGTAGAGTGAGGACAAATAACTCTGGAGTTAAGCGTGTTCATGCGGGAGAAATTTCAAGATGAGTGACCTCCTGGGAAGTTTCTGCGCGAGCATGGTTGGCATGGGGACAACGTCCCTAAGTCCTCTGGTCTTACAATACTTACCTTTATATTTTGATAATCTAGGATACTCTATGTTTGAGAATTGTTTCTTCATCTTCAGAATTCGAGTAAGTCCTTTTGTAATCAAAGCAAAAGGGTCTTCTTCGTCATCCTCACTTTCTTTATCATCTTATGGACTTTCCTTTTTTTAGGTTTTCTAAGCCAAAATCTTCACACTTGAGGATAGTTCACCATCTTCTTCACTAAGGACCCTTTCGTGAGTGATAAGCTTTATGAGAAGATCATCCAAAGGTAGAGTTTTTAGATCTTGTGATTCCTCAATGACAATCACCTTTCGGTCCCCATTTTGACTTGGGCAAACTTCTCAAGACTTTTCTGACTTTCTCCTCATTTATGAAGACTTTTACGAGAGAGTCTAGGTTGTTCACATTTTGAGTGAATCTTGTGAACATTTTGGCAACGCTCTGTTGTGATGTTTGGAAAAAACGAAAGTACCTTACTTGTTCTCTCTCGTACTCACGCTCTGTTGTGATATCGCAAGCTAATTTGATGTAGCTACCTTGGATGAATTAATACTCCTTTAAAGTCAATTTCTTAGTCTCAACTAGAACTCCTTGTTTGAATCAAGTAGTCAACTTAGTTCGGTTAAAGGTTCTTGTATTGTGAGATAGTTAAGGAACCCCTGTTGGAATTTTGCGGATAGACACGCTAGTATGATAGAAAGTATAGATACTAACTAACACACCCAATGAAATTGACTCAAGTGTTTATAGTAGAAAAAAACAGGCTAGAAAAGGCACACAAGAGATTTAAGAAGAGAGAATTATGTACCTTGAACCTACGCAGTTGGAGAGAGATAACCAGGTTTGTTTTCGGTCTCGATTGAGGAAAATCTCGTTCAAAATTAATAAATCTCGCCCGAGATTATATTAGGTGGGTTGAGATCTTTTTTGTGGTCGGTTAAGGCTCGTAGCGGGGTCAAGGATGGTATAGAACTTCTTCTTTGGATATACTCGTGCACATGATGCACTTGAATTCTTCAGATTTTGCCTCACGAATTTTTCAAAAATTTGCAACAGTAGCAAACCGTTGTCAAAATCTTGGCCGAGATTTAGTGCTATCTGACCGAGATTGTTGATGTAATAACCATGTTCACGATGAAGACCCCGTGACCGCGCCTCGCCATGACCGTTGTCAAAATCTCCACTCCTACGTTGTTATATATATATATATATTAATTACCATCGATCGATCTAGAAGCTCAGTAGTGATCCAGAATCTTCCTCTTAATTAATGTAAAATCACAGTAAAGTTGTACAATAGCGAGGGCGAGATTTGGACAAAGGCTGGAATTGAAGTTGGGTCCATAATCAAAGTGTAGTCTAACGATCATTAAGCATGCTTACCGTCGTTACGGAAACTTTTTTTTTTCTTTTTTCGTAACAATCGTTAAACAGGTTTAATGATCGTTACACATGCTTAAATTTGTTATTTCCCTTAACGACCGTTAAACTAGTTCAATGTTTATTACAATTGTTAGCCTATTTTTTAGAGAACGTTTGTTAACACAACTTAACGAGTCTTATCTAAAAAATAAAAAAGTTATATAGGCTAAATAGTTCTAACTTGTCAGATTGATAATATGGCAGGAGGGAGGGCCTCTGAACCAGAGTTTGAAACTCTAATCATATTTCCTCTGAACCGGTATGAAAATTTTCGTTATGAACATCCGGTATGAACTTCCGGTATGAATGGTATGAAATTCCGGTATGAACTTCCTGTATAAAAAATTTTGGTATGAACTTCCGGTATGAAAAATTTCGGTATGAACTTCCGGTATGAAAGGTATGAACTTCCGGTATGAAAAAAATTTGGTATGAACTTTTGGTATGAACTTTCGGCATGAACTTCCAGTATAAAACATTCCGGTATGAACTTACGGTATAAAAAATTTCGGTATGAACTTCCGGTATGAAAGGTATGAAATTCCGGTATGAACTTTTCGTATGAACTTTCGGTATGAACTTCCGGTATGAACTTTCGGTATGAACTTCCGGTATGACTTCCAGTATGAACTTTCGGTATAAAAAATTTCGGTATGAACTTCCGGTATGAAAAATTTCGTTATGAACTTTCGGTATAAAAAATTTCGGTATGAACTTCCGGTATGAAAAACTTCGTTATGAACTTCCGGTATGAACTATCGGTATGAACTTCCGGTATGAACTTTTGGTATGAACTTTCGGCATGAACTTCCAGTATAAAACATTTCGGTATGAACTTCCGGTATGAAAAATTTCGTTATGAACTTCCGGTATGAACTTTCGGTATGAAATTCCGGTATGAACTTTCGGTATGAACTTCCGGTATAAACTTTCGGTATAAAAAATTTCGGTATGAACTTCCGGTATAAAAAATTTCAGTATGAACTTCCGGTATGAAAAACTTTGTTACTTCCGGTATGAACTTTTGGTATGAACTTTCGGTATAAAAAATTTCGGTATGAACTTCTGGTATGAACTTCCGGTATGAACATCCGGTATAAAAAATTTTGGTATGAACTTCCGGTATGAAAAATTTCGTTATGAACTTCTGGTATGAACTTCCGGTATGTAAATGCCCGGTATGTAAATGTCCGGTATGTAAATGTTCGGTATGTAAATGTTCGGTATGTTAATGTCCGGTATGTAAATGTCCGGTATGAAAACCGAAAATAAAAAGGAAAATAAAATAAAAAACAAATTCAGTAATTAAAATCAAAATTTATATAACAAACATCAAATATTATTTTTTTTTAATAGAAGGGTTAATTAGTTTTACCTTAACATCAAATGAAAGTGGTAAAAAAATTATGGGGCATATTTACCAAATAGAAAACTAGAAAAGACTTAGTTAGTATACAATAAAATAAAAAAGCCTACTTACCTAATTATCCCATTATTGTTGGTATAAATGTGTTATATTTATGGTGTTGTGCTCTAAAGTTGTCAAAATAAGTTTGATCATGATCTACAATTTAGGACATCTATATAATATCCGACAATTTTTAAAAGCTTTTATTTCTTACCGTAAAAGTTATTCTCATCGAAACTCGACCCTATATAATCTACAGAAATAGGAATCTTGCGATGTAAAGACGAATAAGAGATTGAGAAGTAGATACGGAAGAGAGTGAAAACTAACAATAACATAGACTTGGTTAAATTCGTGTGTTGTTGTCATGGTTATGAAAGATCAACATTAACCTACTCTTGTCCAACTAATAATTAAGAAACAAACACTTGCGTTATTTATCAATAAGAATTCTCCTGAGATTTGATCGCATCAATGCAATGTGAGTATTGTATAGACTTGATTGACTTCTCTCTCAAAAAATAAAGAAAAGACTACGTTGACTTTCCTCTAACAACAACATACCTTGGTTGACTTGGTGTGTTTTTGCAAAATCTATATATACATATATCAAGGCCGGCCATGAACCCACCTCTTGATCGACCCCCCCAGGAAAAAATGCAACCCACATCGGAGAGCCGTGAAACCGTCGCCAACAACCTCGTCGGTAATCAGCTGCCACGGAGTTCGTCAATCGGGATCTCGCGGCCAACACGGTGGAGGCCAAGGTCACTCTCATGGGCGCCTTCGACCTCGTCTCCGGGGCGAATGGCGGGGATCATTGATGTGAATGTAGACGCTTTACTGAACCGGAATGGGTCCAGCGCAAGGCGTGCTTTGGATGGACTTCGAACCACGAGCAGCTTGTCTGAGACGTGGGTTCAAGTGTCGACCCGGTTCGATAACTTGGCCAAGGAAGGACTCTTGGCCAAAGAGCACTTTGGTCAATGCATAGGTACGGTGCGCCATAGATCGATCGATCTCTCTCCTTGTTTCGTTAAGGTATGATTAATGATTAATGTTACATTAGGGATGGAGTCAAATGAATTTGCGAGAGCCATATATGACGTGCTAGCAAGGAGGATGCAACAAAGAACAACCTCAATAAACAAGGACCAAATGAAGCACTTTTGGGAGCAACTCTCCAACCCTAGCTTTGAAGCTCGACTTCACGTATTCTTCGAAATGTCAGTATTGCTTAACTTGCATAAGAGTGTCTCTTTTGATATATAACACGGTTTAAGAGAATATGATATATAATGTTGGTTTACGAAAGTCAACCCCTTTACGATCTTTTAACAAGGCTCCTAACATAAACATATTTAGTAGATGTACTCATGATTGAATAATAAAAATTCTTTTAGATGGGTCTATAAAACAAATATCAATAAAAAGAGTCTATTTCACCAAATTCTTTTGTCTATAAATAAAAATTGTAATGAGATTTTATTGTGATATATAGATTGAGTATACAGGATATTGGTGTTATTCATATTGTTTATTTTCGCTCTTTCTTAAATTCGTTGTAACAATATGTTCGATAGGGTGGACAACAATGGTGATGGAAGGATTGATAGAGACGAAATTCAAGAGGTACTACACTCAATATTTTTGAAAAAAAAACATACTTTTAAACTATGAAAAGATAAATATACTAATAAAAACGATTTATTGGTAAAGAAAATTTATCAAATGTATAAAACTTTTTATTTTTTTAGATGGTGATTAATTGTAGTGCAATTGTTATATTTTTTTTATTATGAGGAGGGTTGATAATTAATAAACTCTAACAAATATAGTAAAAAAAAATATAAAAAAAATACAGTTTTTAGTTTTTATTAAAAATTATATAAATGTTAAAAACGTCCATACCTACACCAACCCATCTTTCTCTCCCAAACACCTAAACGAAACGCTTTATCAGTGGAAGGTTGGAACTCGAAGGACATGGCGTCGATGGTGATCTTCATCCTATACCCTGCTTTCTCCGAGGACTACACGCTCGTGTTCAATTCCACGCCGCCGAGCTTGAATGATAATTTATCCGGCATTCCATTCCTTCACTCTTGAGGTTTTTTTCCACTAACAAGGGTTTCAGTTGATCGTTTTCCTGTTTCTACATTTTTTTTTATGTTAGGAATTTATGCTAAGGTTTTAATTCACAATTTCCATAGCACATTTCCTTTATTTTGAAAATTAGCATCAGCACTTTCTAAGATCGTGAAATTCAATCTGATCACGGCAGCCAATTGTTTTGTTTAAAGGCATCCAACGGGAACCAAATAATCGCTACATCTCGAATTATATTCACTTCTTTTAGGTTATGGACTTATGGTGAGCAGTTAGTTGCTCACGGCAATTCAATTTTTTTCTCACTCCCCTGATTGAACACTGTTTTTTTGTCGGTATTTCAGCTTATATTGTTCAGCGCTTCAGCAAATAAACTAGGTTGTTTGATAGAGAGAGCTGAGGAATATGCCAATTTAATCATGGAAGAGCTAGACCTTGACGGCCATGGTTACATTGAGGTAATAACTTACCATCTGTTAAGCCATTGCATTCTGTTAGTCTTGTTGTGTTAACTTGAAATTGGCCTTTTATGAATTGATTTGATCCTGATGCAATTTGGAATGAAGTTGGTTGCTTGTATAATTAGAGGTAGGAGTTGCAGGAGATGACTCTTATTGTTGACATGTAAAGAAGTTGATGGCTTTGTTACAAATAATTCTTATGTATAGCTTGCATAGGTCTTTTCTAGATTTTGTGTTCATTATGCTAGTTTAACTTGGCGGCTTAATGGGTAGTGAACGTTTTACCATCAACAAAAAATGAGTACATGGTTTAGAGTAGTTGTTGCTGAAAAGTTTGTTATATGCTTCAATGGAGGCAGTTGTTGCAGTTAGAACAACTATTGCTGCAAGGAGATGTTTGTGTGGCCAGAAGACGACAAAAAATGATTCGTTTACCTTGGGGCCAAAAGATTGCCAAAATGGAGCTGAAGGATGTTTTTCGAAGAGTGAAATGGCTCATCACCAACTACTGGCAAAGGGGCTGGGTAACACTTCTTTGGTTACTGGCTATGGCAGGCCTTTTTGTCTGGAAATTCATACAATATCGCCAGAAGGCCGCATTTCATGTCATGGGATATTGCTTGTGCACTGCTAAAGGGGCCGCTGAGACTCTTAAACTAAACATGGCTTTGATCCTCCTAGCCATGTGTCGGAACACCCTAACTTTCCTCCGATCAACATGGGTAGGGTTATTTATACCCTTCAATGACAATCTAAACTTTCACAAGGTAAACTTTTTTTGTTTTCTTCAGGAAATTGAAACTTTTATGCCAATGATATTTGATCATTCACTCTCTTTTCGACTTACTTTTATGTAGATGATGGGCTTGGCCATAGTGATTGGAATAGTCCTTCATGCAGGAAATCATTTAGCATGTGACTTCCCACGTTTAATTAATTCTTCTCCTGAGAAGTTCAAGATGATAGCTTCCCACTTTAACCATGAAAAACCCACATATACTGGGCTTGTAACTGGTATAACAGGTATCACTGGCATATCTATGATTGTTCTAATGGTAATCTCATTTACACTAGCAAGTGCCCATGTTCGAAGGAGCCTGGCAAAGTTGCCTATCCCATTCAAGTATCTTGGCAACAGGAAAGCCTTTCGGTATTCTCATCCCTTGCATTGTCTTGTCTACGTACTCTTACTAATCCACGGAACATTCTTGTTCTTGGCACATAGGTGGAACCACAAGACTGTAAGAACTTGAAACTCTATATCATCTACAACATCAATAGCTAATTTTATGGTTTGGACACATATTGCATACTAATCTGTTGATATATATAATTCTAGACATGGATGTACATTTCTTTCCCGGTAATACTATTTATAGTGGAGAAAGCATTGCGGATGTGTCTATCAGGGTGCTACTCAGCTGATATGTTACTGGTATCATTTTTGTTTTAACTTCCTCAGTAGCCTATATAATAAATAAAAAATGCAGATTTTATGCTAAGAAGCCGCTGATTACTGTTTCCTGAATTTTGGATTAGGTTTTCGATCTGCCTTGCAATGTCTTTTCCATAAGGATTTGCAAGCCGGAGAATTTTAACTACAGAAGCGGTCAATACATCTTCATACAATGCCCGGCAATATCCAAGTTTCAATGGTGAATATTCATTATACTGTATTTAGCCTTCTTTTCCTATCCATCAGAATTTATCCTTGTTCAGGAACTGATTCAATTGTTGAATTTGTAGGCATCCTTTCTCATTAACTTCAGCACCAGGGGATGACTACCTTAGTGTCCACATCCGAGCAGGTGGGAGCTGGACAACTGAACTAAAGAGGATCCTTACTTCTCAGAGTTTAGACCAAGAAAGGTAAAATTTTCACTGAAGTTTGCATGTTAGAAAGTTCAGCTCTTCTCTTCCACATTTTTTTTAAAGCTTATTTTTCCAATCCAGACCAATTAACTTGCTTGTGGATGGACCATATGGAGCTCCAGCACAGGACTATACAAACTATGATGTGTTACTCCTGTTGGGTCTAGGCATTGGTGCTACACCGTTCATAAGCGTACTCCGAGATCTTTGGAACCACAGAAGAGCGGAAGGAATAACGGTATTGTCCTACAATTCCATGAAAGAAGAAATTTACGTCTTGCCTTGGGTTTGTACGTTTCACTAACTTAATCATAATTGCTAATCAAATTAAAGGACAGAAATAGAATGAGAGTAAGAAGTGCTCGTTTTTACTGGGTCACAAAGGAACACACATCCTTTGAGTGGTTCAGAGGTGATATGAATGAAGTAGCAGCAATGGCTCAGGAGGTAAATAATCAACACTCATACATCTTATTTTACTTTTTATGCTTTATTACCCTTATCCATGAAGTCACTTTATTTGTTCTTATGTTTCCACTTATCCTTGATGATTAAGGGCTTCATTAATGTGCACAACTATGTCACGAGTGTTTATGAAGAGCGTGATGCAAGGTCAACTTTGATCGCCATGATAAATGACCTGAATCACAGGGTGAAGGGAATAGACATATTAACTGGTACCTGGGTAAGAAAATTCTTGATACCTTTCGGTTCAGATAATCATATATTCATATTTACCTTAAGTTTGAACCACAGAATGTGAGAAAAACTGAAATCCTTGATTATCACGGGGAATTGAAATCATAACTTCTTTTTATTGTAAAAATTTCAAATGGTGTACATAAGACTGAAACTTACCAAAACATGTATGTGAAACTCATAAGCTGAAAGCATTTCAAAATAGTATGACACCGTTAAGTATACTTGAGACTCGTATCCTCACTCACTTTTTCAAATGCAGGTAAAAACACATTTTGGAAGGCCAAATTGGAACGAAGTGTTTAATAACATGGCTAATGAGCACGAGGGTCGCACAATAGGTAAGCAACTCATTACTTTCCGGGTAAAATGGGTTTGTGGGCTGTTATTGTACAGATGAGCATAATCAGGGCTCTTATGCTTATAATGGTATAAAATAGGCCCATGTTTATATTTTACAGCCAATACCCAAGATTTTTTTACGTTTAATTTTAATTAAGAAAGTTAAGTGGCCTAGTTTGTATCAACTTTAAAAAAAGCTTTAGTAACTCATTATTCTCTTACTTTCATGGTTTTGTGATACCTTGACCTTTGCAAAAGAGTATATCCCCTTCTTAACTTTCGTGAACTAGATACCATTGTCTGCTCGCTCAAAGCCATTTTTCTTGAAAGAATTCGGTGAAGTAGACTCTTTTTTATTAGCTTTTGATTTGTATACCCCTCTAATTTTTACCATTCTAATTGACTTATCATTGTTGGTATATTTACAAAATGAGATTATGCTATGAGCCTAATTAATAGAACAATTTTGCTAAAAGGTCTAGTTAGTGAATTTGACCATTTTTCTTCTAGTGATATTCGTTTTACATCTTGATGTTCTTGGTGCAAAATGTAGTAATTTCTGGCAAGTACTAAGATTAATCCCTTACAGACACTTAAATATGTTTGATTGAAATTGACAGGGGTATTCTATTGCGGGAATATGGACTTGGCAAAGGAGTTGAAGAAGTTGGCACATGAAATGAGTTGTAGCACAAGTACGATATTCAAGTTCCACAAAGAACAGTTCTAGAAGGTAGATGAGACTGCTCTGGAGTTGAAGCCTCGGATCCTTGCTTGCACATTTGAAGAATTTCTACTCTGTGACTGCCTTTAAATGAAATGCACAAATCATGTTTGTATGAGAAGGAAAACTTGACTGATCAGTTTTTGGTATAGATTACTAATAATATATTTATTTCAATTGTGATGTGAACCTTTTAGAAAGTAGATCCAAGATTGATAATTTTGCTTCATTTGTACAATACCATAAAAAAAATTCATATATTTGATAAGATTGAATTGCAAAAGTGAACATAGTTCAGAGGAGATTATATTACTCGATTGAAAATTCTATAAAATTCATACGTTTGAATCATTACATTGTTGGGAACTCTAAGCAAGCACATCATTCCCCATAAGCTCAAACCGAAATACAGGAAGAATATGCACATAGAAGGGAGTGCATTCATCACTCATTATAATACTGCTAGCTCTCTTGTAATTGGGGAGGGACACTCTGCTGATCTCTTCCTCTTGTAGTTGTCTGAGGGTTTGGATTTAGATGAAAGCTTCCGTTTCTTGTTACAAACGCGCTCCTGTTCATGGGAGGTCATGCTGGATACGAACCTTGCATTATCCCTCTGAGGCGGCATCATTTGATATAACGGAACCCGCGCATTCATGACCATGGGAGTGGAACCATATCCCATATAACCCTCCGCTCCAGGTTGAAATCCGGTCCAACACGGATTATATCCGTAGGCTGATACATAATTTGGCATGAAGAATTTGTCTGCACCAAAATATGGTGAAGTTTCAGCGACACCCAATCGTGCCTTCTTCTTCTTTACTGAGAGATGGAGAAAAAAAAGTTTATTAGAATTACAACTGAAACTAACCGGAAGATCATCCGAAACAACAAAAAACACTGGCATAGATATACATACCTTCATGTGTGGCTTCTGAGACATCTGGAACTTTATCCGTCTTCGATTCATCCGAGGCTCGTTGAGCTGGAGATTGCGAAGGATCAGCAGACTGTGTTGGTGGTGGTGGTGGATCCACCCCCTTGGAGGCAACTGACTGTGTTGGTGAAGCACTCCTCGTTTGAGAAGACCGCGTTGATGTCATATCTGATAAATACATACATACAAGAATCATTACTAGATTTCTAAGAAAATGATGGTTGAGGTAAGGCTTCATTTATTTACCTTGAAGTTGGGAACCGCTTCGAGCATTGTTATTACTCCTACTAGAAGAAGAAGACTCCAATATACAAATAATTGTATCTCTCAATGTCTTATTTGGTATAAGATCATCAACAACTATATGTTCAGCTCCACACACACAAACTGACTTGGATATGATATAATCTCTCATACCTGAGTAAAATATTAGTGAGAAAGATCATTGCTTGCACAGTAGATACATACAAAATCACTGTCAAGGAAAAGTAGCTTACATTTATCACAAATGCTGTTGAAACAACATTTGCTCGTTAGCACAGCATCTTTCATCACTTGCTTGCACAATAGACAGTAAAGCTCAAGAGGAAGATCTCCCATAGAAGGACAGCTTGTAGGGACTCTATCGATTTCCTTTTCGAAACTAGCCCTAGATCAAACAACAAATCATTATCAAATTACTAGAACCCGAAAATGGTAGCATAAATCATCAGTACAAAAAGGTCAAGTAAACATACTCATCGGGTTTTACATATGATCCCTCAGGGTTTGCTATAAGCATTGTCTTCGGAATGCCAGTTGGAGGCTTAAATTTCTTAATATCATAATTTGGATCACCATTGGTAGGACAATGCAGTATAAGATGGCCTAAAACATACAAATTCGCATTTTGTTAAGGGATACATGGAAGACTAAAAAACATGACAAGCAACATATATGCATGAAAACTCACCTGCTTGTTACATCTATGACATACATAGCCCTGTGGCGGTTTTCGACACTCAAAACTGGTCCGACCCATCATCCTTCCACATCCTTCATCAACTCGACTGTAAGTTGCACGACAATGTTTATAATTACGCTACGAATCAAACCAACACCACAACAGAGGAGAAAGGCATACCTAAGGTCCTCTTTGTTTTTGATTGAAGTAGGATTAATAATAAGTGCATTCTTTGCTTCGAATTCAGGAGCTGATACATATATATCATCCCCAAATCCATCATCCAACTCCAAAGGTTCAACCTAGAATTTCCAAATCCAAACTAGTATTAGAATAATCATTTGCAATGAAAGCGTTTTCAGAGAAAACAAGCAATTACATCTTTCACAGTAGAAATCTTGTCTTAAGTGATGTCAGTATTCATTGGCAAATTATCCTGAATATTACTTTCAGCCTTTGACCTCCATGATAAGCTATTCGATAAGATCTTACTTTCCATATGTTAATGTATTTCACAAGACCAATTTGTAAGGCTTGAGATAGTACTCATAATGGCGAGGAACAAATCGCATGCGACTATGTCTTGGAATTCCGCGAACTAAGACAGATGTGTTCTTGGGGATCAATGTTGCTTCATCAAGATACACTTGAATTATAGCAATAGAGGGTCTGTATAAATGAAACTGCAATCTAAATATATTTTGGCTAAAATTACACTATCGTGCTAAAATTGGCCAAATTGGACTTTCTGTAATAGAATTTACAGAAACTCCGACTGATCAGTAAAATTTAATCTAAAGCACAAAGTTAATATATACTTTGTAAAACAAGACAAACCTTCTTTTGTTTGAGCATTAGTGATCTCAACGTCAAGATCAAAACCCATTGTCACATATCTAGATTACAAGATGCTCTTTTTTTACCGACGAGACAGAAATGAAACGATCTATCATCAAAATCGAACTGCAATTCTTTTCACTCTTGAATTTATAATACACTGCAATTCTTTCCATTAAGGAAGAAATTTACGCCTTGCCTTGGGTCTGTACGTTTCACTAACTTAATCATACTTGTTAATCAAATTAAAGGACACAAATAGAATGAGAGTAAGAAGTGCTCGTTTTTAGTGGGTCACAAAGGAATACACATCCTTTGAGTGGTTCAGAGGTGATATGAATGAAGTAGCAGCAATGGCTCAGGAGGTAAATAATCAACACTAATACATCTTTTATATTACTTTTATGCTTTATTACCCTTATCCATGAAGTCACTTCATTTGTTCTTATGTTTCCACTTATCCTTGATGTACACAAGACTGAAACTTACCAAAACATGTATGTGAACTCATAAGCTGAAAGCATTTCAAAATAGTATGGCACCGTTACGTATACTTCAGACTCGTATCCTTTCTCACTTTTTCAAATGCAGGTAAAAACACATTTTGGAAGGCCAAATTGGAACGAAGTGTTTAATAGCATGGCTAAGGAGCACGAGGGCCGCACGGTAGGTAAGCAACTCATTACTTTTCGGGTAAAATGGGTTTGTGGGATGTTATTGTACTGATGAGCATAACCAGAGCTCTTTTGCTTATAATGGTACTCCCTCCGATCAAAAATAAGTGTCGTTTTAGCATTAGAAATTTGATCAAAATTATCTGTCGTTTTAAGTTTTCTAGGCCAATAAATGAACAATAATTATAAGAAATGTTCTTGAAAATTGGTGTAAATACCCAACATTTTTACGTTTAATTTTAATTAAGAAAGTTAAGGGGCTAGTTTGTATCAACTTTACAAAAAAAAAAGGCTTTAGTAACTCATTCTTCTCTTACTTTCATGGTTTTGTCATACCTTGACCTTTGCAAAAGAGTATATCCCCTCATTAACTGACTTACCACTACTACTCTATTATTAGTGGTATATTTACTAAATGAGATTATATTATGAGCCTACTTAGTAGAACAATATTCTTAAAAGGTATAGTTAGTGAATTTGACCATTTTTCTTCTAGTGATATTCGTTTTACATCTGGATGTTCTTGGTGGAAAATTTAGTAATTTTTGGCAACTACTAAGATTCATCCCTTATAGAATGAAGTCACTTAAATATGTTTGATTGAAATTATATGTTTGATTGAAATTGACAAGAGTGTTCTATTGCGGGAATATGGAATTGGCAAAGGAGTTGAAGAAGTTGGCGCATGAAATGAGTCGTAACACAACTACTATATTCAAGTTCCACAAAGAAAAGTTTTAGAAGGTAGATGAGACTGCTCGGGAGTTGAAGCCTTGGGTCCTTGCTTGCACATTTGAAGAATTTCTACTCTGTGACTGCCTTTAAATGAAATGCACAAATCATGTTTGTATGAGAAGGGAAACTTGACTAATCAGTTTTTGGTATAGATTACTAATAATATATTTATGAAAAAGCTAAAGGCACGGCTCTTGTTTTACTAATGTCAAAAACGAAGCGCCATCGCTCGGCGAAAGCGCCCAAATATCGACATTAGCGCTTGGTGAATGTGCTCGGGTTTTTTTTAAAAAAAATTATACATTTGAGCGCAGGCGCAAGGCGCTCACGCTACAAACCTACATTAGGTGGTTTCAAAAAAAGATTGCAGGAAAAAAAATTTGCGAAAAAAGAGGGTTTTGGGCGCCGGCGCCTTCTAAAGGCGCTCAAAATTTTTAAAAAAAATAAAAAAAAGCTCCGTCGCTTTGTGTTTACGTTAGAAGTTAAACGCTGGCGTCAACTAGATGCGCTCAAATTAAACGTCAACGCAAAGCGTTCACATTTAGTACTAAGTAAATTGAAAATTGTGTATTTAACACGCCCCACTTATTTCAACTGTGATGTGAACCTTTTAGAAAGTAGATCCAAGATTGATAATTTTGCTTCATTTGTACAATACCATAAAATTCATATATTTGATAAGATTGAATTGCAAAAGTGAACATCAGTTCAGAGGAGATTATATTACTCGATTGAAAATTCTATAAAATTCATACGTTTGAATTATTACATTGTTGGGAACTCTAAGCAAGCACATCATTCCCCATAAGCTCAAACCGAAATACAGGAAGAATATGCACACAGAAGGGAGTGCATTCATCACTCATTATAATACTGCTAGCTCTCTTGTAATTGGGGAGGGACACTCTGCTGATCTCTTCCTCTTGTACTGGTGGTTGTCTGAGGGTTTGGATTTAGATGAAAGCTTCCGTTTCTTGTTACAAACGCGCTCCTGTTCATGAGAGGTCTTGCTGGATACGAACCTTGCATTATCCCTCTGAGGCGGCATCATTTGATATAACGGAACCCGCGCATTCGTGACCATGGGAGTGGAACCATATCCCATATAACCCTCCGCTCCAGGTTGAAATCCGGTCCAACACGGATTATATCCGTAGGCTGATACATAATTTGGCATGAAGAATCTGTCTGCACCAAAATACGGTGAAGTTTCAGCGACACCCAATCGTGCCTTCTTCTTCTTTACTGAGAGATGGAGTAAAGAAAGTTTATTAGAATTAGGTTGAATTGGCATTTAGGGCTTTTTATCTTATAGAGTTGAAATTTAGGGTCTACCAATTACAAATTGAGAAATAGGGCTCCTACTTTATTAGATTAATTCATAAATAGGACAAAAAGTTGACAAAAGTGATGAATAATGAGTGATGGCTTATGTGAGTGATGATTGTGACACTTTTGATTGACATTTGGAGGGAATTTGGGGCCAAAAAAACACAGCCCTCTGCCCAGAAAAAACCCGCTTACCCAAAAATTCGCTTACCCAAAAATCCACTTACCCAAATAACGTCAATATCATACCCAAAAATAAATTTGTCAAAGTACATAAACATACTCGTAAACAAGATACCTAATAAATCAAATATCAAAATATAACAATATATCCATAATTTGGATAATATTTTATATTTATACCCAATTTAAACATAACTTAATACAAAATCCATACCCAATTTAAATTTGTCATACCCAAAATTTTCAAAACTCGATATTGTACACAAATATCAATATCAAATGACATTTGATCATTACCCAAAAATTCGCTTGATATGTGATCATTATAACACATTTTGGGTAACCATAAAACATACCCACGATATCACTTTAAATATACTTAATAATAAGAAATATATTACAAAGTCAATACACGTATAAAAGCATACCCAATTTGAATTTGTCATAACCAAAATTTACACAAATCGATATTGTACCCAAACATCAATACCAAATGACATTTGGTCCTTGTAACACAATTTGGATAACCATAAAACATACCCAAAAATATCACTTTATGCATACTCAACAATAAGAAACATACCACAAAAACAATAAATATATACCCAATAATGAGAAAAATACTACAATTCATATTTGGGTAATGAAAACAATGTCACCCAAAAAAATTAAACATTCATGGACTTGAAAATTTTATCAAACTAACTACATTAATAAAAAATAAATAAAGGTAAACATGTAAAAAAAGATACTTAAACCAAAAGTAAACATCTAATCACCATCATTTCAATTAAAGAAATTATTGCCCCTATTTCTAGTTTCCATACCTACTTTTTCTTTCCTTTATATAGAGGCATAGTTTACAAAAGATAATTTTAAGGGGTCCTATTTCCCTAATTAATTCTTAGAATTACAACTGAAACTAACCGGAAGATCATCCGAAACAACAAAAAACACTGGCATAGATATACATACCTTCATGTGTAGCTTCTGAGACATCTGGAACTTTATCCGTCTTCGATTCATCTGAGGCTCGCTGAGCTGAAGATTGCGAAGGATCAGCAAACTATGTTGGTGGTGGTGGTGGATCCACCCCCTTGGAGGCAACAAACTGTGTTGGTGAAGCACTCTTCGTTTGAGAAGACCGCGTTGATGGCATATCTGATTGATACATACATACAAGAATCATTACTAGATTTCTAAGAAAATGATAGTTGAGGTAAGACTTCATTTATTTACCTTGAAGTTGGGAACCGCTTCGAGCATTGTTATTACTCCTACTAGAAGAAGAAGACTCCAAGATACGAATAATTGTATCTCTCAATGTCTTATTTGGTATAAGATCATCAGCAACTATATGTTTAGCTCCACACACACAAAGTGACTTGGATATGATATAATCTCTCATACCTGAGTAAAATATTAGTGAGAAAGATCATTTGCTTGCACAGTATATACATACAAAATCACTGTCATGGAAAAGTAGCTTACATTTATCACAAAAGCTGTTAAAACAACATTTGCTCGTTAGCACAGCATCTTTCATCACTTGCTTGCACAATAGACAATAAAGCTCAGGAGGAAGATCTCCCAGAGAATGACAACTTGTAGGGACTCCATCGATTTCCTTTTCGAAACTAGCCCTAAATCAAACAAAAAATCATTATCAAATTACTAGAACCCGAAAAAGGTAGCATAAATCATCAGTACAAAAAGGTCAAGTAAACATACTCATCGGGTTTTACATATGATCCCTCAGGATTTGCTATAAGCATTGTCTTCGGAATGCCAGTTGGAGGCTTAAATTTCTTAATATCATAATTTGGATCACCATTGGTAGGGCAATGTTGTATAAGATGCCCTAAAACATACAAATTCCCATTTTTATAAGCATACGTCGAAGACTAAAAAACATGACAAGCAACGTATATGTATCAAAACTCACCTGGCTTGTTACATCTATGACATACATAGCCCTGTGGCGGTTTTCGACACTCAAAACTGGTCCCACCCATCATCCTTCCAAATCCTTCATCATCGTTCCAAGATAAAGATGGTGTTGCAACTAAATCCTTGATTTTAAGGTCCTCTTTGTTTTTGATTGACACATGATCAATAATAACTGCATTCTTTGCTTTGAATTCAAGAGCCGATACATATATGTCATCCCCAAATCCATCATCCAACTCCAAAGGTTCAACCTAGAAATTCCAAATCCAAACTTGTATTAGCATAATCATTGACAGTGATAACGTTTTCAAAGAAAACAAGTAAAGCCAGGAGGGTTACATCTTTCACAGTAGAAATGTTGTCTTTAGTGATGACAGTATTCATTGACAAATTATCGTGAAGATTACTTTCAGCCTTTGACCTGCATGATAAACTATTCTATGAGATTTTACTTTCCATATGTTAATGTATTTCACAAGACCAATTTGTAAGGTTTGAAACCGTACTCATAATGGCGAGGAACAAATCGCATGCGACTATGTCTTGGAATTCGGCGAACTAAGACAGATGTGTTCTTGGGGATCAATGTTGCTTCATCAAAATACACTGAAATTATAGCAATAGAAGGTCCGTATAAATGAAGCTGCAATCTAAATATATTTGTAGTATGTGACTTTGTAATAAGTACTTGGCCAAATTGGACTTCCTGTGATAGAATTTACAGAAAGTCCAACTGCAAAATAATTAAAATTTAATCTGAAGGACAAAGTTAATATATACTTCGTAAAACAAGACAAACCTTCTTTAGTTTGAGCATTAGAGATCTCAACATCAAGATCAAAACCCATTTGCACATATCTAGATTCAAAAATCCTCCGTTTTATAGAGGAGACAGAAATGAAACGATCGATCATCGAAATCGAACTGCAATTCTTTTCACTTTTGAATTTATAATACACTGCCATGATAGTTTGATTACAATCACGATTCTAGTAGATAAGTAATCAGGTGAGGACGTCTCAGGTTCTGAGACAAGGACCGATTGGTTTCCGATTGGGCGAACTGGAAGGCGATCGACGTTAGGATTGCTCGTTGACAATGATTTCCGATTGAGTCCCAAATATGATCCACGTGAAGTCACCTAAACAAATATGAAAAAAGCAAACTGATTTTGAACAAATAGAATTTTGTTAGGAAGTAGACTTCATAAGTGTTTATTGATAAAGTTTAGAAGCAGCCAAGCTAATAAGTTAAGTTTTCTTTATATTGATCAAAAAAAATTTTTTAAAAAAAATACAGAATATATTAATGATGCTTTATATTAAAAAAGGAAATAAAATTCAGAAAAGGTAATCGAAATATTTTGTCCAAAAAGTATGGGAAATTATGTTCGAAAAAATAAAAACAGTATTTTTATTTAGGAAAAAAAAAGAAACATTATGGCAATATTTCGTTAGCAAAATAAGGAAATAATTTTCGGAAATTTAAAATCGGACTATTTTTTATTTTTGAGAAAAAAACATTATCTTTATTTTGAATTACAATAAAAAAAATAAAAAGGAAATTGTTTTCGGAAAAAATAAAAACATTGCCTTTAATTTAAATTACAATAAAAAAGAAACCGGTATCGTTAATATATAGATTATATTCAAATACCTTTTATATTTAAAAAAACAAATATTTTTATTGATTAAAAAACTAAAAATATTTGTTTAAAAATACAGAATATAAGGCATCATACTAAATGATGCTTTATACTAAAAATAGGAAATAAAATTCAGAAAAAGAATCGACGTATTTTGTCAAAAAAGTCTGGAAAATTATGTTCGGAAAAAATAAAACAGTATCTTTATTTAGAAAATTCTCAAAAAAAAAATTAAATAGAAAATTCTCAAAAAAAAAAAAAAAAAATATTAAGACACTCAAAAAAAAGTATCTTTATTTAGAAAAAAAAAGAAGAAACAATATGGGAATATTTCGTTAACAAAAAAAAGGAAATAATTTTCGGAAATTCAAAATCGGACTATTTCGTCCCAACAGTATCGGAAATTTTTTCGGGAAAAAACATTATCTTTATTTGAATTAATAAAAAAGGAAATTGTTTTCGGAAAATAAAAAACAATATAATTAATTTAAATTAAAATTAGAAAAAAAAGAAACCCGTACCATGCAACTTAGATAAATTTGTACAAAAATAAAAAATAAATACGAAATAAGTAAAACAAATTAGTCAAAACAGAAGGTTTTCTATTTTTTTGTGAAATATTTTTAAAAAAAAATCAGTTTCTACAAAATCAGTTTGTTAGATTTCAAAAATCAAACAGAAGGGTTACAAAATATTAGTGAAATATTTTTTTTTTGAAAAAAATCATTTTTTTCGAAATATTTGTGCGTGAAATATTTCCATCAAACAGAATTTGCAAAACTTGTTTCGAACAAACAAAAGGATAGTTACGGAAGTATACTTCATTATTGATGAATCGAGTAGAAGCATCAAAGACAATGGATTTGTGGTTTACAAAATTACAGAAAGTGGAAATATAGACATACAAAAAGCAAAGGAACGCAGAAAGATGAAGAATTACCTCCGGAATGTTGAGTAACGAAGATACGGAATGAAGAAACCCTAGAATGGTTTGTCGTTGAGATGTATTTTGTGAGAGAGGTGGAACTTCGTACACGTATATATAGTAATGAAATAAGTTCATAAAACTTGTTAAGAAAGCTTTCAACTAACAAAATATTACGATAATACATACAAAATATTACGAATAAGAAATCTGATTTTTAACATTAATATTCATAATTATAGGTAACAGAATATTGTACGAATAAAATTTACTTTTACGGAAAAAATAAAAAATTTATAAGTTCTTGTTAAATCCGAAAGTCTGATTTTTAATCAAAAAAAAGATTTTTTTTGAAACATTCTTTTTGTTGCAAAAAAAAATTTTAAAAAAATAAATAAATGAAAACAAAGAATCTAATTTTGTAAGCAAAACTGTTTGATTACGGGTAACAGGAAATTTTTAATCAAAAAAAATCTGACGAATAAGAAATCTGATTTTTTTAACAGAAATATTAATAATTAAATCAGAGAATCAAAATCGATAATCTAAGAAGCTCAAAAAAAATAGTAAAAAAAAGATTTTTAAGCAACTCGAAAAAATAAATCAGAAAATCAAAATGGATATTATAAATATTAATCGGTAAATTTCTATTGTTCTATTTCAAAATCACTTGATCGGAAAATCAAAACAGTAATCGACAGAGTTTAGAAAATCACTTGACCGGCACAAAAGCGAATTCAGAAAATCAAAATTGGAATTGGACGTACAAAAGGATGAAATCAAAACAGTAATTGGAATCAAAAGCAAGTGGGAGGAAGAATTACCTTTGGAAATTAGAGTAATGGAAAGATGAAATGAAGAAACCCTAGAACTGCAGTGCGAGTAACCTGGATGAGTTGAGGAGAAAGAAGAGGTGAAGGATGAAGGGTGAGGCATTGTATTTATATAAAACAAGTGTGTTACTAGTAAAGATTCAATTGAATTTATCTTATTAAATTTTATTATTATTATGGATTTTTATTGAGTTATTATGGTAAGTAAGTAGTTTATGTATCTTGTTGTACAAAGTAGACACTTTTTTGTTTTGAATTAACAAACTAGGCACCCTATTTTATGTAGAAAAAGATAAATTGTTAAATAATAATTGATATTGCCATAAAAAGGCAAAAATGCCCTAAATAACACAACCTTTGCTATTGTTGCGGAAGGTGACACAAACTTTTAAAATTGCGGAAAAAAACACGAACTATAGGGGGGTGTTGCACTTTTTAGCACCGGTAGTTAATCCATTAAAAAAATATTAGACATTTTATATCTATTATAGTTTGGTACGATATAAATTTAAAAAAGGAAACCAAATCATAAAAAAAATATATGTTTTATTTTGATAGGATAAAATTTTTAAAAAGGAAAACAAATAATAAAAAATTTATAATTTATTTGTAATAAATTACTTAATTTACATAAGTTATAAATTATAAAATGAAAATGGATTTTTGTGCTTTGCTTTTTTCTTTCTTTTATATGAAATATAAAAATAAAACATAAACAAATATTTATGAGCTATAAAAAAAGCTTAAGATATTTTTTTCATTTAATAATTTGTAGCTTATGTAATTTAAGTAATTTGTTGTATAGAAATAAACATTTTTATTATATGTTTTCCTGCTTTAAATTCTTATCCTACCAACTTATAAAATTTATAATATTTTTTTACTTATTATACTTTTTTTCCTTATGTAAAACATAAAGCTATTTTTTTTCACACATTTTCACTATTTTTTAAAAATTTATATCTTACCAAACTATAACAAATTATAAAATGTCCAACATTTTTTTAATGGATTAACTACTGGTGCTAAAAAGTGCAACACCCCCTTATAGTTCGTGTTTTTTTCCGCAATTTTAAAAGTTCGTGTCACCTTCCGCAACATTAGTAAAGGTTGTGTTATTTAGAGCATTTTTGCCCCATAAAAATTAATATTCTATCTCCTTAAATATGTAACGGATTTGGCAAATTAAAAAATTGATGAAATAAATTATTGCGTCAAATTAGGAAATAAATTATAACAGCTCCTAAAATAACTCCTCACATAAATACAGTAATCTTTTATTATTCATCGTCTACCTTTCTAATCTCCATTTTTCCGATTTTAAGAACCTCGAAAATCGTCAATGAAGGTTTGCCGTTGAAGAAGTTTGGTACACAAGGCGTGAAATAAGTTTTCGTTAATTCTATCTTTGAGGTATGTTACATACATTAATCTGTCATTATTCATCGTCTACCTTTTCTAAGCACCAATATTGTCTTAACCATCTTCAATATGATCTTGAAAGTCATATTACTGATGAATATTTGTACATAATTGATGAATTTGACTATTTGGATTTTTTTTGTTATTAATACATATTTCAACATTATGTGTGGTTTGGTATACGTCTTATGTATCTGATTATATGTTTTGTTTTCAGATATGAATTCTGTGTTCGTGACACTTTATTATGGCGGTGGCTGGGAATTTCAACACAACATGTGAAATTTTGTTGGTGAAGTTTCGAGCAAGCCTATTGTGGTCGAATCGTCTTGCACTATTGATGAGCTGAAACATAACGTGGTAACACAATTCGGTCTTCGGGTAAATTTGTCTGAAATTAGACTATGTTATAAAAATCCCTTCAATCCATCTCTCAAGCCGTTTGATGTCAACACAAGAGGGGATTTGGAAACATTTATACATATAAACGGTCTACAACAATTTATGTGGAGTGTGCCGTTGTGTGTGAATAAAGTTGATGTACACAATGATTCTGATCAGATTTCTAGAGAGGAACATAATGTAGCCAACAATAATAATTGTCCAGTGCATTTTGATGAGGAGCATGGTTGTAGCACAGAACAAACTTTTGGTGTCGGATCTCAGCTTGCTTTATGTATACCGACTTCTACTGTAGACGTTTGTGTACCAGATGAATGTACTGGAAGGGACAATCTTGTTGTTGTCCCTCATTCTGCAACTTATGTACCAGTTGGTCATGACTTTCAGCTTGTTGTTGGTAAGACGTATTGTTCGAAAGTTGAGCTGAAGAACGCTTTGTGCCTACATTCAATATCAGAGTGTTCACAATATAAGATTGTTAAGTCAAAAAGGAAGGCAGTAGCGGCTAGATGTATTGATGAAGATTGTAAATGGAGGGTTTGTTTCACCAAGCTTGGAGAGGCAAGCTATTTCACAACAACAAAATTTGTATCCACTCATACATGTTCATATCACCAAAGAAGGTCCGCTAACAGAGGTGCTACATACCAAGTTATCGCAGAAAAAGTTAAATCGATGTAAGTTCTCTATAAACATTGATATATTTGTTATTGATATCTAATATAGTATATTATTATGAACTTATGTAAGTGTAGGTACGGTAACTCAAAAAGGTTGTCTTCCGTTAATCAAATAGTCACGGTTATGAAAAGCTTACATTCAATCGATGCTAGTTACTGAAAGTGTTGGAAGGCGCAAGAAGCAGTAAAGGACATGATTAGAGGAACATCGGAGGATAATTATAGCTCCATTCCTTCATATTTGTACATGTTAGAGTCGGTAAATAAGGGTACATTTGCATCTCTTATACTGGATGATGATAAAAGGTTCAAATATGTATTTGTTGCTTTTGGACAATCAATCAGAGGATTTGAAGCAATGAGAAAGGTAAAATACTATTACATTTATTTAAATAAATATGTACATTTCTTTTACATTTTTTGTAGTTTTTATTTTGTGTACATTTTTGGTGTTTTTTTTTCTATTGTTTTCTTAAAAAGTACATAATATTTGTTATGTTACATACAAGTTTTTAATAATGTTTTCAACAACATTATGTATTATTTTTCGTATGTAGGTTATAACGGTTGATGGCACACATCTTAGTGGGAAGTATGAGGGAGTTTTGCTCGTTGCTACTGCACAAGATGCAAATCATCAGATATATCCCATTGCGTTTCGCATTGTAGACAGTGAGAATGATGCGTCTTGAGATTTCTTCTTTATGAATTTAAGTCGAATCATACCGGATCACAATGAGCTTATGTTCATTTCTGATAGACATAATTCTATTAGGAAGGGGATAGCATCACACTATCAAGTGACGTTTCATGGATACTGTATTTGACACTTTAAAGGAAATCTCAAAAAGAGAACAAGATCGAGTAGAATACTTCAGTTGTTCATTGATGGAGCTAAGAGATGTAGGGAAACTGATTGCCTGGATATATTAAGACAAATATCATTGGTATGTCATATACATATTTTGTACAAATTTGCTTTATGTATGTTTTGCTTATATTTATGATGTATGCATGTACAGGAAAAGAAAAAAGTTGGCGATTTGCTCACTGAGATAGGGATACCAACATGGTCGCGTTCCTTATGTCCGGCTAAACGATACAACATCATGACTAATAACAACGCTGAATGTGTAAACACAATACTTAAAGAAGGAAGAGAATATCCTGTTTTAGCCATGCTTGATGAAATAAGGACATTCATGTCCTGATGGTTTGCAGAACGTCGTCAGAAGTCTCAATCATGTGTAGAGATTGCTTCACCGAAGATTGAGTCCATTATTCAGAAACGATTTGATGAATCAGGATCATACTTTGTGTACGTGCTTGATGCAAACAGGTTGAGTTTGAGGTAAGAAATGGGGATGAAAATGTTGTGGTTTGTTTGCGAATGAGGACGTGTGCGTGTAAAGAGTTTGACGTTGAAGAAATCCCGTGTGTGCATGATGTAGCTGCAGCAAAGCACGTAGGTATGAGTCCTTCTTACCTTGCTAGTAAGTATTATTCGACCGAGTATTGGAGAGCCGCGTATTCGGAAGTAATTTATCCGGTCCCGAATAAATCAGAATGGGTTCTTCCGGATTCCGTATCAAGTATTGTATGCGAACTTCCATTGAAGCGTAAAAGATGTGGCCGAATGCCGAAAGCTAGACTCCGTGCGTCATGGGAATATAAGAGCAAGAGAAAATGTAGCAGTTGTGGATTGGGTGGACACACAAAGAAGACTTGTGTAAATCAACCAAAATAGATATGTGTTTAATTAGATTTAGAAATATGTAGTACTTTTATTGTGATATCTTAATCTTATTATTTTCTTATTTATATAAAATATTAGAAGAGATGATCCATTTTTATATAATTGTATGGTGTGTTATTTTTTGTTGAACCGGCATATACAATCACATAATCGAGTAACGTTTTTGGGCACTTGTGGTTATTAAACACACATATTAGGTTGGGCAAATAAACTTACATATACAACGTTATTGATTTTTATATACATTTTTAGTATATATTTCACATATTTAATGTTATTTAATACTTATGTAATCTAAATACATATATTTATCTCTTATGTATATGTGTACGCGTGTGTTGTTTTTTATGTACACTTGTGTTGTAATTTAGAATTTCGTTTGAATTACATTAAACCTAATAAATACATATATTTTTATGTACGCTAGTGGCCATTGTGGAGAGGCATGTTGCCAGCTCCAGCCGGGCTCATCAGGAGGAGCACCTGCCCATCCCCGACGACGAGGAGGAGATGCCCACAGCGGCACCAGAGGAGGACCCGGCCCTTGCGAGCCTTCAGGCTCAGATGGCGGCTATGACCACACAACACAGGAGCTGGCAGTCCGACTACCAGAAGACTATGCTGGAGCAACAGCAGAGCTGGCAAACGAGCTTTGTAGCAACTAGAGGCTTAGCAGCTGGCTTGACAAGCCAGCTTTGAGACCTCTTTTGGCCGTCGGATGACGACTCAACAGGACCGCATAGATGACATCTACCGTCGGCAGAGCACTTCTTCCGCCATTTCCCTTTCCTACCGGAGGAGGGTCCAGGTGGTCCTTCTGGACCATCCCACTGAGGGGTACATTTCTTTTCCTTTTTCCACATTTATCTTTGCCTCATTTCCACTTTGAGGACAAAGTGTACTTCAAGTATGGGGGAGGGACATATCATTGCTTGTACAGTTCATTTGAGTTTTTTTTTTTTTTTTGATCAAGAAGGTAAGAGGCTCGATTACACCAAATATAATTGGTGTATCGAGAGGCCGACAAACGGCAAACGGACAAACCGTCATGCAAATAGAAAAACCAAAAAAGGAAACAATACAATAACCCCAAGCAAAGACCGAAAAAAAGAGAGAGATCCAAAAATCGGAACAACCACACCTTTGGAGAAGACGCGGAACACTCGAGGCTGGCAAAACATGGAGAGGGCACGGGCTAGATGAACTGGTGCGGTGTCTCGCCGCCGGGAAGCAGGATGGTAGAAACCTTTTTAGGGGATGTCATACCTCCTGCGGAAATGTGGATCCCACGACGTTGCCCCCACCTAGATGGAGGATCTTCGGAGACCTCGAACACAACCACGATCATAATCAACACGATCAACAGGGGCATGTGACTACGGCATCTTCCAAGACAATCGTTTAGGTCACCCTCGTGAAACATCTTCAAAAAAGAAAGTCATCCCAGAATTTTTGGAAGGATGAAATATGGATTCCAAAAGCTTGGAATAATTTATTTATTTATTTTAAAAGCTAACTTTTTCTTGCTTATTCATAGCATTAATGTTGAGTAATTTTGTGGGTAATTTGTGGTTGTTCTATCATAGTCTTCAATTATAACAGTTGTTCATATCTTCTTTGAAGAACTTTGTTCTTTGGATTCACGTTTGATCATACTACCTCCAAAAAATGACAAACAAATGTTCTTTCAAAGCCCTTTTTTTTGTAATAACAATAGCCGATGGATGCTTTCACATAAATCAATAAACATACAACCAAATTTGATTCGATCATTCAGCCACTTATTCACAAGGAAAAGAATTGTTCTAGTTTTCATTATTCTTAATCTCAGTGGACTCGATCCCTGCATTGATCATCTTAATCTCAGTGGCCTCGATCCCTGCATTGATCATTACTAACTTTTTTTCATCCTGTCATCAACTATAAACAGTGACATACACTTTCTATATCCAAGAACATTCCTTTTGAAATGTAAAACTGGGCATATGAATTAATCTTTCTTTCATCTTTTTTAGAAGCTCTTAAACTACTTCCTTCATTGGTCTTACAATAATTGTTGGATATGAGATTCAATTTAATTTCCTTTGATACCAAAGGCCACACCTTTAACTCCACATATAATTTAGTATAGTTATCATCAACACATTTGAAGTTGATAAAGAGACGCAAAAACCACCCTGGAAGTCTTGAGGAATAGTGATTGTCGAAGCTCGCCAGACCTTGGAGGAGCCTACGTTTACTTGGATTATTGCGTAATTGATCACTTTTATGCTTTGATTCCACTAGTTGATCATCCACTGAAGAAACAATAGTCCTCGTTTCTGCATACCAAACACTCACCCTGTACACAACAGTAAGTATTCTTGGTATTAAAATAAGCTTAATAAACTCATCCCTTTGACAAATTGGAGGAAGGGATATACAGATTCTCGTTACAATAGTCCTTGTTCTATTGGATTGAGTCGAAATTAATGACCATATGGAGACCTGAACACTGGATTTCGCATCCTTAACACACCAAAGGGAAGTTGTTCTTTCAATAGAGTTATTATTCATTATTATGAGAGCTACTTTTGTTCTCGTAATGTACAAGAAATTAATACTCACCTTACCCATGAGGGAGAGTATGTCGCTTTGCCTTGAATTGAGTTGTTCCTTATTTGACTCCAGTAACCAAGCTCCTTCTCTTCTCGAAATCAGTCAGTTCTGGAATTGGATCTAGATTTGACCAGAGTGTTACGGTGAGCAAGGACCGAAGTCATAAGCTGACATGTGCAGGAAAGCCATGGAACCGTTATCACCCAGGCTGAAGACGTCTTATCCAGAGGCACCGAAAACAGGACCGTCACCCCCGAGGAAGGACACCCGACGGCCCACCGCTCCTTCATCGTCAGCCACTCGAAGAGAAACAACCGATATGCTAACGGGTCTGAATCAAAACCTTTGTCTTTCTTCCTTCTTCTATGCCGCTTTCGATTGTAAAAGAAGGAACAAATGGGAGGTAGTTAGGGAAGCAAGTCGAAACCCCCTTCGAGATATCGGCTTCTATGAACTCTCGTGTTTGACATAGTCGATTGAGGGCTTGATCTTTCAAAGAGAACTGGAGGCCGAAGAGTTCTCATAGATTTGAAAGACTGGTGTTTGGATCTAGGGTTTTGGGTTTTTTGTGATGGTGCGGCGAGGGTAGAAGAGTTGATCGCGTGAGGCGCGTTCTTCATGCCTGAGTTAGGGTTTTTTGGTTTTCTACACCGAATGTAATTTTGTAATTACAGTTCATTTGAGTTGTTTTGAGTTGCATTTAAATTCAGTTTGAAATTCACAAAAAAAAAAAAAAGAAAAGAAAAAGCCAAAGAAAATGAAACAAAGCCATGAAAATCCTTGGATAAACAGAAAACCCGAAAGGGCGGTTTAGACAAAAAGAAGGTAGTCCGACCAACCTTAGGTTGGTGCAAAATTGGACTTGAGGGATGTGAGTTAAAGTGAGATCATCAAAAGAAGAAGAGTGGCAAGGTGAAAACCCGAAAGGGCGGCTTGACAAAATGAGCGACACCGAGTGTAGGTTTTGCTTCCGGCGTTTGGCGACATAAGAAGGGGAGTTATAAGGAGGTTGTCCGGGTAGACCACTCTTGGAGCAATAAGGATGGTAGTTTCTCCCTTTTTCTCACATTTCCTCTCTTTTCCTTCTTTCTTTCTTGGCTTGTTAAGAAAGTTTTCAACTAACAAAATATTACGATAATACATACAAAATATTACGATAATAGATATAAGATTTTACGAATAAGAAATCTGATTTTTAACATTAATATTCATATTCATAATTACGGGTAACATAATATTGTACGAATAAAATTCACTGTTACGGAAAAAATAAAAAATTTATAAGTTCTTGTTAAATTCGAAAATCTGATTTTTAATCAAAAAAAGATTTTTTTGAAACATTCTATTTGTTGCAAAAAATTATTAAAAAAAAAGAATAAATGAAAACAAAGAATCTAATTTTGTAAGCAAAACGGTTTGATTACGGGTAGCAGCAAATTTTTAATAAAAAAAAATCTGACGAATAAGAAATCTGATTTTTTAACAGAAATATTAATAATTAAATCAGAGAATCAAAATGGATATTCTAAGAAGCTCAAAAAATAGTAATCGATAGACTTTAAGCAGTAAGATTATCGTAAGAAATTGTAAATTATACTTAAAAAAAAAAAAGATTGTTTCAAAAATAAATCAGAAAATCAAAATGAATATTATAAATACTGATCGGTAAATTTCTATTGTTCTATTTCAAAATCACTTGATCGGAAAATCAAAACAGTAATCGACAGAGTTTAGAAAATCACTTGACCGGCACAAAAAGCGAATTCAGAAAATCAAAATTGGAATTCGACGTACAAAAAGGATGAAATCAAAACAGTAATTATTGGAATCAAAAGCAGTGGGAGGAAGAATTACCACTGAAAATTGGAGTAATAGAAAGATGAAATGAAGAAACTCTAGAAATGCAGAGCGAGTAACTTGGATGAGTTGAGGAGAAAGAAATATTATTTACTAATTTACATCTAGATTTTATGAAAAAGACGTGCATATAGACTAGATTCATTTTCATTCCGTTTTCGTTTCCGGAGTTACAACCAAACGGGGGTAAAAGTATTTTTTAAAAATACTTTCAAATTTATATAACTTACTAAAACTAAGGACGCACATATCAAGCAACGAGTTATGTCACATCAACTTTTTAGTAAAATATTTACTAAATTGCCATTGTTATTAAAAATATATTTTTAATAGTTAGAAAAGATTTTGTTAACCAACAAATTGTTAAATTTATAAATTTTGAAATATAATTAAAAAAAAATATTATTTACTAATTTACATCTAGATTTTATAATCAAAATTTTTAACAAAAAAAATTATTTTAAATAACAACAATTAAAACAAAAAAAACATTTAACAAACAAATTGTTAACTATATAAAGTTCGAAATAATTTTTAAAAAATATATTTTACTCTTATCTATAGCCTTTATAATTAATTATATTTATTTAATAACATATATACTTTTTAAACAGTATATTATATATATATATATTTTTTGTATTTTTTAAAATTCATCTTACCAACTCAAAAAAAAAATTTAATAACTAACTAACTACTTAAAAATCATCACGTTTTACCAAAGATAGTATGTATGCGTAATCTTTTTAAAACATTTTTTAATTTATCTAAAAGATCTGCACGTTTTTAGGATTTAGTTTAAAATTAAAGTAAAAATCATACAAATTTAGGATTTAGTTTTAAATAATAAATAATTTTTATATTAATGTATATAATTAATTTATTATATATTTTTAATGATAATCTGTATGTTAAAAATTAAAAGATTATATTCAAGGTATTAACAATTTTTATTTTAACTAGAATTTTCACACAAAATTTATATTTTGTTTATTTTGAACGTATTAGAAAATATGTTAATTTATTTTTATATATTTTTATGTTTTATTTTAAAAATATTATAATATAAAGTTATTTTACAAAGATTTATCTATATCTATATTTATATATAGTACTAAAGTAGACTACTCTAATGCTAACGTGACGCCCCACAATTTTTGTCGGATTAAAATCTTTTACTAATCAATAATTAAGCAAATAAATTTTTTTTACTGAAATAAATATTTTCTTAACTAATTTTTTTTAGAATTATATGACTTTTGTAACAAATTATAAGAACATTTTCTAGCATTTTTCTTTTTTAAATCTACAAAATATCAATCCAATAAAATCTTCTTCCTATGATTTGATACGTATCCAACAAGCTATCATCGGTATATATATATACACATACCCTAACTACTACCAATCGGTTCTTATCTTCTCAGAAGAACGGGCAACCCTAACGTCCTCGCTCAATTGAAAACACTCGGTCATCTTTCAATCGGAAATCATCGTCCTTGTCTTCTCAAATTTGAAACCATCTTCGCTCGATCGTCTTCCCGTTCGCCTAATTGGAAACCAATCGGTCCTTGTCTTCTCAGAACCTGAGACGTCACCTGCTTTGGATTGGCTTGTTGATTACTTATCTACTAGAATCGTGTACAATTTGTGTCTTGGCAATTGATAAGCATCATATTGTTGTTTATTTTTGTCTTCTTTATAAAAGAGACAAATTTTGAATCTAGATATGTGACTATGAACTTTAATCTTGATCTTGAAATCTCTAATGCTCAAACTAAGGAAGGTTTGTGTTCTATACTATGTTAATAATAATAATTGTGTATAAACTTGTTTTACAAATGGTCCGGATCAGGACATTCGGTCTTAGCACGATATTGCAATTTTAGCACAATTTTACAAATACAAAAGAGACAAAAGCACCTCTTTGAGATACGTATAAGTCTGAGTCGGTTGACCTGACTATATACATAATAAAACTATATTTGATTTTAGCAAAAGGTAATAAATGTATAATTTATTTAATTTTCAAATCTTCTATTTATATAAGTCCTCAAATTGTCATGTTTATTATTTAATAAGCAATGTGGATAGCAAAATTCATGAAAATATGACTGAAATTTTAAAAATGGCGGATAACAAATTTTTAAGAATAAATATTAGATATTTTCTTTTATTGTGTTTTATTATAAGTAAATTTTGAAGTAAATTTTTTGTATAATATTTTCAAAAATTGAGATTCCACAATATGATGGATCAAATCTTTCTTTTACGAATTAACTAATTTAGGACCCGTGCTTTGCACGAGTATTTGAAAAATATATTAATTTTGAGTACATTGATTATATACGTCAATATATGTCGCGTATTAATTACCAATAATTATTGAATGTATAATATAAAGACAATACTTAGGTGGTTGACTCGTATTCAATTATATACTCAACGTTCATAATCGCACGGAAAGAGTTGGGGAATGCTGCATTTTGGCTTTAGTGACAAGATCAAGAATGTATCGTTTTTGAGAGAGGTAGAAGAGGTGATGACCAGAAGGTTTTGTTGTGAATTTGGTGGCAATGTATGGAGAAGAGGTGATGACCAGAAGGTCATCAACATAAAGCAGGATGTAGACAAATTCAATCGTGGATTTGAAAAGAAACATTGATGTATCAGAATTGGAAGAAGAGAATCCCATTAAGATTAAAGTATCTCCTAAGCGTGAGAACCAAGCACGAGGAGATTGTTTAAGGCCATATATGGATTTCTGCAACTTACAGACATATGTGGAGAGAGCCTAGCATTGGAAGATATGACAGTGGTCTGTGAGTTTACTGACGTGTTTGCTGAGCCGTCTAGTTTGCCGTCTCAAAGGAGTGTGGACTTCCGCATAGAGTTGGAGCTTGGTACGAGACCGATCTCGAATACCCCATATCGCATGGCGCTTGTCAAGATGTTGGAGCTGAAGAAGCAACTCGAGGAGTTGGCTGAGAAGGGCTTCATCCGCCCTAGCGTATCCCCGTGGGGAGCACCTGTCCTCTTCGTGCAGAAGAAGGACGGATCGTTGAGATTGTGCATTGACTACAAAGAGCTGAATAAGGTAACCATCAAGAACAAGTATCCATTGTCTCGTATTGATGATCTGCTTGATCAGCTTCAGGAAGCGATAGTGTTCTCTCGGATCGACTTACGTTCAAGATATCACCAGTTGAGGGTGAGGGAGCAATATTATTAGATAAATAATATTTTGAAACTAATAATAACTACGAATAATCCAATAAACCAACAATAACTATGAATAATGCATTAAACGATATGACACCTTCGTAACAAAACTTATAATAACTACGAATTGTTCTCTTGATTACACGATAATGTCTGTTATCATATGATCTATACTCTCTCTATATATATATGCGGATATATGAATTTGTTTGTTACAGATTGTGTGCAGATTACAACATCCAAATTTCCAAATTCTGCAGAGATATGTAGATTTCTTTGTTGAAGATTTTGTGCAGAATCTATGGGATTAAGTTAACTTCAAACGGCCAAGATATCAGCCCTAGAACTTATAAAAGAGACAATTTTATATGGAAGATTTTGTGTGGTGAAATATATAATAAAAATGATATATTGAAAGAATTCTTACCAACCAAGATCTTCGAGTCATTGTTATTGTTGATAATGGTGTCAAAATCAACAAAATTAAATGAATACCGGCTCAAATCAGGTTTCTCAATTTCCTTGAAATAAGTTCCGTTGTGACAGACAATTTTATATGGAAACTGACTATATTTCAAAGCTGTTAGATAAGTTGAAACAAAGAAACTGCCAACATTGTAGGTTGATCCATCAGTAATATGATAAAAGTTATGCATAAATTTCTTGCCAATTGAAGCGTGTATTCTATTGCCCTGAAAACATAATCAACAGTATTAGTACATTTATTTGATAAGACAATCTACTAATTAGTTAGTAAATATATGAATATACATACCTTTTCATCAATAAGAAGCATATCCAATGAGTGGCTTTCTTCTGGCCTTTTATAAACCGGGACCTTCCATACATGGCTTACTCGAACCTGAATTTTTCAACTTATTGAATTTTTGGCCTTCAGTTCATCAAGTGTGTAAAACTCCTTCATTATTAGTATCTTGCTAAGATGTAAGAATTGGTTCAGGAATTCTATTGTATAGAAATGATGAAACTGTACTAGTCGAGTGAAATTGAGTAGAGTTGTGTATCGGAGTTGTGTATCAGTCGGTTCAGCTAACATTCTTGATCAAATCTATAATTGAAAAAATAAAAACCAAACAAAGCAGACTGAGTTTACCTTGAGCGTCCTGTGTATCGGTGGCTGACTAAAATGAGTTGTGAATGTTTATCACGAGCATCAATTCACTTATATAGTGATGTTATTCGGATTTTTATCTAACAAAATCAGATGAGTAAGATTTGGGGATAATATAAATTGATTTTGGTTTGTTATTATATTAAAATTGTTGAGAAAATCGGTTGACAAAATCTGTAGATGTTAACACTTTCAAGCACAGTTTTGATTCTGTTTTGATAATAAGATTTTGGTTTGTTACTATTTAAGATTACATGTTATAATTTTTTGTTTTTTTCAGTTTAGCTCTAATTATCAGTTTTGATTCTGTTTTGATAATATGATAAGATTACATCTTATAATTTTTTGTTTTGTTCAGTTTACCTCTAATAATCCGTTGAAAAAATCTGTAATGGTGTATACTTTACGTTCAGTTTTGATTCTATTTAGATAATTTGATTTTGGTTTGTTACCATTTAAGATTATATATTCATTTTTTTTGTTTTATTGAGTTTAGCTTTAATTTATGTTTACAGGATGCAAGTGTTTATACTTTTCAATTCAGTTGGGAGTTTAGAACGGTGAGAAGAGGACAATTGGGCAATCAAGATCAACCGAGCAATAAGTTTAATATATCTATATAATTTGTATAAACATGTGTATATAAATAGGCAAAGCAGGTTTGATCATGAATATGGTAAAAGCTTGTTCATAGTCTGGAAAATGTTTGAGCAGGTTTGATGTGTATATAATAGGAATATGTGTATATAATAGGCGGATGGGTAACAGCAGCAGGTTTGATATTTTTTTATAGGCAAAGCAAGTTTGAGCATGTTTGAGCAGGAATATGGTAACAACAGCAGGTTTGATATGTAGCGGTTTTTGGTAAATGATTAAGCAGGTTTGATGTGTATATAATAGGAATATGTGTATATAATAGGCGGATGGGTAACAGCAGCAGGTTTGATATTTTTTTATAGGCAAAGCAGGTTTGAGCATGTTTGAGCAGGAATATGGTAACAACAGCACGTTTGATATGTAGCAGTTTTTGGTAAATGATTAAGAAGGTTTGAGCAGGTTTGATTAGGCTGAGGTGTATATAAATAGGCTGATGTGTAAATGATTAGGCTGAGGTGTAATATAAATATGAACAATTTTTAAGTAATGGCAAATCTGTAATTATTAAGTGGCATTGTTGTAAATAAGTAGAAAAAATGTTGAGGTGGACTGCCTTAGGAGCTGACATGTGGGCAAAAAGAGAGCAGTTTTAGTAATATATATAGATTTCTCCGGATCAGGACTGGATAAGAATAAGACCGGAATTGAATGAATTTGTGATCAACCTACTTTGTAGTGTTTTTTGGTTTCCAAAATTTCTTACCGTTATCTTTTTCCAAAATTACAAACTTTGTCTCACAATTTTGATTACTTTTCTTAGTTTTGTATCTCATTGAGTCATTCTCAATCATACAATATTTTAAAAGTTGTCTGGAATGAAATTTGCCCAGAAATTACAAGAACAATTTTCTATGAATTTATTAAAATTTATAAATTAATACAATAATAAATTAATTTTGATACATAATATATTTCCTACAATAATCTTCCATACTAATAACAATATTTAAACAACAACTTTTAATACGACAGTTAAACTTATCAGAATCTAAATAATGAAGCTATATCATTTTTAGATCGAATATAGTAGTAAATTTGAACCAATCAATCAGTATATTACTACTCTATTCTGATGACGTTGCGCTCTCGGAATCAAGAATTTTAAAATGGAGATCCTAAAAAGCTAGAAAAACCTTTTTTTTATTTATTATTAATCCATTAGAATTATTTTTTTAAAAATCATAACAAATTGAAATTGTATATGTTTAAATTCTGTAACAAATCAAAACAGAATCTACAAAATCCATTAAAAGTATTTTTTAAAAATACCTTCAAATTGAAAATATTTCTGTTAAAAAAAATCTTTTTAAATAATTTTTTTGCAACAAAAAGAATGTTTCAAAAAAAATCTTTTTTTTTGATTAAAAATCAGAATTTCGGATTTAACAAGAACTTATAAATTTTTTATTTTTTCCGTAAAAGTAAATTTTATTCGTACAATATTCTGTTACCAATAATTATGAATATTAATGTTAAAAATCAGATTTCTTGTTCGTAAAATCTTATATCTATTATCGTAATATTTTTGTATATATTATCGTAATATTTTGTTAGTTGAAAGCTTTCTTAACAAGTTTTATGAACTTATTTCATTACTATATATACGTGTACGAAGTTCCACCTCTCTCACAAAATACATCTCAACGGCAAACCATTCTAGGGTTTCTTCATTCCGTATCTTCGTTAATCAACATTCCGGAGGTAATTCTTCATCTTTCTGCATTCCTTTGCTTTTTGTATGTCTATATTTCCACTTTGTGTAATTTTTTAAACCACAAATCCATTGTCTTTGATGCTTCTACTCGATTCATCAATAATGAAGTATACTTCCGTAACAAGCCTTCTGTTTCTTCGAAACAAGTTCTGTTTGATGGAAATATTTCACGAACAAATATTTCGAAAAAACTGATTTTTCTCAAAAAAAAAATATTTGACTAATATTTTGTAACCCTTCTGTTTGATTTTTGAAATCTAACAAACTGATGTTTTTAAAAAAATATTTCACAAAAACATAGAAAACGTTCTGTTTTGACTAATTTGTTTTACTTATTCCGTATTTATTTTTTTTATTTTTGTATAAACTTATCTAAATTGCATGATACCGGTTTCTTTTTTTCTAATTGTAATTTAAATTAATGATAATGTTTTTATATTTTTTCCGAAAACAATTTCCGTTTTTATTAATTCAAATAAAGATAATGTTTTTTCCCGAAAATAATTTCCGATACTGTTGGGACGAAATAGTCCGATTTTGAATTTCCGAAAATTATTTCCTTTTTTTGTTAACGAAATATTCCCATAATTTTTCTTTTTTTGTACTAAATAAAGATACTGCTTTTATTTTTTTCGAACATAATTTCCTATACTTTTTTGACGAAATATTCCTATTTTCTTTTCTGAATTTTATTTTCTTTTTTTAATATAAAAACATCGTTAAGTATGATGCTTTAAATTTTGTATTTAAAGGAAAAATTTTGTTAATTAAAATAAAGGAAACTTGGACTTATTAGCTTTGATGCTTAAATTAATGAAACAAACTGATCAAATAAGCATAATAAAGATTCTGTATTTATTTCCTTTTTTGTGAACGAATATTCCCATATTGTTTCTTTTTTTTTTCTAAATAAAGATACTGTTTTATTTTTTCCGAACATAATTTTCCAGACTTTTTTGACAAAATATTTCGATTCTTTTTCTGAATTTTATTTCCTATTTTTAGTATAAATCATCATTAAGTATGATGCCTTATATTCTGTATTTTTAAATAAATATTTTTAGTTTTTTAATCAATAAAAATATTTGTTTTTTAAATATAAAAAGTATTTGAATATAATCTATATATTAACGATACCGGTTTCTTTTTTATTGTAATTTAAATTAAAGGCAATGTTTTTATTTTTTCCGAAAACAATATCCTTTTTATTTTTTTATTGTAATTCAAAATAAAGATAATGTTTTTTTCGCGAAATAAAAAATTGTCCGATTTTAAATTTTCGAAAATTGTTTCCTTTTTTGCTAACGAAATATTCCCATAATGTTTCCTTTTTTTTGTTCTAAATAAAAATACTGTTTCTATTTTTTCTAACATAATTTCCCTTACTTTTTGGACAAAATATTCCATTACCTTTTCTGAATTTTATTTCCTTTTTTAATATGAAGCATCATTAATATATTCTGTATTTTTAAAAAAATATATTTTTTAATCAAAATAAAGAAAACTTAACTTATTAGCTTTGCTGCTCCTAAAGTTTATCAATAAACACTAATGAAGTCTACTTCCTAACAAAATTCAATTTGTTCAAAATCAGTTTGCTTTTTTCATATTTGTTTAGGTGACTTTACGCGGATCATATTTGGGACTCAATCGGAAATCATTGTCAACGAGCAATCCTAACGTTGATCGCCTTCCAGTTCGCCCAATCGGAAACCAATCGGTCCTTGTCTCAGAACCTGAGACGTCCTCACCTGATTACTTATCTACTAGAATCGTGATTGTAATCAGACTATCATGGCAGTGTATTATAAATTCAAAAGTGAAAAGAATTGCAGTTCGATTTCGATGATCGATCGTTTCATTTCTGTCTCCTCTATAAAACGGAGGATTTTTGAATCTAGATATATGCAAATGGGTTTTGATCTTGATGTTGAGATCTCTAATGCTCAAACTAAAGAAGGTTTGTCTTGTTTTACGAAGTATATATTACCTATGTGCTTCAGATTAAATTTTAATTATTTTGTAGTTGGACTTTCTGTAAATTCTATTACAGGAAGTCCAATTTGGCCAAGTACTTATTACAAAGTCACGTACTACAAATATATTTAGATTGCAGCTTCATTTATACAAACCTTCTATTGCTATAATTTCAGTGTATCTTGATGAAGCAACATTGATCCCCAATCACACATCTGTCTTAGTTCGCCGAATTCCAAGACATAGTCGCATGCGATTTGTTCCTCGCCATTATGAGTACTGTTTCAAACCTTACAAATTGGTCTTGTGAAATACATTAACATATGGAAAGTAAAATCTTATAGAATAGTTTCTCATGCAGGTCAAAGGCTGAAAGTAATCTTCAGGATAATTTACCAATGAATACTGCCATCACTCAAGACAACATTTCTACTGTGAAATATGTAACCCTCCTGGCTTTGCTTGTTTTCTTTGAAAACGTTTTCACTATCAATGATTATGCTAATACAAGTTTGGATTTGGAATTTCTAGGTTGAACCTTTGGAGTTGGATGATGGATTTGGGGATGACATATATGTATCGGCTCCTGAATTCAAAGCAAAGAATGCAGTTATTATTGATCATGCGTCAATCAAAAACAAAGAGGACCTTAAAATCAAGGCTTTAGTTGCAACACCATCTTTATCTTGGAAGGATGATGAAGGATTTGGAAGGATGATGGGTGGGACCAGTTTTGAGTGTCGAAAACCGCCACAGGGCTATGTATGTCATAGATGTAACAAGCCAGGTGAGTTTTGATACATATATGCTGCTTGTCATGTTTTTTAATCTTCGACGTATGCTTATAAAAATGGGAATTTGTATGTTTTAGGGCATCTTATACAACATTGCCCTACCAATGGTGATCCAAATTATGATATTAAGAAATTTAAGCTACTTTTCCATGACAGTGATTTTGTATGTATCTACTGTGCAAGCAAATGATCTTTCTCACTAATATTTTACTCAGGTATGAGAGATTATATCATATCCAAGTCAGTTTGTGTGTGTGGAGCTAAACATATAGTTGCTGATGATCTTATACCAAATAAGACATTGAGAGATACAATTATTCGTATCTTGGAGTCTTCTTCTTCTAGTAGGAGTAATAACAATGCTCGAAGCGGTTCCCAACTTCAAGGTACATAAATGAAGCCTTACCTCAACCATCATTTTCTGAGAAATCTAGTAATGATTCTTGTATGTATGTATCTATCAGATATCACATCAACGCGGTCTTCTCAAACGAAGAGTGCTTCACCAACACAGTCTGTTGCCTCCAAAGGGGTGGATCCACCACCACCACCAACACAGCCTGCTGAACCTTCGCAATCTCCAGCTCAGCGAGCCTCGGATGAATCGAAGACGGATAAAGTTCCAGATGTCTCAGAAGCCACACATGAAGGTATGTATATCTATGCTAGTGTTTTTTGTTGTTTCGGATGATCTTCCGGTTAGTTTCAGTTGTAATTCTAATAAACTTTCGTTTCTCCATCTCTCAGTAAAGAAGAAGAAGAAGAAGAAGGCACGATTGGGTGTTGCTGAAACTTCACCGTATTTTGGTGCAGATAGATTCTTCATGCCAAATTATGTATCAGCCTACGGATATAATCCATGTTGGACCGGGTTTCAACCTGGAGCGGAGGGTTATATGGGATATGGTTCAACTCCCATGGTCACGAATGCGCGGGTTCCGTTATATCATATGATGCCGCCTCAGAGAGATAATGCAAGTTTCGTATCCAGCAAGACCTCTCATAAACAGGAGCGCGTTTGTAACAAGAAACGGAAGCTTTCATCTGAATCCAAACCCTCAGACAACCACCACTACAAGAGGAAGAGATCATCAGAGTGTCCATCCCCAATTACAAGAGAGCTAGCAGTATTATAATGAGTGGTGAATGCACTCCCTTCTGTGTGCATATTCTTCCTGTATTTCAGTTTGAGCTTATGGGGAATGATGTGCTTGCTTAGAGTTCCCAACAATGTAATGATTCAAACGTATGAATTTTATAGAATTTTCAATCGAGTAATATAATCTCCTCTGAACTATGTTCACTTTTGCAATTCAATCTTATCAAATATATGAATTTTTTTTATGGTATTGTACAAATGAAGCAAAATTATCAATCTTGGATCTACTTTCTAAAAGGTTCACATCACAATTGAAATAAATATATTATTAGTAATCTATACCAAAAACTGATCAGTCAAGTTTTCCTTCTCATACAAACATGATTTGTGCATTTCATGTAATATCCGGAATTTTTATTCCGTTTAAGTCCGAATCAATTCGGACTTCGAGCCGTTGACGGTTTCCCATTCTATCTAGTATTTCTTTCTTCACAAATTTTATCATTTTATGTAGAATTTAATTCATATAAAATGATAAACTTATATCACACCCTAATTCTTATAATTATTTATTATTTTATGTAGAATTTAATTCACATAAAATAATAGAATTATATCAAACCCTAATTCTTATAATTAATCCTTAACGACGACTTTAGACGAGATCATGACAAGGCTGAGACGAGACTGTGACAAAGTTGTGACGAGACCATGACAGAGCTGAGACGAGGTCATGACAAGGCCCAGACAAGCAGTTGACAAGCCCAGACAAGCTGTTGACAGCCCACATTCCTACCTATTGTCGTTGAGCTCTTCAAACCAGCCCAAGACGCACAACCTATGGAGCAGCGGACTGCTTGTGCTAGCCAGAAGCCCAGCGGATGAGGCCCATTCAAACAATAAACCTACTTCCCTTCTACATGTGCTGAGCTGGAGATTTTTTTGTAACAGCCCCCGTGAGTAACGCAGCACACTCCTCCACCTCACATTCCCCTCCTTCCGTCTACATTCAGAACGTATCAACTGGCCTTCCTTCTGCTGTAGACTACTCTCTCGACCGATCAACAACACCACCCTAGACCTAGCCGTCTCCTACAATACCACAGTTCACGCCATCCTCGTCCCTCTTACTGGCTGGGTGAAGCAGCACAACTCAGCCTTGCCTCCTCGTCCGGACGAACATCACGCCACCAGTCGACTCCTTGAGCTCTCGACAGAACCAGCGGCTCGCCCACGCTCTGCACAGTCCGGAACCACTGCGCACCAACACCCTGCACCACCCCAAAAACTGCTGCTCGCCAATGTTCTTCAAAGCCGGAACTTCTGCACACCAAGCCGGCGCTCCTCTCCTGCCTCCTTGTCGAGATTCTTGGTGAGTATGACCATGCTCTTCCTTCCCTTCATTTATATATATGCTTAGTTGTTGCTAAGCCATCATAGAACCCATACATTGCAGCCAAAGAAACCAATACAAGGAGCTGTTACATCTTTTCCAGCTTTCCAACAGTTACGAGCAGTCAACTTCGGGTACAAATTTGAGTAAGCTAGACTCTCCCTTTTTGGCTGGTTTTCGGATATGTTATAGATGGTATTTCAAAGTAAATCATACTAAAATTTCAGAGGAATCCATGTTATGGTTTGAGAGATATGGGGTTTCAAAGTTCAGTTTTATAAATGTGCTGAGTTGAGAAAAACAGCATGGGATGCTGTTTTGTGAGATAGTTTTGAATAGGCTTTTGATCTCTGTTAGGCTTGAATTTTTTATATGATATAGTTGACATCTGGTTGTAGATCATATTAAAATTTGGGAAGAATCGGATTTACGGTTTGAGAGTTATTGTGTTTCAAAGTTGACGTTTTTATATATGTGCTGAGTGTTGGGGAAAACAGCAAGTGATGCTGTTTTGTGAGATGGTTTTGAATAAGCTCTTGATCTCCGTTGGACTTGAATTTTGGATATGATATGGTTGACATATTTTTGTAGAACATATTAAAATTTGAGAGGAATCCAGCAAGTGGTTTGAGATTTATGATTTTTCAAAGATGGAGTCGTAAGCAGTTTTTCTGTTGTGCTGAAATTCGGTTTTGTGAGATAGTTTTAAATAGGATTTTGATCTCCTTTGCGTCTGAATTTTGGATATATTAGAGATAAGATTTAATAGTAGAACATATCAAAATTTGGGATAAATACAGCGAGTAGTTTAGGAGTTATGATTTTTCAAAGTTAGGACAATGTGCTGCTTGTTAAGTGTTGTACCAAACTTTAGAAATTTTTGTAGAAGCGATGCTTTAACAGTTTTAAGAAATTCTTTCTCCTATGAGTAGATAGGATATCATAGATGACCTAGGGAATTACTTCGGAATTTTTATAAGATTATTCGAATTTTATATTTGAAGCTGTAGTTGGACTTTAGTGACTTTTCGAGAAATAGAAAATGGGTGGTTTTTCTAGTTGTTACCTAAAATCATCCTAGGGAGTAGAATATGGTTAGTTAGTCTCAAATAAGAGTTTAAACATAAATTATGAAATTTTTAGAAGTTTCGGGACCAGGGGTAAAATGGTCATTTACCTGTATAAGGGTATTTTGGTAATCTCTTGTTGATCGATTTTTATATCTTAGAAGTTGGAGACTTCTAAGAAAGTGGGATACATTATTGATTCCCTTGTCTTGTATAACAGGCAATTGAGTTTCTACGGTTACATACCGAGTTGAGATTAAGAGAGTTGCGACTTGACTCAGGTAAGTCCTTTGGGCTTACTTAGCTGACTTCCAGATATGAGTGTGGATAATGATAGTGGTGTGTGAATAAGATGTTTATATTTATATTTTAGTAATAATTATCTACCGACCTATACTTTGGCCTAAGAGTAACGGGCGGTGGCATTCTGCTCAGTTAGCCTGAGGGCGCTGGGGGTTTCTTTAGGGACTAGTCCACACTCAGTTTGTAGTGATGCTACCGGTGGAGGTAAGCTAGACCTACACCCAGTTGGATAAGGAACGGAGGTGAGAACTCTTAAGATTTCTCGTGCCACAACTGTAAAATGGAATAAGGTGACTCACTTAATGAACAGATAATAACCGGTTTGTGTGCCAACATGATGATTGTTTTATGTTATCTTGAGTGTGTTTGTGCTATCCTTATTCTGCTTATATTTGGATTGTTAGCTAACGGTTTATCCGTGTTGTAGATTTGTAGAGATAGACAGTTGCAGAGTGATCCGGAACGGATGGTCAGCCGGGTCCACGTACTCATTAGATGGGGACGGGGGAGTCTCCCTTACAGCATGCATGTTATGTATATGTATATGTTTTGTAAGGCTGTCACATGTGTACATTCATACAGTTTAAATATTATGTTTTGAAATTGTTTCAAGTACATTTGTGCCTTGTTGTAAGATCCAAGTAATGTTGTTGTTAAACCAAGGTCGGGACCCATTGTGAGGTCCTAACCAGTAGCTCCCCGAGTTCCGAGAATTTGGGGTGTTATAACATGGTATCAGAGGGAGGTTGGCAACAATGGCACTTGAAATCTTCTCAAAGACCGAATGTAGAAAATAATTAGAACCCGAAAGGGGTCTGAAAATTTTTTTAAAAAAATGAATTTCTAATTCAAAATCATGTGCATAGTCGGGTTGTTGGGTTAGTAGTACGTTGGACCACCATCGCTCTCCGTGGATCTCTACAACTTAGATCGATATGAGTTAGCATATAGACTTACTATGATGAGTATTAATGTATGTTATATATATGTATAAGTGTAGTATGTTAGTATCCTAAAGGATATATTATATCCTTTAGTTATGATATCATGAAGCGATTATCGCCTCATGATAAATCGGTAGTAGACTTGAAGAGTTTTCAACACGAGACAAATGACTCGGACCTCGGATCAAGTATTATACTCGGGTGGGCGTCCTAGTAACCCTTGTTAACCATCCAAAGAACTAATAGGCGAAGAAGTAGAGATGTGGAGATAATTTCGACCATAAGTACAATCAAATGGGGAAGAATTCCCGAGTCAACTCAGATAGAAGAAATAGAAGGTCGTACAAGGGACTGGGTTGTATGAAGCCGAGAGATAAATTATAAGAACCATGCAAGAGACTACAAGAATGCGGAGTAGAGATAACAATATTGGAACGAGCCAAGTAGAATTGAGTACAACCAAGATTGTGGGATCAAGGACATTACCATCGAGGCGGATGCCTCATAGACCATTATGGGCATGAGAAACCAGAAGAGACAAAGTGTCAATCCGGGTGCGAGAATCTAAGGTGCACTGAATGAAGACCTACAATTGAGTGTAAAAGCGAAAAGGCAGACTCCACAAGCGTGGGGAAATTTTGACCTCCTCAGAGATAGAAGTAGTTTGAAAGAAACCGCGACGCTAATATTCAAAGAATGGAAGCTTGTAGCAGGGTCAACGGAGTTTCATGAAGGCGATATTACCACTAACTCCAGTGAAGAAGTCTGTATGGGAGAACGGCCATGCTAGACTCGGGAGTCCAGGGTAACCCGAATTATCACGGGACCTAAGCCATCAACACAGATGGTCCATGCAAAAGGAACTGTAAGAGGATGATCATTACGGCCATAAGAATTTCAAAGACGCTTGCAAGCTATCGTGAAAAGTTGAAACGACTATTTATGCCAGATTAAAGACACAATCGGACTAGAGAAATGGAGTTAGTCTAAAAGAAGCGGAAGGGTGGAAGGTTGAACGAAATAAAGAAGTATAAAAGGAGTGTTGTGAGCAACTGTTTACCTACTAGCTAAGGAAATTTTGACAGATCACAATTTACACGGAATGGAGAGATACAACTTAATGTAAGAGCGAAGGGTAGACTTCACAAGCCTGGAGACATTTTGTCTTCTTTATAGATAAGAATTCTAAACGGAATCACAACGCTAGTATCGAAAGGATTGAAGCCCTGTAACATAGACAACAGATATTTGGAAGAAAATATTACGAACAACGCCAATTAAGGAACCTGTGCTTGAGAGAATTGTGTGGGGGACTCAAGAGCCCAGGGTAACCGCCATTAATAACAGAACATAGGTCATCAACACCGACGGTTCCTGTAAAGGGACTACGATTGGGATGTAATTAAAAGTCATCGGAACTACAAGACGCTTACCATCTATCGTGGAGTGTGAGGAACGACTTTTAACGTTAAGCGAATGGCACAATGAGACTTGAGAAGGAGAGTTGTCCCAAAGGAAGCAGAAGAGTGAAAGATAAGACGAACTAAAGAAGGATAAACGGATTAATCTAGTAGGTGATGTGCATCAAAAGTTTAATACCAATAGAGGTATGAAATTGATATAAGTCAACTATAGACTGACTGACGTCAACAAAGGACGTGCAAGTGTTTCTTTTGGTATTGAGGAGTTATGTGCCATTAAGAAAAGATAATTGTGACTGTAGATTTATGAATTAGCCTTACCGACGCCTTGGAGGATTTCCTCAAGTAGGTAATGACAACCTTCTTTGATTAACTAAAGGCATGAAGAGAAGTGAGTTAGAGATTTCTTACTGGCTAGTTAAGATCAAACTCCGGTTGAGTCAGAGAGTTTAGATCCATGTTAGAAGAATTCCAAAAGTAAACGTAAGAGGTCGTCTTCCAACCGTCATCTTGGTTCCTTAAGGCAAATAAGGAAGGTATTGAGTACTTCATCCGGATAGGACGTAAGGTGTAACTGAGAGGAAGAGTTTTGGGGTCAATCATTTTGGACTCACGGAAATTGTCCTTATGATTAACGGGTGACAACATAATTATCAAAGTAACACAGCGGAAGCGTGATGGGTCCTAACCCACATAACAAGAAATTCGAGAGTACAGAAAATGACGTGTCGAGTATAAGACGGTGATAATTGGTAAAATGCATTTCGTTTGGAAAGAACGTGAAATAGGCTACGTGGAGTGACAGGAAATTTTGTAGAGGAACTGTATCACCATCTAGATAGACGAGAAAGTATGTGCACATAGAAGTATAGAAAGAGAGTGGTACCCCATTATAGATACAAGTGAAGCATGCCGACCTCGTCACATGTCGGCAGACAAGTAAAATTGGGAACTTAATACCTAGCAGGGTACTTTAGAATGAGTTTCTGGATGGAATGAAAAAGGAAGTAACGGTGTAATAAAGGATTGTGTAGGGCCTGCACTAACAAGCTCAAGGGAGTAACTAGCAAGTTGAATCGAAAAACAGATAAGAAAAGGAAGCTAAGGGAGTGTACTTATAGACCAGTACTCGTAAATATAGAAAACATAATCTCAAGAGTAGAGTATAAGAAGAATTTTATATCAGAACAGATCCGAGTTGCGTTGCATGTCAGAGAAATATTATCGGTCTGATAGACGTGAGGGATATAAGAGTGGAATGTTGATGTTGTGTTAGCAGTTATCGAGCAATTATGATCAAACGATGGTGAGGTAAGATTACCTTGTGGCTAGTGTTGTCATCGCGAATACATTCTATATCACCTAAGATCTTGATACTGCGTAAGAAGGTTGAGTTGAACTAGAGATCCATAAAAGAATATGATGACGTCGATAGAATACAAAGATTGACCACCGGGTTTTGGTTGTTAAGTTATATCAAATTTAAGACTAAAAATGAGCAGATGACGGTTCTTTAATGGAGGAACCATATGACGGAGCCATATTATGAAATAAGACCAAGTGAGTTATGATACAACTAGCCTTAAACACTTAGTAAAGTACCGGGAGGTGTATAAGGGGGGATATCCTAGATCGGATACCCGGAACCCTTCAGAAGATCAGAAAGGAAAGAATTGGAATAAATTACCTCAGGAAGGTCATCAAAGGATTTAGAGGTGAGTTAGGTAAGACAACCTTGTGAGACCTTACAAGCGGAGTTGAAAGTGAGTGAAGGACTAGTATTCCTCACCCTATTAGAGAGTGTAGCTTCAGTTTTCCACGGAGACTAAGTTTGGGAACTGAGTGTGAGAATTTCAGTTGGAGAGATACCTATCAGACACGAGTTAGGTCATCAGATTAGAGGATCAGACAGTTGAACCGGATGATACCGGTGAGATATCCGGTAACCATTCTAGAACGGGTAGCAGACGCTTGTGATCTAAGTACCTGAAAAGATTTAGATTTAGTGGTTTTATGAAAAACCCGATAGGGCTACCTAGATATTGGGGATAGTAAGAGACGTAACATTTCAAAGACCTATGTAGCGATGGTTGTAACCTCGGGAGTGACGAGTTAGGGCTTGACCTTGTATGTGTGATATTGTTTGACTGCTTGTTTATTTCATGATTGAGTATTTAGTAAGTGATGTGTTCTTTTGGTAACCTTGATGTGCGGCATACTTAGAAGTGGAAACGACGAGACTTTTGTATAGCGATCAAACACACCCATTCGGTGCCTTAAAGGCCGATCAGGATTGTCTTACCCTAAGTTTCGGGACGAAACTTATTTTGAGGGGGATTTGATGTAACGACCGAATTTTTCGTTACGTTTTGATAGGGTCAACAAGAGTTTAGAAAACAAAATTTAAAATTTAATGAGACTAGGATATACAAGTTTATTTATGGAAATTGTTTAATTAAGTACCTTAATCTAAGTTTCGGGACGAAACTTATTTTAAGGGGGTACTGATGTAATATCCGGAATTTTTATTCCGTTTAAGTCCGAATCAATTCGGACTTCGAGCCGTTGACGGTTTTCCATTCTATCTAGTATTTCTTTCTTCACAAATTTTATCATTTAATGTAGAATTTTATTCATATAAAATGATAAAATTATATCACACCCTAATTCTTATAATTATTTATTATTTTATGTAGAATTTAATTCACATAAAATAATAGAATTATATCAAACCCTAATTCTTATAATTAATCCTTAACGACGACTTTAGACGAGATCATGACAAGGCTGAGACGAGACTGTGACAAAGTTGTGACGAGACCATGACAGAGCTGAGACGAGGTCATGACAAGGCCCAGACAAGCAGTTGACAAGCCCAGACAAGCTATTGACAGCCCACATTCCTACCTATTGCTGCTGAGCTCTTCAAACCAGCCCAAGACGCACAACCTATGGAGCAGCGGACTGCTTGTGCTAGCCAGAAGCCCAGCGGATGAGGCCCATTCAAACAATAAACCTACTTCCCTTCTACATGTGCTGAGCTGGAGATTTTTTTGTAACAGCCCCCGTGAGTAACGCAGCACACTCCTCCACCTCACATTCCCCTCCTTCCGTCTACATTCAGAACGTATCAACTGGCCTTCCTTCTGTTGTAGACTACTCTCTCGACCGATCAACAACACCACCCTAGACCTAGCCGTCTCCTACAATACCACAGTTCACGCCATCCTCGTCCCTCTCACTGGCTGGGTGAAGCAGCACAACTCAGCCTTGCCTCCTCGTCCGGACGAACATCACGCCACCAGTCGACTCCTTGAGCTCTCGACAGAACCAGCGGCTCGCCCACGCTCTGCACAGTCCGGAACCACTGCGCACCAACACCCTACACCACCCCAAAAACTGCTGCTCGCCAATGTTCTTCAAAGCCGGAACTTCTGCACACCAAGCCGGCGCTCCTCTCCTGCCTCCTTGTCGAGATTCTTGGTGAGTATGACCATGCTCTTTCCTTCCCTTCATTTATATATATGCTTAGTTGCTGCTAAGCCATCATAGAACCCATACATTGCAGCCAAAGGAACCAATACAAGGAGCTGTTACATCTTTTCCAGCTTTCCAACAGTTACGAGCAGTCAACTTCGGGTACAAATTTGAGTAAGCTAGACTCTCCCTTTTTGGCTGGTTTTCGGATATGTTATAGATGGTATTTCAAAGTAAATCATACTAAAATTTCAGAGAAATCCATGTTATGGTTTGAGAGATATGGGGTTTCAAAGTTCAGTTTTATAAATGTGCTGAGTTGAGAAAAACAGCATGGGATGCTGTTTTGTGAGATAGTTTTGAATAGGCTTTTGATCTCTGTTAGGCTTGAATTTTGTATATGATATAGTTGACATCTGGTTGTAGATCATATTAAAATTTGGGAAGAATCGGAGTTACGGTTTGAGAGTTATTGTGTTTCAAAGTTGACGTTTTTATATATGTGCCGAGTGTTGGGGAAAACAGCAAGTGATGCTGTTTTGTGAGATGGTTTTGAATAAGCTCTTGATCTCCGTTGGACTTGAATTTTGGATATGATATGGTTGACATATTTTTGTAGAACATATTACAATTTGAGAGGAATCCAGCGAGTGGTTTGAGATTTATGATTTTTCAAAGATGGAGTCGTAAGCAGTTTTTCTGTTGTGCTGAAATTCGGTTTTGTGAGATAGTTTTAAATAGGATTTTGATCTCCTTTGCGTCTGAATTTTGGATATATTAGAGATAAGATTTAATAGTAGAACATATCAAAATTTGGGATAAATACAGCGAGTAGTTTAGGAGTTATGATTTTTCAAAGTTAGGACAATGTGCTGCTTGTTAAGTGTTGTACCAAACTTTAGAAATTTTTGTAGAAGCGATGCTTTAACAGTTTTAAAAAATTCTTTCTCCTATGAGTAGATAGGATATCATAGATGACCTAGGGAATTACTTCGGAATTTTTATAAGATTATTCGAATTTTATATTTGAAGCTGTAGTTGGACTTTAGTGACTTTTCGAGAAATAGAAAATGGGTGGTTTTTCTAGTTGTTACCTAAAATCATCCTAGGGAGTAGAATATGGTTAGTTAGTCTCAAATAAGAGTTTAAACATAAATTATGAAATTTTTAGAAGTTTCGGGACCAGGGGTAAAATGGTCATTTACCTGTATAAGGGTATTTTGGTAATCTCTTGTTGATCGATTTTTATATCTTAGAAGTTGGAGACTTCTAAGAAAGTGGGATACATTATTGATGCCCTTGTCTTGTATAACAGGCAATTGAGTTCCTACGGTTACATACCGAGTTGAGATTAAGAGAGTTGCGACTTGACTCAGGTAAGTCCTTTGGGCTTACTTAGATGACTTCCAGATATGAGTGTGGATAATGATAGTGGTGTGTGAATAAGATGTTTATATTTATATTTTAGTAATAATTATCTACCGACCTATACTTTGGCCTAAGAGTAACGGGCGGTGGCATTCTGCTCAGTTAGCCTGAGGACGCTGGGGGTTTCTTTAGGGACTAGTCCACACTCGGTTTGTAGTGATGCTACCGGCGGAGGTAAGCTAGACCTACACCCAGTTGGATAAGGAACGGAGGCGAGAACTCTTAAGATTTCTCGTGCCACAACTGTAAAATGGAATAAGGTGACTCACTTAATGAACAGATAATAACCGGTTTGTGTGCCAGCATGATGATTGTTTTATGTTATCTTGAGTGTGTTTGTGTTATCCTTATTCTGCTTATATTTGGATTGTTAGCTAACGGTTTATCCGTGTTGTAGATTTGTAGAGATAGGCAGTTGCAGAGTGATCCGGAACGGATGGTCAGCCGGGTCCACGTACTCATTAGATGGGGACGGGGGAGTCTCCCTTACAGCATGCATGTTATGTATATGTATATGTTTTGTAAGGCTGTCACATGTGTACATTCATACAGTAAAAATATTATGTTTTGAAATTGTTTCAAGTACATTTGTGACTTGTTGTAAGATCCAAGTAATGTTGTTGTTAAACCAAGGTCGGGACCCATTGTGAGGTCCTAACCAGTAGCTCCCCGAGTTCCGAGAATTTGGGGTGTTACATTTCATTTAAAGGCAGTCACAGAGTAGAAATTCTTCAAATGTGCAAGCAAGGACCCGAGGCTTCAACTCCAGAGCAGTCTCATTTACCTTCTAGAACTGTTTTTTGTGGCACTTGAATATCGTAGTTGTGTTACGACTCATTTCATGCGCCAACTTCTTCAACTCCTTTGCCAATTCCATATTCCCGCAATAGAACACTCCTATCAATTTCAATCAAACATATAATTTCAATCGAACATATTTAAGTGACTTCATTCTATAAAGGATGAATCTTAGTATTTGCCAAAAATTACTAAATTTTCCACCAAGAACATCCAGATGTAAAACGAATATCACTAGAAGAAAAATGGTCAAATTCACTAACTAGACCTTTTAGCAATATTGTTTTATTAAGTAGGCTCATAATATAATCTCATTTAGTAAATATACCACTAATAATAGAGTAATAGTGGTAAGTCAATTAATGGTAAAAATTAGAGGGGTATACAAAACAAAAACCCATAAAAAAGAGCCTACTTCACCGAATTCTTTCAAGAAAAATGGCTTTGAGCGAGAAGACAATGGTATCTAGTTCACGAAAGTTAACGAGGGGATATACTCTTTTGCAAAGTTCAAGGTATCACAAAACCATGAAAGTAAGAGAAGAAGGAGTTACTAAAGCCTTTTTCTGTAAAGTTGATACAAACTAGACCCCTTAACTTTCTTAATTAAATTAAACGTAAAAATGTTGGGTATTGGTTGTAAATATAAAGTGACATGGGCCTATTTTATACCATTATAAGCAAAAGAGCCCTGATTATGCTCATCAATACAATAACAGTCCACAAACCCATTTTACCCGGAAAGTAATGAGTTGCTTACTACTGTGCGGCCCTCGTGCTCCTTAGCCATGCTATTAAACACTTCGTTCCAGTTTGTGTGTGTGGAGCTAAACATATAGTTGTTGATGATCTTATACCAAATAAGACATTGAGAGATACAATTATTCGTATCTTGCAGTCTTCTTCTTCTAGTAGGAGTAATAACAATGCTCGAAGTGGTTCCCAACTTCAAGGTACATAAATGAAGCCTTACCTCAACCATCATTTTCTTAGAAATCTAGTAATGATTCTTGTATGTATGTATCTATCAGATATGACATCAACGCGGTCTTCTCAAACGAAGAGTGCTTCACCAACACATTTTGTTGCCTCCAAGGGGGTGGATCCACCAACACCACCAACACAGTTTGCTGATCCTTCGCAATCTCCAGCTCATCGAGCCTCGGATGAATCGAAGACGGATAAAGTTCCAGATGTCTCAGAAGCTACACATGAAGGTATGTATATCTATACCAGTGTTTTTTGTTGTTTCGGATGATCTTCCGGTTAGTTTCAGTTGTAATTCTAATAAACTTTCTTTTCTCCATCTCTCAGTAAAGAAGAAGAAGGCACGATTGGGTGTCGCTAAAACTTCACCGTATTTTGCTGCAGATAGATTCATGATGTCAAATTATGTATCACCCTATGGATATAATCCGTGTTGGACCGAGTTACAACTTGGAGCGGAGGGCTATATGGGATATGGTTTCACTCCTATGGTCACAAATGCGCGGGTTCCGTTATATCATATGATGCCGCCTCAAAGGGATAATGCAAGTTTCAGATCCAACAAGAACTCCCATGAACAGGAGCACGTTTGTAACAAGAAACGGAAGCTTTCATCTGAATCCAAACCCTCAGACAACCACCACTACAAGAGGAAGAGATCATCAGAGTATCCCTCCCCAATTACAAGAGAGCTAGTAGTATTATAATGAGTGATGAATGCACTCCCTTCTGTGTGCATATTCTTCCTGTATTTCAGTTTGAGCTTATGGGGAATGATGTGCTTGATTAGAGTTCCCAGCAATGTAATGATTCAAAGTATGAATTTTATAGAATTTTCCTTCTACCTGCAAATCGAGTAATATAATCTCCTCTGAACTGATGTTCACTTTTGCAATTCAATCTTAATAAATGTATGAATTTTATGGTATTGTACAAATGAAGCAAAATTATCAATCTTGTATCTACTTTCTAAAAGACTCACATCACAGTTGAAATTAATATATTACTAGTGACATGGCCGTGCGCTTCGCGCGCGGAAGCAACGTAAAAACATATCTACATAATTCTTCTACATAATTATTTTTAATAGTTAAACAATTTTGTTCCTTTTATTAGATGTGAAATCTCATCCGTAGTATAAATTTGCGTCGAAGAAGATCTTGAGAGGTACACTTCATCTGAAAATATTTGAGGTTACAAAGGAATAAAGTTAGGTATAACCACATTATAGCTTTAAAGGAGTCAAATTAGGTATAAGCACATTATAGTCAATGAATGTGTGGTAATTAAATAATGCATACCTTTAAATTCCTTGACATTCATTGCTTCTAATATGACAACGACCTATGTCTCTCGTTTAGATTTCTTAAGTAGAAGCTCATCTCCCAAATCTCCCCACAAGGTCACCCTTAGGATTTGTCCCCTATAAATTGCTCACATTTGATGTATAATTTGGAGGTTAAAAACATTACTTGGTGTGAAACTTTAGACAATAAGAAGATACAATAGAGATCATAAACCTATTATTCACTAAGTCGAAATCAAGTGTCCTTGAAGAGCGTGTTGTCTTTGTTGCCTTTCCGATATTAGTCACACATCCGATAACATCTATTTTTTGGTCAAATGAGAGGAATAATTAATAGTAAGACATGAGTAAATGAATATACAAATTGAATGCTTATTATCGACCAGTGTTTTGTTTTGATTGTTGCATGCACAATATCTCCCTACAAAAAGAAATATCAAAACATTATAATCTTCACACAAATAAAAAAAAGTCTAAGTAAACAATATGCAAACCATGTTGTCGGAGAAGATCAAAAGCAGTGCTAAGGTATCTCCTAAAAACATTGAACACATCCCATTTACGACACACCATAACTTGTATTTCAGCATTAACACCTTCCGCCAATTGATCGATGCTAGTATATTTTGATTGTTTTGTCACTGAATTGGTTTGCTTGTAGGGAGGACACACCATAACTTGTACTACGACAGATACGCCTTCTGCTAATTGGTCCATGGTAACACTTGTTGGTTGTTTTGTCATTATAATGGTGCTATGTAGTAACTAAATGTGATTAGGAATTTTGAGATGTGGTTTCGATATGGGGTTAAAGCCAATTTATATAAGGTAGGAGAAGGAGTTGTACGTTTTAAAATGTTGCACAAAAATATCTTATGAATATCACCAATCATAATGATAATGAAAAAAACTATCAAAGGAGTTAATTATGCGTTTAATTATATATTTAGAGCTGATTTCATATATTTTTTTCTCAAGGGAAAATGAGTCAAAGGAATTTATTAGTTAATTAAGACTATAATTGATGCGTAAAAAACTGTCAAAAGAATTTTATTATGTCCTTAATGTGGGTATTTAATGCGTAAAAAATGTTTGGAAGGAATTTATTATGTATTAAGGTTATATATGTTTTAAAATGCTGCACAAAATTATCTTATGAATATCACCAATCATAATTAATGAAAAAAGATGTCAAAGGAGTTAATTAGGCCTTTAATTCTATATTTAGAGTTGATTTCATATTTTTTTATCAAGGGAAAATGAGTCAAAGGAATTTATTAGTTAATTAAGACTATAATTGATGCGTAAAAAACTATCAAAAGAATTTTATTATGTCCTTAATGTTGGTATTTAATGCATAAAAAACAGTTTGGAAAGAATTTATTATGTAATTATGGCTATATACGTTTTAAAATGCTGCACAAAATTAGCTTATGAATATCACCAATCATAATGATAATGTAAAAAACTGTCAAAGAGTTAGTTAGGCCTTTAACTCTATATTTAGAGTTGATTTCATACATTTTATTAAGGGAAAATGGGTCAAAGGAATTTATCAGATAATTAAGACTATAACTAATGTGTAAAATACTCAAAAGAATTGTTTATGCATGTCCTTAATGTGGGTATTTAATGCGTAAAAAATTGTTTGGAAGGAATTTATTATATAATTAAATCTATATACATTATTATATACATATTTTGTAATTTTAAATTTGTGAAAAAATCTATAGAGAATCAAGGAAAGCTTGTTGTGGTATGGCTACCATAGAAACATATCTGTTATGTAATTTAAGGCTTGATGTGGTATGCCTACCATAGAAACATAGCTATTATGTAATTCAAGGCTTGTTGTGGTATGTAGTTTTTACTATTTGCATCAATCAATGATATTTTATTTAAAAATATTATTGAGCTATAGAGAAAATTTTTATATAAAAAAGGTCTCTAACCCTTTTTTCTATCAATTACAGTTGAGTAACTATTTTGTGAATTTATAAAAAAAATGAAGTATTTGACAAAAGATATTGCAAAATTTCGATAGAGTAAGGAAACCGAACTTTTATTTGTTACCATTATTGAATAGTTGTCTTAAATTTGAGGATACATAAGTACAATTTCTTTGCATATTGCGGTTTACTTGCAAAGACAAGGTGATATAAACACTCTCATATTTCTTAGTATAATGTGTCACTTGCTACCAATGTTGTTTGTATTTGTCATTGAAAAATATGTAACCGCAAGTGAAAGTTTAACCCAAACTCTGAACTTGTCAACAGTTAAGTAGTATCATGATGCTAATCGCCTACTTCCTGTATCTTATTTTCGAACTATGGACTCACAGACAGTTGTTTGAAGCCGAGGAGGTAAATTACAACATAAAACAATAGTAGTATAGTTCATTACATAGCAAATATGTTTCTAAGGTGAGATCTTCTAAATAGCAGGAGCAAAAGCAGCAGCAAAGCCACCAGCATCCACAACAGCAAACGCAAGAACAGCCGCTACAAACTTGCTTGGGTCAAGAAGGTACTCCTTAACCTTGACAGCTTGTGGGAGCGAGTACTTAGTAGCAACAACAATGGACAAGGCGTTCTTGTAGGCGTTGATGAACATGTGTGGTGCCGCTGCAATGGTCAAGTAGGATATGGCAAGGGATGGAGAGGTAACCATGGAGACACCAAGAGCAAATATGTTGATGAGGTCTTCTTTAGTAAGGTCCAGAACCTCGGGCTGAAAACAAAGCGGCTTTAAGAAGATCTCACCTTGTCGCCCTTCAAGTAGTTTATATATGAAATCAATTTGAGAAGTTAAAACCATATGAATTAAATATAGGAGTTATAACCATAAAAATTAAATATAGAAGTTACAAAAATAAAAAATTTATTTGATAGATTTAATTGGGTAATAATGGGACAAAATAAAAGGTTAAAATGTAGACATTTAGTGTTCTCAAAAGCTGAAAATATAGTATAGTAAGATTAGTAATCTATACCAATAACTGATCAGTCAAGTTTCCTTCTCATACAAACATAATTTGTGCATTTCATTTAAAGGCAGTCACAGAGTAGAAATTCTTCAAATGTGCAAGCAAGGACCCGAGGCTTCAACTGCAGAGCAGTCTCATCTACCTTCTAGAACTGTTCTTTGTGGAACTTGAATATCGTAGTTGTGTTACCACTCATTTCATGCGCCAACTTCTTCAACTCATTTGCCAATTCCATATTCCCGCAATAGAACACTCTTGTCAATTTCAATCAAACATATTTAAGTGACTTCATTTTATAAGGGATAAATCATAGTAGTTGCCAAAAATTACTAAATTTTGCACCAAGAACATCCAGATGTAAAACGAATATCACTAGAAGAAAAATGGTCAAATTTAACCATTTAGCAATATTGTTCTATTAAGTAGGCTCATAACATAATCTCATTTAGTAAATATACCACTAATAATAGAGTAATAGTGGTAAGTCAATTAAGTATAAATTAGAGGGGTATACAAAACAAAAACCCATAAAAAAAAGAGCCTACTTCACCGTATTCTTTCAAGAAAAATGGCTTTGAGCGAGCAGTTAATGAGGGGATATACTCATTTGCAAAGGTCAAGGTATCACAAAACCATGAAAGTAAGAGAAGGAGTTACTAAAGCCTTTTTCTGTAAAGTTGATACAAACTAGACCCCTTAACTTTCTTAATTAAAATTAAACGAAAAAATGTTGGGTATTGGCTGTAAATATAAAGTGACATGGGCCTATTTTATACCATTATAAGCAAAAGAGCCTTGATTATGCTCATCAATACAATAACATCCCACAAACCCATTTTACCCGAAAAGTAATGAGTTGCTTACCTACTGTGCGGCCCTCGTGCTCCTTAGCCACGCTATTAAACACTTCGTTCCAATTTGGCCATCCAAAATGTGTTTTTACCTGCATTTGAAAAAGTGAGTGAGGATACGAGTCTGAAGTATACGTAACGGTGTCATACTATTTTGAAATGCTTTCAGCTTATGAGTTCACATACATGTTTTGGTAAGTTTCAGTCTTGTGTACATCAAGGATAAGTGGAAACATAAGAACAAATGAAGTGACTTCATGGATAAGGGTAATAAAGCACAAAAGTAAAATAAGATGTATGAGTGTTGATTATTTACCTCCTGAGCCATTGCTGCTACTTCATTCATATCACCTCTGAACCACTCAAAGGATGTGTGTTCCTTTGTGACCCAGTAAAAACGAGCACTTCTTACTCTCATTCTATTTGTGTCCTTTAATTTGATTAACAAGTATGATTAAGTTAGTGAAACGTACAGACCCAAGGCAAGACGTCAATTTCTTCCTTAATGGAAAGAATTGCAGTGTATTATAAATTCAAGAGTGAAAAGAATTGCAGTTCGATTTTGATGATCGATCGTTTCATTTCTGTCTCGTCGGTAAAAACAAAGCATCTTGTAATCTAGATATGTGACAATGGGTTTTGATCTTGACGTTGAGATCTCTAATGCTCAAACTAAAGAAGGTTTGTCTTGTTTTACAAAGTATATATTAACTTTGTGCTTTAGATTAAATTTTACTGATCAGTCGGAGTTTCTGTAAATTCTATTACAGAAAGTCCAATTTGGCCAATTTTAGCACGATAGTGTAATTTTAGCCAAAATATATTTAGATTGCAGTTTCGTTTATACATACCCTCTATTGCTATAATTTCAGCGTATCTTGATGAAGCAACATTGATCCCCAAGAACACATCTGTCTTAGTTCGCCGAATTCCAAGACATAGTCGAATGCGATTTGTTCCTCGCCATTATGAGTACTATCTCAAGCCTTACAAATTGGTCTTGTGAAATACATTAACATATGGAAAGTAAAATCTTATCGAATAGTTTATCATGTCAAAGGCTGAAAGTAATATTCAGGATAATTTGTCAATGAATACTGCCATCACTCAAGACAAGATTTCTACTGTGAAAGATGTAATTGCTTGTTTTCTTTGAAAACGCTTTCATTGTAAATGATTATGCTAATACTAGTTTGGATTTGGAAATTCTAGGTTGAACCTTTGGAGTTGGATGATGGATTTGGGGATGATATATATGTATCAGCTCCTGAATTCGAAGCAAAGAATGCACTTATTATTGATCCTGCTTCAATCAAAAACAAAGAGGACCTTAGGTATGCTTTTCTCCTCTGTTGTGGTGTTGGTTTGATTCGTAGCGTAATTTTAAACATTGTCGTGCAATTTACAGTCGAGCTGATGAAGGATGTGGAAGGATGATGGGTCGGACCAGTTTTGAGTGTCGAGAACCGCCACAGGGCTATCTATGTCATAGATGTAACAAGCCAGGTGATTTTTTATGCATATATGTTGCTTGTCATGTTTTTTAGTCTTCCATGTATCCCTTAACAAAATGCGAATTTGTATGTTTTAGGGCATCTTATACAGCATTGTCCTACCAATGGTGATCCAAATTATTATATTAAAAAATTTAAGCCTCCAACTGGCATTCCGAAGACAATACTTATAGCAAACCCTGAGGGATCATATGTAAAACCCGATGAGTATGTTTACTTGACCTTTTATGCTACCTTTTTCGGATTCTAGTAATTTGATAATTATTTGTTGTTTGATTTAGGTCTAGTTTTGAAAAGGAAATCGAAAGAATCCCTACTACAAGTTTTACTGTCAATTGTGCAAGCAAGTGATGAAAGATCGTGCTAATTAGAAAATGTTGTTTCAACAGTTTATGTGATAAATGTAAGCTAGTTTTTCAAGACACTGATTTTGTAAATATGTATGTCTGTATTCTCACTAATACTACATCATATCCAAGTCAGTCTGTGTGGTGTGTGGAGTTAAAAGTATACTTGCTGATGATCTTATACCAAATAAGACGCTAAGAGATATAATTATTCGTATCCTAGAGTCTTCTTCTAGCAGCAATAACAATCCTCGAAGTGGCTCACAGATTCAAAGTACGTAAATGAAGCCTTACATCAACCATCATTTTCTTCGAAATCTAGTAATGATTCTTGTATGTACGGAAATGAAGACTGATTACGTTCCAACATATTTTGCAGAAGACAGATTCATGATGCCAAATTATGCCATATGATGCCGCCTCAGAGGGATAATACAAGTTTCAGATCCAACAAGAACTCCCATGAACAGGAGCGCGTTTGTAACAAGAAACGGAAGCTTTCAATTAAATCCAAACCCTCAGACTTCAACAACAAGCACCATTGCAACTGTAATGATTTGAATATATGAATTTCATAGAATTTTCCTTTTGTGTGTATATTCGTACTTGTGTTACGACTCAATCAAACATATTTAAGTAAGAAACTATTTGACTTCATTCTTTTAGTGAATTTTAAAGATTCGAAAGCAATTTATAGGATCTCATTTGTTGATCCGTAACTCCAATTAATTATCCATATTTATAATTCATATTTGATCGAGATTTTGATGCCGCCAAAGCACTTTAAAAAAGAAAAGAATACGCGTAAGTTTGAGTCGGTTGACCTGACTTGATTTTAGCCAAAAGGTAATAAATGTATAATTTATTTAATTTTCAAACCATCTATTTATATAAGTTCTCTAACTGTTATATTTACTTAATAAGTAATGTGGGATAGCAAAATTCATGAAAATATGACTGAAATTTTAAAAATGGCGGATAACAAATTTTTAAGAATGAATATTAGATATTTTCTTTATTGTGTTTTAGTATAAGTAAAAATTGAAGTAAATTTTTTGTATAATATTTTCAAAAATTAAGATTCAACATTATGATGGATCAAATCTTTTTTTTACAAAGTAATTATTGTTTAGTAAAAAAAGATTTGATGCTTAATTATGGATTTTGTAAAAAGTAAATCGCAATAGCCCACCAAGTCGGCATCGTTGTCGTCTATTTCAACATAAACTAGTTCATAACTCATGCAACAATAAATGATTTGAAACTTGCGTATGCTAATGATATAAAAAAAATATCGTCAACGTATATAATTGGTTCAATATATAAATATACGTAAAACTATCTTTTTATTTGCAATAACATAAACACCAATCAAATTTTATATGACATAATGAACCGATAACATCAAACTACTAATCTATCACCGATACTTGATTGTGTTATACTCTTCAGAATCGAAAACAACTTCGGAAACCGGGAAAGGTAAGAGAAATACGTGAGTTTTGATTTCTATTAACCCCAAGAGGATACGTAGGCAACCGGAAAAGCGGTTCAAACCCTTTTTTTTAAAGAAAGTACCGTAGGTTTTTAATTTTATTTTTTAAATTTGATTTTTTTAAAAACTAAGCTACCGTAACCTTACTTCTTTTTTAACAAGCCGGTGTTAAACCGGTAAACCGCCGGTTTGTCGGTTTAGGTTTGTAGCCATGTCTAGTATAACGAACGTACAAAAAATCAATTGAAAGCATCCATAAATATATTGTTTTGTTTCCTAATTTACTAGTCTTATTATTAGTAGTCAATATTCTTATTACAATCTAATGTTTCTCCCCTTAGAATGCTTGTGATGGTCATTTAATCTGAAATGTGTGTTCAACAATCCAACGACTCATAGATTATAATCATATAGAAAGGGGTCTTACGGTAGGAAAATAACAATTATTTAATTATATTAAAAAGTGTTCAACTATATCGTCAAATGTTTAACTATATTCGAAATTGTCCAATTATTTAATTATATGATTATTTGTTCAACTATTCACAAATTGTTAATTTATATGATCAATTGTTCAACTAAACTTAAAATTGTTCAACTACATGACCAATTGTTCAATTGTATTCGAAATTGTTCAACTTGAACAATTTCGAATACAGTTGAACAATTGACTATATAGTTAAACAACTTGTCATATAGTTGAACAATTTCGAATATAGCTGAATAATTGATATATTTATTCAACTTCGAATATAATTAAACAATTTTTAGTTGAACAAATACATGTTATAGTTGAACAATTATCAAAAGACAACTAAGATTTACCTACTAAACGAGCCCTTAGAAGACTTAGGGTCCGTTTGGTTCCAACTCCGGAAACGGAAACGGAAACGGAAGTACATATGTATATCCTTATTCATGAAACTTTATGGAATCATTCCTTATGGTTTAGTGCAAAATACACTTGCTTTCCCACATTTTGCTACTCTAAAGGTTTATCAAAAGTAATCAAACTCTACTCCAATTACTTCAAACCACAATACATGATTTCAAAAACTTACACGAACAAGGGTATACTTATTAACTAAATTCTTTTCCATTCCGTTTTCGATTCCGGAGTTAAACCAAACATGCCCTTAATATTCAAACTATGAAATTCAATCAACTACTTTGATATTTTTGTGGCAGTTAACAATTCATCCAATACCTATATAAGTCAAAATTCGAGGTGCCACATAACCATGTTGCTTAAATTCTAGGTTGTATAGGTGGTGATCACTTAGCACTGAGTTCCAAGATAGTGAATAAAGTCAATGAACACATTAATGAAATGCCGATCACTTTTTGTTTAGGTTATCTAATTGCAAAGGCAAGCTAGGGTTTTTTATATCATTAAAAAAACTTGTAACCTTATCTAAATTGTCGGTTGGAAGTAGTGTGCGAATAATAATATTGTTGGTCGTAATTTCAAGTGCTTTCTGCTTATCTTATCGTTTATGTTGGCCCTAGATTGGATACGGATATATTCCGCATATTTTATAATAAATTCACGATAGAATGGATTGTGTTTAGACCTGGATGGATAAAGTCGGATCAGTCTGGAACCAGTTCGGACAGATACGGGTACGGGTCTAGGTCCATTCGGATAAAAGAGTTTTTGAGTTTATTTGGTGCTCGTAATATTAGATATGGATATGATATCACTTTGATATTCGTGTTTGATAATTGGGTATATGAGTATCAAATTGATACACTCATGTATCAATATTTCACTTTTATATTGATTATGATATTCCTATAATTCACCGGTATCTTCTCTCTCCAAACTCTTTTTCTCCTCCATGTATCCCTATTCAATCGGCACAACAACTCTCGCTCATATCTCCGAGTTTTTTTAGTCTCCCTATTCGGATTGTTCTTTTGATATAATGTTTTCAATATAATGTTGGATGTGTCTCCCTTTGGTGTTGAATATGTTTAATACATCATATCCCCTTTTCTGCTAATTTTTTATACGAGTTTCTGCTGATATACGCTTACCAAAATCTGATATACATATATCAGAATATAGAAACCAAACAGACCCTAATAATGGGTTGTGTCTTTGTCTCTTTACTTGCACTGAAGGTTTCGTCATAAGTTCCAGCGCACATGTGCGTTAGGTCCGAGTCGTGCATATAAGCCAAATGAACAAAACAATAGGTTGTGCTGTAAGAGTGCATTCAACCCAATTCAACAATTTTAAACCAAGAGACTCTTTCATTCAAATTATCTTCAAAAGGCTCAAAATGCCGGAATGACAATTCAATGCAAAAAACAGTAACTTGTTCACAAAATGCCATCTCAAAGCAAATGTCTGTTTATTATTGACAACCAAGAAAGCAGGAGATAAGAAGCCAGTTTGTTCAACCAAAACCCCCTACTCCTCCACGGCCAACGGAACCGATTCAGCCTGCAAACACCAATGAAGTAACATCATAAGGCTGTATCTACAAGATCATCAGTCATTCACATTTACGAGTTTTCTGTGTACTTACCAACTTGCGGTACTTGAGAGCATAGAACATCTCAAGGTAACGACGAGCCTCCCTACGATCAAGGTTCGAGACATACTTCCAGAAACCATAAACTCCGGCCAATGTCAACAGCCTGTCCGAGTAGATTTGCCAAGTATACCTTCACAAAACACAATCAACAACAAAGACGAGTTAGCGCCTTTAAAGAGCATTGAATTGAAGACAGGTTAGTTTCGCTTACTTCTCCTCAATCCTTTGAAGCCCGCCTTTGGAGATAGCTTCCCATTGTGAGGAATCCTTCTTACATTTCTCAAAGAAATCAACAAGCAACTCAGCTGCCTTGTCACCATGGTATGGATCAATATGGAAGCCTGATTTTCCATGGACAATGATCTCAGCTGGCCCGCCATGACAAGTGGCGAATGTTGGGAGTCCACAAGTCATCGCCTCAACAACTGTCAGTCCGAATGCTTCGTAGAAAGCTGGCTGAACGAACGCTCCCTTGGTGTCAGCAATGTACCTGTATAGCTCCCCGTTCCTGACCCGGTTCATCTGAGCTGAGATCCACCTGAATTGTCCGTTTAGGTTGTAGGTCTCGATCAGCTCGTACATCTTCTTCATCTCGGCTTTCTCCTCAATGTCCTTGGACTCCTTTCTTCTGTCACCAGCAACTACAACCAGGTTAACCAGCTCACGGAGCTTCTGATTCTTACCGTACCACTCAACGAGACCAGTCATGTTCTTTACATTATCAAGACGGGCCATGGAGAAGATAATTGGCTTCTTACGGTCCTTGAGCACGCATCTGTTGAAACAGTCACAACAGGAATGTCATTAAAGAGCTTATGTCAAAATGTCAAAATGTCAGCAAAATGTGTAGGAAGCTGTGCTTACATGTGCTCCTCATTTTGAGCCTCACTGAAAAGGAGTTCTTCAATTTCAGGGTGGAGGGATGTAAGCCTCTTCTTCTCCTCAGTATATGGGAAGTAGATCGATTGATCGGCTCCAGGGGAGACAATGTTAAACTTTGGATCAAACACATCAATACCATGGACAACTCTGTACAAGCCAGGAAGAGTGAATGCCATGTGGCTCTCGTACTGTCCAACCGTGTCCTTGCTGCAAAGAGTAAAAAGTTTATATCATTCTAGTAAATGCGAAAGCCTTCGGGTTTTGTTTTGTGTGTCAAACTTTTTACTTACTTCCCAGCAATCTCTTGGAAGGTACTAGTAATGATAAAGTCAGTGTGGTTCATGGCAATGAGATCGGCAGTGAACTGACTCGAGAAGTGGTACTTCTCATCAAAGTTCTTCCAGTAGATGTCGGAGTTTGGATACTTCGTCTTCTCAAGAGCATGAGCTATCGTACACTGCACAAAATCAAGAAGAGAATGATGACACGTTTAAGATCAAGAGGAAACACTAGTACAAACACCAGTGACTTAGTACTAGACCTGTGTGACACCAAGCTTATGAGCTAGCAGGGAAGCAACAATGTTTCCATCACTGTAGTTTCCGATGATGAAATCAGGTTTCGTTTGCAACTCTGCAGCAAGTTCATTGGCAACATCCTAATAACAACACAATAACGCGGTTTTCAGTTGATACAAAGAAATTTATGCATTTTTAGGCCTGATGATAAGCAATTTGGGTTTTACCTCAGTGTAAGTCTCAAGGTAAGGCCAAACTTCAAATCTAGAGATCCATCTCCTCACAATTCCCTTTTCGGTTCTGAATGGCACACGAAGAATGTGACAATGTTCAGTCCCGAAGACCTTCTCAAGGCGTTGACCACAGGTGGTTCCCACAGCATCAGGAAGCAACCGGGTTACTATAAGAATCCTAGGCACAATGTTTAGCCCTTGTTGCTTGATCCTTTGAAGCATATTTTCTTCCATAGCTCGAACTTGATCCAAGATGTACACAACCTGCAAGAAAAGCCGCTAGCATTTAGCTCAAAAACAACTAACTAAGCTATTAGACTTATTTCGTCTACGAAAAGTAAAGACATACTTGACCACCGGTGTCAGGGTAACCCAGCACATTGGATTGAGCAAAGTAACCATGGGGAGAAAGGATGACAACGTTGAAAACCATAGGGATACGACCAAGGAACTTCTCGAGGGTACAAGAATCAGGAGCCTCAAGGAGGTCAAGGAGCAGCTGGATCATGTCCGTAACCCGTTCAGCATTGTCTCCCCATCCTCTCTCGAGACCAATCTCTTGGAACTTATGTTCAAATTCATCATATGGTGTGTTCGAAGGAAGCGTTGCTAGAAACTCCTCGGCCTTCCTCAGAACTCTTTGTAGTGTGGTTAGGTTCTGAATCCTGTCATTCAACATCATTGCCTGAAGAATCAACCACCAATTAGAGTCATCATCTCTTGTAAACACAAGATCATGATTAAGGAATGTAAAATGTGATCAGTGACCAAGTTAAGCTAGTAGAGGATCAGATCAGACAGTATAATCAAATTTTGAAATCACAACATGATCAGATCAAACAGTATAATCCAATGAGAAAATACCTTCCCCTTATGTTGGTGGACGCGGAGAAAGTCCAGCAATGGCTGCATACTGTCCTTGTCATGGAACATCTTAGCAGAAAGGTGACGGTTAAGGAACTCGACTCCATTCCCAATCGACTTCGAGAGTGTTGGCTTAGGGAATGAAGCGTTAAAGGGCTCAAAGTCCAGCTCAAGCACAAAGTTCCCATTGGAACTGCAGCATTTCAATACAAAAATACAAAGAAGCTAAGCATTCACTGTAATTTCTACAGAATCGCTTAATCTGAGGAATAAATCAAACTTACGGTCCATCAACAAGCTCCTCCTTCATGCGAAGAAACTCAGCAGCAGTGAGAATCTCAACGCCGAGAGCTTTGGTGTTAACCCTAACATAGTCCCAAACACCCGGCCTCGGCCTCACCGCTAGCGCCACCCACGGCGACAACACGATCGCTTCCTGCACTCACACCACAGCAAATACATTCCCAAAAATCACGACACTGAGCAACACCACAAACAAAATCAAAGACCATTTTTCAAATTTACTCACCTGAGTGGCCCTCAAGACCTCGCCGAAAGCACCGTCTGCAAGGCTTTTCTTCTCCCCTTGAGCTAGGGATTCGAATTCAGCCACCAGCTGGTGGTGTTGCAAGATTCCCTTTCCATGGCCTTCAAGTCTGAAATCAAAAGTAGAAAACCGAATAAGGGCGTGTTTGGTTGCGTGACACAATTAATAAATTAAAAATAGCCGTACTTGGAAAGGAATAACAGAATCTCATTGCGATGAGCAGCTAGAGTCTCATCCACACGCTCCCTAAGACTTGGGACACGAGTCAAACGAGCTTGAGAAGCCATTGATGAACTTTCTTAAGTACTCTGCAACAGAAACAGAGTTTCATATCAACAATTCCAAACCAGTGATCATAAACAACCAGATCTGAACAAGATCAATCCATTAAACCAACCAAACTCAACAGGATTACCACCCACAAAATTCTTGAACAACAACTTAAAACCCAGAAATACTAGAAGTGGTATTTTCTATGCAGAGAGTGAAAACAAAAGTGGAAAACAGTTAAAAAGTGGAAAAGCCTTACAAACGGATGATCAGAAAGAAAACAGTAGAGACAAGAAGAAGAAAAAAGGGAAGCAAAGACTCACGAGAACGATCAATCGATCAATGGTGGTGGGTATTCACAGATCAGAGAGAAAAGAATGTCTTTTTGAAAGCTTTGGACGAGTGGGTATTTATAGAAAAACAAAAGTATGCATCAAAGTTTATTGGTTCATTGCTACCAAAAAAGCTTCTTGGTTCATATATCGTTTTAAAAATGAAATTATCTATTTTTTCTTGACAAGAAAATTACATATTTTAATTTGCCACAAAAGGAGATTTGAAAATATGAGAAAAGGGAGAGAAATTTTCAGATTTAAACCATTGAGGTTTTTCTGATACGAGTTTATCTATTTCCAAATGCACGATTCCAGTACGGTTGTTCAAGTACGGTTCACCATTCTAGTACGATTGTGCGTCTGTATGTGCGGCTGACACGTGTCCAAATTTTTTTTTTTTTAAAACAAAAACGAATGAAAATGATGGCTCAAAACTTATAAAGATAGTTCATAACTTATAAAAGGATAATTCATTAATTATAATAAAATAGTTCATAGTGCAAAACTTATAAAATGATAGTTCATGAATTATAATTGAATAGTTCATAACATATAAACGATTAATAGTTCATGAATTATATGATAATAGTTTAAAATTTATAAGAGAATAGTACATAATTTAACCCCTCTCTCTCTATATACATATATATATATAATTACAAATATTTGAAGATAATATATATTATACAAAAGGAATAATAATAATATACAATGTACATAAATTCCATTTTTTAAGACGGATAATGAAGCTCAATGTCGTTCAATTATTAAGGAACAATAGTTTAACTCGACACTAACATAATATTTTTGATATTAATATTTATAATATTCATTGTTGGTTTTTATTAAAAAAATACAATTTTATATATTTAAGTAAAAAAATTCAGTCTTTTATCATCAATTAGTAAAAATAATCACAATGTACTTACTGTTTGACTGGATTTATAAAGACAAGCATACATATAAACGTGAATAAATATTATAATTTAATAGTTTGTTACAGAATATTTAATTTTTTTATCAACTAGAAAATAATTGTATCATTTGTTTTCCAATATACTTAATGTTTCCCTTTTAATATAATTAAGGTTTTTTTTATCAAGGTATAAATTTTAAAATTAGATATTTTAAAAAAATGCTTAGTATATCTATATTATACATAGATAATAGATGTTTGTAAGGAACAGTCGTAACAAGGTTACATATTTTTACTAAATTAGGTGATATTGATGTTCACATAGTGACCTTACGATTTTTTTCGGAATAAATTTTTTACCAAATTATTAATCAATCCAACAATTTTTTTTACTAAAACTAGATTCTAATATATAACGGCGTCGGTTATCCTTGTGACGTAACGTAAAATTTTGATCAATAACAATCTTCCTGGAGACACTCCATTTCAAACTAAAATTTTAATTTAAAAAAATAGCAAAACTAGTGGAATAATCACAATCTCATAAGTTATTTTCTAACGTGAAACTTGTGGGAGAAGCTCTATTGTAACTCCGGTTTACTTTTCGCTATATATGTTGATCCCCTTGTAACACCCCGAATTCTCAGAACTCGGAACGTTACTCGTTAGGACCTCACAATGGGTCCCGGCCTCAGTTTGACAACAATTTTACTAGAATCTTGCAACAAGACACAAATAAGAAAAACCGAAATTATAAAAATAGTATTGTAGAGAGATGAATGCAACAACATCTAACAGCCCACGGTACTTAATCAACATAAAAGTCTAATTGTCTTAACATGAAGAAGGAAACAACAAAGCAAACACCCAATCCCACTCTAAGGAGTACGGAGACCCGGTTGACCACTACTTCCGGATTATTCAGTTGCTGCTCTAACCTGGGGTAAATCTAAACAACACAACAGAAAACCGTTAGCTAGTTATCGAAACGTTAGACAAATGAGAACAACACACACACATTATAGCAAAAGCAATCACTCATCATGCTTTCAAACAATTCATTTATTATCTTTAATTAGGTCATTCACTCTTACTAATGATACTTATTTTGTGACACAAGGGATTCCCAAACCTCGTCTCCGTCCCTGTGTAACCATCAGAAATGGATCCGATGCATCTCAGGGTTAGCTCTGATATGGTCAATCTGTAAGACCCGAGGTCTTAGGGACGTGTCCCCATGCCAACCATGCGCGCGCAGAAAACTTTCCAAGAGGTCACCCATCCTGAAATTGCTCCCGCACGAGCACGCTTAACTCCAGAGTTATTTGTCCTCACTCTACCACTGGAAAAGAAGAATTCTTGTTTGCATGGGTAGCAACCCATCCTTATAAGTCAATTACAAATCCACATTCAAATGATGCGGGATGACAATTTTACGGGATGTTACAATCTCCCCCACTTAAATTTCTGACGTCCACGTCAGGCCAAGGACCGTCCACCGAGCCGAGTGACCGCCTACTATGGCAAGCACACTCGTAACTCAGGGTTAGCTCTGATACCATCTGTAAGACCCGAGGTCTTAGGGACGTTGTCCCCATGCCAATCATGCGCGCAGAAAACTTCCCAGGAGGTCATCCATCCTGAAATTGCTCTCGCACGAGCACGCTTAACTCTAGAGTTATTTGTCCTCACTCTACTATTGGAAAAGAAGTTTCCGCACCAACATGGTTGGCATGGGGACAGCGTCCCTAAGACCTCGGTTCTTACACCCCTAACTGTAGTGGATTAATCAATCTCTCCGTTCCTATAAGCAGAAATCATTTTCGTTTTTTATAAAGGAAAACGGTTATATTGGTATACTTACTAGAGGCAATCAACCCTAAAGAATCCTTGCGGATGAGAACGCAAAGTTTGGGATCATCAAAAAAAATTGGTGGTGGGGGTCAATATTCTCATATTGGTTAATTGGTCAGCAACACTATTGATCGATTTCTCTAAAAACATGTCTGATATGGACTTTATCAAAGAAACAAAGATTCAGTTTGGAGTCCTAGAGTGCCTTGATAACTCACAATTATCATCCTCAATTTTGATCTTTTTGATGTGCAATATGATGACTTCTTGTAAGCCAAATTTAAGAGCAAAAGTTTCAACTTTTATTACCGAATTAAAGTTATTTTTCCAGTGTCGATGCTAACTACCTCTCCATTATGATTTTGAATCACAAAACCAATGGATGTTACGTCCGAAATGAATTTTGTTCCATCAAAGTTAAGTTAATGGAAACCAGATTTTGGTTTATCCCACTTATTACTGTGTTTTTACTTTTGATAGAGTTAATGCCCTTATGTTGTTGTTTTATATCATATTCGTCTTCGTCAACGATGTTAGTATTCCACTTATGGATTAGGTTTTTTTATGAAGATGACTACTTTATTACTAGGGACAATGGACTTATTATTAAAGATAATTTTGTTCTTGAAGAACCAGATGCTCCACCATATAGTTGCAAGGCATGCGAACTTGTTAAGTCCGATTTTGTTTTTAATATCTTGTAAGAGGTCATTAGCTTTCTTATTTTCAAGGCTAATGTTGATAAGTTCGATCATGATTGACCTATGAACATTCAATAATCAAGTGGACAAAGTCCTCTAGTTGATAGTACACAATTCGTAATGCCGTGTTACAACAATTTTTCTTTCCTCTAGCTTTACTTTTGTTGGAATTCCATTTTTTGAGATTTTTCATACGAAGTTTTTAAGCTTAGGTGGGATATCAAGAATTCAAATCCAATCATAAGCATTTTTAGGGGGATGATCCTATCCTCATTAATCATCTCCGATGCTAATTTGGTTGTGAACCATCCATTTTTAGTGCACCTCCAATATAATATATCATAATTTCATTTTTTGGTATTCTTGTTTGCTTTATTTTGTCCATAATCTCTAGGCTAATATTGCTTTGTTTCCCTTAAGTTGAACTAGATGTATATTGTTTTTGCTCTAATAAGATTGATGTGTGTTTTGCAGTATGCCCGACTACTCTCAAATGAATGTGCAAGCAACACGAGATCATACGTTGACCATCAACAAGTTCAAGAAGGTAGGTTATTCTTTGAAGAAATTACAGGCTGTAATCTACTTTGTCCAAGGAGTTTGAGGCTCTATTAAGCTTTCCTCTTTCTACTTAAGCTTTCGGGACCTTGGTAGCCTGATAAGCGAGATATCTATGGGAACGAAAGGAACTCATTATCATACATAAATTTTAAATATTTTCTTAACAAATACCCGTGCAAGACATGGGCTATAAACGAGTTAAATAATTAAGTAATGATGTACTTAATTAGGCTTCGAAAATCCTAACTTTTACAGTGTTTATGATAACTAATAAATTTTGTGTTTTACATGAACGAACTTAGATGACGGTGATTGGAGTGGGTGAAGCTAGTGATGAATTATACCGTCTTCCTTGGAAGACAAACATTTATCCGCCCCTTTCATGCCTCACCACAATCGACTTCACCATCTATCATAATCGTCTTGGTCATCCTTCCCACAATGAAGTCGCCTTTTCCTGTGACATTTGTCTCCATGCTAAACTATCTAAATCGTCTTTTCCTATTAGCATTTCCCATGCTTTACTTTATTTCATTTAGTTCACTTAGATATTTGGGTCCTTATCACACATTTTCTACTTCTGGTTGTTCTTACTTACTTTCTTACAATTTTAGATGATTATTACCGTTGTACATGAGTTTATTCAATTAAAGGCAAAATTGAAGTCACTTCTTTAGTTCTAACTTTTTGTTTCATGGTTGAAACTCAATACAATTTTTATGTCAAAACCTTTCACATTGACAACGCTCAAAAAATTCCGTTTGCAAAAACGGAAATTGTAACAAGCTAGTGTCAAGGCTAACATGTTGAGATGTGTTACAGCCATATGCATTTTGAGGAAGGACCACAAGCAGACCTATAGAGGAATTTTGGTGCACCAAATTAATGCGCGGGCTAGGAAGGGTCTACATGTTTACAATGAAATTTCATCCTAAAGTCAATTGGTTGTAGGAGAAGTAACCCACAAAGCTTATAAATTAGACTTGAAACCCACTTTTCAGTTGATGTAGGATAATTTTCACAAACACTTCAAGTGCAACCATTTAGTTCGACTGACACTTGATAACATGTATGTAAATCATCAATAATAGGTTTTGGACGTTGGTAGGTTGACGGTATTCTTGTAGATAGACAACAATAAGTTAGGTTTGTAGCTCTAAATTACCCTGTTCACACGGGACTTATTGCTCGAATACATCATATTTTGTCGCTCACGGTGTTTAGCTTTCGCGATCTTGTTCATCCCTCGCTCAAACAACACCGTCGCGGACCTACTTGTAAAACGGGCATGTTATGAGTTGGAGAGATATTTTACGAGCTTTTACCAAACGATGTCAATGATACGGTTACCCGTAACCTTTTCTTTCGATCAAAGGTTTCAAATTTTTAATTGATTAAAGTAAGTATAGGAATGGGTTGTACTTATTTTTTTACATCAACTTGAAGAAGAGTAACTATTTGGATATTGTGTTCTTTACATCAAAAACCACTTTGGCAGAAAAACAAAGGCAAAATCAGCGGCTAAAATCACAATCATGGCTCTTTACTTTTTGTCATCAACTTTGTACGAATTGTGCATTATATCATCAATTTTTTGAATCTTTTACATAGTGGACAAGACGTTATTACAAAATCCAAACAATATCCAAACACTTTCCTTTTTCTAATCTTCTACGGGGTACTCTCCCAATGGGATTTGATTATTGATATAGATTATATTATAAAGTTGAAAATTGGTGAGAACTGAGAAATAACGAAATGAGTAATAATTGTGATTTTATCCAAATGTAATTGCAATCTCTCTTTACTAATTTCAATTCACATCCAAAAAAAACCAAATATGAAATGAATTTTGAACTAGTGTAAAATATCTCTAGTCAAAGCCAACTCGTAATATATTTTTTTTTATCCAAACATGACTTCTATTACAGGTCATGTGTATACAAATTAGGGTTGGACATAGGACGTGATGGGATTGAGATCGTCCCACATCCCGTCCTGTAAAGCGGGAGGGAATGGGATTAATCGGGATTTATGTCCACCTCTAATACAAACACACATACATGGTATACCTAAACCTAACACATAAACATTGGACCAAAACCCATTATATAAATTCAATGAGGGTTTCATCTTAAAATCAAATCGCAATATATATGAGGATTAATCCATCGACCTTATACAGTAATTCCAAAATCTCTCAACTTTAGAGGTAAGAAATTATTATCTTAACAATTTATCACGAGTTAAAAGGTTATAGATCTAGGAGGTAAGCTTCGGGATGATAGTGGTGCATGTTTTCTTCCAATTGTCACAGTGTGTATCCACCAAACCTGATCAAAATCGGGCCGTCCGCCCGAATAACGGATATGAACAAGGTTGGAAGCTCGCTCGGGTCAAAAGCCTAGCACGCCAAGCCTATCGGCCCGGATCCGGACCCCACCTCTAGGCCACCGTCATTTGAAAAGGCGGATGTCCATTTGGCGTGAGTGATACACAGTCCGTACTGTCAAATATTCATATTCTCCCAAAAAAAAAAAAAAAAATAGGTGGACCAAAACAAAAGTGAAAATGGTTTTTATTTTGGGCCAACATAGGAAATAATAGTTTAGTTGTGCACGTACAAGGAGATGACACGTATCACATATGCTATTCAAGTTGGGTAACAGCTTTTTAGAGTATAAAATATGCGCTGTCGTTTACGTTTTTTGGCCTTCGATGGTGGATCTTTTTTTTTTTTTTTCTTTTTTACTTTCATTCTCACATTTGTCTTTTCTTTTCCTTTTATTTATACTATTTTTATTTATTCGATTTACTTAGATATCGACAATAATTACGCAGTTTTTTTCTTTAAATTTCCACCCTGGAACATGAATTTAATGTGGGGTTTTGTTCGGCTCAGAAAATGATTTTGACTACCAATTCTATGACTCCTTTCTCTTAATTTTACCCTTCATATAATTGATAAAAATAATTTAGTCGAATAGACTTTTTTTTTTTATTTATTTAATTTTTATATCCCTTTTTACCGGTTTTATTAATGTTAGATAAAAGTGATTAACCCTTTTATTAAAAAAAAACATTAATTTATTGTTAGTTTGTTACGTAAATGACTTTTTTTCTTTTGTTTTGGCATTTTTTTTATTTTTTATTTTCTGATATGAATTTCATACCAGATTTTTTTGCCCTTTTTATTTTCTTTTTTATTTTCCGGTATGAATTTTTTGTTTGACTTTCCAATAATCAGCTTCACAATGCTTTTGAGAAAACGTATCATGCCACTGCAATACGTGCTATCTCGAAGAGAACCACAAAACTTCACAACACTTTTTGTTCCAATCGTTCATTCCAATTGAGACAATGTATCGAGTTGTGGAACCAATCACCGGTTTGATCTGATTTGTTGACACTTGACAGTAGGTAGAGAATACTCACTCATGAATATACGAAATGAGGCTCTGCGGCGCAGGAATAAGGGAAGGGGATTGTAGATCTAGAGTTTGAAGGCAGAAAAGGGAAAGGTGAAGAGGTTAATAGTGTGTTTGAAAAAGGTCCACCTACCAAATTCATTCCTTAACCCGAACTCGAACCAAACGAGTACTAATTTCTATTAAATAATACACGTCTTTAGTTTTTCGTTTTTCGTCAAAAAGTCAATTATCTTGATCGAAGGTAAGGGTTTGTTTGGATCATAGTAATACTTGTTGTATAGGTGTGACATTCTTGATATTGCATTGGAGATGTATAAGATCCTTTGCCCAAATGGCGCAGTCATAATCCGAGACCATGTTGACACAACTATGCAAGTGAAAGAGGTAATATAGGTGTGACATTCTTGATGGCAATATGACATTAGGTCAAGTTTGGTCTGGAATGGATAGTACTCTTGGAGGACACATGTTTTGTTACCAAAATTAATGAAAAGAACATGTTCTTCATCAATCATTAATCACTAATCACACAATCTTACCCTAATATATGTTTATAAAAAGCCATATGACTTCTCAAGTTTTTCTTTCTTATCATATACGTATACACAATGAAACTAAATAAACTTAAAATTGCAATTAATTACTAGTTTTTAATCTATTGTTATCGTATACAAGCGAATTGATCGCTCGACAACATAATATTACTTATTTTATCGTTACATTATAAAAAAAAGTGGTCACCCTCTTTAACGTTCTCAAAAGTAGGTCAAGCGTTACAATGCCAGAGAATATGGACGAGGGTTCCTCCTAAGGTTTTAGATAAATAGAAGAAAGGAATAACTCGTAAATGAATAAATTACAACCAACAAGCGGTCTTAACTTGTCAAAACACTAATGACATGATGGCCGAATGACGTCCCGTGATAACCTCAAAGGGTTCCAAAACTAGATACAACACAACTAAAATTAATAACGGCAACCGGACTTATAAAAGTAAATCGTCCCAAATATAAAATCCAAAGTTAGGAATGAGTCCTAACGAGCAAGACCGCCTCAAAACCGACCGACACGACTCACTCTAGGGTTCATGACCTCCATACTCTTTGGTCATGTACCAGATTATGTTGCAAAACAAACATATTCGACCCCACCGTGGTGAGGTTAATATTTCGTATAGACTAAGCTCGTATATAAGCAATTTAATTATATAAACAAGACATGAGTGAAAGTATGAATAAAGTAACATGATCTTTAAAATATCCAAGGAAACCTATATAATCAAATCATGCATTTAAAATTATCAATTATTTCATAACTCATGCTAACATTTATCGAATTTTGAATACATAAACCATGCTTCATGTTCCAAGTTTATTAAAACGTGAACCTTACCAACATACTGAAATCCGAAAACGATATCACATAAATCCAATCAAAAGTCATAAATCGAAACTACTATTCATAAATCCACTCAACATGCTCATAAATCCAAAATCATCTCTCATAATTCCAAACAATACTCATAAGTTCAAAATGATATGATTTACGTCCAAAATATTTCATAAGTCCAAACCACATTTCATAGGTTCATATCAAATCCAAAATTTTATAAATCATTTCAAAAGGCCTTCAACCCAATCTAACCATCAATAATAGTAAACGTCCCAAATAACTTCTTCAAAATAATACCGTCACCAAAAGCTCGTAATCACAATCAACACTTTGTGGCTCAATCCAATAACTCTTAATCATGTTCAAATCTTTTAGTTGCGTTTTATTTTAAAACATGGCCAAACCCAACATTTGATACGAAGATACCTTCTTTACTCCTAATCGGGGTTGTGTCCGACTACAGGTATCATACTAGTAGTGAAAGAGAAAATATAGATTTAGGTAGAAGTAACGATAACTAAATGAAAGACCCACATTCATTGATGAAATAATTCACTACTAACAAACTTGATGTGATTGTCCTACAAATTATATGATGGAAAATCCAATCACTTGATAGGGTTATGACACTAAAACAACATCCAACCCTACCAAAAGCAAATAGATCGAACTTGCTACGATTTTGGTAGTTTTACATCCAATCAATAAATAAAATCTATGAGAAGAAACTATTATGATAGAAGGCAAATCTCAATTTTAAAATTGATAATCTAGATAATCAAACTAATTCGACATATAAACCCGCGTCTAAAATGAGAATATCTTTACTATTATTAGTTGTTGTGTAACACAAACACACACATATTTACTTATCTTGATAAACATGTAAATAATAACAATAATATACATTGATGATCGTAATTCTAATCAAAATTTTCTATTTCCGCGAACGTCCCAAGTTAGTAACCTTAACGTCGAAATTCCAATATTACGATGGAAATTTTGTATCATAATCGAAATTTCGATCGTTAAGGTTTTTAATTATTGTTTTTGTTTTAAAAGAAAAACCCAATAAAACTATATATTAACGAGCATAATTATGTAAACATGACAAACTTTGTAATACTGCCATTAGTATACCAATTACGATAAAAAAAATGATCGAAATTTGTATTGATGTGGATAAGGATATGCTTGTGGATATACACACCTTCTTCTCCTTCCTCAATCATAATTCTCACCTACCAAATTGTTTGGCAGACTTCAATATATCGAAATTGCATACAATAACCCTCCAAAAACGAGTTTCACACGAAATTACCAGAAAAACCCAATACAAAGAAAAAACATCATGAGTTGTCATATAAAATTGAAAACCGTGATCCCGTGTGATTATGTCAAGAGCTATTGTGATGTTACATATTTGTAAAGTCAACATTTTTTTTGAGGTTACATATTTCTTTGCTAAATTAAGGGGTTTAAATGATTTTTAATACAGGTAATAATTAACGGCGAATGACTGATACATATTCCTTTACTAAATTAAGAGGGTCTTAGTTGATTTTTAAGACAGAAAATAAATAGTCATTATTCTCCATAATTACCCGTTAATCTCCTCAACGCAACCGATATATTGGAGCAATATATATAGGGGTTCATCCTATATGAATATACGACTTACTACAATACACTTCTGAAAAACACAACAGAGCTTACCATTAATAAGTGGTTTTCAGATTTGGGGTGTGGATACTTCTGATCTGTTATCGAGTTAACGTGGTGGACTGAGGACCGAACTATCAGTACGAGTTCCGTTAAAGTTGCACGAATGTTTATATAAATTTTGGTTGATGTAAAATAATAATAATAATAAAAAAAAAGACTTTGCATGTTTATATAAATGATAGTAAACTTATATAATTAGCTTGCAGGTACATATATCTCTCCAATCCATATATTAAATATGATTTACATGCATGCATCTTAATGGTTAGAGTATTCGTTGAGAGGGTGAAGATTATATATATATTATAGCTCTTGAAAATTCATTCAAGTCCTGAATGAGCAAAGCTGAAGAGGAAGAAGAAAGTTCTCTGCTGAGCCGATACAATTAAGCTGATCCATCAAAGAAGAAGGCTTTCTGAATTAATATGGAGCCTTGACTCGTACGTCGTTTTTATATATATAGTACCATCGATCGATCAATTAATCTACAAGCTAATTAAGTAGTGATAGAGAATCTTCCTCTGAATTAATGTAAAATGACAGTAAAGTTGTACAATAAAAGCTGGAGGTTGGGTTCAGAAACAAAGCTCTGATATCTTTCTCTGACTGGAATTCAGTGGGCCGATATTTGGGCCGGAGCATTCAGGAACAGTGTATACGTTGGATACGACTACGAGGGGCGCGCAGGAGGTAGAGATCCATTTTGAAGTTTGAGATTTTGTGAGCGCTAGTTTCCCACATCGACAAAAACGAGCCATACAAAGCGCTTTATATACCCAGAAAAGAGAACAATGGTCACGACCTTACTTGAACAGGATCTGTTCTATAGGCTCGTACCTCTGAATCCTTAAACTCTAAGGAGACAGGAAACCATGTCTGGTGGATGAACCGGACCATGTGACCCGAGCGTGATTAACGGCTTCATTGGGTCTCGACCTGTGGCTGCTGTAGAGGATCGTTCCCCTACCTCTTAGGGGTTCGGGATGGTCACATGGTGGTCTGACAGACTCCCCCTCTTTTTTCGTTTTTTTTTTCCATCGAGTCTCTCGACTACCTACCATATTAGAGGATCATCCCGCACCTCCTTAGGGATCCGGGATGGTCACATGATGTTATGCCAAAATTTTCTTTTTCTTAGTTCCTCGACCGAATCTCTCAACTAGTTACCTTAACTTCTTCCGTCATTAATTTTTTATTTCATTCACCACCCCTATCTCAACTTATTATCATATTTTTATTTTTACTTTATCGAGTCTCTCGACTACTTACCATTTTTGTAACTTCTATCATCATTCGTTTTTTTTATTATATCATTTGTCATTCATTCTCACTAGCTCGTACAAATCTATATATAATTATTGTTTACCTTTTAATCATTCATCCCAAATAAATTGGTGGTTCCCGAATGATTCATCCCAAATAAATTGGTGGTTCCCGAATGCTCATATGAGAATTTTCTTTTGTAAATTAAAATAAACTATTGATTACCTTTTTTAAATTAAAATAAACTATGATTACCATTTTTTATTGATTATCTTTTTATGATTCATCCCAAATATATTATTTCTTTTTGTGTGAGGCATTCCAAATCTATATATAACTTCTTTTGTCATTTGTTTTTTATTTCATCCACTCTTTGTCTCGACTTATTATCCTATTATGTTATATATGTAATCGAGTCTCTCGACTACTTATCCTATTTATAACTTCTATCATAATTCATTTTTTATTTCACCCAGTCTTTCGACGTATTACCCTATTTATAATTTCATTCGTGATACATCCCCACTAACTCGACATGATCGTACGAATATATAGCGACGGATTATAAAATAGGTAACAAGAGAACCATTAATATTATTTTCATTAACAACAATCAAAAATTAAATTTATGTATCCATTTAGCCATTTTGTTACTATATGTATGAGCTTCCTTTTTTTTCTCAAATGTATGTACTATGTAGGGTTCATGAACATAATGTTCATCTTAATCGAATTTTTTCATATATTTCATTCCATTTAATTTGTAAATAGCGTAAGTATATCAAATGAATGTGCCACTTGCAAACACACCTAATTCTAAAAATCAGTGGTAGACATGGTAAATATTATTTAGGGAAATTCCGGTTAATGTCCATGTGGTTTGGAATTTTTCAAATTTTGTCCATCACTTTTTCACGGTTCGGTCGGTACCTTCAAAGTTTTTTATTTTTTGGATTTTGCCCATTTCCGTCAAACAACTAAATGGATGTTAAAAAACGTTAGTTTCGATGCATTAAAAAAGAAGAAGAAAAGAAATTAAAATTTGAGATAGAAGATCCGCTAACGAGATAAAAGCTGAGTGCGGAAAGAAGTTGCTTCGAACGAAATAAAAACACATATGCCTCTCTCTAATAACTCATATGCCTCTCTAGAAGAACACTCTCGAACAAAATCAATCTCCAGATTTGAAAATCTCCATCTCCATTTGAACGAAATCGAGCTTCGGACCTCAAAATCCTAATGTATTTATTCTCTTTTTCGATTTTGTTAATTTTGATCGATTAGGGTTTCTAGGTTTAATTGTGTGTGAAATTGATCGGTTTTTTTTGGTTGGTTGGGAGTGGAATTGAATTTTGGTTCTTATCTATTCCTTTGTTTAGTTGGGTTTCCTAATCTAGGTTTAGTTGGTGCGTTTAATTGAGTTTTAGGCATGACTTCACTAAATGACAAGGTTTCACTTTTCTAATCAAGGTTTATTTGGGTTTTTAAATATCTTTACAAATTGAAATTTTTTTTTTTATGAGAATCTTGTACACAATCTTGTACAAACCCCCATTTTTTTAAATTTCTACTACAATTGGCTTTTGTGATCAAATTTTTTTGTATTTTTGTATGTAAGCCTTCTATATGTGTTTTTAGGTGTGAGCTTGGCGGTACGATGTTATAGAAGAAATGAAATATATGTAGATGCATCATCTTATGCATATTTGTTGGTGTCTTTAATCGAGTTTTAGGCATAGTTTTACTCAATGACATGGTGTAATTACTTTGCAAATTGAAATAGTTATTTTTCTAACAATCTTCATTTTTAGGTCCATATTTCTATGAAGCAACATCAGTAAACCTTGATGTTGAACCTGAGTAGCAGGACGAGCATAAAGAAAAAAATGATTCAAGATATGATTAACCAACAAGGTCGGGAAATGACCTTCAAGAAGAAGAATCAAGTGATGGAGTTAAAGAAATATTATCAATGCGTAGTGATGATGGATCATCCCAACACTACCTCAAGAACCAACTAATGGAAATGATTGAGAGTATTAGAGGTTGAGGTAAGTCCGTAGTACTTACTTAGCTACCATCCTTATATTGGGTGTTTGCATGAGTGGTGTGTGCCTTATATCCTTGATACTGATAGGAATGAAACATGCCGTCTTTGTCAGTGGTAAACACAGATCAATCATAATATCATTTTCTAAATAATACTCTCCAATTTTATGTCTTGTTATTAGGCAGTGTTGTTATCCAGATTGAGGTTGATCGTGATTGAGAGTATCAGAGTTTGAGGTAAGTCCGTAGGACTTACTTAGCTACTATTCTTATATTGGGTGTTTGCATGAGTGGTGTATGCGTTATATGTTTGATATGATAGCATTCGATGTCGATGATTATCAACCTATGTTTTATTGATAGCCCCATTGTGTGGTAGTGATAACCCTTCCCTTCATCATGTAAGGAGCTGGGGGTTCTCTGTGCTCATGCCATCTGGTATACAAGAAGGGCGCAATGCACTCTCATAGGGTATACGGATTGTGTGACCTACACTACTTCCAAGACAACCACAACATCTTCAAGCCCCATCTTGAAAGGAGTCATCACTAGAACAAGAGCAAAGGTCATCTAAAATGAAGTTGTTAGCTTGTTAGCAACATGTACACTCAAAGAGACTCTGCTCACACTTATGTCTCCTTTGGTGACATTGTTGACGACCATGGAAGGACCAAGCAAGGGCCATGAAGATCCAACAAGCATAGAAGGTGGCTAGAACGAAGAACGAGCTCTAGAGAAGAAATCTCGACCCTAAGGACCAAAATCTCGCCCGATATTTTCATAAAAATATTTCCCGAGATTTGGCTCCCGTCGAGAGTTATAAGATCCAGCCGTGATCTTATTAGTTATAGATGATTTTATTATTTTAATACTTTTAAAGCTCTTAAACATTCTTAAAGGTATTTGTTGATCCTATCTTTTAGGATTATCTTTTAGTTGTAGATTTTATATTTTCTTAGAATCTTCCCCATAAAAGTCTTAGAGGGGGAGATTATTAGGTAGATTGAATTTGATTATTATTTCCACTATATTGTGTGAACTCGCTCCTTCGCTCACGAAGTTAGTGTTTTATTCATCTATTTAATCAAAATAGGGAGTCTTTGATTGAATCGTTATGAGTCATTGTTAGGTTGTGCTGGTGTGTGTTAGGTTGTCTTACCACTACAAAAAATAATTCAATTAGCGACGGATATTGGCGACGGCAGAAATGCTATTTGCCGTCACCAATAATCGACGGCGACGGCTTGGCGACGGCAAAATGGGGCGTAGCCAGAACAGGCGACGCAAAAATTTTTTGCGATGGCGCTTTGCCGTCGCGAATATTTCGCGTCGCCTATTTGCGACGGCTACAAGCCGTTGCTATTTTTCGCGTCGGTTTAACCGTCGCCGGCCAGTGTGTCGCTTGATGCGATATTTTAAATTTTGCGTCAGTAGTATCCGTCGCTAAATGTAAATTCGTAGGAAATTTTGTATTTTTTGGCAACGGTAGATAGCCGCCGCAAATTGTATATTTGGTGGGAAATTTTATATTTTTGGCAATGGCATAGATCCGTCGCTAAATTTTTAAATGTGTTTAAATTATTAATTTTTGGCAACGGTTACCTGCCGTGACAAATTAAATTTGGTGGGAAATTCTGCAAATTCAGTAAAATCATACCACAACTTGTAATATTTGAAAACATCTAAATGATTGCATCAAGCTACAACATCAATTTTCATATGCCTAAAGAGTATTTAACATTCAAAACAATAAAAATAGCACGATTCGAAGTGTAAATAAGTTCACAATATGAAAGTACAAAACCTAGATGTCCTTCATCTTTAACAAAGTGGTAATGAAGTTCACAATCACACAATTGCACGATCTAAACATCTTCTACTTGGAAAAATTCTTCACCAACTTCATCATTTTCGCTAAATGGTTGGAATTGTACACTTCTTTGAGGCTAAAGGAGAGACAAAGTAAAGCAGTAACATCAGAACAATATATATTCAGTATGGATCAATCTAGAATAATTGCAGAACGTGATCCTAATCAACATTTTAATGTCAAACGACGAGAATTTTAAGAGCACCTATATTTGATTTGTATTAGAGCAGAGAACAATCAATATAGTTGGCTTTTGTATATAATCACATCAAATGTCCTCTAGGGATGGCTTCTTGGATTTTGGGTAAAACTGAATGGCAAATATGACACAAGTCATTTTTCTGATGTATTGTAAAAATAATTCCAAACTTTTGATATAGGGTTAAAGTGTAGTAATCTCTTCAACGATGGAAAGCTACAATAATTACAAGTATGCTACTTATGGAAAAGGTAACATAAGTTACTAAAAAGACATAAAATAATAACACACACATAAATTCTCTCTCTTACCACAATAGATGCTAGAGCCAATAGATCACGAGCACCATTACTGCCCATCTGTGAAACAAGAATAGCAGCTAGGACCTGAAGTGACTGTGGACGCTTTCTCTTAGATTTCTTCCTGCTTGTGACACTATGATTGAGACTGTCAGTACATTAATCACCATCCGCATTGCCAGGCCCATTACAATAGCCAAAAGAATCAGTATGCTTATTGGTGAATCTTGATTGCACATAAGCAACTGTTCCGCCTGTTGCAAATATCTCAGTGATAACCAACAAAGATTTTCTGCAAGTGTGGTAATGTAGTTCACGAATAGCTAACAAAAGCCGGTGAGCTTATACATCAAAGAATCACTAAAAGTTACCAACATTGCAAGAACCTTTTGCAAGTAAGATTTTCAAACTAACCCCGGAATGTCGTAATTTGTTCACATGTAGGCAAAGTAGCTCTTAGACCTTGAGATTTCACATCTTCATAATCCTAGGACCTATTCTTGCCAATCTACTCATATACTCAGGAAAAATAACATGACAGGGTAATATCTGATGCTATCAGTACCTTACATTGAATTAGTATTATTTTGAAATGTTGCTATCATTTAATTATTTTGCATTAGAAGGTACTTTTAGGCCAAGCCCTTCGCTCAAGTTATGTATATATTATTGTAAAGGGAGCTCTAATCATCCAAAAAAGCAAACAATGAAGAGAAGATATTCACCTTCTGTAAAAAGAAATACATCACAAACTGGAAGGGAGAGGCTCAGACTATAACAAAAGACCACTAAATTGCTTTTAAATTCATCAGCATAGAATCAGCCTTCAATATTCCATTCCAAAAGCTATCATATAGCATGTCCTAAGTTCAGCAAAACCACCTTATTCTATATATGCTTGATTAATTAATATATAGACTGATTAATTAAAGAAAGGATAATTGCATCATATTAAGTATAAACAAAACTGTGAAAAAGAATGCAAAAAAACTTTTGTCTTGTAATTAACACTAACCATATGAAACTGAGTTTTTTTTCAATCAAATACTAATTTAGGCAAATTCCCATACTACAATTACAAACATAAAACAACTCCTATTTTTATTTCACAAAAAAGATAGACCGGGTTTGAAGCGTAATCCCATTGAATTTAGCTGCATTGAGAGCCTTGCTGACATTCTTGTTTGCACCGTAGGCATTCAACTTTGAGTGAAGTTTAGTCGACCCTATACAAATGGTTAAAATACGAACAAGAAAATTAATATTACCATTGATTTTAAAGATTAATTGCTAAAATTTGTCCCAACTTCGCGTGACGTTTAGTTTCAACTTCATTCAAGCCAAATCCAAATCAAGTGAAGGTTGGTCTTGTAGTTCCAGAATGAGTATCAGAACTTGAGCTAATTGAGTATGAAATAAAGAAATAATCAGTGACTCAATTAGGCTAATGGCTGCATAACAATTCGTGTGGTAGACGAATTCATTGTTTAACATGTTCTTCACAAACTTAATTCAGAGAATCCAAGAAATTCCCAATCTAGCAAGCATTTCTTTAGGAAGCATCAAAACAAACTTAAATAACTGTACTGTATAGTAGAGGGAAATAAACACTGTTACCATTTACCAACAAAAGATTGGAGACTCGAGAAAGCTACAAAGCAAGATGGTGGTCCAGCTAACATATGGAAGGACCATAATAGATCATTCGCACGCTACTATCAGGTGCCATTAACCCCCAAAAATACAATCCTAGCATATGGGTCTTATTAAGAGGCCAATAAAAGTAAAGTTTAATCAAAGAATGCCCCGTCACTATGGATTATTAAGAAATAAAACTTGCACATGGTCATCTATCAAAACCCCCACAAAAGGGTATATGGATGACCACAAATGTCATTTCCACTGTAATCATCAAATTCTTAATGACTCTTAGAAACACAAATAATAAGCAACAAAATCGTCAAATAAGTATGCTAACATCACCAAAAGCAAAAAGAAATAATAAAATAAAAGGAAGATAAGGGAAAATTAACCAAAGACCTGCAATTGAAAGCAGTGGAAGCCAAGCTATCAGTAGAAAACCCTGAAAAGAATAACAAAACAAATTAAATCAGAGACAACAAATGATATATTGCTTCTTGCATATACACTTACAAATGATATATCAGTAGAGAACTCTAAAATTACACACAATCAACGTAAATCAGTTAGCTGCAGTGCATAAGTGAACTAAATAATCAATTATACCCTCTCTAAGTGGCATACTACATAGCATCAATCCAAATTTAATTAAACAAAAACCGAATTCTCTAAAATTAGGCTTAAGCAAGGAGGAAATCTCACCCAAAATTCAGATTTGAAAAAACTGCACAAAAGAGGGCAAAATATGTGGTAAATCAGTCATCAGTCAGCTAAATAACTACATTAAACAACCAAGCATAATAGGAATGATAAATCAGTCATTAGTTAGCTGCACTGCATAAGTGAACTAAAATTACACACAATTAATGTAAATCAGCCAGCTGCACTGCATAAGTGAACTAAACAATCAATAATACCCTCTCTAAGTAGCATACTACATAGCATCAATCCAGATTTAATTAAAAAACCCAAATCTCTAATATTAGGCTTAAGCAAGGCGGAAATCTCACCCAAAACTCAGATATGGGAAAATTACACAAAAGAGGGCAAAATCTGTGGTGGTTTGACAAGAGGAAATCCGACAGTTGGTGCTAGGAACCGCAGTAACCGGTGGCACACAAGCAAGGCGGCGGTGGGGATTGGGCTCGCGACAACACCCTGAACCGCGATTCGCAGTGGCTCGCCAAGACTCGCAAGAACTCGCCGAGGCTTGCAGTCGGTCATCGCTGAAGTAGCTGGTGCGGCGTGTCCCTGTGGCTTGTCTTCATCGTCGGCGGCAACCCAGCACCAGCACAGCCGGCGCCTCTTCTTGTTCTAGGCGGGGCGGCGCAACACAAGATCGTTGTTTATCTCGTTATTGTGGAGGGAGAAAAGAAAATCAGGGGAGAGAAAGGTACGGTTAAGATTAGGGAAAATTTTAGGGTCAAATAGGTGAGAAGAGAATTTGGGTTGAGAGGTTTATTCGGTTTCCTATTTTAAAATTCCGAATCGTTCAAATTTTGATTTTTTTTTACGAAGTAAAAGGAAAAAATAAAGAAATAATAAACAATTAAATAAAATTCATCTCTCAACAAAAAAAATAAAATCAAACCAAATAAACAGAAAAAAAAAATTTTAAATGCGAGAATCATACAAGTCGATAAAAACAAGAGGCATCGATATTTGAAGGAATCAGGGGCTGAAAGAGGTATCGATGCTCAAATGAATCAGACAACTTAAATAGGCATCGATGCTCGATGGCAGGTCGATGTTGTTGTTTGAAGGAATTCAGGGACGCCGGACGGGAGATTCGGGTTGAAGGAAACTCGTGCTAGGTTAGTCGATAGAAAAAGATAAGCCAAGCTTCCCGCACCGCTCTACTGTTTACAGGGTCGATATATCAGTAGTCGATTTGAGGAGACGATAGATAGAATATAGCGGAGGATGAATAATAATTTAGGTTTTAAGTGCAATTTTGAGAATTAACTTCCGAGAATAACAAGTTACGATATTCGATTTAAGTTTTAACAAGATTTTTCTATAGATGTCAAATAAAACCCCTAAGAGTATACTTTAAAAAAAATTTCCGTTTGGTAACCCTGAGTTTTTGGCTTTTCCGGATGGTGTCCAAAATTTTTAACGTTTCCATGTGGTACCCCCGAGTTTTTTGCTTTTCCGGATGGTGCCCAAAGTTTTTCACGTTTCCGCTTGGTACCCCCGAGGTTTCGATTTTTCCGTTCCGTACCCTTATTTCTTATTTTGTTTGTCTAAAATAATGTTTCTTTTATTGAATTTATATAAAAACTCAGGGGTACTAAACGGAAACGTAAAAACTTTGGCACCATCCGGAAAAGCCAAAAACTCATGGGTACCATACGGAAAAATCCTTACAAAAAAGAAAGAAATAATATGTTATCAGTTTTTATATTAAAAACACCCAAAACAGTTTACAAGGGTCTTTATTAACCCTTGAGAAATTATCTTTGAGAGAGCCTATTTCTATACTAGTGAACTATGGAAGAAACGAAGTCCAAAGTCTCAACTCGAAAAAAGAAAAAGAAGTCCAAGTCGCGTCCATGATACTGAGTCGCTTGTCGCCGTGCTACTTTGCTTGTTGGGAGAAGAGGAGAAGGGGGAAGACAAATACGAATTTATCCCTAAATTCTAAAACATTACTCTCTCAACCTCTCTTACTTTCTTTTTACTTTTTTAATTTTAAAATTGATAATAAGGTGTAAACCGGACCGGACCAAATTATATTTAAGGGTTATAACGATTTTATTATATTTTACCTAGTGGGAACTTTGAATTTTAAATATTTTTAACAAAATTTATTTTATTTATATTTTTTTTCCGCAATAATTTTCATATGGCGCCAAATAATTTGGTTGTTGGCGTCGGCGACATAAGTCGTCGCCAATGGTCCCTTCTATTAACCACGGTAAAGATTATCCGACGCCAATTACATGACTATTGGCGACGGTTCGATACCACCGACGCCAATAATTAGAATTTTTGCCACGTTAATGTTGCCGTCGCTTTGCCGTCGCCAAATAAAGACCAACGGCGACGGCAAAGCCTTGCCGTCGCCAACATGCGTGGCTAATTGAATTATTTTTTGTAGTGTACTTAGAAGGCTTGTGTAAGGTTAAATAAGTGAGGATTAAGGTAAGTTCTTCGTTAAGGGGTTTTGACATATAATTGGTCAAGGTTCTTTGCGAGAATATCTTGGTTCGTATCTATCTATATTTCCATCAATTTCAATCCATTTTATCATCTTCTTATCTATCCATTATCATTCCATCAGACTCATGTTCTTTGTTCGAAGTTACCTAAATCTCGGCCAAACTAGAATCTCGACCGAGATTTGTGACCGAGAAAAACGGCTTCAACCTGCATCAATGTGGTATCAGAGCTCAGTCGATTGAAGTCCGACTCAGGTTTAAGTCAATTTTATTTGAGTCTTCTTTGAGTCATATAAAAATTGGGTCTTTTCTTGTTGCGATTATCTTTGCGAGATTATTTGAGTTTAACGTGCGTTGACTTGTGTCTTTGGAAAAGACAAACGCCATATCCAAAACAAAGCCAACCATTGACCTCAACAAAACCTCGCCCGGCCTTATCCAAAATATCGCTCGAGATTTTTTAGCATAAAGTTGAGATCTTTACGTTACTTGTTTTCCAAGTTTCGTAAATTTTATTTACCTAGATAAAGATCAAACATTAATTGATTTGAGTCAAATCTAATAAATATCTAGCTTTTATACAAGGTGGAAAGAGATTTAGCAAGATATTATTGTTGAGATCTTATCTAGTAGATAGGACCTTATCATATTCATTGAATCATAACCGAACATATTTTCCAACAACCCTATCTACGCACCTCCAACATTAAAAGATACAAAATGCAACCAGGAAGTAGTATATCCCATAAGTGATTGTTCATTATCGACGCTCATTGTCGAATCAACTGAAACACCCCAGATCTATAGGACTCGTGATGGTACAAGCTAGGACCTCATAATCGGTCCTGATCCTAGCGTGACAACAAGTTCACGGGATCTTACAACGAGACACAAATAAATATAAAACCAACATTGATAAAACTGAAAGATCATATACCAAAATACATACAAAAACCACACAGTCGAGTATCAAAATTGTACAACCACGTATCTATACATACAAAGCCCATAACCATCCTAACAAGTACGGAAACCCTCGGCTGATCACTCCCACCAAATCACTCTACAGCCTTCCTATCCTGCAAAACATCAACAACACGGTATAAACCGTTAGCTAACCATCCATATATTAGAATAACAATAATCATACACACAACACATAAGCAAGATACAATACAAACATGCTCTCACACCACAAGTCGGTTATTATCTTTCATTAAATGATTTACTTTACTAATTCAACTTAGATTGTAACACGAGGATCACCGTGACCTCGCCTTTGTCCCCTTTAACCAAATAGGAGTTGCTTCGATGTCAATCACCATCACCTGTTGGACTGATCGCAAAGAACCTCCCAACTACCCAATTTAGAGTTGGACAAGTTATCACCACCCGATTATAATACACTTGGGCCAATTAACTGTAATAGCTAGGATTTCCGAATTCTAAATGTTGATTAACTTAATCATTGATAGTAATTGTCATATAACTCGCGAAGATTGCGCAATTGATGAGTATGAGTCTCACCGTTATGTTCTTGGCGTAATTTTGAACGTATGGGGAAATTTTCACTTTTTCCCCCTAGTAAATATTTTTACTCTCCGGTGTTATATGGAGCATTTGAGAGCTCCAACTAATAAAAATACAATTGAGAGAAATGATCAGGACATCGGATATGTCCTAGATATGAAATAACATGGACAGGCAAAACGGTCAAAAGAGTCGTTATTTCGTTTCTTAACGGCTAAGAAAGACGGCTTAGGAATACACATTTTTTCCGAGGCAGTTGTGGAATAATTATCCCTACAATATTCCAGATTTATTATTCCATTTTCGAGAAGTTTGGAGAAGGGGTTCAATCCGCCTTTGAATCGTTTAAACGATAATTATCGACTTCGATAAAGGATAATTATCGTCTTCACTATAAATAGCGGAAAATCATTTATTAATTCCTTTCCTTTCATGTTTCCTCGTAAAAGCTCTGATTTCTCTCAACCTTCAAACTCAGATCTACTCTCCGTTTCAAAACCGATTTCAATTCCGCTTGAGTTTGTGGATTCCTCTCTTCATTCTCTTCATATCGGTACCGAGTTTCTGTATTTCCGAGTATATATAGATTTGGTCGAGCATATATGTCACCAGGACGGTTCCGTCGCTCAGATTCCAGTGAATTTGATGTTGTCCATGCATAGCTTGCGTCGTTGTGATTCCGAATCTTCTTTCAGATCGTCAATCGGGTCAGTAACAAATAAGTTATGAATTTATTCGTTTTCTGTACTACGATTTGGCCTAAATTGACCTTAGGCTTGTCAAAATGGATACTTAGAAATTTCATTATGGTCGTTATATTATTCTAGTGATTATGAGTTGTTTGTTTGATGAAATCTGATGACAGGTGAGTTTAGAAATTGTCTGCGGGCAAAACGTTATTACGACAAAATTTAAATTAAATAATTAAAGGTTAATTAATTAAACTAGGATTAGAATTGAGATTGAGGAATGTTGATTAGATGCTACCTTGAGATTTGAGAAATTGTAAGTTATGTTGAGATATTGATGTTTAGTTGGTTGTGAGGCTTCTAGATTGATTATGATCCTTATGGATCCCTTGGGTCTAGGTGTGACCCCTTTTATTGATAGGAGATTTGATATCTCTTTATGCCTTGTTATTAAGCAGTGTTGTTATCCAGATCGAGGTTGATCGTGATTGAGAGTATCAGAGGTTGAGGTAAGTCCGTATGACTTACTTAGCTACCAATCCTTATATTGGGTGTTTGCATGAGTGGTGTGTGCGTTATATGGTTGATATGATAGCATGCGATGTCGATGATTACCAACCTATGTTTTATTGATAGCCCCATTGTGTAGCAGTGATAACCCTTCCCTTCATCTTGTAAGGAGCTGGGGGGGGTCTGTGTGCTCATGTCATCTGGTATACAAGAAGGGCACAATTCACTCCCATAGGGTACACGGGTTGTGTGACCGACACTACTTCTAGATGGACGTCAAGCCCAGAGGCGAGGATGATACGGTCCTCGTGCCACATAGTTTCATCTATATATACAATTTGAGTGAATGACTATTATATAAAGATAATTAAATGGGTAAATGTGTGATAGCATGATGATGTGAATCTTCCATGACTTATATTTGTGATTATGCATTACCTTATATACGTATGGCTAGCTAAATGGTTTCATACCATGTTGTAGATGCCTTGCAAGATAGGCGAGCTACTGAGTGATCTGGCAGGGTGACAAGCCGATGACTCTCGTACATTAGGTGGTTATGGTTTTGGGGATGTTTTATATTTCCTCCTGCACGAGGATGATGTTTTGTTTACCTCCTATGTGAGGATTATGCTTTATACTCGGCTATGATCTTGTTTACCTTTTTGGTTTTACAGTTTATACAATTTTATGTATTCGTTTTATATCTGTCAGTGTCATGTTGTAAGGTCCAGTGAACTTGTTGTCAGGCTAGGGTCAAGATCCATTGTGAGATCCTAGCCCAATGTGGCATCCCGAGTCCTACAAATTTGGGGTGTTACATTAACACACATGATCGTCCTAGTCTGGTTTATAGTAATAAAACATAAACACACATCACTATTATAATTACGCTAACACACAGAAGGTAGCTAAGTAAGCTCAAGACACTTACGTATCACAAGGTAATCCCACTATCAACCAACTCTCAAATTCCCGTAGGAATATACTCCACGCTTGATAAATCAAGGCACACAATGAACCACTATCCAACATACTAGAAGACTCACTCCTAGTCTCAAAAGATCCTCAAGGATCATATACATCAAACCATAATCAACATTCTCGTATAAACCTCAAAGCCTCACATGACATTCCAACTTAAAATACCTCTCATACCACTAGTTGGCATTCCAACTAGTTCAACTAGATTCCAACCTATCATGCTTATAATATGAAACCATGAGGACAAGAGGAAGGATCAAACATACCATAACTTGGTATGTCCTTGGCTGAGGCGCACTCGCGAGGAAGGAACGGCACGGGCGCGGTGACAAGCTCCAAACACCGCGACTGCGGCCGACGCAGGCGCGAGGGAGGCGACAAGGCCCGAAGCGCGGGTGTGGTTTTCCAACAAATCACAGTTTGTCTTGCTTTCGATAGAATCTTCAATCGAACACTTCTCTTCTCCAAAACCTCCAAGGTCATAACAACCTTGGATTCATACAAAACACACACCACAACTAAGAAGAGGCAAGGAAGGAAGACTTACATTGATTGATTCCAAATCAAGGAAAGAGGAAGAATAAGAAGAGGAAATGAGGAGTTGCCGAACCAAATTGACTACTTGATTATTACAAGGAGTTCTAGTTGAGATTAAGACACTGAATTTAAAAGAGTATTAATTCATACAAGGCAATTTCATAAAATTAGCTTGCGATATCATAACAGAGCGTGAGTGCGAGAGAAAACAAGTAAGGTACTTTCGTTTTCCCCTAACTTCACAAGTTTGTTTTTACTTTGCATGCTTGTGTAAATATTAGGAAAGGATAGTCTGAAAGGATCATAAAAGAGTGACACTTCAAGTCTAGAAGGCATGGAGTTACTAAAACAACTCATGACTAAAATTTCCACACTCGTTAAATGGATAGAAAAGCTCGAAATCCATTCCAATGAAGAATCTTGGCCAGAATCTAACCCGAGATTTGAGCCGAGATCCATGTATGAGGTTGGTGGAAGTTCTCAACATCCACCTCCTCCTCCACCAACTCCCACACCACCACCAAACCCTCCCCAAAGGGTCAGTTATCATTCCTCCTAACCCTCTTTTTAATACAACTTATAATCCGCACATACAACTCATAATCCGCACTTTGGTGGAGATTTTCATAAATTAGGTGACGAAGATGATGAGGGCATGTGGAGAGATTATCCAAGACGTCGTAATCCACGGAGAGGTCGTGACTATGACCATTTTGGGCCTCCCCAAGATAATGACGGAATTGGGAAAGTTAAGGTCAAGATTCCATATTTTGAAGGTCAAGATTCCATATTTTGAAGACTGGATGAAATAAAAAAGAAGAATGAAGCTCATACATATAGTAACAAAATGGCTAAATGGGTACATAAATTTAATTTTTGATCGTTGCTAATGAAAATAATATTAATGGTTCTCTTGTTACCTATTTTAGAATCCGTCGCTATATATTCGTACGATCATGTCGAGTTAGTGGGGATGTATCACGAATGAAATTATAAATAGGGTAATACGTCGAAAGACTGGGTGAAATAAAAAATGAATTATGATAGAAGTTATAAATAGGATAAGTAGTCGAGAGACTCGATTACATATATAACATAATAGGATAATAAGTCGAGACAAAGAGTGGATGAAATAAAAAACAAATGACAAAAGAAGTTATATATAGATTTGGAATGCCTCACACAAAAAGAAACAATATATTTGGGATGAATCATAAAAAGATAATCAATAAAAAATGGTAATCATAGTTTATTTTAATTTAAAAAAGGTAATCAATAGTTTATTTTAATTTACAAAAGAAAATCCTCATATGAGCATTCGGGAACCACCAATTTATTTGGGATGAATCATTCGGGAACCACCAATTTATTTGGGATGAATGATTAAAAGGTAAACAATAATTATATATAGATTTGTACGAGCTAGTGGGAATGAATGACAAATGATATAATAAAAAAAGGGTAAAATGGGGGAGTAGGTATATTTTGTAACCATGAGCATTTAAAGGGCCCCAAGTTAATAATGTGTACAAAATAGGCCCCTCTATATTGCACAAAAAAGATTAATTAAAATAAGGAGAGGATATTAAGGAAATTAAAAGATCTTTCTCTCTCCTATTTATAATCAATTAATTTTATTAAATTGGGTAACTAAATATTTTTCTCTCTCCTCTTAATTATAATAATAAAAGATTGTGTCAGGTAGGATTCGAACCGTGGATCACAACCCCTCCATCCCACCCTTATACCAACTGGACTAGTTAAACTTTGTGTATTCTTTTGATGATACACAATATTAATGCACAATTTCAGTTACATAATGTTAATACATAATTTTAATTACATAAATTTTGTTTGTTTATATTGTGTACACAAGTCTGGTTACACAAAATTCGTCATTTACACATGGTTTATTTACATAAAGTCCGTCATTTACACATGGTTTGGTTACATAAGTCCGTCGTTTACACAAGATTTGGTTACATCAGTCCGTCGTTTACACAATATCTAGTTACACAAGTCCGTCATTTACACATGATTTGTTACATAAGTCTGTCGTTTACACAAGTTTGGTTACATAAGTTTGTCATTTACACATGGTTTGTTTACATAATTTCGTCATTTACACATGGTTTGGTTACATAAGTCCGTCGTGTACACAAGATTTTGTTACAGGAAGTTAGTTAGATTCACCAGGTACGCAACCGTTGCATTCCCGATGAGGAGGAAGACGATGAACCAGTCGCCTCTCGCCTTCTCTACAGTCTTCGCAAGCACGTTTCCTTCAATGCATAGCGAGAACGGGAGGAGGATCGCCGCCGCCATTGGCGCCATGTACAAGAGGAGGTTCATTGAGTGAAGCTTCTCTGATTCCGATGTCAATATCAGTCCCTGTTTTCAGGACACAAATCCAGATCTGGAGTTAAATTGGAGTCGTGTGATTCACGATTCCTTGAAAATTTTGGGATTTCATGTTCATATCATCCTCTCAATCAGCACTGCCAGAGACTAATTTGACTGCTTTCGTCCATTCTAAGTCTAAATCAATCTAAATATACAGAAACCCTAAATCACCGGTCCAAATTCTCAAAATCAATCCAAATGTCCAGCTAAGAGAAATTCAGATCTCATAGCTTCAATTTTATCCGAAAAATCAATAGAGAGTAAGATATCAGATTACAAATTACCTGAACGACGGACTTGAGAGCTCGGCCAGCGGTGGAAGAGCGGCTCGCTGTTACTAGCAAGTACGATTCCGAAAACGACTGGCAACAATGCGAAGTGGTTTTAGCAAGGAACGTCGCGGCTCCAACGCTCTTTGGCTTCGGCTGCCGCCATCAAGATGGAGAAGGCGCTGAGTCGCTGAGATTGCGATCTTCGACTTCCGGCTTAGGGTTGAAGAAAGCAGGGCGTATTCTGAAGGCTGAAAATGGTTCAATTAGTAAGGTCAAATAATACAGTTACCAAATTTAATTAACGGTTTCCTTATTTTTAGCCTAATTAAATGCTCATGGCTTCTTTAAATACTTAATTAAGATTCTCTTTCCACCTTATTTATCTTTTTATTTTAATTGTTAATATTAGGGGGCCTTGTTTGTATTATAGAAAAAATAGTTACCCTACTACCTTAATCTTCTCATAAAAAAAAACGAATGATGATAGAAGTTACAAAAATGGTAAGTAGTCGAGAGACTCGATAAAGTAAAAATAAAAATATGATAATAAGTCGAGATAGGGGTGGTGAATGAAATAAAAAATTAATGACGGAAGAAGTTAAGGTAACTAGTTGAGAGATTCGGTCGAGGAACTAAGAAAAAGAAAATTTTGGCATAACATCATGTGACCATCCCGGATCCCTAAGGAGGTGCGGGATGATCCTCTAATATGGTAGGTAGTCGAGAGACTCGATGGAAAAAAAAAACGAAAAAAGAGGGGGAGTCTGTCAGACCACCATGTGACCATCCCGAACCCCTAAGAGGTAGGGGAACGATCCTCTACAGCAGCCACAGGTCGAGACCCAATGAAGCCGTTAATCACGCTCGGGTCACATGGTCCGGTTCATCTTCTCATAAAAAAAAACGAATGATGATAGAAGTTACAAAAATGGTAAGTAGTCGAGAGACTCGATAAAGTAAAAATAAAAATATGATAATAAGTCGAGATAGGGGTGGTGAATGAAATAAAAAATTAATGACGGAAGAAGTTAAGGTAACTAGTTGAGAGATTCGGTCGAGGAACTAAGAAAAAGAAAATTTTGGCATAACATCATGTGACCATCCCGGATCCCTAAGGAGGTGCGGGATGATCCTCTAATATGGTAGGTAGTCGAGAGACTCGATGGAAAAAAAAAACGAAAAAAGAGGGGGAGTCTGTCAGACCACCATGTGACCATCCCGAACCCCTAAGAGGTAGGGGAACGATCCTCTACAGCAGCCACAGGTCGAGACCCAATGAAGCCGTTAATCACGCTCGGGTCACATGGTCCGGTTCATCCACCAGACATGGTTTCCTGTCTCCTTAGAGTTTAAGGATTCAGAGGTACGAGCCTATAGAACAGATCCTGTTCAAGTAAGGTCGTGACCATTGTTCTCTTTTCTGGGTATATAAAGCGCTTTGTATGGCTCGTTTTTGTCGATGTGGGAAAGTAGCGCTCACAAAATCTCAAACTTCAAAATGGATCTGCACCTCCTGCGCGCCCCTCGTAGTCGTATCCAACGTATACACTGTGTTCCTGAATGCTCCGGCCCAAATATCGGCCCACTGAATTCCAGTCAGAGAAAGATATCAGACTATCAGAGCTTTGTTTCTGAACCCAACCTCCAGCTTTTATTGTACAACTTTACTGTGATTTTACATTAATTCAGAGGAAGATTCTCGATCACTACTTAATTAGCTTGTAGATTAATTGATCAATCGATGGTACTATATATATATAAAAACGACGTACGAGTCAAGGTCTCCATATTAATTCAGAAAGCCTTCTTCCTTGATCGATCAGCTTAATTGTATCGGCTCAGCAGAGAATTTCCTTCTTCCTCTTCAGCTTTGCTCATTCAAAACTTGAATGAATTTTCAAGAGCTATATATATACACACACTATTGTCTTCACCCTCTCAACGAATACTCTAACCATTAAGATGCAGGCAAATAAATCACATTTATGACAGTTGCAAGTGGTTACCAAAAGAACTCAGTGCAAGAGCTTTATGACAACTTCAAGAAAATGCTTCCAAACTGTAACTTGTAGATATTCTCCATCCTTCATTATGTTTTGAACTGTAACTGTCACCCATATGCCATTATAAAATGGGCCTTCGTAGATATTCTCTTTACCAAGTTTTCATCCCTTTCTATGGACGATTAGTTCCTCCAGAAGTGGTAGGAGGTACTGACTAGTGTTTTTTATAACACTAAACTCCACTGCTTTTTAAAAACCATCCAAAAAATCACAAGTGAACACAACCACTAAACACAACCACTAGTGTTTGTACTCAACATGCCAAACCGGGGCGGCCCCAAGGGGGGCGGGGTGGGGCGGCCCATTATAAAATGGTTCTTTGTAGATATTCTCCTTATCAAGTTTTCATCACTATTCTTGTGTTATATTTAAATGTTTTTTTTGGATCTTTCGTCGAAGTGAACGAAACTTCATAAATATTTTCCGTTTTAGACTCTAGAGTGAAATAATTCACCAAAATGCACGAGATTTGTTGTTTGGATTAGAAGCGCGGTCTTAGATCACACTCTTATTTGTAAAAAGCGTTGTACAGGACAACGTTTTAATATCTGAAATAAAGATATCAAAAACACAAATAGAGGTGTGGTCCTAGACCGCGGCTATAGTGTAACGTTTTTGGAAAAAAAAAAAAAAACTAAAGGCCTATAGGACAGCTTTTTTTTTTATATATGACCGCGCCTTTTAAGTGTAATGTTTTTATAATTTTTTTTGTATTGTTGTTTATTGTAAGTAGATGACATATTGACTTTGTTTTTATCGCAATATTATTTTCATAAAATTTTTTATCGAAAATAAAATTTCGCCCCCCTTTTAAAATCCTTCGGCCGCTACTGATGCCAAACAAGCCTAAATCTCGTATAGGACACTTCATTAGTGTCATATCTTAGTCGCTTAAGTGTAAAAAGTGGTTCGTTGTTTAACTGCGGAAAATCGTTCATGGTATGATTACGAGTATATCATTCTCAATCCTCACTCACCTACAACAAACTTAACCGTTACTTCCGTCCCGTGAAGACAAAATACTATTGTATGTAAGTAATGCAACCCATTCATGGGCTGATGTATATAATCCTATTCTTTTTTTTAATAAAATTTTACGGGTGTTAGTGTTATAAAGCATCTAAAAAATATTTAAAAAAAGGACACTAGTGCCCCAAACCCTAATAGTAAAAAAAATTAAATAAAAAAAGTGTTGGCTAAATACCAAAATTAACGTGAAGAACAAAAATTTTTTTTAAAGAACTCTTATAGTCTTGATAGTCCTTATCACAAAATAAGCTAAAATTTAACAAATACAAATTATATGTGACTAAATATCAAAATTAACGTGTATATATATATATATATATATATATATATATATATATATATATATATATATATATATATATATATATATATATATATATTAATTAGCCACCTAGGTTAGAAATTAACCTCTACAAATTATATGTAGCTAAATATCAAATTTTATGAAACTAGATTTAAATTTTCAACATTTAAAAAAAATTATATACGAAGTAATGAAACACAAAATGACATGAAATCTAATTTATTAAAATTTTTGGACATCATGTGAATTTATAAAAAAGTAAAAAGAAAATTTTTTACTTTTACTTCGATAAAAATCGTTATTTTATTTTTTAAGATAAAACAGCAGTTCAATCTTAAGAGGTCCGAGTTGCCCAAACCCTACAACGCCTCTCTTTTTTCTCATTGCTCTTTCGTTAACGCGCTGCACTTCGAAGTTCTAAGCAACCAGAGGCTAATTCGTCTCCCAATCTCCCCAATTTCTCCGTCGATTATCGTTTTCAAGCTTTGAAGAAGAGAAAGTATGGGAAGAGAGTTGCAGAAGCAATCACAGCCACAGCAGCAAGATGGATACACTGTCGAAGAGCTTGTTGGCCTTAACCCTTACAATCCAGACATCCTTCCTGATCTCGAAAATTATGTGAACGAACAGGTTCCTTCTTTTCCCCTTTTCAATTTCATATCGTTGAAATTCCCAATTTGTTTGAACTTGTTTGTGGTTTTCTCCTCTTTCGTCTATGGTTTGGTTTCGTTATTTGTTCTTAATCTAATTTGAATCCACCTCGTTTGCTTACGGCTGTTGTATTGTATGTTTAGGCTTTCCAAACTGTAATCATTGGATTTAACTATTCTTTTTGTGCTTGTGACGATTAGTCTAATTTAGAGGCGTTCCGTTGATTTGTGTTGTGTGTATTTTGCGTACTTCGTTGACGGAGTATAATGTAGAAGTTGCAATTCTCTAAGGTGCTCAAATCTCTTATTACTGAAAGTGTATCCTGTAAGAAGTCTTGCAATTTTATGTGTTATGATTTAATTCTGAGTAAATTAAGGACTGTGAGGTTGCATATTATATATCTTCTCATATAACCCATTTATCCATCAACCAGGTTATGTCTCAAACATACAGCCTTGATGCAAATCTCTGTCTGCTTCGGCTCTACCAGGTACAGCTGACCGCAAGTTAATATTTTGCCATCAGTTGATGATGTTTTCCTGACATTTATAATGTGATTCTCTGTAGTTTGAGCCTGAGAGAATGAGCACTCAAATAGTTTCCCGGATTTTGGTGAAGGTATCAACAGAAAGATACTTTAACAGCTTACATTCACACCATGTGTGAAAACTAATTCATCTTTGCTATTCACTTGTACAGGCTCTCATGGCAATGCCTGCTTCTGACTTCAGCCTTTGTCTCTTCTTGATACCTGAGCGAGTGGTATGATTCCCCGTGATTGCTTTTTCTCGTTTGACGTCAGTTAGCTCAGACTTCCGTGATTTGATAGTCTAATGATTCTATTGAACAATTATCACCTTATGTACACCCTATTATTTTGAAGAAACTGAAGTGGTAGCTTTCCTGTTTAAAAAACTGTTTGATCTTTCCTGATTTGTGAGGTTAATTGCTCTACATGAGAGTTGTTGCCTTAATATTTCGAAGACATTTGGTAGATAAATATGACTTTTCTTTCGTTGGATATTAACATGTATTTCCCCATATCATTTCTCAGCAACTGGAGGAACAAGTGAAGACACTGATTGTTCTCTCACACTATCTGGAGGTACTCTGCTATTGCATGATTTGGATGTCTAACCAGTGAACATTTACTTATCAGTTACTCCCTTATATGTAGACTGCAAGATTTGGTCAGTTTTGGGATGAAGCAGCAAAAAGTAGGCATCTCCTGGATGCTGCTCCAGGTAATTAATGACTTGGTATATTTGCAATGTAAGAAAAAAAGGTTGATGATTTTTAAACAAAAGTGGACGCATTAGATAACTGCTAAAACATTTGTTGATGATGAACCCCAAGGGCATTCCTTTTTCCCCAGCTGGAGAAGGACCTTGCTTCCTACTTGGCTATTTATACCCGTCTCTTCACTTCTTTCCTCATCCTTCTATTTCATTCCTACACCACCATTGTGCATCTGTAGCCTTCTCACGTCATAAAAGCCACAAACCTTCCCCTCATTTAACAAGGAGTGCTCCCTATTTGACATATATTCTACTCATGTTACTGTGTTCATAATATTATAGTTACATGTTATAGGACAAGTTCTGCTTCATAGTATCAATTTCTTTTGTATAATATTATAATTTAGCCCTGTTTTTATATTTCATGCAATTATGCCATAACTTATTGATGGCTTGTTAATAAGTAGTCCATATAGTTGAAAATTGATTACCCACATCTAATAACTGTTTGCATCACACATAGGGTCTTGTCCATACATTTCTGAATGTCTTTGTTATTAGTTTCTCATGTCATTAGATGGTGCATCTGCTTTAGTTACCTCGCTCAGTGGTCCTTTCCTATCTTATGTGGGCATTAATGCAGGTTTTGAGCAAGCAATCCAGTCCTATGCAGTTCATGTTCTCTCTATTACATATCAGAAGATTCCAAGGGCTGTACTTGCTGAGGTATGAACACTCTAAGTTTTTGCCATGAATTGCTGTTGTAAAATAAAGTATTAAATAATCATAAGTTATGAGTGAAATCAAAATTTTACGAAATCAGGAGTATGATGGGGGAGGTCCATGCCAAATTCATTAAGTGAGAAAGAAGGAAAATATTTCCATAAAAGAGAACTAAATTATACAACTCATTCCTCATAACCTGAAAAAAGATCCATAAAATCCTCGGCGAAATTCTTTAGAATAATAGATTCAGTGTTACGGGACGTTGGTGATTGAAGTCGAGAGCAGTTTAAACTGAAGTTTTTTTTTGAGAGGTCAGCAACCCAAAATCCCCAACCAGACACATGAATAGGTCTGTCATGTTCTAATTCCCCCTTTAGCCCAACATACATCATTGAACAACTAGTCACTTTATTTTTTGATACAATTTTGGAAGTCAGGACCACTCTTGTTGTAGTCCTGTTCTGATATTTTTTTAAGAAACCCTATCTCCATAATTAGGTCAGAGAAGATTTTCGGGTTTTGGAGTTCGGATTGAATTACATAAGCATAAAGTTTTTGTAAAGATAATTGCACCAAGGACTTTCAACTACAAAAAAAAACAGCTAGAGGATAATTTCATTTCTCTCTGGACTTTGTTATTCATGCAAGCTCCACAGTTTTGTTTGAAAGAGGGCTTGATTCTGACTACGGGATTCTTCTTATAATGCTCGTGTCACTACACGAATATCCCATGGTAATCACGTTCCTATGAGCCCTTATCATGTTATTATTGCTTTTATGGTGTTCTCTCTAGTTGCTGGTCAACAACTTGTTTCTTCAGCATGTGATTGCAATCAATTCATTCTCATGTGATTGCATTAAATCTTCCAACTGTTTTCCAAGACTTGTTCCTTTATTTTCCTCACTTTTACATGTACTCATAAATATACACGTGTATATTGCTTTGTTCATGGGTTTGAAATAGGCTATCAATTTGGAGGGATTATCACTCGACAAGTTCTTAGAAAACCAACAAGCTACCAACGGATGGATTCTCGAGAAGAGCCAAAGCAAGGGGCAAGTCATATCCCTGCCTCCAAACGAGTTCAATCATCCCGAGTTGAAAAAGAATGCAGCTGATAACATTGCATTGGACCACATTACCCGAATCTTCCCGATTCTTAGCTAGATCTTGCTCGGAAGAGTCTCCGTTGTCCGTGAAATCTGCGGCCAAAGAACCCGTTTTGCTGATGCTTCACAGTAGTTATTATCTGTCTCAGTTTTGGACAAATTGCATTGATGTTGAAGACTGTTTTATGTAATGTTTTGCTTTCATGACCTTTTTTTTTACCTTTTCTGGGTTGACTGCTGTCAAAATTTATGTATCAAGGCATCAGCAGAACTTTTTATGCAGAAACTGCTCATTTAAAGGGCTTCTGCTACATTCAGCTTTTAGAACACCTTTTGATTTCCACAGAGATTTGATACCCTGACTCTTCGATGCAAAATGATAATTTTTCACAATAAAACATCAGGATTCAGGAAGTGTATAGGATAGGCAGACTCGCCAATTGGATTGAGGGCCCGTTTTCTTTAACTCTGGAAACGGAATGAAAACGAATCAAGTTCATTCTTATATCCTTGTTTACGATAATTTTTGGAATCTACGTAAACGTACCAAGAGTTACAACGAAAAGGCAGCTGAGTTTCCCATTATTACAACAAATTTAATCAATGGTTTAGTTTTATTAAAAATTATATATTGATAATTAGTATCGGTATTGACAATACGAGAGACGTGTATGAGATTGGTGTTTAGTATTTCATATCATTTGAAAATGTTATTGTATAAACAAACGTAAAAATTTCGGTATAAACTTGAAGTATCTATATTTGATTCTTTGGGGAAGTAGTATACATCGAACTACATATTAAGTGGAGATATGATTCTATCTAACAATGTAATTTATAAATATGTTATCAAACATAACCGAATTATTTTAACTTCGGGTTTACAATATTTTAGGTCAGATTTTTTAGTTTGGTGAGATTCGTGGTCTAAAAATCACAATAAATAGTTAAGCTAAGGTGTGTACAAGTGACACGTAATGACTATAGTATTAATAAATTCTTTACCTATCACGGTTGCATGAATTCTTGAACAAACCCTAATTAGTATCAAATCGAAAATTTGGTCAAGAATTAAACTTTTTTTATAGGGTAAGAATGATCATACACGTATATTGGAATTTGTTCTTCATCATCGTGGCAGAATAATTCAACAAGCTTTTTCATGGCTCTATGGAAGCAATCATTGTACAATGGACTTAGCTTTTTAGTTCATAATTAAGATTAAATGTTTGTTTTTATATAAATAAAAGTAGTTTGATATACTAAATATATCATTTTTGTCAAATGAAAATCTTGTACAAATCTCGAATAAATCTTTTCTTTTTCTGAGGATAGATTCTATTTGTAATATTGAGGCTACAAAGTTTTTATATCGAGTATTTTATATTTGGGTAATCTTATTTATGTATGTTGTGGCCGGTTGGATATTATTATTTTATATAGCTATATTAAATTTTGAAATGAAATTTTGTAGCATATAATCAAATGTATTGTTTAAAGTTATGTAAAATGTAATACTATACTATTAATAAAATGTTATTTTAATAAACTATACTACAAGTCATGGTATTTAGTTGATCTCGCGTGCGAAAGCGCTCGATGCCACATGTCATTCACTTATATATTTATTGACAAGTATAATTTTCTCACACATTCATAATCTAATAATTATTTCTATTCTTATAATATTTCCTTTATATGATTAATTATATCAGTTTCTTTCCTAATTAAATTATAATTTTTTTTATCATATAATTCATAATAACATATAACTAAATAAAAATAAAAAATATCCAATAAATTGATATTTGATCATTTCAATTTTATTTAAAAATCTCACATATCCTAATATAATAAATTTGAGTGAATTTTTTGCTTTTTAGCTCAAATTTTAACTGGTCGAATTTAAAATAAGTAAACTTTATGAAAAATAAATAAAATGTAGTTTTTATTATAAAATTTTAAATTAAATATTATATTACTATATAAAAAAATAAAAAACTTCCTAGTGTAAAGCACTAAAATTGTACTAGTATAGGATTATAGGGCTACCTTGTTTTGGGTAATTTCATTTTATCTTACCAAAATCATATTTTGTACTTTTGTAGTAGGAATGATTTGTGGTGATTTGCTAAAAAAGCAATGTTTCATTTATTTATAGAAACTAAAAAAAATGGATTAAATGCTCATTTTGCAAGGATTCTAAATCATGGATTTGAGATTTACCATCCAAAAATGGTTTACTTCCTCACATTGAACTACAATAAAAATAATAATTATGTTGAATTAGCAGATTTTAATTATGCCATTTTAATTTGAATATACTTTAGACTACAACCTGAATTTACTTATTTTTTCGGTAGAAATTTCAACTTAATATTTTTTTAAAAAAATCACAAGCCACACATGTCATAGAAAATATAAATGAAAAGATTCAAAATAAAATGAGATTACAATAAAATCCGCTTTTTAAAAAAAAATTATTAGAAGACTTTTTCACATTTGTTGCGCTGAATATGAAAAAAATTACATCAAAAGTTATATATATATATATTTTGATTATTTTCATTGTCGATTTTGTCATTACCTCTTACTTTATCGTAATGGTCAATCTATCAACATCAGAATACATACATATTCTTTATAAACAATATTTTATTCTATTGTTTTATTAGCAACCATAAGTATTCTATGTTGATTTTGTTTTTTTAAAGACTATCAAGTAAACTATCTACAATAGTTAATTAGTTATTACCAATCTATTCCTATAATGTATTATTTATGACTACATCCTCATTAGCCAATAGCCTAATAATTGGAAGCCAATTACAAATGACCAATATATATAGCATGTACAATGTCACACCAAACAACCTAGAAAACCTATAATACCTTAATGTGACATAAAATTGTCCCAAAAATGTCAACCAAACCCACAATGATTGTCCCCAACAACTAATGTATAGGGTTAATAAACTCCAATTTTTCACAAGAATATTCCAAAACACAAGTACAAAATAATACAAGTTATTATTATTATTATTATTATTATTATTATTATTATTATTATTATTATTATTATTATTATTATTATTATTATATACCCTACGAAGGTAAAACACCTTACATGCCGCTGGATAGGAGCCGACTAACAAGTTGGGCTCCACGTCCTTTTTGAATGGTAAATACAATCCTAGTCAAAATGAAGCAAATACTCCTACTATATCCGAGCAACTCTTTAGCAACCGAACCCAACCGTTTAAGAAGTTCCACCGCGTAGTCACCCATGTCGCCAAACGTGGAAAAGGAAAAGGGGAGAAAGTGATACCCCATAGAGCTACAAACCTCCGCATACTTCTTCCTCTTGTTATCAACATACTTCTTCCTATTATTATTATTATTATTATTATTATTATTATTATTATTATTATTATTACTAACTCGAATAAAAAATAACAAAATAAATAAATGATGCACCATAAATTTAAATTTAATTGAATTTAGTTGTTTGGCAATTGCTTCTCTTGCATTGTGTTTTTTATTCAATTACTAATTATTAGATTCTTTATACTATATTATATTTTAGATATCAAATCACCTTGATTTACAAGAAGACAATTGAATAATAATTTGCAAAATCGAAAATATTGTCATTTTCCATTCTCTTGAGTTTCAACTTTATTTTGGATTTTAATATTCTTCAGTGTAAGTTTTTTTTTTATGCCAATATATTACTTATATAACCCTTGGAAAATTGATCGTTTGGTGAAATTATTAGATAATAATAGATGATATTAAAATTTAAAAAATTGTAGGAAAAACGATTTTCACGAGACCATATAATATAAATGAAAATGAAGAACAAATAATTTTAATAATAATAATTTTTAATATAATAATAATATTTATAGATAGTTTTTGGGGGTTGGGGGTTGGATGGGGATCATCAATAATATTGGGGAGGAATTTGGCATATGCGTGGGTTTTCATTTCGACCCAAGCTGTGGTCTCTGTTTGACGCTTCTCTCTCCTTCGATCTGGTTCTTCTCTCTCAGACGCCATTGTTGTTCATCAGCTTAGTTTCAATCCGATTCCCTTCTTCAAACGAATGTCAGTAGAAACGCCAACAGTTATACCTCAGTAATCCCACACATCGGAATTTCACTTCTAAAGAATTTCGCAACTCAATCCTCTTCGCTTATTCGGATTGATCCCAACGGTTCGCTCCAACTTTCTGGTTAGTTATTGTTTTTTAGCGATAATTTGTTCCTGTGTTTGTTGTCTTTCAAATTTGGAGATCATTAACCAAGCATCGGCTTGCGAAAATTTGAAGGAAGTCGGTGGTGCTGTGTTAGAGATTTTTTCAGTTGTTTGATATGCTTTACCTGAAGCAGCCGAATCTTCATAGAGCTGGGGATTGGTCTGGATGCCAGCTTATGTGATTATTTGGAAGTGGAGAGGATTTTGAATGCTAGTCTGAGCAATTTCCCGAGCCATCATCTAGGCTCGGGGAAATCTGGAAATCTGTAGAAGTATTAAAGAAGGAAACCTATATAATAGAGATGGAGATTGAGGAGTCCAAGTTTCAGCTTTCTCTCTCTACTCCTCAACCTTATATGCAGAAGTTCAGGCTCTACGAGACTCGGCTGGTATCTTCTCTTTCCTTTCCTCTATTAATTGCTTTAAAGGTTGTTTTCTAGGTCTTTTTGAATTTAGTTCATGGAATTGAAGTAGCCGATTTTTATTTGCGTTTGTTTTCTTTTAAGCATTTGGGCGGATGTAGTAAATAGATTTTCTGTTCTTAATAGCATAGAGCCACTTTTGGCGCTTTCCATTGCATTTTGTATACAATCATTTGGTGTGAAGTTTTTGATTTCTTAGATACAAACTCATAGATTTAATTTAGCATTTGAATTTCTCATCCTGAGAAAGTGGGTTTCAGCAGTTCTTTTTTCTTTGGACAGTAACAACTTTTTTGACAAGCGTTACAGATTTGTACTCGTATTTAACCACGGTGATAAATCTGTCGTAACCTAGCCGTAACACTTTGATCGCATATGACCTGGCCGGCACATGTTTCTAGGATGTGCTCTTTGGCTCCATACCTTACCTCCACAAGGAGTTCAGTAGAATGGAATTATATAGAATATCTACTCTTGCATCTAAGGTTACTATTACCTTCTTCGGTTATCACTTGAATATGTTGGTCCTTCCTTAATATCATTTTTTGGGTACTGAATATGGAAACATCTAGTTTCACGCTTGTATATCCATTTATGGCCGCTTTCTAGCCAAATGATTGGACGATATCTGGAAAATAATGTATGAGCATGGAGAAATGCCCCGGAGTTTGCTATTGTACTCAAAGCCTATATTATTGTTTTGGTTCCTTGAATAACCATTATTCAATTCATATATGACCACATACCAAGAGATGGGATCTGTTTGCAAGTATGGGAACTTGACAAGGTTTTGCCAAGGCATGTTTGTGTATCCTAGACATGGGTCCTAAACATAAATCGGGAAAAACCCAACCGTTCGCCGGTTTGCTAAAGGTTTGGTGGTTTGTTAAAAAAAATAAAAAAAAATAAAAAAATTGACAAACCGGACCAAACCAGCCGGTTTGGCCGGTTTGAAAACGGCCGGTTCGGCGGTTTGCCCTAAACCGGACCCATGACTAGTGTATCCTAAATTAGATACAGCTGACTAGTGTTAGCTAACTGAAAACTGCAGGCATAGGTTTACCGATATGATGAAAACCTGGTTCACATATTTTTTTTTATTGTTGTGTACCGAGGGAGGATTAATAGGGAGTATCGAATTGCAATGAAGTGCTAACTTGATCCAAAAACTGCGAGGCGTCCTAAACCATGCACATGCATTTTCCTTGTGTGCATTTTCAAGTGTTCTTTTAGATGGTTGATCACTTTCTTCAATGCAATTTTTGGTTGGCCACAAATGCTGAACTTCTGTACAGATTTTTACTTAATCTGCAATTGATGGAACTATAGGATTTTAGCGAACTAGATTAGGCTTGCTTGATCATTGTTTTTGCTATTTGCTATATCTACTTATTTCAAAATTTGCTTAGTATGGGAAATAATTAAAATCTAGTGTAGAGTATAGTGTTATACACATAATAAAAAACCTTCGAAATGGAAGAATTCTTTTCTTTCTTTGATTATAATATATAAGTTATTCTACTCGGAAACATGATAATGAAAAAAATACTCCTCACTTTTGATGCATAAATATATAGGAAGCTTAGTGTGATTATGTTTCTTTTTTTATATACAAAAGAAGTTATGGTTCTAGTAGATCTCTTTCACATTTTGTATTCATTTAACAATTATTAATAATATATACTTTCTTTACTAGAAATAAGTATTATATTCTGTAAAACACGTATTGACAACTAATAAAATTCTATTGGGGGTGGTGGTGTTACTTTTTCATTTCCATTTCGCGGTCAACTTTTTAACTACCTTATTGGCGCTCCCACACTTCGTGACTTGTTTGGTGCCCCGCGCCATATAGTTTGGCGTTATATTTTCTTCATTAAATGTTCGAGTGTTCTTAATTTTTGCATTTATTGGGTAATCTGTGTTGTAGAAATATCACAGGCACCCTTGAATATTGTTTTTCTTTAACTGTAATATCATTTGGGTACTTTGATATCTTCGAGGGGTATCTTGGTAATTCCATACTCGGACCAGCATAAAACCTGGTCATGTGTCACATACTGGCATGCGATCAATTAACAAGGATTCTGTGACAAACCGCGGATGTCTTAGAAAAATAAAGGGTACCAATTGGAATTCGTAAAAGATACTTTTTTTTATTACATCTTTATTTTGGAAAATTACAGCTAGGCTTCCAGTATACTTTCTTTTATTGATAGTGAAAAACCGCTTTTACATATATTTGTAATAACATTTTTCTTATATGTATATCCTATATCTCGAGCATTAAGATTTTAAAGAATATTAATAAGTATATAACTACTTAAATTAATTTATTTTTAGACTTTAATCTACCGTTTGTGATTTGTAGCACTAATCAGATTTCGCATTATAAATACATTCAAACCTATTATTTCTGGAAAACATGTATCTTTTGTTTTTGTAAAAAAAAAATGTATCTTGAGTCATGTGCTGAAAACGAATATACAGCTATGATGTCTTATTATTAAAAAAATGTCAGACCGTTGCTGCTATCTTGTTTTCACAATGGCTGCAAACTCTCACATAATATACCACTTTGCTATCCTGCAGAAGTTTTACATGGTTGGCAGGGATAAAAGTAGAACATGTTGGCGAGTACTTACAATCGATAGGTCAGAACCCCATGAGTTGGATATACGTGAAGATTCTACTACATATACAGAAAGTGAATGCTCTGAATTGTTGAGGCGGATACATGAAGGAAATAAGTCCACTGGTGGACTAAAATTTGTGACCACTTGCTATGGAATTGTTGGTATGGTCTTCTGCTTCATTAATTTGCTAACTTGATAGATCGCTGCAATCAAGATGCAAATTTTGATGGATTCTTCTACTGTTTCTCTGTGTTTTTTCAGGGTTCGTCAAGTTTCTGGGGCCTTATTATATGCTGCTGATTACCAAAAGAAGGCAGATTGGTGCAATTTGGGGGCATGCAGTATATGCTATATCCAAAAGTGAGATGATTCCACTTGCAAATTCTACGGTTCAGTCAAGTATGGATAATTCTAAAGACGAGAATAGGTACATTCTGCTAAATAGCTAATTTTATTAAATTCATGACGCGTTCTGATTAGTTTTGAATCTTGATTGCTAATTCATCTAAGATGAAATCAGCTTATCTTGTTTATCTTCTCTATTTGTAGTTTATGCTTATATTCTTTTGCTTTCCCTTATGGGTCTGCAATCTGAAGTACCTTGATGGTGTTCTGAATTCTTTTTTAGTCTGTCTTCTGCATAGTTGGCTAGCCATCAACAGGAAGCATAATAGTAATAATACAAATGAACAGGCATTTACTAAATGAAACAAGAAGTAAGAAAACTTTTTGGAAACATTTTGGGGCTGATATAGAGATTTCACTGCCTTGTTGTTGCAGGTACAAAAAGCTTCTCTACATGGTGGATCTCACAAAGGATTTTTTCTTCAGTTATTCCTATAATGTTATGCGGACACTACAGAAGAACTTGTGTGATAAGCAGTCGGGGCAGGTTGTTTATGAAACAATGTTTGTATGGAATGAATTCTTAACGCGTGGAATTCGAAATCATCTGCAAAATACATTGTGGACTGTTGCACTGGTTTATGGATTTTTTAAGCAGGTCAGCAGTGGTTTGATGCGTTTCAGTAATAATCCCTTCTTTTTTATTGTTGCTTTCTAAAGGTGCTTTTTGTGGAATTTGCCGAACATATTTCTTTGTCATATTTCGATTTGTTCACTTACTACGGACGTTATTTCACAGTCTGTGTTTGCAAATGAATGAAGAGTATTTTCTGTGTATACGTGTCAAGAATCTAATTATTTTATGCCTTTTGAGATATTATGATGGGTGCACCGGAGGGGGCTTGATAAGACCATTACAGCACAATAGGGAAGATAGTTTTTATTACTGGTAAATCTGTCCTTTTTTTTCACTGTGTTGAAGATGATTGCCAACTTTGCAATTTAACCCCCACTTCCCGAATAGAGTCCTTTCTTTCATTGAATAGATCGTGGGTTCTTTTGGAGGTGGATGTGGTTTTTCTGTTTGGAAGGATCTGGGTAATCTGTACGACTTCTCATGTCAGACCATTGAGTGTTTATACGCTCTTAAGTGATGCCGTAGTCTGCTTGTTGAGGAACTGTTTGACTCTTTTTCAGTGTCTTACTGTTGTTTTCGCTGTTAGCTTCTGTCAAAACTAGAAGGTTCCTTCTGTTAACTAACCTTAAAGTATACATCTCTGCAGACCACTCTTTCTTCAGCTGGACAGGACTTTAAACTGACTCTCATTGCTAGACGATCACGCCATTATGCTGGTACCAGGTTGGTTATTGGACTGCTTGTTTCTCCCTCCTTCCCTCCTGAATTTTGAGGGGTCTAGCAGAAGTAGTTTCTCAAAGGCAATAGTTGGGTATTTTAAGGATTTAAAAACCTAGTTCCGTAGGTCTTCCTCATCATCAGGGTAGGGGAAAAGGTCATATGTAGATAATCCGCACCCTGCAATCATAATTACTTGAGAGGCTTGATTAAAAGTATTATATGTATACATTGTGTCCCACTACTTTGTTGCAAGAAAATTAGGAGACATTATAGAGCCAAATATACTTAAAACTGTGTGGCACACTACCTAATTGCTTTTTGCTAGTTTATGTGAAACTCAAGTTTATTGCAGTTGCTTGTAATGCATACTGTGCTTACTCTATTGTATCATTAACTTTGAAATCTTGCATCCAAATGTGCTGATTCCAACTTTTCTAACTCTTGGGGTTCAGGTATCTGAAACGAGGTGTAAATGAGAAGGGTCGTGTAGCAAATGATGTAGAAACAGAGCAGCTTGTATTCGAGGAGGTTGCTGAAGGATCTACTGTAAGAATTAGCTCTGTTGTTCAAAACCGTGGGTCCATTCCCCTTTTCTGGTCGCAGGAAACATCACGTCTAAATCTTAAGCCTGATATCATATGTATGTTCTCACTAATAAGCGCACTTCAGCTTTGATTTTCACTAGAAACTCTTGATTTTATAACGTGTTCACTTGGTTTCTTGTTTTCTCTCTTTCAGTATCGAAGAAAGACCAGAATTATGAAGCTACGAGGCTGCATTTTGACAACCTTGTTAAGAGATACGGAAATCCGATCATCATCTTGAATTTGATCAAGGTACCTGTGTGTCTTGAAGTATATCTTAGATATTGCACCTTTAATTGATCTTTGTAGTCATTCAGGGGTAGAGAGTGAGCACTTCTTGAGTCCTAGGTAATATAGATTTTCAATTTCATGTTTACAGCCCATTGTCACACAAGAGCAAGTATCTATACGAATTACAGATTTTGATGCTCTATGTCTGTGTGATTCCCATTTTCTTTAATTGTATTATCAACATAGACAAATGAGAAGAAGCCACGAGAGTCCATTCTTCGTGCGGAGTTTGCAAATGCAATTGAAGTCATTAACAAGGACTTGCCAGAAGAATGCAGACTCAAATTTCTCCACTGGGATCTGAATAAGCATTCACGAAGGTATTATTTCTTGATATATTGGTGCTATAAAAATTGTTTTTTCTCTCTTCCAAATCCTTACATATTGATGAGCCATTTGTGAAGATCCCTGAGATATTTTTTCCTGCATTTTTTTGTTTATGCACAGCAAAGCTACAAATGTATTGATGCTTCTGGGGAAAGTGGCTGCATATGCTTTGACTCTGACTGGATTTTTTTACTGCCAACTTGAACCGTCATTTGGACCTGTTGTTAGTTCAAGTTCCCCATTGTCCGAGTAAGTAATATGTAATGTGTAGAAGTTATTCTATTTATTTTGAGTAAAATTTCATCTTTTCCGTCCCCGTTGTACATAAGAATTATCTAATTTAGTTGGAACTTCTTTGCAACATAATGTTCTGTGCTTATATCATCCTGTAGCCCTTTGTAGTTTGGCAAGTAATATATTTCCATCTACATACTACATCTTCTGAGAAACTTCAATCTAGTTTATATGTTTTTGCTATATTTGAATCTGTAATGCAGGAACTCCCATCTTAGTGACAATACTTCAGAAATAGATACGCAAACTGTCACTGAAGATGCCAACGGTATTGTCAGCGGTGCTAGCAACAAGATAGCTACTGGTAATACGTCTAACAAGAAAACAATTTTGCAAAAGGGTGTTCTTAGAACCAATTGCATAGACTGTCTAGATCGAACAAATGTCGCACAGTATGCCTATGGATTAGCTGCCTTGGGTCACCAGCTTCATGTGTTAGGAATAAAAAATGTGCCAAAGATAGACCTTGATTCTCAATTGGCCGATGATTTGATGAATTTGTATGAAAAAATGGGAGATACTCTCGCACATCAATATGGGGGATCAGCTGCTCACAACAAGGTATTTTCAGCTTCTTTTGCTAACGAATATTGTGATTGTTAGAGTAAGTTCTACATGCTTATTTTGTACTTTTAGATTCTCTTTTTCTTGCCATAGATTGCTTTGGTAACTTATTGTGCAATGCTAAAAAATATATATTATGTGTACATAGTGTAGTTTTTGTCAGCTGCAGTAACCTGCAGGTTGTTCCATAAGTTCTTCACTGTTCTCTGGTTGAGAGGTCCATACATATCAAAATGCTTGTCTGAGTGGCTTGATTAATATATCCTTGGAGATTTCCACTCTATCTCATTTTAATCTTGGTAGAAATGATGTGACCATTAGTGAGGGCTACTGCTAGCTCCATAATCTAAACCCAGTTGGATTGCATAAAAAAAGCTGACTGCTACTCCTAGCATCCACCAGCATATTCTCTGATATCCTAGACGCCATAAATCTATCTCTTTGTATGATAGTTAACTCTTTCTGAATCCTGTTCATAGGTCACGCACTATAATGACTATACATCAGGTTTTATGTACCAAACTAGAAAGTCAAGAGTAAAAAATTTTCTAGGCAGAAAACATAAGAGAATATAATCTGTTCTCATGTGGCCTTGGATCACTCGTGCATCCTGCGGGGAAAGGCCTCCTCTCCATCTTGCAGGTGAGTATTGTGAACATATAAGAATCTGGATGTCCTTAGGTCTGATATGGTGCATAAGAGTACAAGTCCCTCCAATACACTGGCAAAGTGCACTTTTGAGTTCCCCTCATCAGTTGTAAGAGTGGCATCATAAATTTTAAAGAGCAAATTCATTGTACTGCTAATAAATCTCCATTCTTCGTCAGTGGAACTCCCATTCTTCAAAGTTCCGTCAGAGATCCACAATGTTTCATTAAAGGTGGTACAAGTGCTGTAGTGATGCTCATAGTGTTACCTAACCCTGAAAAATGATAGTCATTTACAAAAAAAGGCACCTGCATCTTTTTATTGGTTTGTCTGTGAACTGGCTTTGAAGGCTTAGGTTTATAAAAGAAATAATAGGCACAAGTTATGGGCATGAGCTGAAATTGCACAAGGCGAGCTGCTGCAGTTTACTGTAACCCTCTATTCTCAATCGCTCTTGTTTGGAAAGAATGATTTTTTTTTATCTTTTCCCTGAAACCAAACATATAGATTCATTCCAATATATTGATGCTGTCTAGATCTCTAAATCTCCAATCAGATGTACTGATCTACACTTGTTATGCATTTGTGCAGTCACATTTTCTGTAGATTCTAAAAATTCGTTACAGCTTTTTACTTGTTATGCTGCTTGCGTATGCTCACAACAAATCTTCACGTGGCCTCCATAGAATAACATACCATCTCTATTTTTGACTGCTGCTATACGACTCTTGTTGTGGATTATGATTCATTAAGTAAAAGATTACAATTACTGCCAGCCAAAAGCACGGTATCTGGTCTCATATTAACATAATAAGCCTGTATCAGGATACCAAAGCTCCTGAACTTGTTTTTTTGTGGCCTAGCCCACCATTAGGTTATGGAGGGACGTTTTTGACATGTTACTGTCCATTGTTATCATTTCTTTTTTCCTTGATCTCCTTTCTTCTTTCTGTAGTCGCATGAAAATAAGAAAATTGTCCAATTCCGAGGACCATTATAGTATAGGCAATTGCTTCCATGTATCAATATGCTCTAATCAGCTGCTAGTGCATTTTAATTTTGAAAATGGGTGCTTGATTTGTCATAATTCTATTTGTCAATTTTTTGTGCTTGATTTAGATATTCTCTCAACGGCGGGGTCAGTGGAAAGCAGCAACTCAATCACAGGAATTCTTCAGAACTCTCCAACGGTATTACAGCAATGCATACATGGATGCAGAAAAGCAAAATGCCATTAATCTGTAAGTTTTTTTGAAACAATAGTTTGTCCAAATTTTAAGTTTGTACCTTTTAAACTGGCCCTAGACAGTTCGGTTGCTTTTCAGTTCTTCTTGTGAGTAAAACATGCATTCGTTGTCTTTTTCTGCATTGGCTTTTTACATGCCTTTCTGCCATGTAACTTCTGCAGGTGTATTTTAGCCTTTTACATATTTTCCCTGTAATTTTTTGTTTGTTTAGTGGATCATAACTGCTTAGCCAATATCCCTAGTAAGGTTTTTAACTCTGGAAACACTTTTGCAGTTTCCTTGGGTATTTCCAGCCACACCAAGAAAGACCTGCTGTATGGGAGCTCCGATCAGATCAAGATTATAATTCTGGAAGGAATGGGCATATGGAAGATAAAGATGGAAGGTAAATTGCTTTTTATACTTTCAAAGTGCAAACCCTGAAAAAAATGATGCAAGTTGTATGCCTTTAGTGCAAACTGGCGAAGTCAAGAAAACAAGTAGACGTTATTGAAAAGCTTCATGCTTGTAAGCCGCAGAATCTCAAATGCTTGCGTTTTTAGTCTCGGTCAAATTATGTCATGCTTTATGGGAACATTCTCCATTTTACCGAAATGGTTTAAAATTCTAATATAATTTTAACAGGTTTTTTAAAAGATGCTGGTCAGACGGAAATATTCTCCATAAAAGCAGTTCTCCATCATCATCATCCACAGATGTCAGACAGAAGAACTTCTCAAAGACGCTTTCATCTGAACAATCTGATGCTACAAGCAAGGTTCATTTGGAGTCATCTTCAGGAATCTCCACATCTGAAAGTGATGTAGCATATTCCAGGTCCGATTCAGTAGTTTTATTGATGAACATTGATTGAATGAATAATAATACGGTGTCTGTTTTTCATTATAACTGTATTTGCAAGTGAAATGCTTGGATCTAACTATCTAAGTTGAACTTGCAATTGTGATCCTATACTAGTCCTTTGTTGCTTGATTTTGTTGATTGGCAAATAAGTTGCAAAACGTTTCACTGCTTGCAGTTGATCCTTCATCTGCTTTGTGCTGTATTTTAGGCTGTAACGTGCCTGGTTTTGTTTTCAATTAGCTAAAGGAAGTCTTTTTATTTGTTTCTATGAACTATGTTATTATGCATGAATAATATAGGCAACTACTTGATGTTTGCTTATCCTCTGCCTTTCATTTCGAGTTTCTATGCCACCATTTATAATATCTATCTGATCACAAGTTAGTTGGTATAAGATTCTCTCTCTTGAAAAAGACAGGTTCATGCCTTATTTCACTTGTTCCCTGGGACTGATATAAATTGTTGTGATTAATGAAGGTCATGTACTCAAAACTTATATTCAGAACTTTCACATGCAGTTATACTCCTTCATTATCAAGCAAACAACTTTTTGGGGACGTGCAAAGAGAAAACTTTTCTGAGAATAATATCAACATTTACGAACGCAAGGATTCAACTGACTGCTCAAATTTTGTTGATTTAGACTGGCTTTCTTCTTCAGGAAATTCATGCGATGATGATCTTATTGACAGGTAGTTCCTGTTGAATTTACCTTCCAGGTTTCCTTCTTTTTCCAAAATAAGCAACAAATATATCATTGACCTCTGATTGATTTTGGTGTTACTGGGGGGTGGGGGTGTTAAACAGCCTAACTCATGGTCTCGTATTTTTGCTGGCTAACATGGAATTTGTCTCTTTAATCGAGCACTGTAACTCAATTATACGAACCATAAATGATTTATGGCTTTTGTATACCGTCCTTTGGCTACCAATGTTATTCAATCTCTTGTCATAAAATATAATGCTCATCTTGCTTCTTACTGCTCAAGATGGCTAATTCCTTATGCTTTGCCCTAATTTGGAGCATATAGAATGCTCTTCTTTTAAAAACACTGTTCAATACTAGGAATCTTTGAGTGGTCAACGTGCTTTTTTGGGTGTATCAGTAAATAATTGTCCTATTGATTTTTTGAGTAGTGTGCATAAGGCATGCATTTCTTGGAGAACTTAGGTCTCTTAAACAAGATCTGCAAGTTTCTGCTCCTTAGGTCAGGTTTTTGCTAGTCCATTCTAACTTGTCCCTTTCAAGTCAATTGTCACGTGCCCCCCAAAAGGAAAGTTCTTGCTTATATCTGTAAACTACTTCTGACACTCCCACATTTTTTAATGTTGGATACACCACAACAGGATTTTACACATTCGAATGTTACTTGTTAGATATCCAAGAGTGCCACCAAGTTATTTTTTTGTACACTCTTCTTATCGGTAGTTGTTTAAGAAGCTGGGAACGATAATTGGCACTGAATATTTTTTATTGTACGTAACTATCATCCAATGGGAAGAACATCATGCATAAGATAAGAGTAACACATAAGTTGAAAATTTGGTTGTTAAGGGTATTTACACCAACAAAAGTTCTTCACGAAATGTTAAGGTCTTTCATTAGTGTTTTTCTGATGGTTCATCATCATTTGATGCTTTAATCTTTCGTATGTAGCAGGGTGGCTAATTTTGCTTCTTTATTTCAATTTGCTGCAGATCAACGATGATGAATTCCCCAATTACAGGCGTATCATTGGAGAATGTCATGAATGGTATGATGGGAGATGCAACTCCATCCACCAGTGGGTACGGATCAGGCATGAAGGTTAGTATCTCGTAGTTACTGAGTGTTGCCAGTGATCTCCCGGTTATCAAACACTGCTCCTTGTTAATTCAAGAGGGGATTGGGTAGTTTATCAGTAGCCAACTCACGATTCTTCATCACTACTTCATATCCAAATTTCACAGTGTGGAAATGAAACGAATAAACATTTTGGGGTTGTTTCGCAGGGAAGAGAGCAGACGGATACAGAGCTTCCCTATGAGAGCGACAATTCAGTACTAGAGGAGTTCTCGGACAGCTTTGTCCGTTGGGTTAACCATGGAGAAACACTTTGCCATTGAAGTGAAATATGGCAATTCAATCTTTGTGCATGTTCATCATGAATCAGCTCGGGTCTTTAAATCTCCAAAAATCCAATTTGAATACATAAAGGGTTGAAAGATGATGAAAGGTGCTTTGAAGCATCCATGAGGTATTGTTATCGGATTTGGTTGTTATTCGACAAGAAACATCAGTCGTATATAGCCAAAAACAGCTCCAAACATCCGTGTATTGGAGTAGAGCGTTTTCGTTATGGGACCGAATTCATATTAAATTTTTGTAAATAGCTCCGTGTATCAGCTTTGTAGACTATTTGACGTTTGTTGTGCCAGAAAAGTGAGTTGCGTTGCTAGCTCTAGTGAATAATCTCCGGCCTTACAGAAGATCGGCGCCATTCTTTGTCGTTTGATGAACAAAAGCATTTGTTTTTCTATGTCAATTTTCTAGATATGAATATGTGAGCTAGACAAATGCAGTATTTGCCAGATAGTGAGGTTGGAAGTGGCAGTGGTGAAACGTGATTCTAGCTAGCTCTCAATAGTTTTTAACTTGTATGTAATTCGGAGAAATCGAGTCTCGAGTATATGTTTGGGCTAAGGTATGGGATGCGTCTCTCGTCAATAATTTGTAGGAGGCCATTAGACGAACCCGCCTCTCGTAAGGCGGGCTTATAAGCAGAATCCATCTTGCCTAGTTCATTAACAAGAATCGACTATTTGCTTGTTTTGAATGTCGTTGAAAGTAATGCCACTTTGATCATAATATTTTGTACATGTAATATACGTCGTATTTGAATGGCAAAGTAAGTGAGAAGTTCCTCCTCAAAATGCAATGCTGATTTTTTTTATAAAGGAAGCGGATCGAAACACTAGATGACACGTCGTGTAATGGATTGAAAGGTTGGAAAAACTGGTAGACGGAGTTGACGGACTAACTGTCGTGAATAACTATAACAAATGAAAGCCAAACAAAAACACAAAAATGTATCAGAATGGGCTGGAATCATAAAGGTTTTCAAGGGAAAGGAGAAGGAGCCGGCCACCACAAAGAACAAAGTCCGTTGTCGAAGAAAGTGCACAAGAAGGAAACCTGGGGAACAACTGTGGACACCTCAAATTTGAACTCGAAGCAGAGCCTTCAAATCACGATCACAAATCTACGACCCCTCTTAGACAAACAACTCGAACCACCAATAGAACCACCTTCAAACTTAGAAGACGTCACCACAAAACCCGAACCTAGCACATATATGTGTAAATCTTTGAAAAATAAATGGGGAAACACAAATAAAATGTAAGAATATTGGTAATATTTTACTTTACTTTTTATGAAGAGATTGGAAATTCAAGATTATTCATAAAAAAGCGGGTTTCGCCCTATTTAAAATTTCATGTAATAGACTTTTAATAAAAAAACAACTTTCCCATAAAACAATTCTTCGGAAGAAGGTTTTCATTTTGAATAAAACTTTTGCTTGAGCATAATAAAAATCAAGCCTAAATTAAAACAAGCCCCACGTAAGATAAGAAGAGAACGGGCTAATTTTTGTATTAAATTTGTTTTTAACGTTGATTATGCCAAAATACAGACATTGAGAAAAAAGAGAACAATTGTCTAGAGCATAAACAAGCTCAAGAAGCCGAAATGTATCTTGGATAAGCAAAAACAAATCCGTTAAGAGGAGTTATAATCTAGATCTAGAGATGACACAAGTTCATCCAAAAAATGATGTCTACTCATTCGTCATAATGAGATCTTGGTGGTACGAGAATCTGAAGTCGTTGTTAGGCTAAAAACGGTTGTTCTCGTGAAAGATTGAACCAGGAGAAAAATCCATGGATTGAGCAAGCGGATATGAGGCAATAATCTTCATTTTAGACCTGTACAAATTTGGATTGACCCATGAGGCCCGCCCGCCTGTTCGGGAAAAAATATGGGCATGAACAACTAGTTTGACTCGTTCAGGTTTGACTTGTATTTTGGTAGGATGGTATGGTAAACATTTTGGCTCACGGGGCAACCCAACCCAACCCGTATATAGTTTTATACCTACAATTTTCTTTATATATATAATTTAGTTTATTTTGGGTATTTTGACGAGTTATACTCATTTGTAATACAAAATTGCAGGGATAACTTGACTGTGATGACACTTGTTGTTTTTCAAGTATTTGGATATATTCATTTTTGTGTGTTGATTGTCATTGAACTCATTGGTAGTATACTATGCATGTATAATTGGATTGTAAATTTATGTTAAATACATTAATTTACTTGTTTTGATTGATAACTTCCGGGGGGAAAGTGCACAATCAAGTACAAACGGGTCATCCGGGCCGGCAGCCCGCCCGCTTTTTACGTGGGTGAAAATGGACAACGTTTGTGACATGGATAAGGCGGACCAGACCAGACCGACCCGCACCTTCTAGGTAGAGTTTTTAGTCATATCCCGACCTTGAGCCCGTTTGTGTACAAGACTGCTTCATGTCACCCAAATCCGGTTGCAATTGATTCTTTTTGGCTTGTAGATCTACTTGATCACGAGTCTCGGAACTTGGTACACATACACCTATTATATGTTCAAACTCTACCCTTCCGGTTAAAGTTTGAGACACGTAATAATATATGATTTATATAGAAAAAGCCCTAAAATTAAAACTAAATTCACGTGAAAATTTCTTTTCGCTATGTATATGTACACCTCGATGTATGTGTAAGATTTTTTTTGATCAAGAAGGTAAGATGCTCGACTGCACCAAATATACTTGGTGTATCAGGGGTCGAAAACCGGCAAATGAACAAACCGTCATGCAAATAACAAAAACAACAACAAGAGACACCGAACATCACAAGCAAATGACCAAAAGGTAAAAAAGATCCAAAAAATTCAAAATAATCAAACCACGGTAAGGCGAGGAACACTCGAGATTTACAAAACATAGGGAGGACATGAGATAGATGAACTATCACGATGTCTTGTCGTTGGGAAGTAGGATAATAGAAATCTTTTTAGGGGATGTCATAACTCATGCGGAAATGTGGATCCCACGATATTCCCCCACCTAGATGGAGGATCTTCAAAGACCTCAAATACAACCAAGATCAACACGATCAACATGGACATTCGACTACGACAACTTCCGAAACGTTCGTTTATGTCACACTCGAGATACGTCATCAATAAGGAAAGTCATTCCAACAAAGCAAAAATCTCTCAAATTTTCTAAACCGAGCAATATATAATTGCGAGGGTTCATATATAGACCAAAGGTATTCATGCAATAATATAGAACTTGTTTAGTTCTTTGTATCAAGTCATGGGTGTAATTTTAAAACTAAATAGGTAATTATTTTTTTAATCTATAAAATAGTTTTGATATTTTGTAATGATTTAAATTAATATACTGGAGAAAAATTGAAATTAATTTTGTATCTAATCGTTAAATTAATTATATTTTATATAAACAACAAAATAGTTTAATTTATTATATATAGTAAATTTTCATCTCTAATGTAAAAATTTTAAAATTGATAACTATTTTAAGAAGATTCTAAAGTGAAATAAATATTTTAAAAGGGAAGATATAAAAAAACAATTTTAAAATTAAAATTTAAATGTTAAAAAGAAATGTTATAAACAGTTCCATCTAAAAAATATCCTAGGTACTTTTAAATATGATTTTTAAAAAACAAATAAGATGTAACATTTTTATCGTAATAGTTTATGCATTCTAATTAATATAAACAATATATATTTGTATGTTAAAACTTAGAGTATAAAATAATCTAATGATCTTGTAAATAAAGCTGAAAATATTTTTAAAAAAAATACATTTTATAAGGATATCTTAAAATAAGTAGAAGATTGTAGTAAATTTATAAATAGAAATAGTTTATGTATTGTATATATTAATAATTAATAATTTGTATGTATTAATTAATTAGTAAAATTATAAAATGTGGATGACTGCGAAAATGACTGGTAACACGAAGTTAATAATAAAATGACATTTTACAACAAGGGTTTTTGCTTTGATATATATATATTGGTGTATGTGTACGAGTCTATTTGATAACGTAAGAGTATGTAGATGAAGTTGAAAATGAAGATAATTATTTAGATGAAGAAGTAATGAGATTAAATTGTTTAAGAAAATGAGTATTAAGTGAAATAGATGTTTGGTAAAATAAATATGATTGCGGATAAAATTGAAAAAGTATGTGGATTTTTTCTTTTGTGGATGAAAGGAACATATGTAAAAATAAAATTTTAACGTCAATAATCATCGTAATTCTTATAATTAAAGTTAAATAGTATTATACAATTTTCATAATTTATTTTTTATAATCTGCATGATCTAATTTTTTTCATTTTCTTCATTTAGATGACAAAACAAACGAAATTAAAGAAATTATTTACCTCTTGGTTCCTTTAATCTTAATTACCATAATACCATTATCTAATCCCTTTCGACTCGGGAGTCGGGACGGCTTAAGAATTATCTGAATACAGTTATATGGACAATATTACCCCCTAAAGATTACAAAATTTACGATCAATTTCTACCTAAAAGGCAAAAAAGTTTGCCATTTCTCTGAAGTTCTGTGGAGTGAAAGCAAATAATTAACATAGGGAGCCACGTCGAGGTAGAAGACGAAGCTCCTCGGCGGTTGTATTGGGGGTCCTAAGCTCTCCCTTCACTAACTGAGAGATTGCAAGCAACATCGCGGTGACGCGTTGGACTTGAATTGAAGAAGAATGGTTGCGGTAAGGTGTATCGACGATTTCAATCCTATAACTATGGTTTTTGTGAATTTTCTAGCCCTGAGGTAAGATATTTTAATTGATTGAAGAAATTTGAGATTGCGTTACCTGGAAGAGGAGATTTCTGCCGGAATGTGTTACAACTGAAACTCCTTAAAAGTGGAACTCCTCTCATTGAACAATTGAACCAAAGAGACTCGAATTAGTAATGCTTATTTCTTAGGTCTCTCAGTTGGCCTCCAAAGAATGTCGCAAAATTAGTCCAAAATTAGTCACAACAGTTTGTCAATCATTTGTAATGATCATAAAGAATGTCGCAAAGTTATCATCTAGTCGCTCTGATCTTAATGTTTTTTTTTGTTTTGGTTGAAAATGTAACATAATATGGGTTTTGGTGCTCAGGATTTACTTCATTTTGCAAAATAAAAATTGAGCTAATTGCTTTAGCTTAATTAGTAGGCTGTATTAGATTGGTTGCATGCGTTTTTCGTTTTGATTCACGCTTAATCTGCTGGGAATCCAGATTGTCCTTGCATTAGTCTATAGCTGTATGTCACTTGGTAATGTTTTAAACAGCATTTATCATGACTAAGTCTGTAATGCTGTTAACAGGGTGGTGATCCCTCAGATAATGATAGCAACAACTTTAGTTGGAGCGATGATGAGCCTGAAAACGGAAATCTGCCCGTCAGCTCTGCTTCAGCTGTGTTTAATGGTGGTGGGAACACTTCTAGCTTTTGTGAGGTAATCGCAATGAGAGATGATGATTTAGGTATCATGGTTATCTGTGCATGCTTCATTTCACAAATTTATGACAAACTCCTAATTTTAACTTGCTTTCTGCCCAAGAATTGGAGCTGAATAACTTCTTTCGTTAGCTAAAAAACGAGATAAGCTTGTACAAGCTAAACTTAAAATGAACTCAAAATTTTTTCAATAGTCTTGTATTATTCTACCGTGGATGAATGAAAAGCTTACATTACTGCAGACAAGAACAATGAACAACAACAAAGCAATATTGAATATTTCACTGTTTCGCTATTTGCTGCAGGCAAGCTCCTCATCACCAACCAGCACATTGTTTCATCATTTTGTGGGCATGGGATTTTCTGATAAGATGGTTACAAGAGCTCTTGAAGAAAATGGTATGTTTTCCCTTGTAACTACAAGTTATCTTCTACCATAAGAGACCGATTTCTTACTTTCTTCGACAATGATGCAGGAAATGGGAATGTAGAGTCAATACTCGAAACACTTCTTACTTACACTGTGAGTCTGTGGATGAGTAATTCTCACATGCTATCTTTCACATGCTTTCTTATTGCCGTTTGAACATAATTGTAGCGTACTTCTACTGTGTTCTAACAATAAAGACAGTCTGAAATCTGATTTTCCAATTATTGGCAAATCAATTTCATGGCTCTCATGTAGCTAAATAGTTGAAAAGTATGAATGTGTGCAAGAAACTGTATGTTGAGAAACCATTATACTCACAGATGAAACCACTGGCACCTTTACGGCTTTGCCTCATAATCATGGTCTCTTTCTTTGTGTTTAGTTCCACATATATTATCAGCTACCCTTCCCCACTCCCATACCTCCAAAACTCATGTTATTTTTGTCCAAATTCGAAGGAAAACTTATGGCTCTCGAGCTTTCCTTCCATAACCAAAGTTGCTTTGTGCTGTAAAGCATAAGGTACATGTAAAAGACCAATGCTAATTTTTCCTCTATGCTAACGAGTAAAACTACAGGTCAAGCTCAATTCTTAACAGTGATGAATTCTGATGCTAAATTTTGTCAAAATTCACGACTTCTCCTAAACCTTGTTTCTTGTTTTTGGCTCATTTGTAAGTTTTTTTTTTCTCCTTATAATGCTTCAATTTAGTCTTGGGCCGTTATGTTCCATATTCACTTGTCACTCAATTGTGATGATTGAATGTATACTAGAATCTAATTGGTGGAAGTGGAAGGGAAATTTTTGTTACCAGTCTGAAATGTTGGCAACAAGTATAAAGACCGAATGATGATAAATCTTATTCTTCTAAGACTTCAGTCTAACAGCTATACTGGCCTGACAAATGACAGTTGCAACATGCTCTTCTAAAAGTTTATGCCTCTTTTATTCTTGATTATATTTAGGCTTTGGAAAACTCTCCCACAAGGAATCAAGATTCTGAAGGCCCGGTAGCAAAAGTTTCAGATGTTGACTCGGATTTGCAAATAGACTCTGACTCTGATTTCTTGTCTTCTGATGATGAAGAGATCTGTGAAGAGACTCCTCTTGATGATTCAGGTTCAGATAGCTATTCTGAAGTTGAGGTACTTTTTAATGCATGCTGCTTTATGTTTCTAACCCCCTTGTTGGATTTTTTTATCTGTTATGTCTCACTGGTGATTTTTCTGTTGCAGAGAAGTATAATATCCCCGTGTGAGATAAGCAAGAAACTGTCATTTTTGGAGGAAATGAATTTCCCAAAGGAAGAAGCTCTAATAGCAATAGAAAGATGTGGTATGTGCAACTTCCTGAATGTTTCTTTGTTATCATTCTGCACGTCCCATGATAAGATTGGGTTTGCTTTTTTAACTATCTTTCCATTGCTCAATTTGATCAAATTTGGGTCAACGGGTTGTTTATGTGGAAATGATCTCTAGTTGATTATAAAGAGTTTGTGTTGGACTCAGACCTTTATCCAAAAGATTTGATCTTCATTTCTCAATAACACAATCTTCTTTTGACTTTTTGAGCCTTGATTTTGAACCCCTTCCAAGGTCCAACGGGCAATGCTGATTAATGAATCATCCTTCTTGTTCTACATGTAACACCCATGATTTCTATTCATTTCATATCCGGTCATTTGTCAGACTCTTGGTTTGTTTTTATGGTGGTTGTTTTCTTTCTTCATGTGCTTGTATATTGTCGTTATACAAATGTTACAATGTCTTGTTTTGATTCTGTGTGTTTTCCTATTTAATCAAAGTGATCTTAGAACATTCAAAAAATTTTCTTAAGCAATACTTTGTAAAGACGTATGAAAGATGTATACAGTAAAGATGAAATATGTCATATCGGTTATGGAGAAAGGTATGGCATGGTATATAAAGTTGGTGGTTCACTTCTCCTATTGTCAATGGATTTTAGGATAGAATCTTGTCGGCCTTATGTATTGGGTTTCTTGTGCCCATATAGACGTCTGAAGGCCCACATTATTTGTCCCGTTTCTCTTTTTATTTTATCTCTCAAGTGTTCCTTTTTCTGTTAGCCAGAGATAGAAAACATAATGTTCCTTTAATATTGGCATTGATGACCCTAGGTTTACCAATGAATTTAGTGTGTTCTACTTATATGGTTGCTAAATGCTGACCACTTCAGATCCTCTGTAAATGGCAGGCTCGGAAGCATCAGTTGAAGAGCTAGCAGATTTCATACTGGCTGCTCAAATGGCTAGGGCCGATGATCCCTACTATGTGGATCCACCAGCCAAAGAGGTACTTTTTTGTGCAATCTTGATATATAGCTTGGAGGTTAACTATGATATTTCTTATCCACTGTTGAATTTCATCTATTCCATCATCATCCAAATGCATTGTGCTCTCTTGAACTTGCTTAGAGATTTTTATTTTCTTGCCACCAGAAACTTGATTTTAAGAAGAGGAAGATGGGATGCAGGATGCTAAGCAACAAACGACAAAGGGGACATGAAGACGAAGAACCAATTCGCCTACCTAAACCTATGATTGGTTTTGGGGTTCCCACACAGTCATGCGACATTGTGCGCACCAGGAAACTTCCAGAAGCAGCCATTGGACCGCCGTACTTTTTCTACGAGAACGTAGCTCTTGCACCCAAAGGAGTTTGGGACACCATATCCCGGTTTCTATACGACATTGAACCAGAGTTTGTGGATTCAAAGTACTTCTGTGCTGCTGCAAGAAAGAGAGGATACATCCACAACCTTCCAATCGATAAACGGTTTCCCATTCTTCCTCTTCCTCCTCCCACTGTGCAGGAAGCTATACCTCTTACCAAGAGATGGTGGCCAAAATGGGATCATCGAACCAAATTAAATTGCTTGCAAACTGCCTATGCAAGTGCAAGGCTAACTGACAGAATACGCATAAAACTCGAGGAGTGGCCCGGCAGCGGTGATCCGCCTCCGCATGTACAGAAGTATGTCATAGACGAGTGCAGGAAATGGAACCTCGTTTGGGTTGGTGGGAATAAAGTCGCACCTCTCGAGCCAGATGAAGTAGAAATGCTTCTAGGATTTCCCAAGAACCATACTAGAGGAGGTGGAATTAGTAGGACAGACCGATACAAGTCACTCGGAAACTCATTCCAGGTAAGTGGTAACACATATTTTCCTTCCTTAGTGTGAATAAGCGTAGTGTATAAATTTGGTAGACTATTCTTCCTATTGTCAATTGTGTGTTGAGTTCGGACCTAACTCACAGGTGCGTGGCTACGGTGGACTCCCACGTAATATTGGTCCACCAGAACTTATGTGCAAGTTTACCTTTGGTCTCTCATTTTCAGGTTGATACTATCGCTTACCATCTTTCAGTCTTGAAAGAGATATTCCCCAGTGGCATGAAGGTGCTTTCCCTCTTCTCAGGGATTGGAGGGGCGGAAGTTGCATTGCATCGGCTAGGCATTCGTTTGAAAGTGGTGGTTTCCGTTGAAATATCTGAAGTAAACCAAAATATAGTTCGGAGCTGGTGGGAGCAGACAAATCAAAAGGGGATCCTGGTTCACATTGGAGACGTACAACAGATTACATGCAACAAATTGGAGGAGCTAATAAGCATGTATGGCGGATTCGACTTAGTAATCGGAGGGAGTCCTTGCAACAATCTGGCCGGGAGCAACAGGGTGAGCCGTGATGGGCTCGAAGGTAAGGAATCATCGCTCTTCTACGACTACTTTCGCATCTTAGATCTCGTCAAGCGTATCATGGGGAAGAAGCAATGAATATCATGTGGAGCTTCTAATGTTTGTCAATAATCCTATGGGTAGGAACACCTGTGGTGTCACTTGCTCTAATTTTCCGGCACTCGAAAGTATATGTCAAGGTGTTCATATGAAAATCACTTGTCACTATCAAATGATTCTCAAAGCTTTGTTTCATAAGTTGTTGAATGTTGGCTAGTTGATAAGTTAACCCTTTTGTAAACTGCAACTCCATTGATATCAAGTGAAGACCTCCGGAAAAGAAGAGACATCTCGTTCAAGTACAACTCGTCCATATAAATGATGGTTTGTGGAAATCGGTAACTTTCGACAACATGGTTCATTGCCCGGCTAACTTCCGACAACATGGTTCATTGCCCGGCTAGCGGCAGAGCATGTTTATGTCTTCTTTGAAAATCTTACGAACTAAATCTTACCAAGAAACCAAATATCAAAACCATACACAAAACTGATAGATTCATTTGTATCGAATTTAGCAATTCAATTAACAAAATAATGTTATTTTAGTATATGCTCTTCCACATGGGATAACCTGTCAGGATTCATTCAAAAGTCCTTGTAACTTTGTGTATCTTCAAACTTGAACGAAATTACACAATCCTCTAAAAAAACAGAAGGATCACCAATCAATCCAAATATATTGAATAGATTAATGAACTTTAAAAGTCCTTGCAACTCTGTGTATCTTCAAACTTCAGGTAATGATTTTACCCGGAGGTAAGAGCGTGATGGTTCTAATAATATTTTAGAAAAACTTGATCGGGTTCTAGTCCATGACCAAAATTTACAATGGTTCCCAAACCAAAAAATCAAGAACCACGCTTTCACAACGTCTGATCATTGTCAAATAACAATCGAGATGTCGGTCAATAATATCTCAAAAACACATACGCTTAAATTCGAAATGATGTGGACTAAAAGAAAGTCGTTTGAAAACATTGTTAACAAACACGGCGAGCCAATTTTCTTGGATCGAAATTGTTTAATCTAGTAAAAAAACATAACTAACAAAAACAAAGGCTAAAGATTGGAGTAAAAAAAGCCAATATTTTCAAACAAATTAAACACTTAAAACTGCAACTACAAGAACTTCAACGCTCAAATGCCCAAAACATGAATCAAAGAGGTATAATAACCCAAAGAAATTTACTAACCAAACAAGACCGTTGGGTCATTTTAGTCAAGTTCAGGTTGGATTGTTTCAGTTTAGTTGGATTGACTCCCCTTTCAGATTACACTGATCGGTAGAATTGGGCCGGGTTTCAAGTTATTTTTTAAAAAGAGTTTGCCTTATAAAGCATTTGAGATATACGCGAGCATGGATTCATCAAGTTGTTCATTAGATGATTTGACTTATGAGATGATGATAGCAAATATGGTAAAATCTTATCGGCTTGATATTGCTCTTAACCTTTTACGGGTAATAAAAAGATAAAGGATGAAGACCAGCCTTTTATATAATTTCGTCACTTGTCGATTTGGTAGGAAAAGCTCTGAGATTGAAAATATCCTTGAAAAATTTTATCGTTTCAACCATGCTATGAAGGAGCTTGCGTTCCGAGCGAGGAGATAGTGGATGTTAATAGAAGTCGCTAGGTTCCTTTTCGTATTACTGATTGATGCTAGGATGAAACTCATTTGACTTATCGTATTATCAATTGATGCTATAATAAAACTCATTTGACTTATGTTCTATGATTTAGACCTACCGTCCATGTATACAAGTATACATGGACGTTAGTGTACTTGTACGTTGGATTCAAACTTACATTGGATTCAAACTTATATAGCACAAATACAAATGTGTTACCTCATATGCTAATAGCAAATATAGATGCACAACTAAACTTGAAATAAAAAGATATACACTTAGACAAAATTGTTGGACATTTCTGGTATTCCACCTCTTGCTTGTTTAATTAGTATTTGATAAGAAATAAGAAATCATCTATATTCTCCCATGGAGAAGGACCAACACTATGCTATGAACTACTCTCCTGCATAACTATTATCTATAACAACATGACAATGCTTTTCCTAACGTAAAACTAAGCATGATAGAGTAAAAAATGAAGCTAAAATAGCATGACAATGCACAAAGAGTGTAGTGTATAGCTTCCATGATCAAACCTAACTTAGATACAACTCAACTCCTAAAGCAACACTTTCAAAACTCTCTTCAATCTTTGGAAATGTCGAATATCGATTCCTTAGGAGACGTTTGGTTTGACGTCCAACAATCCGGCACCATGCTGAAATATGTAGTCATGGCTTTCCTAAACCTCTTCTTGTATTGCATAGGCGAAATGACCGTAGGTGACGCGTTCTTCGGGCCTCCGAGAATACCCGAGGCCTTCACCCAAGTTTCAAGGTGTTTGTCCCATGTATATTGTCTCATGAAATCAATGGTGCCTACAACCAACTCTTGATTTCCTTGGTCTATGCCAACGAGTAGCGAATAATCCATCACGTCGACGGACTACAACATTACACGAATGTACTATTAGTTGCTTAATGATGAATAAAGATATGAGGATGTACGTTAGGATGTGATGAACTTACGGCAAGAAATGATGTATCATTCCATATAGCTCTCTCTAGAAGACACTTTGAGTTGTTTCCGACAAAAATGGGAGATGTAGACATTGCTTCAAGCAAGTTTTGATCTAGTAAAACCTTGTTTCCTCCACTTGAATCCGAGTTATATCGCGATCTTGAAGATCCTTTAAGATCGTATAGTACCGAAACATCTCGGCGATACAAAATGTTTTCCATAACCAAAATATCCATTTTGGTTTCTTTGCCCTTAATTTGTTTTGTTATCTTCAACATAACAATAACATATCATAAGCAAAGTGTTGGGACTAGAAAACCTAAAAGTTAAACCATTTTTATGACTTTGACCCAAAAGATCTACCAAACACAACCTACAACATACAACAAGAGAAGTACTTATAGATCTACTTGGAAATTGATTTGAAGTTCATGTGTTCTAAATTTGTTTCATTGTGTATTCAAGCAAAATCTCTTTAGAGGCTCAGGGTTGTTCGTCGGTCTAAACCGACTAACCCAAAACCCGAACATTGAGGTTCTCTAGACCGAGGACCGACCCTAACCCTAAACATTAGGGTCGGTCCAAGTATGATTGAGTCTGTTCATACCCTATAAGATCCTTTAAGCGGAGCTTTTGAATTCCTGACCTATGATTAAGGTTGCTATGCACGTGATACAAGCTACTCGGGTTCGGCTCGTCAAAAATTCAGTTCAAACTCGTTCATTTTCTAAACGAGCTTAAATATTTTGAAGTTTGTATAAAATTTAGGATTGGCTCGGTAAAGCTCGGCTCGTTTGCTAAAATAACACTATATGAGCATCATTTTAGCCGAGCTACTCAGATTCGGCTCGTCAAAAGCTCGGCTCGAGCTTGTTAACTTTTTAAACGAGGCGAATATGAACACATTTTAAAGTTCATACAAAATTTAGGCTCGGTTCTTTTATAAACGAACCGGCCTTAAAGCATGCTAATGCCCGTTTAGTTCGTATAACACCCCTACCTCCGGCACTTACACACTAGGGTTAATGAGCAAATGGTAAGAGAAACATGATGCAACACAAGAGAAAGTGTTCTAGATTGTACCTGATAGACTCCAAGAATCTTTGCCAAGCAAGTAGGGCTCTTGGTGTTGATTGATTCGGACAAATACTTAAAGTAAGCTGGTGCAAACTTCATGAACGATTCCAACTCGGTCTTTGTGACTTGTTTAAGTATGAATCGGTCATCGGGAGTTTTTGCAAAGAAGACATTACTCTTGCCACCTTGTGCACCCCACTTCTTACAACGACTAAGTGACCGAGCAAAGTCTAACACAGAATGACAACACATCTTTCTTATTGCCTCAAATCTTCTTGCAAAGTAAGACACAACCGTAAACTTCACCTTCCCCGGCGGACCATCATCCGAAAACGTGACTTTTGTATGCAATGGCTTGGCATAAAATAGAGGATCTAAAGCCAAGTTGTTCCGCAATCTCGACAACGACATAATGCTTTCATCGGCTGATACGAAGCTTCGTAAGGGCTCGGGAGGAGCTTCATTCGACGAATCAAGTGATATTTCCAAGTCTAAATGGCGTAAAGAGTGCGCAAACTCAATACCAGTCGACATTTGACTATGATAATCGTGTGAGAGAAGAGAATACGTTATTATACTAGACGGCTCGTCGTCGTGCACGGCCACAATAGTATCATTGACTCCAACAGGGAGAAGCAATCTCGCGCCATCTTGACATTCCAACTCTTTGAAGGACATGATATAAACCGGATTATAGCCTTTAACACTATCAAACTTGTGTCTATTCCATGAAGGAGATTTGTTGATTGCTCGATAGAAGTTCAAAAATGGCATTGCTAACCAACTCGTTGAATGCTCCGCATTTTCCGAACCTCTCGAAAGCAATGGTGTTCTTGGTGAATTCGGTTTCTCCAACTCGCTTTTCTTACTAAACTTGTCATGATCAAAGTATGATGCTGATAATTTCCCAAAGTTTGGCGATTCCGGTATATCCATAGCTAGTGGTGATTGTCCAGCTGAAATCGACCTTTGGATTGCACTCCCGGATTCAAGAACATCCATTGAACTCGTATGCATCGTTTGGAGTAAAACCTCATCACATATCGCGTGATCAATACTAACCTTCTTGACGGGACTAACCGTTCCTTCTTCATTACTCTTATGTCCATGCTTTCCATCCAAGGAACTTGAATTCCCATTGTTCAACTTCACACTAATGCTTGTAGTAAGGGACTTGTCCACAAGTTTTGATGAGATTTCTTCCTTTAACACATTTTTATGTAAGTCGACGACGTGTAGTAGCCGTTGATCCCAAATGTAAGATTGAAAGAGTAATTGTCTCCTTAGTCTATTGAGTTCAAGAACATCAATTCCTGGCTCTTCAACCCTTTCTTCTCGATTCAATGCTCTTTTCAACAAGTCCTACATCATATCAATTGAAAACAAAGGTAAACCTCAAATTCATTGGTAAAATGAAATAAGAAAAGACAAAGGGAAACCTCAAATTCCTCTTTTTCTCTTGTTAGAGTTCTCTCAAGCTCTTCACAATGGCTTTTCAATAGCTCCACTTTAGTGCTACTATCTCGTGATCCAACATGAACATCTTCCAAGATTTGTGTAAGAGTCTTATTGACCTCATTGAAGAAGAGATTAACCTTGTTTTTCACCTATGAAGGATTTTGGATCCTTAAGAATAGACAAAAATGGTATATGTGTATTGAAGCTTCATTGTACTAACCTGATTTGCTTCCTTTTTAACCCATTCTTGCTTCTCACAACTGAACTCAATCCTTATAGGAGGAAGAAAAACTGAGTAGACGTTGATAGGAGTGTAGCGAAAGCATGCTACCATTCTTCCACAACTGCATAAAATGAAAGAAAGCATGACAATCATGATCATGAAGATTGTCGATTGCTCAGGTCCGAGTCTATCACGTAAGTTTATTTTCATTATACTCTATAGTCTATAGTAATTTAGGAGAAGAAACATACCCATAAAACCTCAAACAATCTCTGTGAATAGAGTGGCCACAACTTGAAGCCCGATTCACAACCGCGTGATTTGAAAAGGTAAGATCCAAGAATTTTCCGAACGAGAATCCCCAAGCTGCATCAGACATTGGTACTCTATGAGTACTTGGAGGGAATCCGTTGGTTCGAGGACATCGGAGACACCTATGCCACATCCAAATCTTGCCCTCATTCTCTCCTGGTAAGATTAACTCAACAAGCTTTGTCACGGAGATTGTTAGGCTTCCTTGTTGATGAGTATAACAATGGATATGGGCCTCTGAAGGTTGTTCACAAGATCGGCAATGATAATTCTTCAAAAAAGAACATCAAAACAATCTAGTCAATTACAAAAAGAAAAGAATCATAAATGATGCAAAAACATAGTATTAAGATTGGAGCTAGAGTTGTTGATTCGAGCCGAGCTTTATTATATCCATGTTCAACTCGTTTAAATTGAGTCGAGCACGAATCAAACTTAAATCTTAATCGAGGCTGACTTATTTAGTGAAATGAACAAGCCCGAGTCAAGCTCAAGTAGCTCGGATCATATAAGTTCGAGCCCAATGCATAAAAGGCTCGCACTTATATACTAAGATCTTTATCCCTGTTATAAATGATGTGAAATCATTACCACAAAATCAATGCAACATAGATCTACCTGATCAAACAAGTCATGTCTTAAAAACCTCCCCAACGGTTTATCAAAGCTTGCATAGTACTTGATTCGAAGAAAATGTGCCTTTTCACACTGAACACCTTTCCATACACATCGTGTAGTCAATGAAACTAAGATACTTTGTTGCTCGGAATGTGAAGTTAATACCCCATCCCTCAAGATTTGGGAGCCTTCACTATAAACCGACTCATTATCTTCACATGATATAGATTGCGAAACACTTAAGTTATTGTTGTTCAAAGAAGAATCATGTGAACATGCATAGTAAACGGGTTCTTCTAAACTATTCGCATCATATATGAAGTTGGAAACTGCACTACCATCAAGAAGAACATCACCATCCTTACTACCAGGAGTAGAACTAATCTCTCTTTCATAAACGTTCTCAAATTCGTAGTTCAGAAATTGATCACTGTGATCAGAACTCGAGAATTTTTGTATGGACGACAATAAGGCAATAACGGATTGATCAATGTTTGAGGAATGTGTGTGATGAATTGGGCTATCTAGACTTTTTATTGATGAAGGAGATGACTCGGACTTACTTGGAGAAGTAACCGTTGAACATTGATCACTAGTACTAGTAGTGTTACTTTGAGGAGCTTCTGTTGATGGGACATAAGCAGTATGTAACATTGTTGTTTTAATGAGTGAAGGTTTACCAGGTTGGTGAGGCTTTAGAGGAAATGAAGTGCCTTCATCGGCAAGAAAAGATGTTTCTAAAGCTAAATGATATGCAGCAAATATCCCGTAATGAACAACGTGTTTCACTTTCTTTAGTTCATCGCCATGGGCACCCTTGAGCAAAACCTGCAAGTATAAATACTATAAAGAATAAGGGCTCGTTTGGAATCACTAAGAATCATTCCCGGTAACGGAGTGATTCTGAATTAATCAAAAGTTATGTTTGTTTAGAGGTCTTTTAACACATGAAAATAATCTAATAGTTTTCATTTTCTTTCCTTCCTCTTAACCGATTCCATTCCGTTTCCATTTCACCACTTCAACCAAACGGGCATTAAGTATATCAAACATGTAGCATTGAGATGACGAGTGTACTTACGGTGAATCCCAATGGCTTTGGACAATCTCTAAAGAACATCAAGTTCTTGGTGATTTTCTTGCCACCCTGCCTAGCACTTCCATGTTCTTCAAAGCATTTCTCCACATAGAAGTAGCCACAATTACCTAACTTTGGTGAGCCAAGATGATCAACGGAAGGAATGATTTGTGTACCGCTGCATTGAGCAATATGCTCTAGTAGTTCCCTCTTGATATTCAAGACAAGAGAAATGTTCTTCGCGAGAAGATACTCTTGGGCATATCGTGACACCGACTTCTCCACCAATAGAAGGTTCGGGTGGTAAGAGTCGATCTTAGCAACAACCATCTTCAAGTGTTCCGTTTCCTACATAAGAATATCATGTACATTTGTATAAGTGCGCGAAACGGAATACAATCATATATCTATATAAGTGTCAGGTCAGGTGAGAACCTCTCTTATAAAGATGAGTGAGAACCTACCTAGCTTAATTGTTTACTTAGATTAGTTCTCATTCTTTACCATAAGAGTGATTTTCACTTGTACCTAATCCTATATATACACACACTAACACCATTATGTAATCTCTTGCATTAAAGACACGATAAAGACCTGTCGTAACAAAGTATCAACGCTCGATAAGTGATGGGAAACCCGTTGATACTCCAAAGCTCCTCCGAGTATTAGAAGTTGTGGTTTATCAATCTTTGACATCATTCGACGATGAGCAACATTTTTCTTGCAAACAACTCCTTTGACCACCATACTAGATGAAAAACAAATACTATCAAACTAAAGTATGAGCGAAAACGACCAATACATAAACCTGGTGGAGTTTCATCCTAATGCCAAAACCAGTTAGCAGTAGGAGTACTAGTCCATTGATCTTATATATACTAGGTTTTATATTTGTTTGCAATATTTGATGAGGACTAACCTGTCACTTCTATTTCCACGAGCCAAACACTTCACTTTAACATAGGCAGTAGGATCCATTCCACCATCTTTGCTAGTATCTGGTTTAAGAAGTGTAGCAACTTCCCAAGATAAAGATGTAACTATCTCCAACCAACTCTCTTTGGTATTTACCTCATCAATAGGCAAATTTTCAACTTTCAACAGCTGCAAAATCAAAGTTTTTAAATGATCACTAACCACATCTTTCATTACACTATGCTGATCCTGATTAGATCTTTCCCTGTAATGAAACTCCTTTGAACTAGTACTACTCGGGGAACCGGAAGATCCCCAATCTCCTGAACATTCTTCATCCTCAACATAAAAAACACTTCCCTTTACATCTTCTTCTTCATAAGCATTAGGAGGGAGCCAAAGTAGGGCATTATTCTCAAAATCCAAGTTTTCCACACATGTATTCTGAATTTCATACATGGAAGACTCATATTCATCGGTATGTCCTCCGGATTCTTCTCTGGCATGCTTAAGTTCTTCCAAGATTTGCTCACTGTATGGATCATATTCGTCGGTTCCTTCATTTGGGTGTGTATGATATAAGTCATAAAGATGGCCAGCTTCATCAAAACCAACCATTCCATAGTAATCATCAGTTTCAGAGTAAAGTTTTGCATCAGATATTGACTGGTAGATGTCAAAATCATGATCATCATCATCCCTATTAACATAAGAAACATAAAACTTATCTCATAAGAACATTCCATGATATTTTATATAACCCAAGAGAATGCAGATACCTGTTTAGGCAAAAATTGTACTCATTTGCCAAAGATTGTGAGATTCCTATGTCTTTTGCCTCGTCGATCTGCTCAGGTGTCCCGTCGACATGCTTACGAGGACTCATTTGGAATGAAAGACAGTTGATCAAGCTTTACTATCCACAAAACACTACCAAAACTAGATGAAGATATACTAATTTACTTAGTCTAGTACTCAAATAAGTCACCCTCCCATGTCTACTTGATCAATTATGTCTTCATTATATGCAATAGGGATACAATAAGATCTGCACTTAGCATAGAATATCCGACCATGGAACCGGAAATGATGCTTGTAGTTCAATATTGTATAGTGAAAACCACAATCACAACACACCATAAACTGCTGACCCGGCATCCAAAATCCCCTCGAAACACCAGTAAATCGAGGTTCTTGATGAATCTCAATCAATTTCTCCAATAGTTTGTAGCCAAGGGTTCCCATCGACGACGTCGACTATTCCCCCTGACCTCTATCATCACCACATACTTGTCTCAAACTCGCATGACCCAGAAGAAACATTGATCATACAATTGCACTGCAAGTAAGATTGTGTCAAAAGGCCAACACACAAGCAACAACCTGATATATACTAGGCTAGCTAATTGTTTACAATCGATGTGGGATTCATACAGTGTCAAAACAAACAAGCATTTGTACTCCTCCGCCGATTCATGCCCTAAAAAACTTTTTTCCCAACAACAAATTTCTTAAGGTATTAAAAAGGAAAAATCAACAACCAATTTGAAATTCAATAAGCACATCAAATCTCAGCACAAGTCTCATTCAAAATTAGACATTTCGACATTACTGAATCGATTGATAGGAGTTATTGTGCAGATTTCAAAAATCCAACATGCATGTAAAAATCATCTATTGATCTTACCAATTTTCTGGATGAATTCTTGATTTTCTCCTGGTTGAAGCTCAATCCTGAATGGCTTGCAATATGACGATTGCAATCGACAAAGTAAAATAATTCAGAAGCTCAATCGGAAAACAAAACGTCAACAATTATTTCGAAAAAGAACAGAAACAAAACTAGGAGAGAGAGAAAAAGAAGAAATTTTTTTGAAGAATTAATGGGGGAAATACAGCAAACGGTCACCATTCACTCACCTCAGGCCTTCGTAGAAATCGTTCAATTAAAGAGAGTATTTTTCTTACAAAGCGGAGAGTGAAGGACATATATAATATAAAAAAAAAATTAATCAAAATTTAATACTATTTTTTTAAATAGGTTATTATATGGAGGAAGATATTTTCAAAATATAAGTAGTAAAGTCATCTTATATACAATACTAAGTGTGAATGATGAAATTCAAAAACCTAGTTAAAATTTACCAAATTACTTATTTATTTTAATTTTATTCATTTAATTATTTATTAGATTCTTGTTTAATATAAAACTTCCTAAGAAATATATTTTATTAAAATGTATTTTCCAATTCAGTCTAATAAAATAGAAGATGAGTTTTTAACTAATTGTTTAGTATATTTTATCAAAAATTTTGATTAAATATTTATTATTCAACTTTTATAATGGGAATTTGTATAGTAAATTTACCAATATATCATCAGAATAAATTGTAATATAGTCATAATTTATACCATCACTAATTTCCATTTAGTATAGATATAATGATTTTGTATTAGGTTCATGTTGATATACACCCGTAACAAGAAAAAAAAAGAAGTAATATTAAAAAATGATATTACATGCAAGGATCTTACAATGAGCTCCGATCTTAATTTTACCACAATCTCACAGAATTTGTCAATAAGATACAAATGTAAAAAGGACAAATAAAATGATAACTTAGAAGGTACGGAAACAAAAATATTAAAAAAAAGTTATGCATAGCATAAAAAACCTTTGTCATAAACTTACTCACTAACGCTATATTTTAATGTTAGGGTGTATTTAGTATTGCATTTGTTGATGTTGTTTTATAGATTTTATTTTAATCTCATACAAAAAATGTGTTTAGTATGAGACTGTAGTTGTTGTTTTGGAGTGTGATTGTTATTTTTGAGAAGCTCCTCTCACAAGATAGGAGATTATTGTTTCATTCAAAACCACAACCACAACTCTAACTACAACCATCACACATAACCACAACCACACATCTAATATACTGAACACACTCTCACTACATGAATGCAAAGACCCGAATAAACTCGATCCTGGCAAGTACGCGGACCTGGTTGGTCACCCCCTCTTGAATACCCCATAGCTTTCTTATGTACAAATTCTATCAACTATGACGGTAAAAATCGTTAGCTAACACTCTTTGTCACATTGTTACGTACTAAGAATAACACAATCACACATAAGGAAATAGAAATAGGTCAACACTTCACAACAATGTTTTATTATTTTAATTAGTTTTTTAGGTGATTCCTTATGTTCAACTTAAGTTGTGAAGGTCCACCGACCCCGCCTTTGTCCCTGCATACACATGCAAGAGTGGTTTTAATACATTTCTGTGTATCCTATGACGGACTTGCTCTAGAGAAACCCTCCTTGTATACCATGATCGGTTTGGTTCAGGTGTCACACCCCATCTTATACATACAATGGGTCTTACTAATATCGTGAGGTCATTCTACTCAATTTCATATTTAATAATGTAATAAACATACACCCCTATCATAACACAAGCAAGCACACAAAAAGTTATCTAACTAAGTCCATAAGAATTTCCTAAATCTACCGAAAACTCAATCACCGTTATGGCAAGTCCTTGCACACATATTATCTCAAATGTCTGATCAAATCGGAAGTGTGTCTCATTATCACACTTTCATCTTCTAGAAAGTTGTAATTAGACTTCTAGAATTAAAATGCACTAACTGAAACTTATTTACAAGACTAGCCTGAATTTTAAGGTAACAATTACGTCCCTAACTTTTCACAAAACTACAAAATGGCACAACAAGCTCTAGGCCTCAAATATAGCCTCCTCAACATGGTACAACCCATATCGAACTATCGAGAGTTTTGAACCCAATAAAAGGTGTAATACCCGTAAATTTTGAAAAGAAATAAATTTATCATATATGTTTTCATATATGATAAATTTTGGAAAGACTAAATAAGTTTATCATACGCTTGATCATATAATTTGAATTTGTTGCATAGTAAAATTAAAGGTGGAATATCTGTAATTTCGCAAATATAAGATCATAAATACCCGTAAAATTTAGATTTATGTAAATTTAGTGCCCTTCCGTATAGTAATCTTTTAGTCTTGTCACGTTAAGCAATACAAATTAACGTTGTTGTTGTTATCAGTACGTTGATTTTTTCTGATCATACTTCATACTATTTGTAATTATGTAAAAAAAGAAAAGAAATATTATACATTAATTACTAGAACTACAACTTGCTATTTTATTCTTATAAAATTCGTGACAAGTAATGATGTAAAAACCAATATAAATTTTAACAAATACAAAAAAAAAAAGGTAAAATAAGATTGAAAATCAGAAAGCAACAAGGAGAGTGAAGTGTTTGTTTCTAACGACCCCGAACTCCGTATTCTCACATCCGCAAGGATGCGTTAGGGTGAACTACCTCACGGAGATAGTCCAACCTAACCGCTTTCCGTAAAAAAAAAAAAAAAAAAAAAAGTTGAAGTGTTTCATAGAAGTGGCAAACGCGGAGAGAGAGTGGTCGGTGCAGCTCTTATTCTTGCATTTCATATTTTCATGCCATCCTCGGGACCTGCAGCCAAACACGCCCTTAAAATATAAATCTTCAATATTATATTATTCTATTTATATTATAATTTCACCACTGTACAGTATGATGTTCTTTATACCATTAAGAAAAAAGTAATCATTTGTAAACTTATTGATTACATTTTTGTGATTTTATAAATTAATCTGTGTATATAAAGATCAACTTTTTTTATGGAGTTTACTAGATTGAAAATATTATTTTATTAAATTATTCTAGCTACAATCTTAATTAGCTTGATAAGAAAAATGGACAATGCTTTCTTTGAAAATACACAGAGTAATTCAAAATATTTTGTTTAAGTTTGAATATGAACTAATTAAACTAATGAAACATTATGTTAGAGTATAGTAAGAAGAATCTAACACATATATATACTTCCAAAATATGTAGAAGCAATACATGGAATGCAGACATCTTATCCTAACATTAAGAAGTTTATTTTTAAATTTTTACTAGATCTAGATATTAATTCTTGTTTGTAATTTTTACTTATAATTTATTTATTCATTGGTAGGATAAATCTTAAAAACATGAGTTAAGAATTTTAGGGGTGCATTCAATTAAGATTCTACAAGAATTTTTTCGAGTTTAAAAGTTTATGGGTATTTAATATAGATTTTTAAAAATTTATATAATTTTTTTGGTGTTCAATTAGGATTTAAAATTTTTCATAAAATTCCTATGGTATTTAAAAGTTTCTTGATTTTAAAAAATATATATTATTTTATTGATTTAGTAGGATTCTTTATTACTTATATACATGCCTGAACTCTAGATTTCCACATAATTTGTATTGACTTTATATAGAATTAAATACTATAATTACTAAAAATCAGTCAAAATCTTAAAAGTCGGGATTGAATACACCCCTTTAATTTCAAAGACAATCCTGGATATCTTAACAATAAAACTAAATAGGTAAATTCAAAAGTATCTTTTTAAATTGGACTTTTTAACACATACATTGAAAATAAGATCGAAATTGGTAAGTATGATACTACTTAAAAACTTAAAACGACAGATAATTGTGATCAAATTTGTAATGCTAAAACGACACTTATTTTTGATCAGGGAGTATATATACACACTTCCAAACTTTACAAGGTAGGTGAACACTAGGATTTATAGAAGTATATTTTTGAAAACCGTAATAATATTTAATAATAACCTGAATAACATAGAGTAAAAAGAGGATTGTATGTTGGGTCTTCTAAAAACAAAATATTGCGAATATTTTGAACCAAACCCTAAATTATTCCAAAATAATAATTAATGAAGCTAGCTACGTACGTACCAAAAAGTAGCTTTCTCCATGTTGTAAACCATGGAAGCAAAATCCAAAGTCATTGACGTGAACCGGAACTCCGGTTGAGTGAACCAGAATTACGTCTGAACCAAACATTGCTTTAATATCAAATGAACCGGCCGGGATTTGTGTAGCTACTCCATTCACAAACACTGTTATTATTCCCCCACCTGAAATATATAATCAAATAAATGTTATTATTATTTATTAATGGTTATTAATATATGAATTTTGTTTTCAGATTGTAGATAGTGCACAGCATTATAGCTGTTGAAATTGATGCTGAAACAAAAACTGAAACGGCAGCACCAAAAACACTTTATTGTATTCCGTTCACAATTTGGCAGCAAATTGTTTCACTAATTGTGCAGAAAAATTGTAATAGAAATTACCCAGAAGTACTGCTAGGGTTTAAGATAAGAAAAACTTTGAATAACCCAAAAGAGCAAAGTTTATACATAATTGAAAACTATTCGATTCGGCTAAAAGTTGTCGGATAGCCGATCAGATATAAATTAGGGTTCTACCAAAAAATCGTATTCGAATTTTCAGGTATTCGGATCATATTGGTTTTCCCACCAATACTTTACACCAAAAATGCAACAATATTAACAAAAAAAATACTATTAGGGTTTGAGACAAGAAAAAACTTTAAATAACCCAAAAGAGCAAAGTCTATACCCTAATTAAAAATTATCCGATTTAGCTAAAAGTTATTGGATATCCGATCAGAAATAAATTAGGATTCTACTAAAAAAAAATCATATTCGAAATTTCGGATATTCGGCTCGGATCAGTTTGCCCACCAATAGTTTGCACAAAAAATACAAACAAATCTAGCAGGAAAAAAACTGGTAGGGTTTGAGGCAAGAAAATGCTTTGAAGAACCCAAAAGAGCAAAGGTATATTCAGAAACTCAAGAAGGATTATATATATATAATTTAATTCTGATTGCATGCATAAAATGACGAGAAATTATATAAAAAATTAGACTGACCAGAAGATGGGTGATGATGATGAAAGGGCAAAGTAGGGTTGTGATGATCTGAATTAGAAATGGAGGAAATCGAGAAGACACCGCCTGCAATAGCTTCGTTAGAATCAAAGCCGTACAGACACTCGGAAGAAGAAGACGATGTCAGCTGGCATCCTCCACTGTTTAAACTTATAATATTATTGTTATTATTATATTGGAGCGACATAGGAGCGCCACCAGGTGGGGTGTTGGAAATAGCAGATGACGCGGCGGCCTGAAGTTGGCGTTGACGGCGACGAGAACGGGAACGACGGTTTTGGAACCAGTAGAAGACGTTGGCGTCGCCTACTGTGCCGAATTTTTCAAGGAGACGGCGGATACGGATTGTTTCGTCTTTGGAGGGATTTACAGTGCCGCTGTTGAAAATTGATTCTAGGATTAGGATTTGTTCTGGTTTTGGAGTCCATCGAGATCGAGTTTGCTCGGTTGGTGGTTGTGGTGGTGGCGCGGAAGAGGTGGCTTTGGTGGTGGAGTACTGATGAGATTGATCTTCCATGGCTTGAGGGTTTTTGAAGGAGGGTTTAAATGAGGATTTTAAGATGGAGAAAGAAGGGAGAAAAGGAATAGTGAAGTAAAGTATAGAGAGACTAAATTTGGATGGGATTATGTACCTTTATAGGACACTATATGAGTTTGCTTGGCTTGCGGAAATGTGTGAAAATGTGTCTTACATCGATAATATATATGATATAGGGTGAATCTAACATAAAAATTTTAGATAACTCCTTTAATGTTAATTGATTTTAGGATATAACTGAAAGGTTTGTGTAGGTTTACGGTACAAAACTCTCCCCGTATTATTAATTATAATTTAACAACTTGAAAACCCTACCATTCTATTAATATATGGAGTATGTAGGTATTAATTGATTGTTTTTGTTGGCATGCTAAGGGAAACAATGACCTAAAGTTTAAGTTATTGCCTTCAGTTTCTAATATTAAGTTTGATAGTTTGTTCACAAAAGTTTTTAGAGCGTTTGTCTCTCCTTTACTTATCGAGTTATGGTAGTCTTTAATTAAGTTATGGTAGTATTTTTAATGTAACAACACAAACAAATTTATTATTGTGATTTCTTATGTCATAATCGATTGATGATTCACCATAATCAATATTAAATTTATCAAAATTTAGTTTAAAAGAACTTGGTTGGGGTTTTTGGTTGTTTGATTGGGGTTTTTGTTAATTTATTAGGAATGAGTCGTTTATAACTTTTAATATATTTTTATTTCTATTCAAAATTGTTATTTGGCGCGGTTGTAATATGTCTAACCCTTGATCGATTGTGTAGGAAACACGTTTGTTTTCTATTTTCTGTATGAATTGATGTTCAAATTAATGAAAACATATACGGATTTACACGGTTAATTTGTTTAAAATTAATTATGTTCATAGACAAAGATGTATGATGAGGATAAATTCATATTATCGAGTGTCAAATGATCCTAAGATTTCTGTATGATTCGATGTTCAAATGACAAAAAATTGTGAAAGATTTCGATGAGTCAGATATGATATGAATGTCTATTGCACGTCCGAACACATGCACGTTTGTAATTAGGTCTAAGTCCGACATATAAGTTCAACGGAGTGTATCCCAAAATCAATTGATAATAAGAGTAACTCATCTACCTTATATACTAGACCCATTAATCAGGTTAGTTTTATAAGATGTTCAGGTGTATATGATTTTTGACCTATGCTCGTTGTCGTGCACGATCGTGTACGAAGTTCATGGTGCATACATATGAGCTTCTTCTTTTGTGGACGCACAAGCTGGCCTTCGGATAACTCCAAGCTTAAATGCACTCAGCAAATGTGTGAATTCACGAAACATATATGTTAAATATTATCCGATTAATAACCACAAAATCTTATTATATTATGTTGATTCCAACTTCTTTTGTGTTTTATTTAGACAAAATTCGCACAACAATTACCAACAAAAGGTGAATATCAATATAATGTTGTTTGTTCTTACGTGAAAAGTGATGACATTGTTGAATGTGTGAAAATATCCACATCGAATGTATGATAGTATGTGAACCTAAGATATAAGTTTTAGGGATATTTATTGTATTTTCAATTAGTTTTACGATGAAATTCTGAAGAGTTGTGTGGAGGTTCACTTGACGTGCATTCTCTTCACGTCCTATTGTCGATTGAAATTAGAAAGGTATCTTATCGTTCCCTCATTTTACTTGTGGGGACATATTGAGATATGTGTCCCACATCAATTACATAACAAACTCAGTATATAAGATCGGTATGCTACTTCTACTTACTATCGTTGTTTTGGTCATACCACTAGGCTTAGATATTGGAATTAAATCTAACAAATTATACGCATATAGGGCCCGTTTGTTTCCAACTTTGGAAACGGAAACGAAATGGAAACGAATTTAGTCCATATTTATATCCTTATTCATGAAATTGTATGGAATCATTCCTTGTGGTTTAAGGCAAAATGTACTTAATTCCCCATATTTTGTTACCCTATAGGGTATCAAGAGTAATCAAACTCTACTGTCATTACTTCAAACCAAAAGGAATAATTCAAAAAGTTTTCATGAACAAGGGTATACGTATGGATTAGATTCGTTTCCATTCCGTTTTCGATTCCGGAGTTAAAACCAAACGGGTCCATAGTCATATGCCCCGCGACCAAGCCGTTGGACTTTGACACATATCGGTCACTAGATCGCCCACTGTCGAAATTGGAAATGTTATTAGGCCCTTACTTTGAGTTGCAACCAAACGCCACCTAAACCTACGTAGTACATGGTAAAAACACACATGTAAATTCTTTTTGATTCAAACACAAACATACATTACTACACACACCATACAACGTTACAGTATAACATATATCAATTCTAATAAACGTGTATTATTTTATAAAATAAACACGTTAGAATAGTATTAAGTATATTATTAACACATTTCAGCACTATGCTATATAAGTATAGTAATAATTATATATTGTGTGCATATATATGTGTGTATGGGACGACATGACATCTGAATCAGAGGATAGGGTGTTTGGTAATAATATAGTCACCTGGGTTGGACGTACTCTCAAGGGCACATCATAATAACATATCAATTATGAGTATTGACTTCCATTATTAATGTGCTTTCATTCATATACTTTTATTATCTTTTCTAATTTTTTCAGTGTAAAATATACAAATAAGTGCACAAACAATATGAAAGCAGAAATTTTTATAGATTGTTTTGGTTGAAAAATTCTATTCTACAGAAATAAGATTTATTTTTTACTTATTAACAATAATATTTAAATAAATAAAAGTAATAACACTCATAGTAGTTTTTCAATGAATTAAAAAAATACGGTGTGAGACCACATTTTATGAGAATTAAAACGCATTGTGTGGATATTTGGTCATATGACCGTGGGAGTTTTAACTAAATAGGTACAATAACCTCACTTGTAGTGATACGGAATCGGATGTAGTATATTCGGGTATCGAATTTATAAGAACTACGTTTGATTTGATATATACTAATATGGCCAATATCACTAACTATGCCTTTTAGTAATATTGTTCTATTAAGTAGGCTCATAACATAATCTCATTTAGTAAATATATCCCTAATAGAGTAATAATGTAAGTCAATTAGAATGGTAAAACATAGAGGGGTACACAAAATAAAAAGAAATAGAAAAGAGCCTATTTGGCCAAATTCTACTAATATTTAATTATTTTAAGTAATAGAAGGAAGAGGGAAAACCATGTCTTTTGGCAAAACAAAGGTAACGACTGAAATCAATGGTTATTGTAGGCATATGTATGGATGAAAGGTAATCTAAGGAAACATGAATCTCCACTATAATGAATTGAAGTAATATTGCATATATGAGACTCATGAACATTGTAAGTATCTAATATAGCCCTCAATCCAACGGTTCGACAAGTATATGAGAAAACTCTTTAAAAACTTAGATATCCGGAAAAAACAAAAAAAAAAACATTCGTGTTTGGTCAATTGGTTAAAAAATGTACAAAAACCGGAAATTTCTATGATAGATAGAAATCCTCGAAGTAAAATGTAGGATATATTCCTTAAACCAAGTGTTTTTCAATAAATTCAATAAAACAACTCTGCTTGTGCCGACAGGCTCTTTTATCCAAACAAATTAAAAAAGCCACTTCTTTCGAAGGTAAATAAAAGGTGAAAACGAAGTACTTTGAAAATAATCAAAATTATCACAGTTTCAATTCACGGACATATATGCAATATAAATCAAACCATTATATAGATCATCCAATCCTTAGATCATAAGGGAGATTAGTCAGACACAATCAGATATAAAGAAAAGTCAATATATAAAATCATGAATGACATAAACTCATAAATGTTTGGTTTCATTGCAATGAGGCGAACCTTCTGTTTTAAAGCTACTTGACGGCTATGAGACTTAGTGCGAAAGGATAAGAACGAGATGTTGCGTCGCGGCTTGATCTGATTGTCTTTAACCCTAGGGTTGACATATATGCTTATATAGGGGAAAATCTTGGATTTTAGGGTTACACAAAATATTTCTTTTCTAAAGATAAAGATCGATTAGATACGATTTTCGACTTCTGTGTAGCTGAGACGGGGTGGATACGGCATAAAGACGGCTTGGGAAGCCATCTCACAGTCTAGCCCAAGCCATTTCACATTGTCTGGGCATGGACCGGTTTTAGGCTTGATGACGTCGATCAACATACGTAGGAAGTCGTCTCATAAGCCGTTTGGCTAGCGTTGTTGCTTTTAATTTTTGGATCTTGTAATATGAGTGTCTTCAAGAGGACTTTGTGTTGTAGTTCCTCGGTCGTGTAAAGTCTTCTCTTCAGCTTTGACATCAGGGAGGATGGACTTCTGGCACATGTATGTCGTAAATGACTAAAACACAAAAAGGTCAAGGTTATAGCGAAATATGGAAAGAGATTGTTTTCTATACATATACGAGAGAGCAATATATGTGTGAAATGGCATGATTTTAATGCCTATGTGATAACTGATATTACAGTTGACACTCATCGTTACACACAGATGAACTTGTGTGAAGATTGAAATTTGAACATCTAGTTAACCGTTGTGCTACGTCAAACTTAATATTACTACTTCTCATATATTCTCAACTTCTATTTTTTAAAATTAAAATTTTAAAACAACTTATATTTATTTAAGTGGAAAAGTGGAAACAAAAAATATTTATTTCTTCTAAAAATTTAAAACTAACATTGTATATGATTGTTTAAATTAGTAAACATTTTAATTGTATTGATGAATTACAATAACAATATTAATCTAATCATCTAATGTTTCAATCAAATTCCTATAATTTAAAAACATACATTTAATTAAAAAAATTTCAAAATATATAATTAGAAGAATGGGACTTCGAATAAGACGAGTCGGCCATGTGAGTATATAGCTGAAAGGCTGAAGCTTTATGATATCTGTTTCTTTTAGCTAATCATCATATCATATGCACCTCTACTACATATTTCCGTCATTTGGGCAATTTACATTTTTTTCAAATTATATTTGTGATTATTTAAACGTTATACAAGTGTGAAACTAGTTTGAATTAATTTATATTTAAAAAAAAACTCATTATTAGCTTCTTATGTTTAAAATATTTGGAAAATTATGGTCGATGTTCGTCCATCCCTGACAAGCTCTATTCACTTTATGTAGGCAAAGTATTTGGTCCACTAGAATGGATGCATATGTAGAATACCCAAAAGAATCTAATCATTTGGTGTACACCAAACTACATGTGTTATACTCCTAAGTTCACTTTCAAAATGATTTAATTAGTATTATACTGAAACTTAGGTTAATATTTAAACTGAATAATTTAAAGGCTTCCCCAATGTTAAGCAAAGATGTAAATTTGGTAAAGATGTCTAAACGGTCCGATCTGGTCTGGACTGGACCGTGCCAGACCGTTCACTACTTGTGTGAAATGGTCCATGGACCGGACCGTTACGGTCTACCACGGTCCGGTCCAATACGGTCTGGTCTGGTCCGAATTTGGACTGGGTCGGATGCTCTTCCATTTAAAAATATTTAAAGTGTAAAAAATCCGGTTCGGACCGGATCGGAACGGTTCAGGATCGAACCAGACCGTAATATCTTGGACCGGATCGAATTTTTAAAATTACGGTCCAGGACTGGACCAGACCGTAATTTCCGGTCAGGTCTGATTTTCCGAACCGGTCTGATAGTGTGCAACCCTAAAACTTGGCCAATTCATTTGCCACTAAATTTGCACCACGTGGAATAAAACTAGGTTGGATAGAGCTAAAGTTGGACGTTAACTAAATAAGAAGTAATGTTTGGTTGAATAAACGAGTTTGAGTCGAAGTCGAGGATATTATTAGTGTTTGTATATTAGATTTAATGACGTGGAGGGATACATCTTAGGTAAGTCTACACACAAGTACATAAGTTAGGTTTTCATCCTAAAATCTCGGTGGTGATACGAGAAGTAATCCTTAGACTTATATGTTTAGACTCGAATATCATGTATATTCAATATGGCACAAATATATTCATACATCTCAACAAATATAACTACCTTACTGAACATTGAATCATCTTTAGGGTTGTTCTTATGATCGCAAATTGAGCCAAAAGTTAACTAGTCGAGCTTAGAAAATTTATTCATATTTGCATTGACTTTCAAAACAATGAGCTATGTTGGAGATAAGTTTTCACATCTAAAGTGGAGACATTTTGAGCCTAATATATAACGTTGGTGGACTAGTCCTTCTATTTTCAATTGGCTTTAGGATGAACCTTGTTGGGTGTAATACCCGGAAATTTTATTCCGTTTAATTCTGTAACAAATCGGATTTCGATCTTTTGATCCTTAGTTGTCTATGTAGTTTGACACAATATCTCAGAATTTTATCATTTTATGTAATATCACTTCACATAAAATGATAAGATTTTATTAATTTATAACATGACTTGTCTTTGACAAAGTCATGACGTCTTAGTGACGAGACCAAGACGAGCCCAAGACGAGGTCAAGACGAGATCAAGACGAGACTATGACGAGTTATGACGAGACCATGACAATCTCGTGACAAGGACATGCATGGGCTTGACAAAGCCATGACACAATTTGACAACGTCTTGACAAAACCTTCAGCCCACTTCTTCTACCTTGTTTCAGCCCATTGATTATTTTTTTGGATTCAATTGGCAGCCTTAACATGTCTCCTTGCTGGCGGATGGATGCAGCCCATGTTTTCCCTTGTAGCCCAGCCCAATTCTGTTACTTTGCCTCAGCCCACACCAGGAAGAAGACTGGTTGACACCCTTGAGCAAGCCCACACGTGAAGTCCTCAATCAACCGTTCGCACTTCTGGACGTCCGCCTGAATTGTTGTCCATCTTCAACGAGAGTTACGGGACATCTCTCCTCCTCTCCGCCTTCACGCCCAGTCTACGCAGATCCCTTGCATCCTAATCACCACCATCGATCTATAGAAGCACGCCCAGTCTACGCAGATCCCTTGCATCTACAGAACCACGTCCAGTCTGTTGTGCGAGATTGACGATTTTCGTCCTTCTATATGAGATCCCTTGCATCCTCCCTTCCTGAGCACACGAATCCTCTTCACTCTTCAGCCTTCTGGTACAAACCAGCACAAACCGACACCACCCTTGCTGCTTGGAAGATCTTCACGCAACCAACATCTCCTTCTCTTCTGTACAAGGCATCCCGCTTAAGCCTTCCCTGAGCATGCCAGACTTCTCGCTCATTAACCTTCTGACACCACCATCTGTTGCCTGAGAGATTGCCACACTACAAGCATCCACCTCCCTCTTATGCAAGATCGTTCTCCCCTTCGCTAGTCAGACAACAGACTAAGAGGTGAGCCATCTGTCCTCCTCTAGTTCCCTCTTCTAGCCTCGAGTTTTGATGCCTATGTGCTGCAGGAGACCAGGATCTGCATCCGCATAGATCACCAACCAGAAGTGCTGCCCTTTTGTAACCCCTATGCAGCAACTCTCTCGCAATCCTACAAGAACCAGGTGAGAATTAAGCCTTCCTTTTCTCTAGCTGTGTGTGCAGAAGTTTATCTAACTTTGAGTTATGGCCATCCCAGGAATCGAACTTGAGACCTATAGCCATTCTGGACCTTACCTTGGACGCTGCAGGTGAGACTCGAACCTGAGACCTTCTGCACTATTAGTTTTGAATGTCCAAAAACAATGATGAGCAAGCATGTTTGAACCTCTCTTTCAATATCTTAGACATGAAATCTACCGTTCAATTTTTAGTATGTTATAGGTTGATATGCATAGAATGATGTATTAAAATTTGGAACTTATCCAATGGTTAGATTTAGAGTTATAGAGACTCAAAGCTGACTAGTGGTGCAGATTGAAAACCTGCTCAAATTTGACTAAGGAATGTGAGTTGGGAACCAACTTTGGAGAATTCTGTAGAGATGATTGTTGGGAATTTTGGAGAGATCTCTACCCCTATGGTTAGTATGCATGACATAGATATCCCTGAGAATTATTTCGGAATTTTTTATATTTTTATTCGAACTTTATATCTGGGGCCAAAGTCGGATCCTAGTGACCTTTTCGAGTAGGTTAAGAAAACATGTAATGTTCTAGTCTTGACCTAAACTCAACTTTAAGAGTTAGAATATGATAGTTAGTCCCAAGTAAGGATTTATGTACATATTACGAGATTTTTAGAAGATTCAGGACCAAGGGTAAAATGGTCATTTTACCTTAGACGTGTATATTAGTAATTTTCTCTGCTGATAGGATCTTGCATCTTATAAGTCCTAGACTTCTAAGAATATGGGAAATGTGTTGATCCACTTGCCTCCTTTGACAGGCAACCGAGTTTCTACAGTTACATATTGAGTTGTGATTAAGAGAGTCGAGATCTACTTCAGGTAAGTCCTTTGGGCTTACTTAGCTAGCTGTTAGATATGAGTGTGAATGATGATAGTGGTGTTCGAACGATGTGTGTACTAGTGTATTTCATAGTAATCATCAACCGACTTACATATCTGGCCTAAGAGTAACGGGCGGTAGCATTCTGCTCAGTTAGCCCGAGGACGTTGGGGGTTTCTTTCGGGACTAGTCCATACTTGGTTTGCGGGGACGCCACCGGTGGAGGTGTGTCAAACCATCACCAGTTGGATAAGGAACGGGGGCGAGAATCTTAAGATTTCTCGTGCTACAACTTTTAAACCGGATAAAGTGAATCACATAAGTTGTCAGATAATAACCGGATTGTGTGCCAGCATGTTGAGTGTTTACATTCTTCTTCCGTGTGTTTGTGATATTCATCTTCCTACTTATATTTGATTAGTTAGCTAACGGTTTATCCGTGTTGTAGACTTTGTAGAGATAAACAGTTGTAGAGAGATTCGGGACGGATGGTCAGCCGGGTCCACGTACTCATTAGATGGGGACGGGGGAGTCTTCCATACAGCATGCATGTTATGTATCTATATATATGTTTGTAAGGCTGTCACATGTGTACATTCATACCATAAAAATTTTATGTTTTGGAAATTGTTTTAAATACATTTGTGCCTTGTTGTAAGATCCTAGTAAAGTTGTCGTTAAAACAAGGTCGGGACCCATTGTGAGGTCCTAACCAGTAGCTCCCCGAGTTCTAAGAACTTGGGGTGTTACATTGGGCTTATGTGTTAGGCGTAGGTCTAACTATGTGTGCGATCGTGCACATGACCCCCACTCTAATACCGTGAAAGTATATAAATGTACTTTTAAATTTAAAATGGGTAATATCTTGGAAAGGATGATACCCACATTTAATTTAAGGAATCAAGTTCTTCTTTAGAGTTGGAATGAGTAATTCCATGAAATCATTTTCATTCCGATTTCAAGTCTTACCAAACACGGGTATGAATATGACTAATTCGATTCCGGTTCTTGATTCAATGAAAATTGTACCAAACGAGCCCCCAAGTGCGTTCAGTAGAAGGAGATTATGGGGATTACTCGAAAACCTACTTGTCATTATCGATATCTATTTAATCAATGAACATCCGTGTTATTATGTTGATTAATATTTATTATTAATTCTTTACCATAATAGGATTATTTACGTTGTTCAATATGAAACGTTCATCTTATAATTCAACGTCTCTTAGAGGTTCTCATTCCTTAACGTAAGAACAACAATAATTAACGATTTGTTATGAGATCTATGCATTTAATACGATCATCATCTATAAAAAAAATAATTTGAGTTGGTTGAGCAAAAAAATCTTATTTGCTCATGTTCATCCATTATTAATCATTTATACGTGATTATTGTAGAACTCGATCATCACACCATCATAAACATAATGTTCACAGTGCTCGTTTTTGGGTTTACATTCGTTCTTGTTTTTTCTCATCCACATTGTGCATGAACGCTCGTGTTCATAAAATAAATGACTAATCAATCGTGTACATATCTTTATTAACTACTTATGTGATTGAATGCTCGTGTTCAATAAATTTAACTCAAAAACCTATTTACATCGATTTCGTGAGTTTTTAATTGAACATGAGAAACTTAACGTTCATGTGTATTAGTGTGATATTAATAAGGTAATAAATCATTTAAGGAACTAACATTATCATTCAAAGTTAAAAGAAAACTATATTAATGTGATTAATTTTTTAAAAAAATTGGTATAAATTGTCTCCTTATCACAACCGTTGTTTTTTGTTCATCCAACGTTTGAGTTAGATTCTTATTCCTTTCCGGAGAAAACCATTTTTACGGAGAGGAATGAGATCCTCTAAGAGCCGTTAGATTATTAGGTGAATGGTCGTGATCAATACACTAGTATGATAAGTATTAATTTGATTCACGATTGGAATATTTCACATTAATGCTTTAGGAAAGAAGCGTAATTTTATGTTTCCATGAACACGACTTCCAAGCCTATCACACGACACATTCACGTTCAAGAAATAATAACAAACCACGTTCATGAACATATGTTTCAGTGCTCGTGTTTGACATGTTCATGAAAATCCTGTAATTTTGTAGGCAATATCTTCGTTCATGAACATAATGTGCATATTAGAATCAGACTCAAACAAGTGACACACTCATAAACATATGTTTCAGTTCTCGTGTTTGATGAATAACACGTTCATAGACACTACCAATGAATATTACATAGCAAACGACACTAACAATGACACGTGCAAGCGAACACAATATAAATAACACGTCCATCTCTTTCTCGTGTTCTCTCATTCTTCTTTGTTTCTTCTCGGCGTGTTTGCTAGCCGATAACGAAGGTTTTGAAAGAATTAATGATATGCTATTATTGGTAATTGACGAAATATTTACCACACGGGCACAAGAAATGATATATTGTACAAGGAAGGTTTTTTAGGGATAAAGCATTGAAACACGGTGGATCTTAGCCGTTAAATAACTTAAATTAGAGAGTACCTCTCACAAATGAATTTACTAAAACAACAGACCATCTGGGAACTGGATCACGGACGTCCTAGTCTTTGGGCTGCGTGGGTCAAATCGAACATCCTAAAACAACAGACCATCTGGTCCTACCCTGCAAACTATAAGCATAGCCATGTTTGGTGCTCGATCATCAAGTTACGGAATGAAATCCTCGAATCCCACAGTGCTGCTTCCTTCGCCAATTCCACAACAAGGCCGGACGGCTCCTTTTCCGCTTCCGCTGCATACAGCCTTCTGAGACAACCCCCCCCCCCCCCCAAACTTCTTGCCTTACCAGTACGGGATCATCTGGAAGGGTCTGAATATTCCGAAGTGCAGCTTCATTACGTGGATTGCTAGCCACAACCGTCTTCCTACCCTCTCAAAGCTCAAAGACTGGAATCTGATCCAAGATAACACGTGCAAGCTTTGTGGCTCTCACCCGGAAGATGAATTTCATCTCATCCTTTACTACAACTTCTCAACGGTCGCTCTCGATATCATCTCCCGGTGGACCCGGTTACCCGCCCCCTACCCATACAGTAACAACTTATGGGCCTGGCTCGCGTCTCTCCGTCCCCGGAAAAATGATCTTCTTGCACAAGTACGCATCTCCTCGATCACATCCTACATCTACTTTGTATGGCAGGCCCGAAACGAACTCATCTTCAACAATCGGATCATCTCCCCATCTACCTGCGCGCGAAACGCCATCCTTGCTTCAAAGAATTTCGCCTCTAGTCACTGGAAGGACAGGTCACAAAATTCCCTCCTGTGGGCTAAGACTTTAGGCATCCATCTTACCTGTACCGTCGGTTCCTCCTCAACGAGCTTGTAATGGTCTAAGCTGACCCTTTTTGCTCTTGTTTGGTCTAGTTGACCCTCTGTAAATCCTTTCTGGTATACAAATTAAATTTTCAAAAAAAAAAAAATGAATTTACTCTGTTTACAATGTAAATGAACTATTATGTGGCAATGAACTCAAATTTATAGTACGAAACTTTAATCATCGTTTACAAATTATTATGGATGAGTTTTAGTGTTTTACTTAGGGGTGGACATAAATCCCGGTTAATCCCGTCCCGCCCCGATCCCGCCTCAATCCCGGCGGGATTTGAAGAAAAAATGTGTATCACGTCCCGTGAAAAATTTGCGGGATGGGACGCGGGACGAAAACTTTTCATCCCGGTTAATCCCGTCCCGCATATATATATATAAATAATATTTTTATATTTTTAAAAATATTATATATATATATATATAATATACATAAATTATAATTTTAAGTTATAATTTTAAAATTTTATTTTTATAAATATTTTTATATTTTTAAAATTATTAGATCACTTATTCAATCATTCTTTGTAACATGTAATAATACTCCTTAAAGCACAAAGAAAGAGAGCAACATTCCACCTTAAACTCCAAAAGTGACAAGCACAGAGAATGTTATTCCTATTGTAGTATTGTTGTGATCGATAATTAAATTAATGTTATCTTTTGTTAAGTATGAGTTGTTATTTTTTGAATGTGAATCGGTAAGACACTTTGATGTAACTTGTATTTGTTTTGAATGTATTAAGTATTAACTACAAATGTAGGCATCTTGAATCGATACTTTGGTATCGAGTTTTTTTTTCCGATCATTTTTATCTTTAAACATGAGAGAAAGCAAGTACAAATATTGAATATAATTCTCGTGGGATTCGTCCCGTCCCGTTCCGCCCACAAGAGATAAGTCCCCTACGGGACGAAAAAAAATGTCCTAAATCCCGTCCCGCTAATAACTTGCGAGACGGGACGCGGGACGACCCCCGTCCCATCTCATGTCCACCCCTAGTTTTACTTATTGATTTTGACTTAACATACGAAATAAAACATGCAAAATAATTGAAAATCCTGCCCCCAGAAAACGTCACGACTCTAACAAGATCCCTCTCTCATATGCAATACTCATGTTCACTTCTTTAAAATGAGTTCAATTTTTTTTTTGATACATAGTTTAAAAAAATTAGGCAGATTAATTTCTAAAAACTAATCGGCCTAAAGCATCCTTGTGGATGAGGTCTCGAACATCATAGGAAATCGCATTGACGTCCAACTTGACCAAGTGTCCGTGCATTGCAATTGTAACACCCCAAATTTTTGAGAATTCGGGGAGCTACTGGTTAGGACCTCACAATGGGTCCCGACCTTAGTTTGACAACAATTTCACTAGGATCTTACAACAAGGCACAAAAGTATTTAAAACATTTGAAAACTTTAAACAATATATACATGAAGAATATATATCAGTCTTACAAAGTAAAGGTACCAAAACGACACATATGAAGAACAAAAGACATCCCCGTCCCCAACTAAATGAGTACGTGGACCCGGCTGACCATTCCATCCGGATCTCTCTACAACTGTATTAACGTGCAAGACATCTACAAGCGGTATAAAAACCGTTAGCTAACATTCTATGCATAAGTATAAAGGTAAAAGCACAAACACACAACATACACAATCAACATGCAACACTCAATCCTTTTATTATCTTTAATTAGGTGATAGGTCATTACTAATGATACTTATTTTGTGACACGAGGGATTCCCAAACCTCGCCTCTGTCCCCGTTTACCAACGCGGAATGGTACTAATGCATCTGACCGTCTACAGGACTGGGCTGGTCGCAGGGAACCTCCTAGACTCTCGCAAGAGCTAGGCAGATGATGTCACGACCCGTTATCATACACTTGGGTCAATTACATAAATAATAAAGTCGGCCTAATCCGGTTTCGTTGTTTATCATAACTAACAAACACCACTCATACACATTACACTCATACAAGAAGCCAGCTAAGTAAGTCCGTGGACTTACCAGAATCAAATCTCGACTCTTCTTAGTCACAACTCAATCGGTAATTGTAAGAATTCAGTAGCCTGTCAAAGGAGGCAAGTGTGTCAGCACACTTTCTAGGTAATTAGAAGTCTAAGACTTCTAAGGTAGTAGATCCTATTAGAACAGAATTTAATACAGTACAAATTTATGATAAAATGACTATTTTACCCTTGGTCCCGGAACTTCCAAAAAAAACCCGGAATACGTACTTAAATTCTTATTTGATGCTAACTAACCATATTCTACTCCCTAGGATGATTTTAGGTAACAACTAGAGAAACTACCCACTTTTCTATTTCCCGAAAAGTCACTAAGGTCCAACTACAGCTTCAAATATGAAATTAAAATAAATTTATAAAAATTCTAAAATAAATCTCTAAATTATCTATGATATCTAATCTACTCATAGGAGAAAGAATTTCCCAAAACTGTTCAACTATCCCTTCTACAAAACTCCTTAAAGTTGGCTACTACACTACAATGTTCCTATACTTAGTCAAAAATCAATACTGGAAAAACAGCCCAAGGTCTCTACTTTGGGACGCCATAACTCTTAAACTGCAACTCGGATTCCTCTCAAATTTCAGTATGTTCTACTATGAAATCTTATCTATAATATATCCAAAATTCATCAGCAAAGGAGATCAAAAGCTTATTTAAAACTATCTCAGAAAACTGCATCACAAGCACCTTTCCTCAACACTTAGAAATTTCAGCATAATAGAAAAAAACTGCTTACGATCCAATCTTTGAAAAATCATAAATCCCAAACCACTCGCTGGATTCCTCCCAAATTTTGATATGTTCTACAACAATATGTCAAATATATCATATCCAAAATTCAAGCCCACGGAAATCAAGAGTTTATTCAAAATCATCTCATAATACAGCGCCACCTACTTTTTTTCCCAACACAAAGCACATTTATAAAAACTGCATGAGGCGTCAACTTTGGAACATCATAACTTTCAAACCGTAACTCCGATTCTTCCCAAATTTTAGTATAATCTACAATGTACTACTGACTACAATATATCCAATATTCGGTAGCAAAGGAGGAGTATAACTTACTCAAATCTGGACCTGAAGTTGACTGCTCGTCACTTCCGAAAACTCAGAAAACTGAGAGATGTAACAGCTCTCTGAAGTTGCTCCTTTGGCTGAAATGTATGGGTTTAAAGATGGTTTAGAGGCACCCATTGACACATAAACATGGAGGGGAAGGTAACCAAAAGAGGTATGGGTCTTACTCGATTCTAGGGTTGATTGTATGCAAAACCAAGTTCTGGAGACGAATAGCCTGTGCAGAAGCGATTCCTGGAGGCAGCTGAGCGTGTACAGAAGATTGGGCGTTTGCTGGCAGTTTGCACTGGCTGGGATGTGAAGAAGGGAGCCAACCAAAGTTCTGTTATTGAGGATCTCGGTTTTCTGTCAAGATGGGAGCAACGTAAACAGGTGTCACTCACCCCTAGTTAGGCTGCGAGATTGAGAGTGGTGGACGATTGTCTGCTATGAGAGAGAGACGATCTGTTGCAATGAAGAAGCAATCCGTTGCAGAAGGAACGGGTGTGAAGAGAGCGCTGAATGTGGGCGTGAATAAGGAACGTGAAGGTCCTTGGTTCTTCTCTCTTCTGGCGTGAAAACAAGAGCTGTTACAACGATTCTCTTGCCCTATTTACGTAGTTGTTACGTGAGGAGCTGGGAGGTTAATCCGGCTGTTGAAGTTGCGCTGTTCTTGGGCTGGTGCGATCAATTCTTGGGCTGGAGGCAAGGAAGGTTGCAGCTGGCATGTAGTAAGGGGTTGGGCTGCAATAAAACAAGAGAGAAAGTGGATTGAAGTTGTAAAAACAAAAGGTGGGCTGAGTTGTCAAAACTTGTCAAAACTCGTCATGGCTTTGTCGAGCCCATGCATGACCTTGTCACAAAGTTGTCGAGCTTCGTCATGACCTCGTCTCAGCTTTGTCATGGTCTCGTCACAGCTTTGTCATGGTCTCGTCAAAAGTCGTCGTTAAGGATTAATTATAAGAATTAGGATTTGATATAATTCTATCATTTTATGTGAATTAAATTCTACATAAAATGATAAATAATTATAAGAATTAGGGTTTGATATAATTCTATCATTTTATGTGAATTAAATTCTACATAAAATGATAAAATTTGTGAAGAAAGAAATACTAGATAGAATGGGAACCGTCAACGACTCGAAGTCCGATTTGATTCGGAATTAAACAGAATAAAAATTCCGGATATTACAGCAATCTTGTCCGCAACCGTGTTGATTTCCCTATAGATATGCTGAATGTTGGAGTATGAGAATCATGAGATTATGTTTATAATATCGTTGATAATCGTGTCCAACTCCCATGGTGGCTTCCAGATACATTTAATCGAATTGATAAGAATCAGGTTATCTCCTTCAATCTCGATAGACGGAAAACCACACTTTTTTGCCTTTTGTAGGCCCAATCGTAAATCAATAGCCTCTGCTTCCAAAACGGATTCAACGTTACATGTACCACTTCCCACAACAATAGGAATGACACAGTGGTCTCTGATGATAAATCCGAAAGAGAATTGATTTGCAGCGATTTGAGATGCACCAAAATTCAGGTTTTTTGTTTCCTTCTTCCGGTCGTATCCATCTTTAAGTTTTTCTTTTTTCTTCTCTTTTTTTATTCACTGTGTTATTATTGTTCTGATTCTTATTAGCTTGATCCCCCATGTTCCACCGGAAGACTACTAAAAAGTTGAAAAACGAGCTCAATTTTAGTTAAGCTTAAGTTCTAATTGATTTTTTTTATAAAAAAAAACTGATTAAAGATTGGGCCATTGGGCCGTCAAATGTTAAGAAACATTTCGGCAGTTGGACCGGCCTCTATATTGGATCAACCTGAAACACGTTTAGTGACTATTTTAGATATCAGTCGTTATTTTATTTTTGTAAATATTTAAAATAGAAACTCTTTTTTTAATTTACATATATATAAAAAAAATTGTTTCTTTATTTAACACATTTTAATTTTTTTTAAACAAAAACGAACACATATTAATTCAGATCAAGGGAAGCCAAGAGGAGAATATCGGTATTAATTTTAATGATACCCTCCGCCAGTAGGGGTGTTATACGAGCCGAACGAGCCGAGTCTTAGCATGATCTACCTCGGCTATTTTATAAACAAACCGAGCCCAATCCGAGCTTTTGACGAGTGGAGCCCGAGTAGCTCGTCAAAAATAATGCTCATATAGTGTTATTTTAGCCAAACAAGCCAAACTTTACCCGAACGAGCCGAACATTGCATGCTCAAGCCCGAGCTCGAGTAGATACGAGACGATCAAACCGAGGTTTTAACGAGCCGATCCCGAAAAGCTTTTCGCATGTATCAGCCCTATAGGCCGGCTTTCTCCATCGACATTAATTTTAACACGTTTTTATAATTTTTCAATAATTTTGCACTTACTATTTTCTTCTATTAATTTAATTTTGTTTCCTAACATTTTGTTATATATACAAATTGTTTATGGAAGTTGGGAAAATAAATTTGTGGTATAGTTAGTTTATTTTTGTACCCCATGAGTCGGTTTATTTTTTAACAACGTATGTTCTGTTTGGCTTAAAATCGATTTCTGATAAAATATAACCTGAAGACCGAACCTATAAAATTCGGCTTTGGTAAACAGATCTAAAAGTAAATTTACCAAGTATCACATCCGAAAAATTAATATAAAATAATAAAGAAAATGACATGCATATAGATAAACATTTAAAAAAAGTTACAAATCCACCAATTAAATAGAAAAAAAACTAAAATTATTATACCAAAAATAATAAATTGATTCAATTAATTCCTCATATATGAACTCGAGTAACTTGACTTATTAAAGATACTTAAGTTTCGCCTAGAGGGTTATGCGGGAGTAAGAGGGGAGGGCAGGAGAGAATAAGTGTTATTGTGAGTAGTGTCAAAAACAACATAAGCTTCGGGAGTAACAAACCACAACGATCGAGAGGTTGACTAGTGAATGGACAATTATTCAAGCGTATTCGTGTGAATTCGTAAAGTTGCAACGTAATATACGAAAATTTGGGTGTATGAGATTAATGTATCTTGATTGATATAGATCCTGAAATTGAGAAGAAGTGAAGGACTAAAGGGCTTAAATTTACTCACGCTAAAAACGTTGGCGAAAAAAGAGTAATAGAAAGTTGAAAGATATACTAGGTTAAAAGATTTTTTTTTTTTTTTGATGAAAACACTACACTTATATTAAACCCTGATCAAATCTTGTTTAACAATATCCAGCAAAGAAAGAGGAAAACTAGAACAATCAAAACAAACCATAGCATTGTCTGGTTTGACATTTGCAAGGAAGTGAGCAGCCATATTGGCTTCTCTCCTCAGAAACCTCCAAGAGACCCGTGTAAACTGGCTTGCTAAAGCTCGAATGTGGTCCAGCACATCCCCAAGCTGACCCTTCGCACCCACCTAATTATTGATCTTCGCTATAAAGCTTGAGCAATCTGACTCTATCTCAACATGATCCATTCCAACATCCACCGCCAGTTCCATTGCCCATAAAATGCTCATGCCTTCTGCCAATTCGATCGAAGGTATCCCAATGGTCATTTTTGCCGCTACCAGATAGGGGCTACCATTACCATCCCTCGCAATGATCCCCAACCCACATCCTCGATCGTTATCCAGCGATGCATCGCAATTAATCTTGATAAAGTCCACCGATGGTTTCACCCACCTTGTAAGTGATGGTGTCGACGTAGGCATGCTGGTGTGAGTTGTTCTGGACTTAATGAAACCAGCCAAGTAGTCCCTCGCTTGTTCAACAATTCGGCCTGCATGAATGTTGCATACTCCCTCAAATACCCTCTTGTTTCTACTTGTCCATGCAGCATCCACCATCACCGCCCATAATTGCATCTCTTCCTTAGTATTGGGATTCATGATTCGTTCTAGCCAGTCCCTAAATGAACAGCACCCATCACCTAATCCAGCCAGCTCCGGAACACACTCCCAGATGCAATTCACCGCAAGACACTCATACGTATGCATGATGGTCCCCTGTCCTCCACACGCATCGCACGAACTATCGATAGTCACCCTTCGGTGGCAAAGCCGGTCTTTACACGGGATTATTCCCCTGGCGGCCCTCCACAATAAAGACTTAACCCGCGGGATGATATCAAGACCCCAAAGCTTCTTCCAAAATCTTCTCACCAGATCAACCGACGACCCTCCAGCGCCACCCTCTGAAACTAGCATGCCTTGAAGACAAGCATGATAAGCCGATTTAACCGTGAACTGCCCATCCTTGGTATGGGTCCAACACAAATCATCCGACATAGATGCATCAATCAAAGGTATTTGCAAAATAATTTACTTATCTACCACATAAAACAGATCGCGAATTACGTCTTCTCGCTAGGCCCCATCATTCCAGTTGATCAGATCAAGCACCCGTAGCTATTGTAGCTCCGAAGGCGCCAGAGTGATCACCTTTTAGCTGATCGGCCTAGCTAGGAATCCACTGGTGTTTCCAAACGTAAACGTCAACACCATTTCCAACCGACCATATTAGCCCCTCATCTAGCAGTTGCTTCCCTTTCATCTAACTCCTCCATGTATAGCCAGGCCAGAAGCCAATGTTAGCCTCAAGAATAGAACATCGAGGAAAATACCGTGCCTTAAGCCTCCGAGCAATAAGAGAGTCCGGTTCTTGCAATATCCTCCAACATTGTTTCGCTAAGAGAGCCACATTGAAACACTTCAAATCTCGAAACCCCATGCCACCCTTATCTTTGCCAAACAAAGTCGTTTCCAACTTAGCTAGTGGATCTTCCTATTTTCACTATTGTCACCCCACCAGAAAGTACCCATAACATTTTCAATATCATGACACACATAATCGGGCATAAGGAAGCAGGACATAGTATACATAGGCATAGCTTGAGCAATTGATTTCAACATTACCTCCTTACCGGCTCTACTAAGGGACTTTTCTTTCCATCCTTTAAGTTTTTTCCAAATTATGTCCCTAACATTAGCAAAGTAGCCTTTTTTGATCGGCCCACCACTGTCGGTAGCCCAAGATATTTCTGGTGATTAGCCACTTCCCGCACTCCACAAGAGTTATGAATAATTTCCCTCACCTCCCTAGTCCCATTTGTACTAAACGACAATTCTGACTTTGCAAAGTTAACTTGTTGACCCGAAGCCGCTCCATAGACATGGAGAATATTAACAATTTCATCACTTTGTTGACAAGACGCCTTTGCAAAAATAACACTATCATCAGCAAAGAAAAAATGAGACACTCGCGGAGTAGATCTTGCTATTCGAACTCCTAGAAGTCTTCCAGCAGCCTCACTATGTTTAATCATAGCAGATAAACACTCAGCACAAAATAAAAACAAGTAGGGTGAAAGGGGGTCACCTTGTCTGAGCCCTCTTGAAGGCCGAAAAGTCTGGGTCGGCATGCCTTCAAAAAGGACCGAGAATGACACCGTAGTCACACAATTCATAATAAGCGCCACCCAACGATCATCGAACCCAAACTTCCGCATGCTATGCTCCAGAAAAGACCATTCGACCCGATCATATGCCTTGGCCATGTCCAATTTTAATGCCATATACCCCTCCTTACCTTGCTTAGTCTACATGTGATGGAAAATTTCGAAAGCCACCAAGACATTATCAGTGATCATTCTTCCTGGGACAAAGGCACTTGGTGTAGGCGAAATCACCTTATGCAAAAACTTCTTTAACCTGTTGGCCAACACTTTAGACACAAGCTTATAGATCACATTACAAAGGCTTATTGGCCGTAAATCCTTCATTCGAGAAGGGGAGGTAACCTTTGGAATTAAGGAGATAAAAGTATGATTAAACTAATCAGGGAACGGAGAACCATTAAGAACGTCAAGAACTAAGGAAGATACCCCTGGACCAACCAGTTGCTAGTGTTGTTGAAGGTATAACAAATTAGGTTACAAGATTTGGAGACGCGTACATGAAGATGAAGGTATAACAAGGTTAAATGTTTGGAGTACTAATATAGGTATACATATATACTCAATCAAACTCGGGGAAAAAAATTGGTTACAAACCGAATCAATAAACAATAAATCTCGGAATGCAATTTGAACCACTTAAAAACGATTTAGATTTGATTTTGGACCAAGTTTGAGATTCAGTTTTATAAACCGAAATGATATTGCTCAACCCTAATGGAAGTTTTAAACTGCTGTTGATCATTAATTAATCTTGCACTCAACCCGCACATATCTTTGTCCGCATTGAGACCAACCGTATTATAAAAGAAAAAAAATATCACAAGAATCATAAACTACTATCTATAAATAAAAAACAATTCAAAATAATACCAACAATCAACATCGAACCCAAAATAACATCAACTTTGAAAATTACTACGATATATACTACAATGTAATAACAAAAAATAATATGTCTTATTTTTCCGGCAAAAATATTAACTCCGACGATTACATGGCAACCGGAATCATAAATTTTATAAAAAAGTAATTATGGGATGTGGATTTTATTTTTATAACTCAAGTTAATATCATTAAGTTTGTTGAAAAATCTAAATTAAAATTATTTAAAATAATATTTTTGTAACTAATTTTTAAATATTTTTTGTAAAAAAGTATTTTATTTAAAAAAATTTTGTAAAAAATATTTTTTTAAAATAAATAAAAAAAAATTGTTAAAAGGTTCTGTTATAATTTTAAAAAAATTTATTTTTCTTATGAATTTTATTTAAACTTTTTTTGGAAGTTTTGTAATTTTTATATATTTTAACTGATTTTTAAATTAAAAACATTGATTTTTTTAAATTATTTGTTTACATTAAAAATTAGTTAAGTATATACAATTTGAAAAATTCCCCAAAATATTTTTTAAAATTCACAAGAAAAAAAATTATTTTAAACAAAAAATATATATATATATATTTTAAAATTTTAGTTTAAAAAATATAGTTATAAAAATAAATTTTAAAAAACTAATTTATATTTTTTAACATTTTTATTTATTAACTTGATTTTAAAAAAAAATTTACATTACACAATTAAATCTATTTTTTGATGACATGTATGATTATGGTTGTCACATTATCGTCGGAGTTAGGATTTTATAAAAAATGTAAGACATTATTTTTTATAAATACGTTGTAGTTTGTATCGATCATAATACATTTTTAAACTTGGTGTTATGTTGGATTCAGAATTTATAGTTGGTATTATTTTAAGGGTCCGTTTGGTTCCAACTATGGAAACGGAAACGGAATGGAAACGAATTTAGTCCATATGTATATCATTATTCATGAAATTTTATGGAATCATTCCTTGTGGTTTAATCAAAATGCACTTGATTTCTCACATTAAAAGTAATCAAACTCTCCTCCAATTACTTGAAACTACAAGGAATGATTTCAAAAACTTTCATGAATAAGGGTATACGTATGGACTAGATTCGTTTCCATTTCGTTTCCGTTTTCGGAGTTAAAATCAAATGGGCCCTAAATATTTTAAAAATAAATATAACTGATAATATTAATAGGCGGACGGGTGTAATAAACTATAAAGGTATTAACCCGAACCCGTTGTATCCAAGACTTTGTGGAGCCCACTTGCACATTAAAAGGTCAAAATTTACTCATAAGCCCAGCGCTCACACCTCATCTCTTCCGTCAGATTTTTGTCCTTCTTCCATTCGTCGTCCATCCACTGGTCATCCTCCTAATCTACGGTGTAGATCACATTAGCACACGATTCCTTTCCGTGGACCTCCCTGCACGGAATATAACTTTAGCCCACGCGCTCATGGATTCTTCTGTGGGAAACTGTTCGTTATTTAACCATATATACCCACTAAATTTGAAACTATAAAACTTCCCCTTATATACACCATATTCACCAAAAACCGCCCCTGTATGCGAAATCTTAACAAATCGCCACCCTCGATTCGTTCATCCCTTGCCGCCGCGAGAATGCATTGCCCCTCGCCGCCGCTGGTTTGTGCGCCTCCGATACAATCGATTGTATACCCTATTATAAAGTTTTTAACCTTGCATTGCATGTCGATTTTGCGACTGGTTTTATGCTCTGTAGATTTCAGCAGCTACCTACCCACCCACTTGAACGTCTTTTGATTGTCGGTGTCTTTTTGCTTTAACCACAAATCTTGGCTTTGCTTGACATCGATGATGGAACCACCCGTGCAACTCTGAACAAACCCCACTTTTCCTGCAAACTGCCACCATTAACCGACTTTATTTCCTTTCCAAATACAAACTCCAAGATTTTTATTATTTCAACTGTTTTTTTAATGAATTTACCTAAACCCGAGCTATAGTTTTCGTGAGCTGAGCCGGTTCGGTTTCTTCTGGTTTATAATAGTTTTAATTTCCTCCCCTTCTTCCGGTTTTGGCTTAAGCCCATTACTAATTGTGGTCTGGACCTCTTCTAAAATAATGTAAACCATTCTTTATTAGGTTTGGGTAAGAACCTATGATCGATCTAAATAAATCAACGTTCTTGATTTGGTTATATGACAATACGTAGTTTATTCGAGTACGATCGTACACTTTGTTCTAATGCATGAGCAATATGATCGTGCACCGTTTATAATAATCGTGCACTTTTTTCCTTCATGAACAACCCAATTGTGCACCCGTGTATATGGAGTGTGTGCCTCGCCATAGTTTTTCATTTTAAATACATACATTAAAATAAAGTGTTACACAACTCTGAAATTTCGAACCCTAGTTGAAGAACACTCACACAGCATAAAGTCATGCAAATGAACAAATAGGGATATACTATCATGCATGCACTTTATATATATACCATGAACAACTAGGTGAACACGATCACAAAATGCACGATCGTTCACCTTTATAATTACAAAGTGTACGATTGTGCATGAAGGACATATATTCGTTCGTCTATAATAACACATGAACAAGTGATGATCGAAATCAAGAAAATTGATCAATCTAATCCTCATTCCTATAGATATCCAATTGTTTTAGATGAAATTAGACTTGAAAACTCTCAACAAGGACATCAATATAAGCATAGAAGAACTAGTTATTAGATTTATGCAGAAAATCCTTATATGGAGGGCTACAGTCTTTCAAGTCTTCAGCTGCATGCATACAGTGAAAAGAAAGAAAGCCAGAAAGACAAGTATGAGATTCTTTGGTAGCAGAAAAGTGAGGTCAGTGAGTTCCAACCCCAAGGAAATCAAAGAAGGGCATAACACAATCACAATCATCGCTTCTACTATTCATACAACTCTTCTTTCCTGCAACTCTTTCATCTTCCTCTTCACCTCCACTTCCCATGGAGCTCCCTGCCTCCCAATTCGAGCCTGCATTTGCATCCACAACTCACACAAAGTAAGTAAATATATATAGAGAGAGAGGGGTGTGGTTTCCATGATAACAGACTTATCGTGTAATGATGAGAACAATCTTTGACCGTCGGATGGGTCAAGATTTAGAGTAGATATCATAACTAATAATAACTACGAATAGTAATTAGGAATAATCCATTCAACCAACAAACACTACGAATAATACACTCAACCAACAATAACTACGAATAATACATTAAACGATATGACACATTCGTAACAAAACTAATAATTATTACGAATCTGTTCTCATGGTTACACGATAAGCCTGTTCTCATATATATATATATATATATATATATATATATATATATATATATATATATATGAATTTGATTCTATCACCATCAAATATAAAACAATGCTTTGTTGTCAAGACTCGAATACATAAAAACGAGTCAGCTTCGGTTGTCGAAAACTCGTACTCATGGATCATAAGCGATTTTCGCATCGATAAGGAAGCCGACCCATAAACTAGAACTTACGATATAAAAAATTGGTTATCCAGTTCGACACGAATACGTGACACTATCAAACTAGAGGTTACAAATATAGTTTAGTATAAGGATTACTTTATTCAGGTTTTTAAATAGGTTAATAATAGTTTTAAAAGAAATAAAAACCTAAAATAAAATATACTACACCTACAAAAAAAATACATGTAACGTTACCTTTTTTGTTGTTTTCAATATTGCCGTCGCCTTCAAAACCGTGACACTGAGGACGACGAAAAGCAGCAAAACGACGAGCAGAAGGCGAAGAACACAGAGAAAGCTCAGTAGAACGAGTAGACGACCCAGCTGACTCAGAAATAGTCGACTCACAGCTCCCATTACTATTCTCCCCGTTAACCCCTGTAACAGAAACAAAGGGTTTCCGTTTCCGGCAAACGGAGGAACCCTCCCGACGTTTCCTAGCCGTCATAACGTGCCAGTGATTCTTAACGGCATTATCCGTTCTCCCCGGGAAAAGCTTGGCGATCATCGCCCATTTGTTTCCGTATGCAGTATGCGCACTTATTAGCCTCTCTTCTTCCTCGTCTGTAAATGATTTTCTGTTTATTCTTGGATCTAACTGGTTGAACCATCTTAATCTGCAGCTCTTTCCTAACATAAAAATAATATATGATCGATATAAAATCGAATTTCTCAAGGATTAAAACTAGTGAAATGACTAAATAAAGTAACATTTTATTCACAGCACTGTATAAAGGTAAGTTTCAAAACGATTTTGCTTCTGCTGTCTGCTAGCACTATCGTCACTTGTAACAGTATGCACGCCCTAAGAAAAAAATGACGCTTTTTTTATTCATTGAAAACATTTTAAAATAATTTATCAAAGAATATATTTCTTCTCGTTGTTTACTGTGAGTGTGTACATAACCACCCACTAAATTACTTTTTTTATTATTTTATGTTTTCTTTTCGAGAAGTCACAGTTTTTAACACTGCGGAAAACTGTCAAAAAACTGCGGAAAAGGTGTTTATAATGTATGAAGAAAACTGTAGTCTTAAGCAATCAAGATCTTAAAACAAAACAAAACCCAGATTAGTTGAAGATTTACCTGATCTACCATCGAGTTTTTCAGCGATCAAGTTCCAGTTCTGAGGGCCAAACTGAGCAACAAGGTTTTTAAGCTTAGAATCTTCAGCAGGTCTCCAATGGCCTCTAGCACAAATCTTCAAATGTGAATCTGATTTTTGATGATTTTTGTTTCTTCCAAACTCAAACCCATTTTCATTTTCTTGTTTCTGATCGTTTGGATCGATGTTCTGGCAACTTTCGACTGCAACTGGAGCTCGGAAAGTCCAGCAATGGCGGAAACCGGTATTATCAGTAGGTTTTTGGTTGTTTTCGGTGATTGGAAATGGAGGAGAGTTTATTAGAGAGAGATTTGTGGAAGGAGGAGGAGGATGAGTAGCCATTGAAGGTGATGGAGAAGAAGGTTAATGGAGATGGGAGTTTGGGGTTTTGGCAGAAATGAAAAGAGGAGAATCAATGGAATCAAAGGAGAAACGAGGACGGCTAAATACTGTGTGTTTCATTGTGTCTTTTTGTTTTGTTTTTTTTTTCTCCATTTGGGTGGTAGAAAATGTTTTTATTATTTTATATTCTAGACTTTTCATTTATTTCAAAAAAAATTCGTAGAAAATATATTCATATAAAGAGAGATTTTAACAGTACGAATTTGTAGATTGAACTTAACATTTAGGTTACGTTTGGTTCGTGCATAAATTAAGAAGATTAAGATTATGGGAATTAAAAGAGAAAAATAATTTTTGTAATCTCGTTTTGTAAAAAATTAAGGAGATTAAAGGGGTTAGATTATAGATTAAGGGAATTAGATTATAGAAATTTTGTAATCCTACAAAACTTTGATTACAAGGATTACGAAGATTATTGAGGCTAAAATATCACGTTTACACCTCTCTTTTTTCATCTCTTTCATCTATAAAAAAATTTAACACGTATTTTTTCGAAAATTTACGCACAATCATATTAATTTTACCAAAGACTCATTTCACTTATCTTCATACTCATCCTCCTAAACAATTTAATCCCCTTAATTCTTCATCTAAATAATTCAATTCATCCTCATCTTCATCTCCGTAATCTTGCGTTACCAAACTGGCCCTTAGTTAATAAAAATATTAAAAATATTTTTATGTAACTTTATACATATTTATTTATTTTATTTTATTAAATAGAAGTGTGGTAAACTTGGAGTAACAAAAATGAAATTATAAAATATTCCAATTGAATTCGATAGTGAATTACATGAAAAATATAAGTATATGCTCTACTATTTATTTTATTTTGATTGTCTACTAGTCAAATAAATATTTTTAAAATAATTGTGTATATAGACTCATGTAAAGTTAAAACTTTTAAAATAAAATTGTACATTTACTTAAAAATATAATTTAAATTATTACTATATTCTATTTACTTTATAGTGCATCTTAATATGTTTGAAAATAATGATTATATTTTTAGTTTATATTTTAGCTTTTGTTTTTATTTATTTGTATACAAAGTTATAAATGGACAAGTAAAATAAAAACAGTAGAGGTAATAATTTAGCATTAATCATGTGACACCCATTATTTTTACAAATTTTGTTAGCATTTGTTATCTCTCACTTTTAATCTGTCATCTAAATTATTGATATTCATTTTAAGTTTCACTTAATTAGTTCTTCACCAATTTTAAAAAGTCTAACAAAATTAATACGGCATTTGTTTCTTAATGAGACAAAAAAATTCAAAATTTAGGAATTAATGAAATTTATTATAAATTTTATATCTAATATATTATGTATAACTTTATAATAAAAATACTATATTGCTCGTATCAAAAAACAATTACAACCTAAAGTAGACATTAATTTTGTTTTGACTCGAATTTTAACTTCTTTTTTTTTTCTCGCGATAAATTATTGTTGGGATTAAAACACAATCAACAGATATAAAATAGGAGAATTAGTTATTCAATTTATAACGAGTCTATGATTAACCTGATATACTGCTACATTTTATGATTTCGTTAAATAAACTTATATCCAAAAAAATCTAAAAATATAGTAATACAATATATACTTATTACATGGTAAAACCAATGCGTTACATTACATGAATTAGTTATGAGTTTTTACAGAGGGGTTATAAACGTTAAAAGGCCGTTGCGGTAATTTTTTAAAAAAACGTATAGCAAAAAGTTTACCGTCTATTATTTACATGCATTGGTAGAGCCATCGAGGGACAACATGATGGAATCTTAGGTTTACAAGTACATTGTGTTTGATCATGCATTGTTAAGAATAATTAATAAGTTACGTTGGTTGTTTTACTTTTCATTCTTTACCCTCTACTTAAGTTTTTTTTACAAAATATAACCCTATTTGGTCTATTTTGTATTCAGTGTGATCGTCTTGAACCGTTTTTCTCATTGTTTGTAATGTTGAGAACTAACGGTGAACCTACACACAAGTTTTTCGGCATTCCATATAACATGTCGATTTGTCTTTCGGGGTTCCCTCCTAAAACCAATTGACAATAGGAGAAGCCTTAAGACTTATATATTAGGTTCACATAGTTTCATAATGTCGAGGTAGGACATATTTGATTATTTCTACGCATCAACAACCTTGATTCATTTCATCTATGATTACCGTCAAAGTAGGATACAAACAGATCGGTAGAGCGGGGGTCGTGTGCATACGAGCGCACATACGCATTAGGCCCAATTCCAACACATAAATCCGATGAGGTTCCATTCTAAAATCAATCGGCAATAGGAGGAGTAGTCCACCGACCTTATATACTAGGCTCGGAATGTCCCCATCTTCCAAGTGCAACTATAGAGAGTATAGACTCAGTTGCACTTGTACACGTGTTAGGATTGCGAGCCGAATATAGGTTAACCGCTCTAGTACCATGTCAAAGTCCGATACAAACGGACTGGTAGAGCGGTTTCGTGTGCATTCGAGTGCACATGCACATTAGGCTCAAGCCCAACACATAAACCCAATGAGGTTCCCCATCTTTCGATGTGGAAATAGCTCACCGACCTTATATGCTATGTTAAGAATGTCCCCATATTTCGATGTGAGAATTTATTATATCCAACAATTACACTAATACATTAGCCATTTATCCCTACAAAAATCTATTTGAAAGTGGACGTAATCATTATGGGGTGAACCACTATGAATCAGTGATCTCTTTTCATTATTATTTGTTGAATTTTGTTCTTCCTCGTAATGCCGGACAACAGTCTTTTTCGAACAGGGTAAGTCGAATTTATACAAAACCCTTAGTTTTGCTAGATGGAGCTGAAAGAACCGAACCTAAATATAAACGAGCTCAAACAAAGTGTTGTTACGAGCCAAACCCGTATAGCTTGTCTCATACGAGAGAAGAGAGGTTGGTTTTGGAAAAGGAAATGAAGTGGGAGTACGTGCAAGGAGAGAAAGATGGCATGACATGCAAATCGAAAAGCCGCTCGTGTGGTTAGCGACACTACCAATAAGCATTATTATCTTCAAAACGCATCTCTTCTTGTGTTTCGTGCCAACCCTACCTTTGTTCCTCTTTGGAACTCCCACTCATACTATATACACTCTACTCAATCAATTACCAATATTTTTTATTATTATCTAATACCCTAACACGTTTCGATATGGGAAAGTTGTCATAACATATATTTTACCCAAAGTGATTATTTAAGATACTGATTTTTATTTATTTTACAAAAATGAGAATTATAGATTATTTATTTTGATTTTATACATACTCGAACATACATATATAATAACTAATTTAAAATAAAAGTTATAATTACAATGAAATTAAAATATAATTTATTTTAAACAAGAGAATCAGATCACAATGAAAATAAAATATAATAAAATAGAGTAAAAATTGTCTAATTATAAAAATTGTATATAATTTAAATAGAATTTATTTTACCCAAAGTGATTATTTAAGATATTATTTTTACTTATTTTACAAAAATGAGAATTATAGATGGTTTATTTTGATTTTATACATATTCGAATATAAATATATATATATATATATATATATATATATATATATATATATATATAATAACTAATTTAAAATAAAAGTTATACAACAAAAGTTGATTTATTTTTTATTTTTTTTAAACAAAGAATGAGATTACAATGATGAAAGTAAAATATAATTAAATAGAAGTTGTAATCAAATCTAAAGTAAGATATTTCGTACATAAAATTTATATATCTAAATAAAATTGGATCTAACTTTAATATCAGTTATTTTATTTTAATAGTAATGAAATTAATATAGAATTTAAATAGAATTTTTTTTCATTTAAAAAAGAAATTTGATGACTTTAATTCTTATCGCGACCTCGTAGACGAAACGAACGTGAACGTAAAGCGTGGGCTTTATCCTCTCTTATCTAACATGGTTTATATAGATTATGAAAATAGATTTAAATTTTATTTTTGACCTTTATGTGTTTTCTCATTTTATCTTTTCCTCAAATCTGTTTGGATCTTCAATTTGGGTTTTTAAAATTAGGATTTAGGTACTTATTATAAATTTTATAATTGGATGATTTTGTGTTGTTTGTGAAATGTTACAGTTAGGTTATCAATTAGTATTATTTGATAACAAATTAGATTTAAAAATGATTAAAATGTAAAATAATACAAAATAAGTATAAGACTGAATCATGTTACATGCTAATTTGATTAAAGTTTAAAAAGAAATTCACAGTTGATAAATTTAGTAAATTAATGAGACAAAGAACCTTAACCCAACACATTAAATTACTAACCAAATGGGGTTCTGCGATGCACCGCATCACCATAAAAATATATTATAGTACTTAACTCCATACTTAAAATTATTTCCAAGATGCTTGCTAACAGGTTAAAGATATGTCTCACAAAAGCTGTCTCGGAAACCCAAAGTGCATTCGTCCCGGGGCGACTTATCACAGATAATGCGTTGGCTGCGGCTGAGGTCTTTCATCATATGAAGACGAAACGACAAGGTAATATGGGCTATTTGGCGCTGAAATTAGACATGGCAAAGACATATGATAGAGTGGAGTGGAGCTTCCTGGAGGAATGTATGAGCAAGTTGGGCTTTCACTCTCGTTGGATTGCGTTGATCATGAGATGTGTGACGAGCGTTTCTTTCTCGGCTCTTGTGCAAGGTGTTCCTACACAACAGTTTATACCGTCTCGGGGTTTGCGTCAGGGAGACCCGCTTTCTCCTTATCTGTTTTTACTATGTGCGGAGGCTTTGTCAGGTTTAATACGATTGAGTGAAGCACATGGTTCTTGGAAGGGCATTAGGATTGCACGGAGCGCACCGGTGGTGTCTCACTTATTTTTCGCTGATGATAGTCTGTTGTTTGCTAGAGCAACTTGTCAACAAAGCCAAGAAATTGTTAATATACTTCGTTGTTACGAAGCAGCGTCTGGACAACAAGTGAATTTTAGCAAATCTGAATTATCTTTCAGTAAGAATGTTAGTGAGGAACGAAGGGAGGAGATACAAGGAATATTACAGGTTATCGAGGTTGCCAAACATGAGAGGTATTTGGGGCTCCCCACAATGATCGGTAGATCGAAGAAGGTGATCTTTGCGAGTGTTAAAGATAGGGTGTGGCAAAAACTGTCATCTTGGAAGAGTCTTTTTCTTTCAAAAGCCGGGAAAGAGGTTCTAATCAAGTCCGTGTTGCAAGCAATACCAACTTACACTATGTCATGCTACTATCTTTCAGCGGATTTATGTCGGGACATTGAGGAAATGATATGCAAGTTTTGGTGGGGGGATTCGGATCGAAGGGCGATCCACTGGATGAGCTGGAAACGGATGTGTACTCCAAAGAAAAAAGGAGGGATGGGCTTCCGTGATTTGGAGTCCTTTAATGTTGCTCTTCTTGCGAAACAAGGTTGGAGGTTGATCACTCATCCGGATTCTTTGCTTGCCCGTCTCCTTAAAGCAAAATATTTCCAATCTTCTTCATTCCTTGAAGCGCGACTTGGATGTTCTCCTAGTTATGCATGGAGAAGCATACTTCGCGGGAGGGAGGCTCTGAATGATGGTTTGTTGTGGTCTGTAGGGAACGGAGCATCGATTTCAATCCGGGACGATAAGTGGCTACCCCGACCGAAACTGTTTCAGCTGTTTACTAGACCACCTGATGATGTTAATTTCCAACGAGTGGGGGACCTCATTGATTGGGAAAGAAGGGTATGGCGTGAAGGTGTGATCCGGGAGCTTTTTAGTGAGGAGGATTGTGAGCTCATTTTACGTATTCATCTTGTCGATCCTCATGTACCGGATTCTTTAACCTGGTTCTATGAAAGGAATGGGACTTTTTCTGTTCGCTCTTGCTACCATCTGATTTTGGATAATAAGCATAGTGACGAGGGACTAGGTATGACGTCATCAGGGTCTAATACAGAGAAGCTCTGGAAAACCTTGTGGAGGCTGAAAATTCCCCCACGAATTCGGGATTTTATGTGGCGGAGCGTTTCGGGGGTCCTTCCTTGCAATGTTAACCTGATGAATAGAAAATGCTTAAGTGATCCTCGATGCTTTTTCTGTGGACGTATGGAAAGTATTGAACATTCACTATTTTCCTGTGTCAATGCAAAACAGGTATGGAAGCTCACACCTCTACATCGTGAGATCCTCCGAAGCCTTTCTAATTTCAAGGAAATATTGTGGACAGCCATGGAGATGACACCTAGTGAGCTGATAGAGGAATGGGCAGTACTCCTCTATGGTATTTGGATGAATCGTAATATGAATATATTTCAAGGAAGAAATAAGGAGGCTTGGATGGTCGTTGACTCACAACTCCACTGGCTTGCAGAGTTTAAACGCCATCATCAGATGGGGAGAGCTGCTCGTCGGGATCGCCCAAGTGACCTCGCGCGATGGAGAACGCCACCGGAAGGCTTCGTCAAAATTAACGTGGATGCTTCAAGCACTGGTATCTTATGTGGAGTGGGCATGGTTGCACGTGATGTTCGAGGTGTAGTTGGCTTCTTGGGGGCGAAGACCATTCAGATTGGAACATCTCCAGACGTTGCTGAAGCGGAGGCCATATTGTGGGCAATTCAGAAAGCGGTGGACCAAGAGTTAACACATGTAATTGTTGAATCTGATTGCTTGGGAGTTCTTACGCTCATTAAAACTCGAACGAGATATCGGACCCCACTTGGCATGTTGGTCGATCAAATCTTGAAGACGGCGGCGGGAGTGGAATTCATTAGCTGGGTTTATGTTAATCGCCAAGGTAACCAAGCAGCTCACTTTTTAGCTGGCTTAAAACCACCGGCACCTTTTTTCGGTTCTGGTCTTTGGTTTTCTTCTTCTGCTCTTGACAGTATTTTGTGTGTTGATCTTTCTGTTTATGAATGAAGGTGTTTGGTTTGTTTCTCAAAAAAAAATCAAAGATGAAGTGATTTAAAAATAAAGTTATATTAATTACCTTTATCTTTTATAATCCAGTGGGTCTAATACATAAAGGGGATGCACGTAAGTGAACCTTAGACATAATCAACATATATATAAACATTAGGAGGAGTAGCCCTAGCTCTTATATGTTAGGTTCGGGTATTATCATATTGTCGATGTGGGACAATACATCTTAACACTCCCCCTCAAGTGCAACCATCCTGAACTAGTTGCACTTGACATAAAGCCTTAAGGCCGACTTAGCCACACGGGCGGAAATCATACTCACTAACCATAACCCAAGCACAGGATTACGAGACCCGCACGAACCGTGGTTCTGATACCGTCTAATACGTGGAGGGGATGCACGTAAGTGAACCTTAGACATAATCAACATATATAAGCATTAGGGGTTCCATCCTAAAACCAATTGGCATTAGGAGGAGTAGCCCTATCTCTTATATGTTAGGTTTAGGTATTATCATATTATCGATGTGGGACAACACATCTTTAACACTCCCCCTCAAGTGCAATCATCCTGAACTAGTTGCACTTGACACAAAGCCTTAAGGCCTGCTTAGCCAAACGGGCGGAAAGCATACTCGCTAACCATAATTCAAACACAAGATTATGAGACCCGCACGAACCGTGGTTCTGATACCATATTAAATTATCTTTATCTTTTATAATCCGGCAGGTCTAATACGTGGAGGGGAGGAGATGCACGTAAGTGAACCTTAGACATAAGCATTCGGGATTTCTATCTAAAACAAATTGACAATAAGAAAAGTAACCCTAGCTCTTTAGGTTCGGGTATTATCATATTTTTGACGTGGTACGACACATCTTAACACTCTCCCTCAAGTGCAACCATCCTGAACTAGTTGCACTTGACACAAAGCCTTAAGGCCTGCTTAGCCAAACGGGCGGAAAGCATACTCGCTAACCATAACCCAAACACAGGATTACGAGACCCGCACAAACCGTGGTTCGTACAAAGTCTTTAGATTCGGGGTTCCTACCTAAAACCAATTAACAATAGGAGTAGCCTTAACTCTTTAGATTCGGGTATTATCATATTGTTCACGTGGGACAACACATCTTAACAAGTTATTATACAATACGAAGTATATTATTTTCATTTGTTATCATATGCATCATTTCGTTTGAATCTCCCTTGTATTATCTCGTCGTTTACAGGCTTAAAAAACAAACAAACAAATATTAATATACTAATATGACAGAATACTCTAGAGTCTTTCAGGCTGAAATATCTGGCTGAGGACATTATTTTATATAGAAATGATTATATTAACACGAAATTCGTTATAAATATAAAGTTTGTTAATTTTGAGATGCACGTACGTGCAAAGTCTGACATATTCAGGGATATATGTCTTTACATGGATATTATTTATGTATGAAAATTGGAGAATCCAATGTAAGCAGTGACAAGTATAACAGACTTTGGCATCGAGAGGTATACACAACAAAATTTACGTATGTTTTCCTAATAGAACAAAACATATGTAATAAAGTATAAGTTTATGTAAAAATTCATAATGATAAATCAATGAATACAAGAAGAAGAAGAAAAAATCTTGTTGTTTATGATGTTTTTAGTTGTATTTATTTGCGGTGAAGACCGTTAGTGTCGTGGTCTCGTGTTATCAAAATCTTACGGTTTAAGATTGAGTATAAATCTGATATTTTTATGGTGTTTTACACTACTAGTTTTGTGTGCTTTCTTTGGATGTGTTTTCGCCGCATTCTCTCACCCGCGTCTTTCTCATATCGGTTGTATGGATGAGTGATTTTCTGAGAATTTTCTGTACGAGTATGGTTGACATGGGGATATCAAAGCCAAGTTTTTAAGGTTTTATACGTGAATTTACCAGAAAGACAAGTTAAAAACAAATAATAAAATACCATAGAAATATGTTAGAATAGTGTTTTTGACCAAATTGAAAACTAATCAAAAATCTAAAAAAAATTTCTCATAAATGTTTCAAAATTTTATTGAAAAAACTACTCAAAAATCTACTAAGGTCATGTTCGGCGTATCTTTTTCCGTAGATTTTCATCAAATTTTGCGTTTTTAGAAAACTACATGGTGTTTGGCAAATGAGCTTTTTCATAGTTTTAGCTTTTTTGGGAGGTTTTTGAAAAGCTACAACTAATAGCTTTTTGGGTAGATTATCAAAAATTATAAAATTTTGTCCATCTTTTACATCTTTAATAATTTGTACATTTTTATCTTTTTTGGTAAATCTATCATACAAAACTACTATTCACAAACATCAATTAGGTTATTTATTAGATTTTTAGAATTTACAAAGCTATTTGAAACTCTACTAAAAATCTACCAAAAAAACCTAAACTACTAAAAAAATCTCGCTTCACCAAGAAAGCCCTCTAAATAATGTCCACAAAAAAATCTCTCTCAACCTAACACCCATTAGCTTTTCAAAATCTCAAAACTCTCCAATTATCTAACGGAAAAAACTCTCACGACCAAATTGATATTGATATCGAAGAATAATGAGAGATTTTCAAAACAAATTTGAAAAATGACCTATGTTTATGCAATTTTCACAAAATACCACACATAGCTTGAAATCGACATCATAGAACCAATCCGACCTCCCAATCTCGTTTCAACTCGAGTTTTTCTTGTATCGACTATGAACAAGGTAAATATTTAGATGAATTAACGAGAAGCGGTCGAGTTTTGGAGTAACCGTTTGTAAATAATAAAGAAATATGTTGCAAATATGAGCATTGAAATGTCAAGTAACAAAGTCATTTGAATCCCATGTAGTGCAGCCCATAACTTGCAGTTAAAGCACCACAAATACCACATTTGAGCATGTAATTTACAATAAATTATTTACCATTGGCATAGTTTTGCCACTATGTTTTCAATAAAGAATTGCAGCTAATCTGGTCAATTTTTTAGTAACTAAGTAAAAACGTATAAAAACTTTTAACTGGTGAGAAATATTATGTTTTTTTGATGAAAAGGAACGAAAAAAAGTTTCGCGCGTTAAAAAATCATCCTAGTATACTAAGATGAATCCTTAACTAAAAATCCTCCGCCCCGGCATAAGTTCATTATCAAGAAGAATACGTAAAAATCTTTTTCTTCGTCCAGATCGGATAGTAAATCAGGAGGATTCGAACTCGAATTTCCCAGACTAACCACTTAAGGAGTCTAACACAACATCCCACTAGACCAACTGAGTATTAGTTATACGTAAAAACCTTGTCATACTATGAACGACCATATACCCTACTGTGCGGGTTTATGACCGTACATGTATTGATGCATGTTAGATCAAAGACAATATAATTTAATTGATATTAGAAGAAAAATATTCTACTAATTTTACATACTTAGATTGAAATTGTTTATGTAATTAACGTTGGACACGTATATAACACTTGAGTTATGTCATGTCACTTGAGAGGTACGACACTTGATAGCACTAACTAAACTAGAATTGTCAATCTATATATACTACTAAACTAGACTGATGCTGACGTGGTGCCTCCAGATTTTTTCTCGGATTAAATCTTTTATTAAATCAAGAATTAAGTCATAAAACTTTACTAAAACAAAATCTAATAAGAAATCTTTTTTCAACTAATATTCGTCTAAATTTTCAGGTTATTTCCATACGTTTTCAATCATCACACTCATTCTGCTATTGTTTATTCACTCCTTAATTTGTTTTCAATAACTATTATTTCAACGACTTTGATTTTCACTATTACATGTTTATGAAAGTCTCTCCCCTTCCGCCTTTCTTCTTACTTACTTAGTCGCAGACAAATCTTTTGAGATATGCCTGTGAAGATCCATCAATATTTAAATATATCCACACAAGGTGCGGGATATGAACTAGTAATGTGTAAAGATAATGCTTGTATTCGAAGAGAGAAGTGTTAATATTGTTTTTAAAAAAATAAAATTAAGCTTCTGGATCAATAAAGTAAAAATAAACAGCTCCCCAATTTAAGGGATGCAAGTCAAGAAAGTGATCCCAAGTTTCAACAATGGCTGCGTTATGCGTCATGAGACTTTGGTTCATTGCATCATATAAATATAACATTACCCTTTTCAATAAAATCATTTTATAATCTCGTGCACTTGCACAATTTTTTCTTCATTTCTACTTAGTTTGGGTCCCTAAATTACATATTATAATACATTAATTTTCGTTACTTGTTGCAATGTTCTATTTGTGAAGTTGTTGTGAGGTTTAATAATGAGACTCACTGTCTGGTCCTTAACCTAGTGACGTCTTCGGTTGCTTAAAATTCGGATCATTAGATTCATTACACATTGTATATGGTTTTAGTGATTAACTTATAGGGCCCGTTTGGTTCCAACTTCGGAAACGGAAACGGAATGGAAACGAATTTAGTCCCTATGTGTATCCATATTCATGAAATTCTATGGAATCATTCCTTGTGTTTACATTTAAAATGCACTTGTCTCCCCATATTTTGTTACCCTATAGGGTATCAAAAGTAATCAAATTCAACTTCAATTACTTCAAATCACATGGAATGATTCCAACAACTTTCACGAACAAGGGTATACATATGGACTAGATTCGTTTCCATTCCGTTTCCGATTCCGGAGTTCAAACCAAACGGGCCCATAGAACCTAGTTTAAACCCTATGTGCATTGGGGTTTATAATTTTTTTTTATATAAAGGTAAGGGAAAAGGGATCAACTCTAAATTTTTTTTGAAAAAACTAAAAGTGAGGATCTTAATGCATTGTTGATCACCTTTTCTTTCAATGCCCTTTTATCATCATGAATATTAACAATGATAAAGCTAGTGTGCTACTCATGCACTGCACGGGTGCTGTTCCATTCTACTAATGCGAGATGGTTATCCCCTTGAAACCTTAGTCAAGATTGGAGGAGAATCACTAACAACTTCGTCATGGTCACATCTGATACATGTCCGTTAGATCTCAATTTCTTGATATTCTTGAGATACTAAGGACACTTGCCTTCCCAGCCGGAACAACACAACCAATCTCCATAAATAAGTACGTGGTTATACCCCTGAAATAAGTACCTGATGCAACACACATTGGTCGACCAAGTGATAGAGAAAAAGAGACGACAACGGTAATCTTACGTGCATAGGCGGAAGAGGAGACTGAGATTTGTGAATGAGAGCCGGAACACTGCACATAGGTGGAAGAGGCGGCGGCGATGATTTAGTTGCATTAGGAGGTTCACATATATATATATATATATATATATATATATATATCATATGAGAACACCCCTAACGGTGTATACATGAGAACATGTTCGTAATTATTATTAGTTTTGTTACGAATGTGTCATATCGTTGAGTGGATTATTCGTAGTTATTGTTGAATTCCTAATTATTATTATTCGTAGTTATTATTAATTATGATTTCTACTCTAAATCTCAACCCTTAATACTCACCATCCAACGGTGTACGATTGTTCTCATTTATGCACGTTATGGGTGTTCTCATGGGAATCACATCCTCTATATATATATATATATATATATATATATATATATATATATATATATATATATATATATATATATATATATATATTAACGAAGTTAGGTATTGCTTCTCCATGAAGATTTTTCGAATGAAGCTTGATAATGTACCAAATCAAATCTTAGTTTAGAATAAATATTATTTCACAAGTTTTATTTTTTAAAATTATCCACAAGTTTTTATTTCTTTTTTTTAGTTTAGAATTTACGTTATAATAGGCTTCTTCTGCAAGTTTTAATACATGCTGAATTTAGATTTTAATCGGAATAAATATTTTTAATAATTAAGAAAATCTTAGGTTTTATTGTATAGAAAAAAAGTTGAGAAGTTTCGAATGAAAATAAGGAGATTACATTAAAAGATAACCGGTCAAAACTATTTTTAATAATTAGCTTAGAAAAAAGATTTTTTTGGCTTAATTAGTTGTTTAGTAAAAATAACAAACGTAAAATATATTTGCAACAAATAAAATAAATTACACCGCAAAAATAAAACTAAAAGGATTTGTTAAGATATGATTGTTGGTAAAATCGATGGCAAAATAATCCGTAAAAATTTAAAAATTATTTTTGTAAAAATATTTATTTAAATATTTAAAAAAAAAATAGAAATCACTTTTCAATTTATATTAATATTTAAAAATTACTTTATAAATAATTTTTTTTGGCTTCGAGAAACGTAGCGTTGACACATGACAAAAGAGGCTCATGCTTTAATATATATTAATAATTAATAATATTGTAAAAATCCCCGTTCATGGGTACTTCCTGTTTTAGATTATAAAAGACGTTATCTTTGAATGTAAGGATCGGTTGACGGAATTTAAATTAAAAAATATAATATTTGGCTTATCACGGATAATGCAATTTTTAACAACAAAATTACCATTGATATTTCTCAATGTGTCATCAGCTAAATCCAAGATTGCGATAAAATTAACAATGAACTTCAAAACCATAAGAAAACAATACAACGTTGAAAAAAAAAACATCAAATGGAGTAAACCTAACCATTATTTTATTAAAATTAATTTTGATGAGTCTAAGCACGATGATGGTGGTTGTGCTTTCGGTTTCATTATTCGTGATAACACTAATCCCATCTCCTTTCAAATTGATAGTTACGAACCTACGTCCTCTCTTATTGTTGAAGCTATTGCTCTCAAAGTTGGTATCCTTAAGGTAATCTAATTGGGTTTCAATTTGGATGAAATTGAGGGTGACAATTTGATTATACTCAATTCTATCAAGAATATTTGGAAGCCTTCTTGAAAAATTGATCGGCCATTTCCGATATTTCTATCTTGCTTTTTCAGTTTTTGCAAGTGAGTGTGTTCCACATTTTCAGAGAAATCAATGGTATCGTTGATAAAGTCGCTAAGATGGACCATGATTCTTCCTTTGCTGGTGTTTCTCTTCCGTTCGAGATTGATGTTCTCATCCGCAAAGATGCTTTAAGGTGTTCAACGTTTAAACGTTGATCATGTCTTTTCCGTTACCTTTGTTATATATATAAAAAAAACTCCTAGAAATTGGTCGCCCTAAAACATCCTTGCAAATGAGATTTTCAACGTCTTGCGGAAAAGTGTCGTCATCTACATCGGAGTTGTGGTCTAGAGATGTGAGTTTTGTTTGCAACAACGTTGATTTCCTAAAAATATGCTGAACAATAGCCTGATTGAAGCCAAATATTGTATATGAGATGTCCGAAATGATTATGTTGGCTTCCCAAAGCAGTTTACAGACCTGATTGATCGAGTTAATGAGCATAAGTTATCTACTTCGATATTAATGATCGTGAATTCTAAACTTGCGCCCTTTTGAAATACCTTTATCTAAGAGCATACACTTCTATTCAAGGATGAATTCGAATAATCCTACCTACAAGCTAGTAATATTAAGTTTTTTGTCATAAATATTGTCTCCATTTATGCTCATTTGAAAGTTTATAGACATTTACAATCAATAATCCAAATATTATATTATTGGACTTATTTGTATATTAAAACTCATTTTTGAACATGTATAAATATTTTTTTTGCCTCAATTAGTTCATTTATGAATTATCAATATAAACATACAATCAAAATCTATTGAACGGATCTCATTCGGCGAAATCGGTAAACATTGTTACAATGTTATCCCTTTTAATCCGATCAAAAAAACTTCCCCTTTGGATTGAATATGGATCATAATTTTTTGTATAAAACGGATATCCATATATCTAAGGAAAATTTATTTTTTATGTAATTGAAAAATATTCATACAACTTAATTTGGTTTACTATCTATAAAAAAATCTAATGAAGAAAGGAAAAAATTTATATTCAAATATTAAGTTTAACTAGATCAAACAAATAATCCGAATATCTGTGAATAATTATCCGATCTGATATGACTTAAATCATATTAGTGTATTAGGTTTTGTGCCTAGTTTAACTTGATTATTCAAATACTCGTTAATAAATAATAAATATGCACAAAACATTGAAAGTTTTATGATTTTTTTAATAACGTATAAACATATTTAAACACGTACATAGCACGAGTATATTCGTCTAGTTTCTCTAAATAATAGTCATGTCTTCATTAATATTCATTTTTATTAGATACCATTCATCTTCTACCTTCTACAATTCCATCGAGTACATTACTATTTTTTTAAGAAAATTGTTAAATATTTAATTTATCATTTTGTAAAATTGTTAAATATCAGAACTTAATAGTTGATGTCTAATAATTTATCATTTTGTATCTTAGATACAAAATAGAATTTTATACACCAATTATCTCAGAACTTAATAGTTGATGTCTAATAATTCTCTTATTTACAATTTACAAAATGTAAAATTTGTAAGAAAATTTCCTTGTAACTTTGGACCCAATTTTTTTTTTTCCTAATAATAATTGTCCAATGAATTATTTTGTTTGTTTTTTTTGATGAAAGATGCGGAGGGCCGACAAGGTCTCCGATCAATTATTCAATAAAAAAACGGCTAACAAGCAATGATCCCGCGGTTTGCCACACCGCGGGCATCGTTATTCAAAAATCAAATTAAACTGTCCGGGGGATTCTGAATATAAAAAACGCCTAAAGGATAATTAGAAGCAATGAAAGCCAAATGGTCGGCTGAAGCATTCGCTTCTCGATAAGTATGACGGATCTGAACGAGTCAGTTCCTACGGATGAAGCTTTGGCACATTGATACCATACTGGAGAGAGGGTGATGGTTGGGGATCGAACGATTAACAAGTTTGATGACAAGTTCCGAGTCTAACTCCACCATAAGTTTACGGAATCCCTTGTCCCAAGCAGTACGAAGGCCCAAATAAAGTCCCCAGAGCTCCGCCATCGGGACCGTACAAGGCCCGATATTCATTAAAAAACCACATAACCATTGACCATTTAAGTCTATGAAGAGTCCTCATGCCGAAGCGCTGCCTATATCTTGCCTAACCGAACCATCAGTGTTCAATTTGATCCATCCATCATGAGGAGCCGTCCAATTAACAGAAATAGATGTCTTCAAAATATGGGCCCTGAGCGATTTAGCACTGGTTCTAGCACACACAATGTTTTTCGAATGAGCAGCTATCAGAGCCACCTTACAGTTAGGATAAGCAATGTTCCTGAAGATCGATTCATTCCGCCATTTCCAGCACCACCATAGGGTAACAACAAAACATACATTATAGGGGACATTGACATAGATTAGATAAGTGCATTCCATATTAAATACTAACCAGTTTTGGACATCATCGACATAAAATTCAGCAGCAAGATCAACAAACAGAAGGCTACTCCAAATATTTGCAGCACTAGGGCAGTCCCTGAATATGTGGAGGATAGTTTCAGCAACCCCAGGACAGAGAGGGCAAGACTCATCAACCGACAGATGCCTCCTGGCGCGTTCAGCATTCGTCAACAATCGACCATGAGAAACCACCCAGAAAAAGCCCTAATCCGCTGCGGTACATCAAGCTTCCAAATTGTGCAGAATAAGGACTCACATTGTGGGCCAATTGGTGGGGCAGACATTGGAACGCAGACTTCATCGAATACGCACATCACTCGCATGACGCCAAGTAATGCAGTCCACATCCGAGTCCTCCTCAGAGATAAAAATATTGGCTATTTGAATCAACGATTGCATAGGAAGGAAATCTCCCAGTCTGACCCAATCCCATTCAATCCCCTCACGCCAGAAGCTTCTTACGTTGTCACCGATGACCGCCCCATCAGAAAGCACAACTCCAGCCCTAATAAAAGACTCATTGCCACACCATACGTCGGTCCAAAAATGGGTAAAAAGCCCATTGGACACCACCCATTTGATACCCAGCCTAAGCACATTTGAGATAGCCCAAACCACACCTTTCATGATATGAGAACCCCGTGTGGGAGATTTAAAATCCAACAGCTTCCTAACATCTGTAATTCCATATTTGCTTGTTACGATAACACCCAAGGGGAGCCCTAATTCTGTGTAATTCTCCATGCAAGCTTACCAAGCGCTATTCGATTAGCATCCGCCGTATTACGAATCCCCAACCTGCCGCAATCCAATGGACGGCAAACCACGTCCCAAGCAACCAGATGGAGCCTCGTCTTCGATTCGGTGTCACCCCACAAGAATGATCTACTCAATCTGTCTAGTTCCTTACATGTCGAAGCAGGGAGCTTAACGACTATCATAATATATGAAGGAAAGGAGGAAAGAACCGACTTGACCAGCGTTAACCTCCCAACAAAGCTCAAAAACCTCCCTTTCCAAGAAGCAAGCCTGTTCTTTGTCTTGTCAACAAGAAAATTGAAGTCATTCTTATTCAAGGGAGTATGTAAGATCGGAAATCCCAAATATTTACCAAAATCCGCCACAACTGGGAAGCCCGAAAGATCCGAGAGAGCCTTTTTCAAGTCTTCATCGACGTTAGGAGAAACTAAGATGTGGGATTTAGAGCGACTCACTTTAAGGCCCGATGCCCCACAGAACTCCGAAAGACAATTGGTAATAACATTCAAGCTATCTAAAGAAGCCTCGGCAAACAATACTATGTCGTCGGCGAATAAAACGTGCGACATAGAAGGACTCCCCCTTTTGAGGGTGATAGGTAACCAAGCTTTGTTAACCACTAGATGTTGTATGGCATGGCTGAGGCACTCAAGACATAAAACAAATAGATAGGGTGAAATAGGATCACCTTGTCTCACACCTCTAGTGGGAATAAAACCTTCAGTCATCTCTCCATCCCATAGTACTGACATGGAATGAGACCTAATGCAAGCTGAGATCCAGCCTCTCCAAGAACTCGGCAAGCCCAAGCACTCAATAGTCTCCTCAATGAAGCTCTATGAGAGTCGATCATATGCTTTTTCGAGATCAATCTTAAATGCCATCCACTGTTTACCGTTTCTCTTTCTCTCAATCGAATGAACTAATTCTTGAACAATCTTGTTCATGAACGGTTAAAGTCTAGAGACGAGCAATCTCGAGATAAGTTTGTACTTAACATTACACAATCCAATGGGTCGAAATTTAGACATATGATTAGGATTGTTGCTCTTGGGGATCAACGAAATCAGCGTGTCATTCACACCATCTGGTAAAACACCCGTTCTAAAGAATGTGTCGACAAACTTCAAGACAGCCGGCCCAACAACATCCCAAGATTTATGATAGAAGATTGAGCTAAATCCATCCTTACCAGGAGCCTTAAGGGGGACATGTTGAAAAGGCACTGCTTGATCTCAGTCTCAACAAATGGCCTGCACAAGAATGACAACTCGTCTGGAGTAAAGGGTGGAAAGTTAACAAAGAATTTACCGATATTCAAATCAACTCCAGGCTCCACATTGAAAAGCTCATAAAAATAGTTCCTTGCTGTTTCTCTCAGTAATTTTGGTTCTGATATCCACAGCCCATCATCGTTCTGTAAACACTCTACTCGGTTGGCTCTCCTGCGAGTCAAAGTACTGATGTGAAAAAAATGCAGTGTTCTTGTCCCCTTCTAGAATAAATTAATCTCTGGATTTCTGCTTCCAGAGTAACTCTTCTTGGGCCAAAATTTTATCGAATTGAACTTGGAGAGAAGAGTGGAGATCGAGCAAACCCTGAGAGAGATTGCTTTCAATCTCACCCTGAACAACGACAAGGCGATCAAGTAACGCCCTTTTTTAACCTCTATATTCCCAAAAGATTCAGCATTCCATTTAAGAAGAATAGTTTTGAGAGAAGAAAGGGCCATGCTTAAATTATTGTCATCACAGTTCCAACCATCAGCCACAGTTGTTGGGTATTCCGGATGAAGGACCCAAGCAGCTTCGAAACGAAATGGGCGTCTTGATTTATTAAAAGTTCTTTTCGGGGATAACTGAACGAGTAGAGGATTATGATCAGAGGACAATGCCGGGATATGACGGAATGAAGCTTCCGGCCAACATTGCCTAGCTGAACCATTAAGGAAGACTCGATCGGTATATCGTTTTGAAATCCTTTTTTCAGTCGTGATGCCTCTATTCCACGTAAAGCACGGACCACTGAAGCCCATGTCTATAAGTTGAGAGTCATCAACCTATTTTTGAAAGGATGCCGTATCTGGTGAAAGAGAGGTTGAAATTCCTCCAACTTCACAAGGCTTTAATACACAATTAAAATCCCCGCCAATAAACACTGGGCCTTGACAACCAGTAATGGCGTCGAGAAGGGATGCCCAACAACTAGCACGCCTTCTCGTAGAGGGCGGGTTGTAAACCGCAAAGAAATCAATGCGTATGTTGGATATGAGCAACGAAGCGTGTAGAAAGGAAGTTTCCTTCTGAATAACATCCACTGTAAGACTAGCTGAATTCCATAACATCCAAATGCCTCCCTCAAAGCCGATGGCTTCAACTCTTTCGAAATCCGAAAACTTAGATTGCAGACAGAACTCTTCAGCACTATCACCCGAGATCTTAGTTTCGAAAAGGAATAAAAGATCGATTCTATGACGGTTGATCATGTAGTTTAGGGCTTTGCGGAACCGTTTGTTACCCGCCCCCTACAATTCCATAGTAGTGTATTCATTGGGAACCAACAACCTTAGCGGACCCGTGTGTCATGGTTTGTTCATGTGACGTCGATGCTTCCCCCATCTGAACATCTTGCTTATCCGGGGGAATAGCATCCGAAATCGGGACTGCAATGACATTTTCGATACCATCCCTGGCAAAGAATGGCCCCTTGTGTTTTGCACGATGTCCACCGACGAGTGATTGTTGTGGCACGTGTTCATGACAATAGGTGAATTAGAAGGATCTAACATGTTGGGAGACGACTGAATAACCTGCGGTTGTGACATGGGAACAATGGTGCTTGGGCCTACAGATTCGGCACTGGGCTTTTTGATGATGTCAGGGCCCACAGTTTTGGCTCTTTTAGGGTTTTTTTGAGCTGAAATAGCGGTTTCAGATTTGGTGGTGATTGAGTGTGATTACGGTTAATAATGACAGGGCTCATAATTGAGGTATTCACTGCACCCGTAACAGTTTTTTCGGCATTGATGGAGCTCTCACCGGCGGCATTGCCGGTTTCAGTTGCAGACCCCTCGTGCACGAGATGATGAAACCGGTTTGATGAGTTGTGATGAAGTCGCGGCTGTCCCATGTTTCCGGAAGTCCTTGGCTTCCTAGGTTTCCTGCTGACAGTCATCCAAGGCCCAAGGAAGGCGTCTGCACTGGGAGTTTCAACTGGTGATTCCGATTGAGTGGTAGATTTTCTAGTGTTTTCATCCAAAGATTGGCCTTCATGTTGTTCACCTATGGAAGCACCAAGCTCGGGATTGTGGGCGACCATAGGACATCTCTCCACACCATGCCCATAAAGATCACACCTGTGACAAATCGAATGCAGGCCTTCGTACTCCACATGTACCTTAGCATCACCAATCAGAATCCATATCATAACTGAAGATAAAGTTAAAGATGTTACACGAATATATTGATCAATTTGTTTGTTAGGTAAGTTTCTTGTAATTTTGACCCAATTGTTTTCTAAATAATAATAAGTAACTTAATTATTTTTGTAGGATCCATATAATAAAATATAGAGTTGTAGAGTGTTACATGAATTTATTAAAATAATTTATAGGAGTCAAATGAAAATTGGCAAATGTTTAGGGATGAGAGACGAATTATATTTAATAAAAAAAATAAAAAAAATTCTTCTCCTTAGTGTTTGCTGTAGAACGAAGTCGTCTTCTCAGTGTGAGATCTCACCATTGAAGATCTGCTTCCTCTGACCACACAGTTCACCTTCGCTCTTCATCCTCGTCCTGTAAGTCTTCCAATTTCTCCTTTCCGTTCTACTGCAACCAATCGTAGCTGAATCTCAAATTTATTGCTTTGATTTTAGACCCTCGAATGAATATTTTGAGTTCTCTGATCTCGCATTTGAATCCCACTTGTTTGAAATTTGATACTGAATTTTGTAATTAGTTAAGATCGGAGAAGGATGGTGTTATAGCCGCTTTCATATTGTCTAATTTGTGGCCATGGGGAGTTAGGGTTGGGTTGAAGTTGCCAAACTTATTGTCTCCTTTTGCGTGATCATAGTGCTTGGAACTCACATAATATTCCAGTGAATTACAATTCGTAGTTGCGGCTGTTGAGATTTACTTAGTAGTATGTTTTTGAAGATAATTATACAGGCATAATCAATTTGGTTAGGTTGCAGAAAACATCGTAGAGTATTGTTGGGTTTGTCCCTTTTTGCATTATCATAATTCGACATACTTGAAGTGTAGGTGATAGGTTCAGCCGGTGGCATCCCAGAGTTTTTGCTTTCTTATTCTCGGAATTTGGTAATATCGAAATACATTGGCACCCGGCCTGATCAGCTTGTGAGTGTATCTATTTGGTGGTTAAGTTGGATATGGATGACCATGATATGGATTCTTTATTTGAGGGGATGGTCCTTTTTAGTCCATCTCAGGTAATAGTCAATGATGCTAGTGGTGGCTCAGATCTGGCTTTCTCGGACAAAAGCAGTGATACAGCGGCAACATCACTGTCTTCGTCTCAACCACTTGATGAGAACTTATTTTCTGATCTCACTGTCATTGCACCCTCTCAGCCCGACATAATTGAACCAGATGTATCATCAGTAACAAAGAGTGCATCCGTTTTGGAGAAGGAAGCAACTTCAGTAACAAAGAGTGCCACTGTTTCAGTGACTTCTGTTTTACGTCAATCTTCTTTGAGGAAAAAAAAGAGAGCTGGTATAAGAATTGGATATGGGAGAGATTTACAGCAATCGAATGATCAGGCACTTGTTTCTGATTCTGTTCCGAATTTGCCTGATGGTAGGCAATCATTGCAGACTATGATGGACTTGGACAGAGCTGATCCAGATACAACAGGGACAGAAAATGAGGATTTTGCTCCTGCCTCCACCTCCAAGCTTGATGTCAATTTGCAGAGCAACCAAACGAGTATCTTGGAAAAGGAAAGCGAATTGCTTCATGATGAAATAAATGGAGATGCTCACTTGAGCTCTGTGTCAGATAAAGATGTTGCTTCAGGAGGTGCTGAAGATAGAGAATCAATTCAAGATACCAAATTTGACTCGGGACCTTCTGAATATGAAGAAGAGACCAGCAAACAAGTGCAAAATGGAGAAGAAGAGCGAACGGAATGTGTTGATACCTTTGAGGAAAAATATGAGCATATCAAGGCAAATATATCTGATAAGCTGAGGCGTGCTCAAGAAATGATTACTTCTATTTCTTCAGAGAGAAAGGATTCAAGGAGGAGGAGGCGAAAAGCTGCAGAGGACGTTGAACTAGCATCTCAGAGGTATAGAGACCTTGAAAAGCAGCTAGAAGAAGCTTGTGAGGCGGAGGATTTTGAAATGGCAGATACACTCAGTGAGAAATTGGCTGCTGCTGACCAGGAAAAGCAACACTTGCTGAACATGCTCAGAGAAGCTGAGGCTGATTCAGACCACATTGATTCAAAAATGCAGGAAGTTCTTGAATATCAAATTGCATCTGAAGAAGAATGTATTTCCTTACTGGAACAATTTTCCCTGGTATGTTGCTATAACACTATGTTTATCAAACTTTAGTTTTTGCATTAAGAAATATGATATAACTTATAATCTCATACTAAACTATAATAATTGCTTAGTTATGGTGCTACATGACTGCTTCCTTTTACCTTGTGCTGTTCAGACCTACCCTTATGCTGGTTTTATAATTCATGGTTCATGGTTTTGGGCTAACCTAGCCTGTGCACGGCCTAATGACGTACCCTGTTCCTAGATTATTATTGTAAAAAGATATGGATACCTTTTCCCTTTTGTCTGTAGCTTTTATTGTAGAAGTCATTGTGTTGGCATTCAGAAACTTTACTCGTGTCTGCTTAAGATGTTTCTGGATGGGAATTAGAAATTAATTAGGACCTTGTAGAAATGTGAGCTGTGACTCCTGTGAGGTAAGGGAACTAAAGTTAGTACTTACTAGTTGGTGGCCTTAGAATGGACTTTAGTATAAAAGACCATTGTAAAATTAATTCAAACTGCTACCTATTTATTTGATATTCATATGACACAGGTGTTTTTTTTTTTGATTCCACAAAAGCACCGTAGTCCTTTTTAACATACTGATTAAATATGAAACAATGAAGTTTGGGACTATTTTGAAACGATTTATCTGAGGCTGAAATGAAATAAGGGAAAAGCTTAAGGACTAAACTGAATTTGCCCAACAGAGGATTTGCCCTGGAGTGGATATCCCAGATAGGGTCACATTTATGCCATTCTGTTTTGAAAGAATTTGGCCGAATAGGCCCTTTTCTATTTCCATTAGGTTTGTGTACCCCTTCAATTTTACCACTTTCATTAAATTGAAGTTGGAAGGTAAGGGGTTTGATTAGGGGTACATTTACTAAACATATTTATACCATGGGCCTAGTTACTAGAGAGAAATCTCAAAAAGGCTTACTTAGCTAATTTGGCCTTGTGTTTTTGGTTTGAGTGTTGCTTTTTACTCCAACCCTTAACCATGACTCCATGAGATCTTACATCATTTTGTTCAATGGAAAATTAATTTACTTAACATAGACACTTACATGCTATCTTACTTGTATGTAGTGTAAGTTGTTTATTTGATTTCGACATCATAGTCTTAGATATTGAGCAAGTAATTTTACACCATTCTCGATTCCTGTATTTTCAGGATTGTGGAAGCAATGCAAATTTATTATTTGAAAATGCTGAACTAAAGACTTCAATAGAGATGGATGAGTGGTTTGCATCTGTTGAGTCTTTTGAGGCTAAGAAGATGGAGTTAGAAATCACATCAGATGTAGTTAATAAAGCTTGCTCAAATTTGGACAATTCCATTGAGATGTCAGTTGATAATGAAAGAAGAGAAAGGGATCTTCTATATTCGAAGAAGGTTGTGTTAGTGGAGGAACTAGAAAACCTTTTGGCATTAGTACGTGCAAAGGAGGCAGAAATAGCTGAAACTGATTCTAAAATAGAAACAGTTGACAAAAGAATTGCTGAAGTTATCTCTGGCTTTGAGTTAACTCGATCGGGAATTGACTCAAAGTTTCAAAACCTGCATTCAGATCTTTCTGATATGGAAAGAGAGTCTGAAGCTTTATCAACTAGGAAGAAGGAAATTGATGACTATTTGTCTCAGGAGACAGAGAGAGGTGAAAACCTGAGGAAGCTAGCCAAAACTTCTGAAGATGAAGCAAAAGAGTACCAGGAAAATCTTGAACTCAGGAAGAGTCTAATGCTTTCAGTTGTGAAGTCCAGGGAAGAAAAAGTAAGGCTTGCAAACACGGAGGAGAAAATTCTGGCGGATGTTCAAAGTCTGCGGCAGGAAATTTCTGCAGCAAGAGCTTCTTTACAGGTTAGTTCCATCTTCTTTACTTGTGACTACCTGTCATACATTATATGGTCTTTCTTCTCATAAGTTTAAATAGGCATAGTTAGATTTCTAATATCAAAGATTGCTCATGGTTGTGTGCTGAGCCTCATAGCTGTGTCACTTGTCTATTATAGCTGTGTCACTTGTCAAATCGATACTTATGGCTTGGATCTGACCATATATTAATCTGCAAGCGTGGCTAAGATAAAGGTCAAGCTCACTATTCTTTTGTTTGTGAAACTTTTGAGCTAGTCCTGGTCATATCATCCTTGAGAGCAGCTCGGTTAGGATTTTGAGCTAGTCGTAGCCCAAATCAATACTTATGGGTTAAATGGGTTCGGGTTGTCTCGGGTTTGTAGTTAAGGTATTTGTGTCAAAACCCATAATTTACCAGCTGGGTTACTTTTTTGTAAAACCCAAAGCCTAACTCAAACTGAGCTCCACACTGAATTATTTTTTACTTGCCACCCTCCCTCTCAGGCTCAATGTAAGCTTTTTGCAATATGAGCCACCTGGCTGATTTACTTTTTTAATGTAGTGGATACCACAAGTTGATTACATCTTCTACTTCTTGCTCATAGTTTAGTAGGAGTATCGACACTGAATCCCCATTGTTATACATGCGACTTTCATAGATGTGTCGTTAATGTTTGAACGATGTTGTTCATGTGTATAGTATGCTGATGCCTTTTGTCAGTTGGAATCGAATTTGCTACTTACTTTTACTTCTTTGTATAGGAATTGTCTTCCAAAAAATCAAACATCCAACAAGAGATCGCATCACAAAAGCAACGAATGTTCTTCATAGACAAAAGGATACCTGAGTTAGAAGCAGAGAAGAAGGTCGCTGCTTCTGCAAGAAACTTCAAAGAAGCAGCACGCATAGCTGCAGAGGCAAAGACACTTAACACCGAAAAGGAAAAGCAACAGATAAAAATGGAAGAAGCTACACTAGAGCTAGGAAAATTGGACAAAGAAATCAATGAAGCTACCACGAAAATACAGGACATTGAAGGACTTGTTTCATCAATGGAAAGAGAGTTAACTGTCACTCAGTTCCACAGATTACACCTACTTGCTGAGTCGGCTAGAGCGGAACGAGCAGCTGCCTTAGAACTGGGTGACGTGGAAGAGGCTAGTGTACTTCTTGCAGAAGCTGAATCTGCAGAACTAGCTGCAAAACAGCTCCAAACATTGCATGATATAAGCATAGAGAAGCTTGAGGAGATGACTATAAGCAGTTAGTTGAGTTAAAATCATCGTTTTTTGACGGTGACGATTTTGATGAATGTCAGGATGGTTTCAATTGCTTAATGCATTGAATTCTTCCTTTATGGCCAAGACGAATTTTGAGGTACGGTTCTATAGTTCTTGTTTTCTTTCCTTTTTTTCTGAACTTATATCTTCGGTCCCTCACAGCTTTAAATGCATTATTGTACAATGGTGTATGATGCCCATTGATTTTTTTCTAAATTTCAATCTCTTCAAAATTTGAATTGTTGTTTATCTGTAAGTCTGTAAGTAAACCAGTTTTGTAGTTTAATTGGTTATAGCAAATCATATTCAGACCAGCTGGTCCTCAAGTATTTCTAGAGTTTAATCAAGTTGCAACAACTTTATATGAATGCTGTTTTTCTGTTAAATAGATTTAAATTATTCAGGATTATAAGTAGTACCACTTTAAAGTGTACTATGGAGTTGGTACAAATTCAAACTAAATAATAATTATTGTTGTAATAATTAATTGATATCACAATAAAGATCAATATATAAAAATTTTGGTAAATATTACTATCTCCGATCAAAAATAACTGTCATTTTAGCCTTTGACACAATTTTTAAGAAAAATATTAAATAACATAGATTTTGTAAACTTTTTCTAAATCTTATCACATATTTAATATTCAACCTTCTTTTAAACCAATAAGAAAGATTTTAGAACTAAAATTAATCATTTACACCAATTTTCAAGAACATTTCTTATAATTATTCTTCATTTATTGGCCTAGAAAACTTAAAATGACACATAATTTTGATCAAATTTCTAATGCTAAAACGTCACTTAGGTGGATATATCATATGACTATATATGATCTAACTTTTTGGAGCAAATATTTGATGAAACTGAAGAAAAAGGTAAGGGTTACTTCAATGTGTAGTGTTTTTTTTTTTCCAAAAAAAAAAGAAAACCGATACCCGGGAGCCAGCATCCTATCTTAGGTGGATATATCATATATGCTGTAAATGCATCTGGCGGTGCTATTTTGATAGTGTTTGGCTCTCTCATTCCCGCTTCATCTTTGGTTTCTTTGGTTTGTGCTGATAGTTCTCCTCCGATGTCACCCTTCTTCTCTTTGGCTTCGTTCTGATCTTCTCGGACGTCTCCTCCTGGATCTCCGGTTTTGATCAGCTTTGTGCTCACCACTTTTTCAGGGATTTCAACACCGTAGTAGATTATATTACTTGCGTTGCATGACTTTGCGTCAACGGTTGGTGACGAGGTGCTACCGGAAGATGTTGAAGACCTCATCCGTTTAGATGCATTGGGGCGACAAGTCTCTAGAGATTGTTCCCCTTTTTCTTACCCTTGTATCGAAAAAAAATATATATGATGTAGCATCCCGAATTCATGGGACTCAGAGCGTTACGGCTAGTGACCTCACAATAAGTCCCGACCCTTACCTTGACAACAACTTCACCGGACCTTTCCAACAAGGCACAGATAAAAGCAAATATTGAAAACGTTTTAATGCAAGTGCAAACATCCAGAAATGTAAAGTACAACGTGGAAACTCATCCGAGTCCTCAAAACGACACAAACTCCATAATCATAAGTACATAATCCACAACATAAACAAAAGGAAATCCATCCCCGTCTTATAATGTACAGAGACCCCGATTGTCCACTCCTCCGACTCACCGGTGGCATCCCTAACCTGCAAGACGTCTACAATCGGTTTAAAACCGTAAGCTAATATTCAAGGCATTAGAATCATGGTAATAGCACAAACACACATAAATCATCATAACACGCATCGTGCTCCAAAACACACAAGTCCGGTTTATTATCTTTTCATTTACGTCGTCTCATTACCAATTCAACTTAAGGTTGTGACACGAGAGTCCCCGAAACTCGCATCAGTCCCTACTTACCGGCAATGAATGATACTGATGTATCCGCCCGTCTACCCGCACGGGCTAGTCGCCGAGAACCTTCTAGCTCTACACAAGAGCTAGACAAGTTGTCACCGCCCGTTATCATACACTTGGGCCTAATCAATATATATAAATGTCGTCTTATTTCCGGTTTTGTTATTATATAACATAACACAACACACACAATCAATCACACATCGATGTTAATACAAAGAATACGAGCTAAGTAAGTCCGGAGACTTACCTCGTCCCAACGCTAAACTCACACAACCACTCTTGCTTCCCCTTAGGAAGAAGCCCACAACCTGCTCACAACAAGATACGTATCAACAACTCGCTCACACTCAAAAAGTCTTAGACTTTCACTCTAATTATCTTTACAAGATCAACCATACTCTCAAGCTAGGAACGCATCCCAAACTACACCATATCACAACTCACTAAGCATGTGCAGCAGAAAACCAACAACTCACATGATCAAATCACAGCCAAGATAGAACACACTAGACTAGAAGATGCAAACATGCTCAACACTCTCGGATTCCACAAGACTACACCAAGCCCTAAGGACTCCTAGGTCCATAACCACTAGAAGGCATTCACAACTACCCTCGGCCCACCCTAGGCATGCTACTACCAAGAAACAAGCTCAAAACTAAGGAAGGAACGAAGAGAAAGGGAGAAGAAGAGCCTAATGTTGAAGAAACGCAACCGCGGAAGCAAATTGACGCGATAGTGTCTGAGTGTCATCGCCCCTGCGGGTCCTGACGTCGCCCCTGTGGTGGTCGGAAGCTCTGGTGCAGCCCCTGCGGTGGCCTAGGTCCGCCCCTGCGACCCTGATGATCCGCCCTCGCGGTCGAGCTGCAGAAGCTCGTCTTCGACTGTGGATCTTGAACTTCGATGACCTCCTTCTCTTGTTGGGTCTTCTCCAAACACCAACCACAATATCCAAACTCCTCTCCACGACCTAACATTGCTAGGAACACATGCATGCAAGGATCAAGAAGAACCTTCTTCCAAAGCTCTAACCATGGCAATGGAGAAGGAGAGAAGGAGAAGAAGAAGAAGTTAAGCAAGGAAGAAGAAGGAAGGAAGGAGGAAAGACTTACCAATCTGGATCCAAAGCTTCTCCACTGAAGGCCACAACCAAAGAGCTCCATGGAGAAGAGAGAGAAGAGAGCACAAGGAGGAAGTAAAAGTGAAAAAATGCAGAACATGAATGAGATGTGAGGAGAGAGGGAATCAAAGCTGCACAAGGGGCGGGGGACAAGGGGTCAGTTGACCTTCCTTGTCTCCTTTGTGCTAGAAAACGAAGGGTCCAAAAGCAATGGCGGGGAACGAGGGGTCGGAACGAGATTTTGGAATAAAACCCAACACTCAACACCTCGTGCCTGCGGGAAAACTGATTATAAGTCCGTCATATTTCACTTCAAATGAGGAACAAGACAGTTATTGACTTTCGAGTTCGGGTTTGCAAGTCAGTTATTGACTTTCGCCCGATTCAAAAAAACATATGTGAACCAAAGAACCTCACACAATCTGCACATCTATATATTGATTATAAGTCCGTCATATTTCACTTCAAATGGCCAATATTACACAATACTTGTTATTGTCATCAAAACAAGGAAGATTGAAGCTTTGATGCCAACGTGGTAAGATGAGGAACAAGACTTTAGCATCTACTAGCCCAATAGTATCAAACATTTTACAACCAAATTGCATATAATTGTAAAAAAAATTATTGTGTACTTGTAAAGGTTCTATTAGGGTTGTTATTCAATTCCTTTAGCCGAGATACTTATGTATAACAATCCTAACGTACGTTGACTCACCTCTTCTTTAGGGTTATTCGATTTAAACGAGTGGTTCTTTGATATGTTCGATCATGTTCAACTCTTTTATAAGTTGACCTAAACTTTAGTCGAGCTCTAAAATGTGATCACAATTAGTTTGTTTAGTTGAGCTTTAGCCGAGCTCGAGTTCAACCAAAACCTAGCTATAGTTGCTAGCTCATACACCAACCCGATCCCAAATCTTAGAATGACAAACATTTATGATGGTTCACGCAAATTCCTCAAATTGAGAAGACGTTTTGTGTAATTTTCCACAAATAAAAGTCAGAACTGTCAGATGAAGATAGATCGTTCTGCAAAACACACACAGTAGGGTTCACTGAACCCCTTTCCCTCACACACACTTCCGTCGCCGCCGACGTCGCCGGAGTGACGATGAGCAGCGCCTCTGCTCGTATATTGTCTCTCATCTCCACACCTTTTCCTCTCCGACACATCCACCATTCTCGCCCCTCCCTTCTCTTCCTCTCTTCCCCACGTCTCTTCTTCCCATCTCTCTCTCCGCCTCCCCGCTCTTCTTTCCACCTTCCCCGTCGATTCCACTTCAACGCTCACGCTCAAACCTCCACAGACGAGCAATTCAACGACTATTTACCTCCTCCTTCCTCCCTTAATGGCGCCGGTGGTTCTTCTCCGTGGCCAGAGTGGTATAAGCTCATCAATTCTTTCCAATTTTCTCGCTATTCCAGTCCAATTCACACAATTTCAGGCTCTGACAACATCGTTGACGACGGTGCGGGTCTGCCTGGCGATTTCGTGAAATCTGCAAATGCCTGCTTGGCGTTTGCGCGCGAGCACGAAGGTCTCTTGTGGTTAGTTGTTGCTTTATCTGTTCTTAACTACTTTGACCAGCTTTTTTGCTTTCACAATTGCAACACAGTGTTGAATTTTGTGTTTTGATGGTGAGAAAAGGTCGCTTTCAAGGAAGGATATAGAAATCATTGTTGATAATGGACCGCCCTTTCTGTTCAAAGATTTTGTGGATGCAATGAGAAGGATGAAGTTATTTCTTAGTGGAAATACTGATGATGTAAGTCTGATATAAATGGAGTTTTTGCACAGCCTTTCTTTTGCTATTTCTCTGTTATCATATGGTCAGAGCTGCTAACTCGTTTACATGTATCTCAATTTATTGCATACATTGGAATGAGTCACTCTTGACCTTCAATGGGTCATAATTAGGGTTCCAAGAGACTAGCTTGGATCATTTTTAGTGTAATTGTTTGAAAAAATTACATAATTTGATCACTATTGTTTGATCCAAATTTAAATCTCCACTTGCTAAGAGGTTGCTTTTTCTACAGAAATGATCAATCGTTTCATTGTTATACAAATGTTGCAATGCTATTTGAATGTCTATAGTGATATTATCAATATCATAAGGCATAATCCGTTCGATTACTTTAGGACCTTCTATAATGAGTTTCTTAATCTCCAAGTTTAGGCATTAATAATTCTTTATTTGTGTGCCATGATTATTTGGCCTTCACTCTCTATATAAAAAATGAATGTGTGGTATCCGTTATTGTGTTCTCTAGCTTGCAAAGAGTTTGCTTCTTTGTTTGCTACATGCTATCACTTAATACGGACGCTAGATTTATTTGGAAACATATTTTCGGGATGCTACCAGTTACCAACTTCTTAGGAACATCCGCGTTGCTAAATAATGCTAAACAGAACTATTTGCCTCGCCCAGTTGATAATGGAGGGCAATCATTTACTCTCTATGTTTTGCTAAGAGTTGATTCCTCTTTTTTGCTTATAACCTCATTTACTTTTCTACTTTTGAGTATGATATGGTGTACACTGTAATTTCTTGGTAGTGTTTGATTTTAGCTCTTGAAACAATATTCGAAATTGACCCTTTTTCTACTTGAATACGGTTCATGCTTCAGGTGTTGGGATCTGAGAAACCAACCACAGTTGATCTAATGAAGTTTCTCTTAAGTTATGCAAGCACAGCTTTGGTTTCTTCAGAGACGAACCATTTCAATAATAGGGAAATTGTGGAAGAATCTGTCAAAAGGCTATTCAGTGAATTAGCTGAGATAAGTAGTGCTTCAGAATCAGCCCTCCCTGGATCAAGTGCACAAGTCTCAAGGTCCTTTGGACAGCATGTTGAAGTGAAGAGGGGTGACTGGATATGTCCAAGGTGCGTACCATCCTGTAAGTTTGTGTTGCCCTAAAATTAAATCCCATTCACTTCATCTTTCATTTTAACCCACTTGGGCTGTATCCTACGCGGAAGGACATACTCATCTGGTGTGATGAGAGAGTGGTGCAGCTGATTTCATGTTTTTCCCAGTTAAGTATAATATAGTACATGTAATGCTTATAGTTACACACCCAGTGATTTCTTGTGAGCAGGTGTAGGTTTATGAACTTTGCTAGAAACATGAACTGCCTCGAGTGTGACGAAGCCCGACCAAAGAGACAGTTGACAGGCGGCGAATGGGAATGTCCTCAGTGAGTATCGTTTTCTATGTTTTCTTATGAAGTTGTTTCAGTTACCTCTTTCACTGGAAGCTTTTTCCTCTTCTTTATCTAAATTCACTTTTTTATATCCTATTTTTTTATAGATGTGATTTCTTCAACTATGGAAGGAACTCCTTATGTTTGAGGTGTGATTGCCAAAAACCTGGTATGTCAACTCCTATCCCTGGATCTGGCTATAATTACACCTCGAACCATGAATCCTCGAATAAACAGTCAGCTCAGAATCAAGAGAGGGTGCAGAGTTGGTATCATAAGATAACTCAGTTGGAAAATAGGGCTAATGAAGGTAATACCTCAGCTGATGTAGATACTGCAATAACAACGGCCTTCAAGAAAGGGGTACTTTCTGAAAGTAACACCCTCAAACAAGGTGACAATGAGAGCCTTGATGTCAAGATCAGCCAAAGGTTCGACAAAATTTTGGGACGGTCAACTGATGCTTCTGGTGTTAATAGTTGGAACAGTAATGCTTCGGGGAACATTGGAAGTAGGATTCCAGAATCTTCTCCTCCATCTTATGAGAATATTCCTGAGAACATGCCCATGAGTAAAGGAGAGAATCGTTTTGTTGTCAGAGAGAAGAAAGACCGTTCCTTGACTTCGCCTCTTTACAAGAGGCAGATGGCAATGGAACAATCTAGAGGCAACAATTATGTTCCTTTCGTCCCCTTTCCTCCCGATTATTTTTCCAAAGGTAAACAGCCAATTAAAGAGGAATCTCCAGCCGTGACCTACGACCAACATCCATCTAATCAAAGCAGGGCAGAACCAATGCTAAATCAACAGACTAGTGCCATGAACTCGAATCAAAGAAGTGCAGACATGCAGCAAACACAGAACTTCCAGGGTTTTTCAAATGAAAATTATCGGACACCTGCCAATGAGCCGAAAACGTATTCAAAAGCAACAAATCAACAAGCTGATGATCAGAAAGTCACAGGGTTATGGAGAGGAAGTAGCTTGGAAGGATCAGCAGTGAAGGAACCAGATCCATTGGACATGTCCGAAGAGGCCAAGGCCGAGAGATGGTTCAGACGAGTTGCTCAAATAAAAGACATCAAAGAGCTGAGTGAAATCCCTGATGAAGATTTCCCATCTATAATGCCAATGAGAAAAGGAGTTAACCGGTTCGTTGTGAGCAAGAGGAAAACTCCATTGGAGAGACGCCTGGCGACTTCTCAGTATAAAAGGAACCTACCCATTGTCAAGTCTGATCCTGTTAATGACAACGGCACGAGTGAAAGCTGATAGTCGAGCCAATAAGGTATTGCAGATTTTCCGGTTCGAGTTCGTTGATCCGAGCAATCTTATAATTTGAAATAATTGTTGTTCACTTATAAGTTAGTTTATCCCAAGAGATCAAAAGACACAAGTGCTGTGCAAGCATGGTACTTGTCACAAATGTATAGTGTCATATTTTCATATCATATGATCTTCTTCATGCCCTAAATTTTGATCTGGGTGCAGTGGTAATTGACAATAGTACCCCTGCGACCTAGCCACAATTGCAGAAGGCCCCTCTGCTCTACAAGTTATCTCTTCTCTGGGTGGCGAATCAGCCCTTTGCAGCAACTCTATTACTCTGTACAATGCTTCTTTGATTATGTATTATTATGGACTTGATTTTCTCCTATGTTGTTTTGCTGTCCATTCACTTGGATCCGTTTGGTTAGATGATTATTTGGATCCGTCTGTACAATACTTAGAATATATTCTTGCTTTATCTATTACATCTCCGATAGTATAGTTGATATTTCTTATTAATATATTTTTCGTAAAAGATATCACACACAGAAATGTGCGATAAAAGAAAGTATCGATATATTCTTACTCTTGTAAGAAGTTGAATAAAGTTTATTATTTTTTGGGTTGTAAGGGAAGTAATTTATTAATCAAGTATAAAATGTGTTATACAAATATGTTTTTTTTTGTAGTGAACTCGAATGTTCGTCTATAACCACGTTTTAAGCGGGTTGAAATAAGGTAAGAAATAAAATAAATGGAAATGTATGAATGAGTTTTATAAAAATGAGATAAATGTAAATGAGTTTTATATACATAGAGCCATAGAGGGATTGTTGATAATGTATATATTATTAAATATGTATTAACGGTAATTATATTTATTAAAAAAACTCAATCTAACCGGTAACATATTTGATAAGATTTTGTTCAGCACAAATTGGGTGAGGGTGTTGACAGTGTTGTTAGTGATGACTTGAATCCTTGGTCCATAATTGGGTGTGGTTGGTACGTGTGACTGTGAGATGGTTGTGGGTGCTGGTGGTTGGTGAGAACGTAAACCCTAGATCTTCCCCATAGCCAAATTCCCTTTCAACTCAATACAGTACTCGAAACTTTCAGAGCTCCAATTATATTTGACCATTTTATTAAATACCAGCAAACTGCCCACTGAAATTGAAGAAAAACTAGCATAAAATTCCTACCTACCCCCTTCCGTTCTCCTACCACAACAACAAAGATAAACTACCCTTCAGTTACTTGAGGGGCCTTAAACCCATTTCAAATCTTCACTTCGCACAGCCATCTGCCATTGAAGCCCCAATTTCTAACAATGGATTTCCTTGAATCGGCTGATATTCAGATGGTCGCCATCGGCGTTGCCGTCGTTGCAGTTCTTATTGGGGCTGCATATCTCTTCTCCGGTGGAAACAAGCGCAAAGGTCAGTCCTTACTTGTTGGGTAAATTGGATTATGAGGGTTACATTAAGGATTGAATATTGGGATTTTGATTTGTAAGATGTTTTAGCGCTCAACGAAAATTTTGGATCTACGTGAGGATATGGGTTGGTGACTTTATAAAGTGTGGGGCATGATTCATGATTTTTCAGTTTTTGTTGGGTGTGGTTGCAGGTTGCTTGGATCCTGAGAATTTCAAGGAGTTCAAGCTTGTGAAACGCAACCAGCTTAGTCATAATGTGGCCAAATTCACTTTTGAACTTCCTTCTCCTACTTCTGTTTTGGGTCTTCCAATTGGGCAACACATTAGTTGCAGGTTCAGCTCTTTTTTGTTCTTGTTTTAAAACTTCCACTATGATTTATTTCTTGTTTACCTTACAAGAATCCAATCTGATATTGCCTGGACGAATGGATTTTCTGTTATGCTTTCTCATGCTAAAAAACTAGGAACAATCAGGTAAATAGGCTTTTTATTAGGAGACAAAGTAGACCTTTAGGTGTGCTCGGTAAACTTCTAGTAGCTTTTAGCATTTTAAATGCTATTTTTATGGAGTAGATTTGTGGTTATGCTTTTTGGTGATTCAAAAGAGATCGTGACAGAGCAAAGATATTAGCTTGTGTTCAAAGATAGAATGCTATATGGTTATTGCATGCTCCGTTAAAATGTTATTTATATGGACATTTCTTGATGTCCATAGAAAGCTCTTGCTTCACTGATTACCATGTTTTGGTTTATTCTCATGCTTAGCTGATAATATCATCAATCTGATTGAAAGTTTGCAACGATGTTGATAGAGGGAAGGATAGCCAAGGAGAAGAGGTCATTAAACCATATACTCCAACTACTTTGGATTCAGATGTTGGGCACTTTGAACTTGTAATAAAGGTTTGTTTGAGAATCCTGTTTCCTGTGAATTTATTTTATTGATGTTTTTGTATTTATGATGCTGATCAGACTTGTGTTTGTACGGTTACTTGTCCAACTCTACTAGATGTATCCGCAAGGAAGGATGTCACATCACTTCCGGGAGATGCGTGTTGGTGATTACATGGCTGTAAAAGGACCCAAGGTTTGTAGCCTGGTTCTGAGATTAGAATGTTTGACGAGAAGATCTACTTGGCTTAATTTGATGTCTACTTGCACCTGAACTTGTATTCTCTTTACGGTAGATCTGAAATCACAATCCAACGTGTGGTTCCATTCTTTCCTCTTTAAGCTCCAATGAGCTAGGCGGGCAATTGATGCAGGGGAACTAATCTGATCCCTTTTTCCGTAACCATTTTCTGATCATTGAAAAAGAATACTCAAGGCATTTACGTATGTCATGTGGCGATAAATCAATTATATATTCAACAAATTATTGAAAATTTCCAACAAACATGTCTAACTAGCTTTTCAATGGATCAACGAAGAAAATAAATGCTTGTGATTATTTTATGCAAATTGAAAATTTAATTTGGAACATCTAGCATTAGAAAATGGGAAAATAATAAGACTGTTAAGCTTTCTTTGGATTGAAGGGTTGAGAAAGAAAGGAGTTTTTTCTGCTATTGTGTGAATAAGAAGAGAAAGGATGATTAAGTTGAACAAGTACAGAACTTTTCATGCAGTTGAGGGTCCTTTAATAATTTCTATTGGCTAATCCAGCCCTTTAATTGTGTGGAATCTCAAGTGGAAAAGCTTAGGAGGAAGTGGATGAATAGCTCATATTATCACTTGGATGGAAATGTAGACCATCTTCTATATGCTTTCATTTGTTCTCGTCGCTTCAGCAATGTTGCTAAACTTATGCGATTGGGTTGAAATGGATCCATTGTTTTTTTTTTTTGTAAACAGACATCGTTGATTTTTCAGTTTTCTTATCATCAAATTTTGAATAGTAATCTTCAACAACTCTGTTAATTTAAGATGTATTGAGAAGCAGCATGAATGCTGATTGTTTATCTTTTATTTTCCAGGGTCGGTTTAGGTATCAGCCTGGTCAAGTTAGGGCATTCGGGATGCTTGCTGGAGGTTCTGGGATTACTCCAATGTTCCAAGTAAATACTTGCTGCTATTGCTTTATTTCTTTGTTTTGCCCCTTATTCAGTTACATTCAACTCTTTCTAATGTTTTTGTTTGGGTTAACAGAAGTTGATCTACTCTTATTTTGTGACATTGCATTTAGGTTGCTAGGGCCATTCTGGAAAACCCAAAAGACAGCACAAAGGTGCATCTTATTTATGCTAATGTGACATACGAAGACATTCTTTTGAAGGTATCTCCCCTGCTGTTACTCTTCCTGTAATACGCTTATATTTATCCACGTGTCTTTGTTGTGCGTCTTTGCATGACATCCATAAGTGCATGCAACTGTTAATGTATTATAAATGCTTATTTATATGCATGCTTTGTCTTTGCTTTCTTTGTAATTTTTTTAAAGATCTATAGACTTCCCCGATCTTTTCTTCCTTCCTCTGAACTGAAGAAATATGGAATTCAAATTTTCCAACATGAGCAAGACCTAGGATTGTAAATTGCATAAGGGTTGATTCTATAGATTTATCAAGTAGAAGACGCCTAAATAGGCCTATTTTAAAATCATTTGAGCATTATAGAACCTCTCAAAGGCTATGGTTATCGTAAATTGTTTGTTTTTACTGCCCCTATATATCTCTGTAATTAATTAATGATTTTGTAAATCTTACAAAAGTGAAAGATGTAAGGCCAAGGACATATCGGCAATCAATCAATGATACCTGAATTTCATTACTCTCTTTTAGTATCAGAACATGAAAGACTTGCAAGTCACCACCCAAATTCTTAAATGCGTCGTTGTCATCAATGAATCGGAACACCTGTGAGCTTCACTAGCACATTAATCATTCGCTGTTTTGGTTCTGTTGTTTTTAAACGTGATATGTTTGAATTTCTTTCTCCATTGAGTGAGTTGGTCAAAGTAAATGAAGTGATTTATTATAATGAAAGTCTAAGAAGGCTGGTTAACTGTTCAAAAGTTTCTGTTGCTGACTGTAAAACATTATGCACTTGCAACAAACTGTGAGGAAACTACAAATCTCTTTCGTTTCCTAAAAATATTGCTATTTTAGTTGTATCTAATCATACAAAAAAATACTAGTTGTTGAGATACTGAAACATGTAAATGCTATGATACCATAATATTACAAGAAGGTTGGTTCAGAAATCAGGTGCAATGCCATCTTCTGCATTTGAACAATGGACAAAGAAACTTGGGGCAGCTCATGAATTTAGATTTGCATTTTAGGAAGGCGCATTTTGTGAACAAAAAGGGATAGCTATTAATAATAATAGCAGGCTGGTTTGTATTTGTATTACAGGTGTGTGTGAGGTGAAGTGTTGAACTTGTTTTTTTTCAAGCTGAAGGTATTGACAGTATTGTATTGAACAAATTTGAGTTGGTGAATGGATTCAGTTTGACTAGGAACCAAAACACTTTGTTATGGATTTGGTTTTTGAAAGCAAATCTGTATTTGAGAGGGTAGCAGTAGGATCATTATAACCCTAAGAGTACAAAATGTTCTCTTGCCAACAACAAATAAAAACGTTCTCCGGCCAAGTTTCACTTGACCTAGTGCCCTTATTTATAGGACATCAATTCCTTAGGTGACCTGCATGTAACAATAGAAAATCCAATCTCACATATTAATTATCTGCTTGTTGAATACCTGTCGTTCCTATTATTCGCTTCTCTCCATGGTCTAACAAGACCTCAAAGCTTGTGTTTGAGTGTCTCCTTATCAACTTTTTCCTTACCTGTAGCAGTCCTGAAACAAGGTTTCTAGTTCACCAATCCAATAAGTAATCGAACAGGAAAAAAAACTGTTTTTGTATATAGAGTTATTTGAACTTGTTGCAGGCTTTTATCATCCGAAAACAATAGTTGAGTTCACAAAACAATGGTGCTAGTAGTTTTAGAATAGAATTGCTAATGTTATCTGTTCGACACTCTCCAGTCATTCGGGGTTTGACTGTTTGGTTGAATTGTATACAGGAAGAGTTGGACAAGCTTCTTGCCGAATATCCTGGCCGCTTTTCCATTTATTACGTTCTTAACCAGGTTGGTTTCCCTTTCATACTTTTATTTGTTTATTTCCTTCTGTTATAGTAAGTTTTCATCTTTAAACCCAACAATACCACTTATGGCTTCACTATCACTCAGTGTCTTTACAATGCTTTCATAGGCATCTACTGTTTCCTGCATATAAGACATTCAAGCAATGTCTTTTTCTTTACACTTTTACACTTAACGTCAAGAGCCTTTCCTGCAATTTTTTTTATCTACTCCTGCTGATCCAAATGTAACATACAAGCTGTTCAGTCTTTTTAATAAAAATTCTGCTTTTGGAAACTGAAATGTTTGATACTTCTTTCCAGCCCCCAGAAGCGTGGAAAGGTGGAGTTGGATTCGTAGGCAAGGAAATGATTAAAGAGCATTTGCCTGCACCAGCAGATGATATTCAGGTATGTTTTCGTATCATGTTGAGTTCATAAAAATTTCACACATTTGCGTTTTTATGATTAGATCACTTACGCAAGTATATGACCTTTTGCAAGTGCATAGGGCACTCTTATAACTCAAGTAAGTCCTATTAAAAGGTCAAATAAGTGAATAACCGAATCCAAGAAATCTTTGGGCGAGAATTGATGCTAGTTTGACTCATAGCTTGAATCTACTTGACCCATAATAATACATGAGCAATTGACAAGCATGAACTAGGAATGATAATGGGTCAGGTGGGGGATGGATAACTTTGGTCGCCAATGTCGCCATATTACACTAAATTCCCCCACCCCACCTGCCCATCGCCTGCAAAAATTCACCCGAATCTGTCGGGGGAACGGGTGAATCAACGAGTTTCTGGGTATTTATGACATCATATTACACCAATTTCATACATATTAGTACATAAAAAAAAGAAGTAAATGTGGATGTATGGCCAAAGCTGGTTGGGTGAATAAAACACTCATCTATATCTGACACTCACCCAAGTTCCACATGAGTTTCATCAAATCTTTTTCCATTTTGGTCCTTCGGGTACTCGGATGTCCGTTGAATTCGGGTGAAATTGTCATCCCTAGTAAGGACCGATAATACTGCAATATACATTATTGATCTGTTTTCAAATCGCTTATTTATGCAGATTTTGAGATGTGGCCCTCCACCAATGAACAAGGCCATGGGAGCTCATCTCGAAGATCTCGGCTACTCCCCTGCAATGCAGTTCCAGTTTTAATCCCCTGGAGTCGAGCAACCCTTGTTTAGGGGGGTCGAATAAAGGGAGTTTATTATGTCTAGGATTGGTACCACAAGAATCTACTTAACTATTTATGTACCTGATACATTGTGCTTTTGTCATGAATGAAGAAAGCATCAGCAGCAGCTAAACTTCGGATTGATGCCGGATTCTATACTTCTAATTTGGTTTTCGGATCAAATTCCCGTTAACTAAAGGAAAATTTGGGGTAGCTTTAGTTACTTTATATTCAAACCAAAGGTAGGCTTGCGTTGATGTTTTCATTATTTTTTTTCTTTCCTTTTTTTTTTATAAAAGAAAGCAATATGATGTACTAGACGACACACCGTATAATGGATCGAAAAGCCGAACAAATCGGCAGACGGATTAACCGTAATGAGAGAACCATAACAAGCAAAAAGGAAAAAACACATCAAAAGAAAACTTCGAACGAGCCGACGGAGGAGGAGCATCCAGGGAAGTCACACAAGTGAGAAAGAACAACGAGAATATGAATGTAGTAGTGTAAAGTACAACTCTCAAGGACTACTGGTGGAAACCTCATATTTGAATTCTTCTTTCAAGCCTTCAAATTTCAATCACCTATTCACGACTACTTTTCATGAATAGATTTGATTTTTCTTCCATAAGAAGCTCCTAATATTAAAGCGTTAGTTCATTTAGAGGGCTCGATGAGTTACGCAATAGATTTATGAGGTAATTAAGAAAAACTTGTTTTCTGAAGAATTACGATAGAATTGGTTTAAAAATGCTTTTTTTTATAGCTTTTGTTTTGTAGTTCCCTCTAATTTTAATTTATATATAATTAGCATGAACTAATTGAGTTAAATATACTAAATGAGTTTATGATATGGGTACTCTTAATATAGTAAAATAGTGGTAAAAGGTCTAGTTAGCCATTTTACCCAAGGATTCCACTCACCAACTCATTCCAGCGGAGTTTAATCCGAGCTAATGATCCTTTGTAATAAGCAATAAAAAATAAATTTGGATGTAGATGTAACATAATTTTATTAAAGTTGATTAAAAAACCCATTTAGTTGGATGAAGATTAAAACAACACATGATTTTGTAACATTCTTCACCAATTTTTGTATATGCTTTCACAAATGGTTGTATTTGTAACATTCATCACCATTTTTGTTAATATTGGGATCAAGAGAAGAGGTCCCTGATTCATATGTTTTGTATTTGATTGAGATGGTTTGAGACCTTTTTTTGTTGTTTTTTTAACAGGAACTAGATTCTTCGTCTTGAAATTTGGTTAGTTGTTTGTTGCCATCAATTTTTCAAGAACGGGTTGTTAGAGAGTATACATGGGTTTTAAAGAAATGTTATCCAAAGAAGGTGAATAGATCAAGATTTGAGAAGCGTGAATCGAAACGACTATGTTAGACCTAGCAAGTATAGAAGTCACCACTTCGTAAGGAGGACTTTCGACAAAGGCATTTGCAGCAAAACGATAATGCCAACCATACTTTGCTCCAAATCTACACTGGTTTAAGGACGAGATTGTGATGTTTTAATAGTAGGAGCTATGGAGATTGGGATCTCAAACAAGAATCATGAGACAAACTTCAAACGAAATCACCAACACAATATTAGTATTGTCCCGAATCTTTGTTTGGTGTTGGCGGTAGGGATTGAAATGGAAATCGCCGATCATTTAAACCTTTTTGTCGTCAACAACCACAAAAATGACACTTGATAAATTTTGGGGGTTTCCCATCTCTTTGTACAGAGAAGCAGTTAAACTCTTGTGTTTATGGAGGTATTCCATGCCGACTAGGGTTTTTGTCCTTGCTCTCAAAGAGAGCATTTTTTTTGTCTTGTTGGGTTTTTTTAGTTGATGTTATAATTATTGATTAGGGGTTTTTGGGCTAGTATACTTGAATCTTTGCATATTTTAACTGGTGTTCTAAAAAAATCCCGGTTGGTATATTCATTTTCAAGTCTAGTCCTAATCCGAAGAACCAAAATTTTTAAAAAAAAACTCTAAATCTTCGCCAAAAAGATAAAAGGCTCAAGTAAAACAAAGGCTCGATTTAAGATAAAGACCACTTGATTGGTCTAAGTGATTCAAAATCGGGTTGGACCCAATTATCCGATTTGGGTCCAAAATGATCTAATAATAACTTTTCAGTCCACGTCTGGTCCTAAATCGGTGAACATTAACAATTCATCCTATTTACTATCAAAGTTATTTATGTTAACTAATAAAAGAATAATTGTTTTAGAGTGCTTCTTGAGTTTTGGTAGTTGTGATGAACATGGAGAGGCAAGTTAGGCAACTCCTCCTGCAATCTTTTCAATTTTGACAGCTTTTTGGAGACGAAAATGAGGATGAATCCAAATCGCAACATCAATTTACCATCACCGATCCCCTATTTTGCCCCACATTTTTTTTAATGCGATTTGTTGTTATATTTGAAATTTTTTGTGTATCGTTCTTTTGTTATGTTAAGCATGTTTGTAATTAGGGGTGTCGGTGGGTTCGATTCGGGCAATCTCATACTCATGCTCGTTTAACATAATGCTCTATAAATCCATCCTTAAATTCGCTTGGTTATTAAAATTTTTAACTTTCATGTTGGTTATTAGTCTTCATCGAGGAATCTCGAACCCTGATTAATCTTTTCCCATTTATAAATCATTGTTGGATTTTCCCGTGAGATTTTTTTTTTGGATTACTCATTTACAAACTCACATTGAGTAGAATCAATAATTTCATTTGTATATATAATATTTTCAACATAATATCAAAACAATTAGCCCAATTTAATAAAGTATAATCATAATAAAACTAAAAACACTTATAAATTAGACTAAAAAGTATAAACTGCCACTAACTTGATCCATTATTCTATCCAGAGAAATTATCCAAATAGTATCCCATCTTTTAGGCTGACTAAACTTTAGTAACCGGTCGTTTAAACTGTCAGAACGATACATCAGCTATTGATCCCGACCAAAGATTAGTATCTGGATTACTTTTCACACGTTAAGTTAACACGACAACTTTACTCCTATAACCTTCCCCTCTGTTTCTTGTTGAATAAGTATGTCTTGTAGGTCTCATTGCAACTGTGTTAAACATTTTACTTAACGTGTGAACAATAATTTAGATATTAATCTTTGATCGGACTCAATAGATTAGGTACCGTTCTGATAGTTTAAACGACGGGTACCAAAGTTTAGTCGGCCTAATGGAAACAGGATGAAAAGCTAAAATCTAGGGCTGTAATATGAGACAAGCTACTCGGGCTCGGCTCGGGCTCGGCTCGTCAAAAGCTCGGCTCGAGCTCGTTCATATTTTAAACGAGCCAAGCTTGAGCACATTTTAAAGCTCGTACAAATTTTAGGCTCGGTTCGGGCTCGGCTCGTTTATAAACAAGCCAAGCTTGAGCATGTCAGTGCTCGGCTCGTTCGGGTAAAGCTCGGCTCGTTCGGCTAAAATAACACTATATGAGCATTATTTCAACCGAGCTACTCGGGCTCGGCTCGGGCTCGGCTCGTCAAAAGCTCGGCTCGAGCTCGTTCACTTTCTAAACGAGCCAAGCTTGAGGACATTTTAAAGCTTGTATAAATTTTAGGCTCGGCTCGGGCTCGGCTCGTATTACACCCCTACTAAAATCCCATCCCATAAAACAATGATAACAAATTAACAATGATGTTTTATATTTCTTGTTGTATTTGAATTTTTTTGAAGAAAAACAAACTACTTGGCCTACCAAACACGTTAAAATGTTGATCATTGGGCGTGAAACATGGATCTTACTCAACACATACTCTATTTTATAATACATGCAAAAGTTACATCCAATTAACAAATTGTCTTGACTCAATTGTACTTGAATCTTTAAGGAAATCTTAAAATACTTGTGTTTAATATTGATTTGGGTAGGCAAGTAAGTTTGGTCTCGGGGCCAGGTAACATTTGGGGATGGCTTTAACAAAGGGAATCCACAAATAATATTTTTTAAATCCTAAATTAATGTAAGGTCTTTTTCTGCATATAAATTTAAACTTTATCACTATTCTTTTAGATTACTAAAATATTATTATAAAATTTAGGAAAAATAACTCAAAATAATACCAACTATCAACATTGAACCGAAAATAATACGAACTTTGAAAATTACTAGGAGCGATACAAACTATCCATGCATTTACCAATAATAATACGTCATACTTTTCCGGCAAAAACTCTAACTCCGGTGATGACATGACAACCGGAATTTTACATGTCATCAAATAAATAGATTAAATGTGTGATGTGGATTTTATTTTTCAAAAAATTAATTTAATAATATTTAAAATATTAAAAAAATAAAAAATTAAATATTTAATGTTTTTAAAATTTTAAATCATAATTTTTTTAAAAAAAATTGAACAAATTTATTTTTAAAAAATATTTTTTTAAATAAAGTCTTGAACATTTTTTTAAACAGGTTTGTGAAAAATGTAAAAATAATTTTTTTTTAAAAAAAATTTGTTAAAAAACAAATCGAAATTTTTTTTAAAAATTAAATTTTACAGAAAATTTGGGGAAATTTTTTTTTAGGGATTAGGTTACAAGAGTGGAAAAAAAAACATTCGAATGTTTTTTTTAAAATTTTTTTTTTAGAATTAATAATTTTATTTTATAAAAAAATCTGAAAATAAATTTGATTAAAAAAAATTATATTTTTATATTTTAAAAATATTCTAAAAAATATTATATTTTTATATTTTTTGGAAAAAAAAATATTATTACATTTTTTACAAATCTAAAAAAAAGTTTCAAACTATATTTTAAAAAAATTAAATATTTGTACAATTTTTTTAAAAAATTAGCATTTAAAATTTTAAAAATAATATTTTTTATTTTTTAATATTTTTAAATTGTCTTTTTTTTATAAATAAAATCCACATCACACATTTAACCCATTCATTTGATGACATGTAACATTCCGGTAGCCACGTCATCGCCGGAGGTAGTGTTTTTGCCGGAAAATATATGACGTATTATTTTTGGTAAATACATTGAAAGTTTGTATCGCTCCTAGTAATTTTCAAAGTTCGTATTATTTTCGGTTCAATGTCGATAGTTGATATTATTTTGGGTTATTTTTCCTAAAATTTATTTTAGTTTTGTTACGAAGGTGTCGTATCGTTTAATGTATTATTCGTAGTTATTGTTGGTTGAATGGATTATTCGTAGTTATTGTGGTTGAATGGATTATTCGTAATTATTATTAATTATGAAATATACCCTAAATCTCGACCCTTAATACTCACCATCCGACGGTCTAAAATTGTTCTCGTGATACACAATAAGATTTATATATATATATATACACACTAAAGCAGAAGATAAAATGTTGACGTTACGCTCTAAGAATTAAGGTCAAATGTCCATATATTACTAAAGTGTCATTTTCTACGGAGAGAAATGAAAACTTATCTCAATTCTTTGCTGAAAATAAAACAACGGTTAAGATCGAAAATTAATAATACTACATCTCATAAATATATTACACATAAATCATATTTCCTTAATTGAATTATGGTTACAAAATGTGAATCACATAACATATCCGTCGTTACCTAATTAAGGAGAATCATAATCACAAACCTTAAAGACTAGACCCGATCTAGAAACAACGGGCGTTTTAGTTGATATCATAGTTTTCGTGTTATAATAGTCATATCTCATGCACGGGTGATTCATGTACAAATGAACACGATGTTCATTAAATAAACAATACACATGCACGATTTGATCATGAAATAAACACACAGTTGTTACAGTAAACACGTTAAGCACACAATATATAATTCTATGAACACGATTATGAAATAAACACTACATATGAACATGATGTTCTTTAAGAACACGAACGAGAATACTTAATGATAAATATTAAAAACGAAATGAGAATGTCAAATATTGACACGAGAAAAGTATGATTGTGTTCATTAAGAACACATGATATTGGTCTTGCCCTTGATGATGGAATGGTACGTAACCCACTAAAACACTAACACGGCTACAAATACTAACACGACTCTACAAATCATGAGCTGACAGTGCACGAATACAAGATTAAAACAAATATTGATTACCTAAAAATACCCTCGTTACCTAATAAGACAATCTTCACCCGTATTCCCTTTAAATGCTTACCTTAATAACTAGATAAATACGGTACGTTCATCTATAAACCCAACGACTCTTATATATATTTTGGAAGTTGCAACTTTCCCGTAAGTAAAACTTGAATCAAAAGAAGGCTTAAAATATGAAGAATAGTCCTACTTATGAACTAGAGTTAATTTCTTTGCATAAGGCTATTATATGGGAGTCATGGGACGAGCTACTCGGACTCGATTTTAAAAAAGTTCGTTTCAAACTCATTCACTTCCTAAACAAGTTGAATATACAAATAAATTAAAACTCGGTCGGATCGTTTATAAATGAGTGACTTTGAGCATGCAAAAGCTCAACTCAATCAGCTAGAACAACACTGTAGAGTTGCAAGCTAATTGACTCGGCTTGAAAAAAAGTTTCACTCGAGCTTGTTCATTTTCTAAAGTACTGAATCTAAACACATGTTAAAATTTGATTAAATTTTACGCTTGACTGGTTTATAAACGCACCGAGTTTGAGCACACCAATACTCGACTACTTCATAACGGTTAGTCCGTCTGCCGATCATTTTCGGTCTTTCAACCCGCTTTCCCTTACTAAAAAAAACTTGGGATAAAAAAAACTGGATAAAATGAATTTATTGTAACTTACCGTTCACCAACTTTTATTTGACCAAATGGTGCTATAGTTCACGGGCTACTGCAAATCCACGAGCTCTACATAACGATGGGATGCTCCTCATCATTCAATAATTACCCTAAACCAAATTTCAATATCACAATAGAAAACGCAGCATGAGACAACATAGAAGAAGATTGCCCGCTTCCTTAATCATAATCATAAGCTGAGGATTCCCCTCTCCGTCTATTTCAACGCAGAAACATCTCATCCCCACATTCCCCCAATTCATCTCAACAAGACCTAGAGGATCAGAAAACCCAACAAGAAATAGTGAGGTAGATAGATACATTGTTCAATCAAACAAATCACCCTTCTGTCCCCTTTTTAATTCTTTTTGTGAACTGGGCATTCTTTAATTCGTTATTTCCTATGAGTTTAGAGATGGGTATTTGACATTGTTGATGGTTCCATGATTTTTCCCCTTTGAATTTACAATTGGTTGTTGAATTCATTGCGGCATTGCCTACAATCATCTGGGTTTCTCTGAAATCTCTGTTCATATGATTGATTCTAATCGATTCGCATTTGACTTCTGTGGCTAGATTAGCAATGGCTTCTTTGTTGTAGAAACCCTTCAGTTAATTCTTTTCTATTGAAGTGCTTCAATGGCTGAAAGGAATTCTTCCCACTCCGGGATTGTATGCCGAAATTTGACGTTTTGTCTTTTCTCATTAATATTCGTCGTCTTCATTATGTCTTCACTCTTTGTGCTTCGATCCAAAAGCTTCTTGTCAAATGGCCGAATCTTCTCCAAGGTCAACAGTATAGGTTTTGAGAACCTACACCAATACAAAAACAAAACCCTAAATTCAAATTGTGGTACCAAGAAACAGCTTCTTAAAGTTTTCATGTATGATTTTCCACCGGAGTTTCATTTCGGACTTCTTGACTGGAAGCCGGAGGAGGGATCCAGTGTTTGGCCGGATACTCGAACTAAAATCCCTCCTTACCCTGGTGGGTTGAATTTGCAACATAGCATAGAGTATTGGCTTACCCTTGATCTCCTATTTTCAGACTTTTCGGGAGATTGGGGTACTCGTGTGGCTAAGAGAGTGCATAACTCGAGTGAAGCTGATGTTGTGTTTGTGCCCTTCTTTTCGTCTTTGTGCTATAACCGGTTTTCGAAAGTGAAGACGCCAAACCAAAGTGATAAGGAATTGCAGGCTAAGCTAGTGAAGTATTTGACAACTCAAGATGAATGGAAAAAATCAGGTGGGATTGACCATGTTATTATGGCTCACCATCCAAATAGTCTCTCAGATGCAAGGAATGAGCTATGGCCTGCAATGTACATTCTCTCGGACTTCGGAAGGTATCCCTCAAACATAGCAAATGTAGAGAAAGATGTGATTGCTCCTTACAGACATGTGATCAAATCGTATGATAATGATGCCTCAACGTTTGACAGTCGTCCAACCTTACTCTACTTCCAGGGGGCCATTTATAGGAAGGATGTAAGTTCACTTCTTCTTTTTGTTCTCTTATACGGCCTATCTTTATGTTCCTTATTTGTCTTTGGTTCAGATCTGCCTATGTAGTATGTGATGGGTCTAAGTTATCATTTTCCTTTTACTGCATTTTAACAAAACAATTGGATTTTTCTATTTTTATCTTGTTAGTGATCCTTATTGCTGTAGAATCAGTCAATCAGATTCTCACATTGTGGCGTTTGACTCTTGGGACTGTGTAGGAACTTCTCAATGCATTATCTGTTCATGATGTGGATTTTAAAAATGTTATGTCGATATCTAATATGTATATCAAACTACCGGAGAAGGCTCAGATTTCGACAATGCATATGTTTGCATCTGGGCTTCTGGGGGCAATATCTTTGAGACTTTGAGTTGTCAGTTACCATGATTGTTTATTGCTCTTGTTTAACATTTAGACGATCAATGAAGCTTGTGTAATCCGTAGAGCTTTACAATCAGATTTTGGTACAAGGGTTGTTTTACTGTTGGGAAGATGTAGAATCTCCTCTTGATTTTTCCATATGCAGCGGTAGGTATCTGCATTTAAGGACCCAGTTGCATTACCTAAAATGGTTTTCTATTTCTTGAATTTGAGTAGATTATCTATCAAGAGCAGTCATAGAAAGAATTTAGTCCACATTCTACTTTCAGGGAGCCTGTTCTTGTTTGCTGCAAAATTGGGTGCGGAAATATTTGTGCCTTTACATTCTAACATTTTTGTCTCTTATGATGAATTTGTGTTGAACCAAATTAACAGATGTATGTATGAAATAGGTGATTAGATAATATTAAGGATACATAAATTCATCGACTTACGTTTGCACATCCGTATTTTTCCTGAATGAAGTTCTGCGCACAGGTTATGAACAAAAGGGCACTATGTTTCGTTAAATGTTTATCAACTGGTTGAGTGATTTAAAACAGTTAGCTTCTGTTTGTTATTGCTAGTAAGCATAAAACATGCATACATTTCATGTCTTAATTTCTTACAGTGCTAGTTACACTCTGTACACAAAATTTACTTCAATCTAGACATGGAAACACGATTCATTCCATGTTAATATGCTTTGACAACTGTAAAAAGTTGTGCCTGGACTCCAGTCTGAAATTTCTGTCTTAGTATTCATTGTTTAGGCGAACGGTTTTTTTTTTTAAAAAGAAAACAGCTTATAAAAGTGCTGCAATTGTTTGGAATGTGATCTGAACTATGTTTTCGCTGCATTTTCTTACTATGGCTTCTGAGTTCTGACTTGAGAGTGATCCTTTTCAGGGAGGGTCTATAAGGCAGGAGCTTTTCTATCTACTAAAAGATGAGAAGGACATGCACTTTTCGTTTGGAAGCGTTAAGAAAAACGGCATAAAAAATGCTACGGAAGGAATGCGCTCCTCCAAATTCTGCCTCAACATAGCAGGAGACACGCCCTCATCAAACCGACTGTTTGACGCCATTGTCAGCCACTGTGTCCCCGTAATCATCAGCGACGAAATCGAACTTCCCTTTGAAGATGTCCTCGACTACACTGAGTTCTGCATCTTCGTTCGAGCCTCAGATGCTATCAAGAAGGATTACCTCATAAACCTCATCCGTGGAATCCAAAAAGACGAATGGACTCGTATGTGGAAGAGGCTACAAGAAGTTCAGAAACATTTCGAGTTTCATTACCCCTCAAGTGACAGTGACGCTGTCCAGATGATATGGCAGGCTTTGGCGAGAAAGGTACCGTCTGTGAGATTGAAACTGAACCGTTTGAGGCGATACTCTCATGCAGGAGAGGCTAATGCTTTGGATCATGAAGTTACATCTTTTAAGGTTCCTAGCAACTTTGGTTGACACTTGTGAAGGTAGAGGATTTCAGAGCAGTCTTATAGATTGAGTTTTGACAGATTTTCTCAACGATTTTGATCGTTTTGTGGTAGATGAGCTCGACGAGATTAGGGCAATCAAATGGTGCATTGAACACTCACTTGTTTACCACCCCTTTTTTCCCCCATTGAAATACAGGTTATGTTTAGTTGCTATGCTTGTTTGATTTTGGGGGCATTGCTTTGTATAGTTTATATACATATATATATTTCCCTCTTTGAAGGGCATTGATGAAATTCAGATTTCTAATTGTCCAAGAAACAAAGTTCAGAACAAAGAGATGATAACACAGAAAGCTATGAAATTTTCTCTCCTTTGTCTTAGACAAAGAATTGAACATCTTCATACAATATTTTTTAGCTGGTGTTGTTTCTGTGATGATTAGATGAAGCAGCGTCCTTGCGGAGGCCGCGGGCCCTCATGGAGACGAAGTAGCGAAAGGCGAGAGTGTTGAGCAGTGAATGAGGCAACGCTTGTATGAGACACCACTGCATATAATGTGGCCAGTATGGCGTGCAAGTGTGCTGCCCATTTCCTACCCACCTTAAGCTCGCTTTGCTGTACCTCGTCGGAGATGGGATCCATAGCGACGTTTTCCTAATGGCCGTCATCTTTGTCGCCACCAGAAGTGGTACCTACAGACATTCATTCATTCACGCATTCAATTCAAACATCATTATCGTACCTAATACAGAAAATCTAAATATACATGTCGGCCCAACTACCTGGCATTGAATGTCGACTCCCATTTGTTCATACTCAAAACTTAGGCTTCTCGAGAACACAGCAAGATACCTGCCCATAACAGATTCATATACATATACATATATATGAACACACATATCATTTGATGATTGCAGCTTATCAGATTCACACACATATATATATATATGAACTTGCAGGATTTGCAGCTTAACAGTTTCATATATATATGAACAGTGAACACAGATATCATTTGATAATTGCAACTTAACAGACATATCATTTTATGATTGCAGCTTAGCAGATTCATACATATATATATATATATATATATATAGAGAGAGGGAGAGAGTGCGGTTCCCATGAGAACAATCTTATTGTGTATCATGAGAATAATCTTAGATCGTCGGATGGCGAGTATTAAGGGTCGAGGTTTAGGGTAGATATCTACTAATAACTAAGAATAATAATAGCTACAAATAATCCATTCGACCAACAATAACTACGAATAATATATGAAACAATAACGACTGTACACGATAAGGTCTGTTCTCGTAGTATATATATATATATATATATATATATATATATATAAATGAACAGTCAACACAGATATCATTTGATGATTGCAGCTTAACAGATTCATATATATGAACAGTGAACACAGATATCATTTGATGATGCAGCTTAACAGATTCATATATATGAACAGTGAACACAAATATCATTTGATGATGCAGCTTAACAGACTCATATATATGAATGCACAGATGGTTAGATGACTGCAACTTACGCTTTAGTAGAGGAATAGACAGTGTAAAGTGGATAAGAAGGGAGGCAAAGAGCAGAAGCAGATCCAACGTTAACAATAGCACCTTTGCCTTTGTTGATCATAGCAGGAAGCACAGCTCGAGCAACCCACGTGGCACTCTCGACATTGACTCTGATCACACTCTCCATCAACTTCAAGTCAAGCTCATGGAAGAACTTAGCATAAGGGTAAGCAACTCCAGCATTGTTGAAGACAACACCAACATCTAACCCTCGAATCCCTTCCTTAATCCTCCTCTCGATTTCCACTCCACTCGTCTCCCCCAAATCAATAACAATACTCGTCGTTTTGATATCACATTTCTCTCTTATCTCAGATTTCACAGCTTCCAGTTTCGACTCGTTTCTTCCAACCAAGACTAAGTTAAGACCCTTCTCGGCTAGCTCGAATGCCGCGGCTTTCCCGATGCCGTCGGTGCAGCCGGTCACCAGTGCCCATGAGCCGTATGAGCTCAGATCCTTGGGAGATCTCAACAAGCCTGAGTATATCCATACTAGGACATTGATGAGTCTTTTGATAAGGCTTAATAAACCTATGCAAAAGATGCAGTTCAGAAACATTTCCTGCAAATCTAATGCCATTGCCAATTACAGTAGCAGCTGTGCAAATGGAAGGGAAGGACTTATCTTTGATGAAGATGTAAACCTAATTCTACTGCTGGACCAATTGAATACTCTTCAACCATTACATCAGCTACCTGGTCCAAGGAGACACGTATAATTATCATTTTCCTCAAATTGCGGTCCACCATGGAAAAACTTCAGTGACTTGTATAGCTACTGGACCTAAACAGGTTAAAATCTCAGCTATTAATATATTGTGTACCCTCTTCAAGTTTTTATTTTTTTTTATTTCAAGTGTATCTTGTAAGGGTTCATTCTATTTGTGTACGTAAGATGGCTGAATATCACGTAATTTGATTTTCAACTCAACTAACCGGAGAAATCGGGAGTTGGTTAAGTATTATATCTTTGAAAATCTAGAACACGACTGATTCAAAACTCAAAACTGATAATGCAAAAGAAAGACAAAATTCTAATTATCATATTTTCACGAAAACTTAAGGGCGGGTTTGGTCCAATTCTCGTGGAATAAGGAATCGAAATCAGAATCGGAACAAATCATATCCACAACGGGAATGAAAATATATTTTGTCAATAATTAACTTTATTTTGGTCAAGATGATATATTATGAGAAAGTGCTCGAAAACGATAGAACCGTTCAATAAGATAAAATATATTTTATAGAAGAAATTATAGACTTATGTATTTAGGTTGATGATTAGTTTATTTTTATATTTTAAGTTGTTATTTGGTCTTTATTTTCTCTTAAATGTAGATTAAAAATAATATATATTTACATTGTAAAAATATACATATATCATCAAATATGATAAGATCATCGTTTTATTTTCTCTTAAATGTAGATTAAAAATAATATATATTTACATTGTAAAAATATACATATATCATCAAGTATGATAAGATCATCGTTCCATAATTGATATAAAATCAAATAGTATGTTTCAGGAATCCTCATTCCAATATCATACAAACACAAAGTATCATGAATGACTGATTCCAATTTTTTATTTCAGTTCAATTCTTGATTCCAAACTCATTCCTACAATGATACCAAAATGAGCCCTAAGTACATTTCTTTTATTTATGGGTAAGTGTTATTCGATCCGAAGAAATGAAATAATTGGTGATGGTAGATTAAGTAAATGGTGAATTTGGAAATCTTGATTTTTTTTTTTTCACTTGGGTTACATTTGTAGAAAAGTGAGAGTTAGGGTTTGAAAAACTCACAAATATTGGTGGAAAAGTGCAAGTTGTGTTGATGCATTCAACCCTAGTTATAGGAATTATATTAAGATAAGTAGGAAAAATATTGATTACATAGGATAATAACGTACCTATTATAATCTTAAAGATAATCACACTTTATTATGTCATAATTTATAATACTATATCTTAACATTCCCCCAATCGAAGTATGGATAATATTGCTGAAGATTGAAATGAAACTATATGTTGGATCTTGTTTTCGGACGAAGTTGAACTTGTTTCCGGGCCAGGCCGATCTTGTTTTTGGAGGAAGTTGGTGTTGTTATCAAACTAATTTGATGTTGTTCTCGCACAATGCCACTATTGGTTCGAATGAAACCGACAATATATTCGGATTGTGTTGATGTTGTTGGATTTGGATAATGTCGAAAGTGATTTGGATCGGGATGAAACCAATGTTGAAGGTTTAGAGATCGGTCTAGATTGAATTTGAATTGGACAATGCCTATGATTTTGAGCAGGTGGTTTTAGATCCAGATGATACCGGTGAGTTTGGACACGGACAAAGCCGGTGATTTTAGAACTAGATGATGTCGGTTTTAAGTTAGCGAATGTGGTAATTGAGGTTTATGATCAGTTTGTTATGATACTATGACAAATTTAGGGTTTAATACACGCACAAATGTTGGTGGAAAAATCATAAACTATATTGATGCATTAAACCATATTTATATGGATTACAATAAGATAAATAGAAATTAAAGATATTGATTACATAAGATAATAATTGGATAAAATGGGTTTGTAGGATTATTATTGTACAAATAAGCACAATCAGAACTCTTATACTTCTAATGTAATAGAATAGACTCATGTTGATTTATATTTTACAGCCAATATCCAACATTTATTACCTTTAATTTTAGTAACCCATTATTCTCATAATAATTTCACTATTATAATCCTAAAAAAATCACACTTTATTATGTTATAATTTATAATAACAATATCTTAACAAAAAGAGAAGCCTCGTCTTACATGATTACCGCGTGTCCACAGTGCTCACCACGAAACTCGGGCCCACCAAGCAATGAGCAAGGGCTAAGAGCATCCCAACAGCTTCTCCATTTTACAATATTTGGAGAATTTTAAAGTTTTTTTTGGTCCAACAGATTCCGCATCTCATTCTCCAAAATGGAGAATAATGAGAAAAAGTGAGGACTTTTCCCTAAATTTGAAGACATTCTCCAAATAAATGGAGAATTCTCCAAGATAGAAAATCTGTTGGATTTGATAAAAATATAAAGGGTAGATTTTTACTTTTGATTCTCCATTTTGGAAAAGAGTTTAGGGAAGTTGTTGGGATGCTCTAACCCATCGGATGACATCGTGGAGTTCACCTTAAGTCCAACTTTAATTTTGATGACCGCCTTCACCGAACCTTCCGGTTAATACAAATCTACCTTTTCGGCTCAAACCCTTATGCCCAAAACATAAGCCTAATTAGTGATAGGTGATGATGAAACTCGTGTACTTACGTGCTAAAGTTTTTGATGTGAAATTGTATCCGATATATATGTTCATGTTCGACTCATTTGTAATCGATTCGAACTCTAATTCAAGCATATTTTTTTAATTGCGATTAAAAATATCATATCCGACTAATCAGTAAACAAATTTAAACCGAGCTTGAAAAACCCGACTCTAATAACATCTCTACATTTAAAGCTTCGAACCTAATACGAGCCAAGGGACCTCAAAAGATGGTCCAACCTTAATTAACTCAATAAAAAAAATTTATGAGCATATGCAGCCCAGAAATCCAATTTTAATTTCTTTATTGTTAGAACATAAAATATGTGTCAGATTTAGTTTCTCTATATTCATTATCTTGATTCTCTCTTTAAATCTGACACATCTCAATTATTAAATTGTTTTTTATAGAAGTAACTAGTGTATATCCCGCACCTTGTGCGGGTTTGTTAATAAAATAGCTTATCATATTACATTATTTTACTATATTATATGTTGTTAACTTTATTATTTATATGTTATGAGCTCGTATAAATAACGCGTCAAGTGTTACATAGTAAATGAGACCACGTAACTCATGTGTTGATCATTAATAAGTTTTATACTAATAAATTTTTTTTAAAATCTAATTATTATTTAATAAATAATAATTTAAAGAAAAAGCATAATCATATAATTTAAAAAATACCATAATCTGATACGAATTCAATTAGTAAACAAAGATTAATTGGCTTAATTTGTGATTTAGTAAAAAAATTTAATCCGAGAAAAAACATAGGAGCGCCACGTCAGCATTAGTTTCATATGTTTTAGTAAAATATGTAGAATATATATATGTATATTTAGTATATTGATAAAATAAGAATTACGAATTTAATAGTTCAACGGTCCACGAATCAGTAGGTTACATGGACCCACAAATTAGTAGATCACAAGGACCCACAAGAGCACAACGACCCACAAATCATTAGGTCACAACGACCCAAAAATCATTAGGTCAAAACAACCAAAAAATTAGTAGGTCACAATGATTACATACAAATACTAATCCGATATGAATAAGTATTATATTTGATTATGACCAAAAGGTTTAGAAATGTATGAATTTTATAAGCCTCAAACACTCTACATCTATTTATACATGTTTTCGAAGAGTCATCCTTTCCTCATAATCGATGTGGAAGAACAAAAATCATATTTTACAAAATAACTATGGTTTAATTAAAAAAAGTTTTATTAGCTTAATTCGTGATTTAGTAAAAAGTTTAATCCGAGAAAAAACGTGGGGGCGCCACGTCAGAATTAGTGTCTTTTGTTTTAGTAAATTTTATAGAATATATATGTATAATTAGTATATTGATAAAATAAAAATTACGAATTTAATAGTTCCACGGTCCACAAATTAGTAGGTTACAAACGACCCACAAATCAGTAGGTCACAAACGACCCACAAATTAGTAGGTCACAAACGAACCACAAATCAGTAGGTCACAACGAAAATTAGTAGATCACAATGACCCCCACAAATTAGTAGATCACAACTCACAACGACTCAAATCAGTAGGTCACAACGACCCACAAATAAGTAGGTCACAACAATTCAAAAATCAGTAGCTCAGTAGGTCACAAACGACCCACATATCAATAGGTCACAAACGACACACAAATTAATAGGTTACAACAACCCACAAATTAATAGGTCACAAGGACCCACAAATCATTAGGTCACAAGGACCGACAAATCATTAGGTCACAAGGATCCAAACATCAATAGGTCACAACGACCCACAAAGTATTAGATTAAAACGACCCACAAATCATTAGGTTAAAATGACCTACGAATTAGTAGGTAACAACAATCCACATTCAAATACTAATCCGGTATGAATAAGTATTATACTTGATTCTGACCAAAAGGTCCAGAAATATATGTTTTGTATAATCTTCAAACCTTATAGGTCTATTTATAAATGTTGTCAAACAATCATATTTCTCTAATAACCGATGTAGGATAACAAAATTTATATTTTACAAAATAATTATGGTTTAGTAAAAGAAAGGATTTATTAACTTAATTCGTGATTTAGTAAAAATTTTAATCCGAGAAAAAACGTGGGGCGCCACGTTAGAAGTATTGTCTTCTGTTTTAGTAAATTATATAGATGTATATTTAGTATATTGATAAAATAAGAATTACGAATTTAATAGTTCAACAATCCACAAATCAGTAGGTCACAAACGACCACAAATCAGTAGGTTACAACGACCCACGAAATAGTAGGTCACAACGACCCACGAATCAGTAGGTCACAACGACCCACGAATCAGTAGGTCACAACGACCCACAAATTCATAGGTCACAACGACCCACAAATTCATAGGTCACAACTACCCTCAAATTCATAGGTCACAACGATCCACAAATTCATAGGTCACAACGACCCACAATTCAGTGCGTCACAACGACCCACAAATTATTAGATCAAATCGACCCACAAATCATTAGGTCAAAACGAACTATAATTCAGTAGATTACAACGACCAAAAAATCAATAGGTTACAACGACTCAAAAGGTCTAGAAATGTATGATTTGTGTAGGTCTATTTATACATGTTGTCAAAGTGTCATCCTTCTCTGATAACCGATGTGGGATAACAAAATTCATATTATACAAAATAATTAAGGTCTAGTAAAAAAAAATTTATTGGCTTAATTCGTGATTTAGTAAAAGATTTAATCCGATAAAAACGGGGAGCGCCACGTCAGCATTAGTATCTTCTGTTTTAGTAAAGTATACAGATAGGAAGGAAGTTAAGCTTACAAGTATGAGATATGCTTATGAACAATATCTTTTAATTTTAAATATTTAGAAAAAAAAAATTAAAAGAAGAGGAAACGTTATTGTAATCGGAATTAGTTAGTAATCCAAATAAAATACTTTAAAATTGGAACTAATTAAAAAAGATTTAGGCTAATTATAGTTTAGTAAAAAAAGGATTTATTAGCTTAATTCGTAATTTAATAAAAATTTATTTAGAGAAAAAACGTGGGGTGACACGTCAAGAATTAGTGTTTTTTATTTTAGTAAAGTACATAGATGTATATTTATTATATTGATAAAATAAGAATTACGAATTTAATAGTTCAATGATCCACAAATTAGTAGGTCACAAACAACCCACAAATGAATAGGTCACAAGGATCCACAAATTAGTAGGTCACAAGGACCCATAAATTATTAGGTCACTACGACCCATAAATTATTAGGTCACTACGACCCACGAATCAGTAGGTCACAACGACCCACGAATCAGTAGGTCACAACGACCGACGAATCAATAGGTCACAATGACACACAAATTATTGGGTCATAACGACAAACAAATCAGTGGGTCACAACGACCCACAAATTATTAGGTCAAATCGACCCAAAAATCTGTAGGTCAAAACGACCCAAAAATCATTAGATCAAAACGACCCAAAAATCATTAGATCAAAACGACCCAAAAATCATTAGATCAAAACGACCCAAAAATCATTAGATCAAAACGACCCAAAAATTATTAGATCAAAACGACCCAGAAATCATTAGATCAAAAGGACTTACGAATTAGTAGGTCACAACAATCCACTCCACATACAAATGCTAATCCGGTATAATAAGTATTACTTGATTCTAACCAAAAGGTCCGGAAATGTATGATTTGTATAATCTTCAACATTTGAGGTCTATTTATACATGTTGTCAAATTGTCATCTTTCTCTGATAACCGATGTGGGACAACAAAATTCATATTTTACAAAATAATTAAGGTTTAGTAAAAAAAAGTTATTGGCTTAATTCGAGATTTAGTAAAAAAATTTAATCCGATAAAAATATGGAGTCTTAATTTCTTTTTTACAAAATAATCAAAGATTTTGGCTATCTTTTAAACAAATCTTTTAAAAACATAAAGAAGGATTTTTTTTTTAATATTCTTAATTAGTTGTGCCGGAAAAGTGTTTACGAGTTTGTTTTGTAAAATTTATATACTTTAATAAAAAATATTTTTTGACTAGTTTGTTTTCTAGCACAAAAAATAAAGATTAATTGGCCTATAAGATCTTGGAGAATCTAAAAAAAAAAAAAAGTTACGTATAATTTTGAATAGTAATATGTTAGTTTAGTAAAAAAAAATTTTTTGGCTTAAAAAATTAAAGATTTATTAACTAAAAAATTGTGGGAGCTCCATTTTATCGCTGCTCCCACAACGTGCCACGTCATCAAATCATGTACTCTATTTTAGTATGTATAATAGAATAAACGAGTATTTAGGATAAAGATGTACGTCTGGCTTTTGAGTCGGTGGGTACCTAGACCTATTTGTGTACTTTATGATATACAACATGTTATTCATAAAAACATATAAAAAATTGCATAAGATATCTTATTCGCGTCGAACTATGATTTGCTCATGCCATAATCTTATCTTCCTTTATATCGTGGTCTTGCTTAGACCTATAGGATGATGTTGCTATTCATGAGTGGGGTATAGTCGCAAACATGACACAAATCTACCTTCAACTTTAGATTCCTTGTAGATTGTCATTTGGCGATAGCTTCTTCTTTTATGCTATGTTGGCACTATCCATTAGGGCTGTAGTATAAGATAAGTTACTCGGGCTCGCCTCGTCAAAAGCTCGGTTTAAGCTCGTTCACTTTCTAAACGAGACAAGTTTGAGCACATTTTAAAGCTCGTATAAATTTTAGGCTCGGCTCGTTTATAAGCGAGTCGAGCTTGAGCATGTCAATCTCGGCTCGTTCGGGTAAAGCTCGGCTCGTTTGGCTAAAATAACACTATAAGAGCATTATTTTAGCCGAGCTACTCGGGCTCAGTACGGACTCGGCTCGTTAAAAGCTCGGCTCGAGCTCGTTCACTTTCTAAACGAGCCAAGCTTGAGCACAGTTTAAAGTTCGTATAAATTTTAGGCTCGGCTCGGGCTCAGCTCGTTTCTAAACGACCCGAGCTTGAGCATGTCGATGCTCGGCTCGTATTACACCCCTACTATCCATATCTATGAATTGTAAAGCAAAACTACAGGGTGAAGTTGATATTTTACTCACCCATATTATTCAAGAAAAGTATAAAGTAACCTTCGACCTCAGCTTTGTGATCGACTTCAAGTATGGGAAACATGTAAGAGACATAATTTTCTGTAGTGAATTTGAATTGATAAAAAAAAATGGTTAAAAGTTACGCTTTGTCTTTGGTACAAGGATGGAGAGTTTTAGATAATGTATGGTTTAAAATAGAAATCTCATCGTGTTTAGTGTAGAGCCGTCTATTTTCCGGTCCAGTAATTTGGATCGGACCGGACTGACCTTAACTAGACTAAAAATCTCCATTGGATCGGATTTGGACAAGTATTCAAATCCGGTTTAGGTTTTGCGTGGTCCGAACTAGTTAGCTAATATATATATGTTGTATGGAATATGGGGAAGAATGGATATGCAACAACAAGAAAGAGAACATGTTTTAATAGTGGTTTATTCAAAAGTGACTACGTTCACTTACAAGAATTTTATTGAAAAGTTTTGGATTACAACAGTTAAACCAGATAATACGGATGCATGAGTAACGATATAATATATAGAGTATCATAATCTACGGATGGTGATCAAGTATCAAACTGACCCAAACAAATTTGGGGACGACGACGGCCCTCCGGACCCCCTATACGAGGGGGACTTAATTTGGCTCTAACCGATCGAATGTGTGAGGTGTGATATTCAATACATTAAAAAAAATAAAAATGGTTCAAAAAAGTCTCAACTTAATTTTACAAAAAATGATCTAGGATCGAACAAGATCCGGACCAGAACTAAATTCCAAAGGTCAAATTCGGTGCAATATAAACTTTTAGGTCAGACATTTCTTGATAATCGATAAGGTTTAGGGTTCCAATATTTCTTGATGATAGATAGCATTGTATGCAATGGTCCAGTATCAATCGTGTAGATATTTTGTATGTAATGTGACGTGTCATGCACAATCAATTCATCGCTCTACGTAGCCATAAACAAAGTTGTACTAGGGATCCGCTATGAATCCGTTTTGAAAACCTTAAACTTAGTACAAAGCTTACTGGTTGCTGTAATTAGTAGCTTATTAAACGAGCTTTTTTATATAAGTTCGTGGTTATTTGGGAGAAAAAAGCTACTAATTTTTTTATTTTTATAAACTTAATAAGTTTCATAAATTTATTAAAAATAAATTTAAAAAACTTTCAACCGGACCCTAACACGTAACCAAGAAGTTACATACCTAAGTTGAATTTGTATGTTCGACAACTTTTTTAACTTACCCTACATACCATTCTCATGGAGGAAAAAGTGCAACCACTACTTTGGAAACATGTCATGAATTATTTAAGTGCCCATTTGGAAAATATATTTGCTATATAGGATAGTTCATGTAAATATGTAATTAGCATGGGAATCGGGATTTCGAAGGTTATTCTCGAAACGGATTCTCAATTAGCTACCATCCTTATTGGGAAAAATCTCTCTCGATGTCATCCATTTTTTAGCCTGCTACATGTGTGTCAAGGCTTCATGCAAAGAGGTTGGGTTATCCAAATTCGTAATATTTACCGTGAAGGCAATACTGTAGCGGATTTTCTAGCTACTTTCGCGTTTTCATGTATTGTGTGACCCTCCCGAGGGTGTTTTATCTTTACTTGCTAATGATGCAAGGGGTAAGGCTATATCCTCCGTGTGATGACTATTTATCCAATCTTTATTTTATATAAAGCGCGACTAGATGCGCGGAGACCACCTACTCTCCTTCCCAAAAAAAAAAAAAATGTAAATATGTAATTCATTGGAATAAGCAACACGTCAACAAAGAAGACGAGGCTCTCCCATCCACAATCATACATGACCTACATTTTCGGCTATTTTCCACAATTAAAAAAAGAAAATTACCGGACAGGAAAAAGACAAAGATGATGAAGTATTGAAGAGTACTTTGGATAGTGAAGAAGGAGCAAGTAAAAACAGATTTGGTGGGAAGCACCGGCAAAGAGATGGATGAAAATCAAATCAACCCACATGGGACACTGTTCAGCGATATAGACCTCACAACGACGAGAGCGATTAGGAATAACGTGGGTGAGTGACAACGCGACTTGTCTATAATGGATTGATTAGTACCGACAACCATATGGGGTAGTGCAACAAAGGTCACCTCAGTAACTCACGACTATGAGTGATTAGGAATAATGTGGGTGAGTTATAACGTGATTTTGAACTTGTTACAAACATATATAGGCATGTCTACGTGTGGTCTCCATGGTTAAGTTTTGGGGAATGCTACATGACTTCAAGTTGACTTGAAAGTTTGGTTACTAGGGTGATTTTATATACGGGTTTACAACTAGGCTTTGGGACCATGATTAAGCTTTGTAGAATGCTAACTAAACTCAAGTTGACTTGAAAGTGTGGTTATCAGACGGTGATTCTATATACGGGTTTACAACTAGGTTTTGGGACCATGGTTAAGCTTTGTAGAATGCTACAATTAAACAAATTGAAGGCTAAGCTTGACGAAAGCAGAATTGCCATAAAAACTTCCTTTGGAAAATTTTATAACTCGAAAACCCAGTAAACTCAAGGTTTACATCTAGTAGTTACCCTTTTAAGTAAAAATATATATCCTCCACGGCATCATTCACTCGTGAGCCGTGTACATATGTCTCAAAGCTATAAAGACTGATCTATGTTTTGGTCAAGTGTTTCGAATAACGAATAGTGTCAAGTATCACCTATATAGTTTAACTTTTGGTTACACCATTTATTCATATTTACAATTAACCGGTATAATGATGTCAGGGGTCGAGCTATTTATATCAGAAATCGATTTGGTGGATTTGTTTATGCTTATAGGTATACATCTCATCTCCTCACACAAAGCACCAAACATAGAATACAAGTTAACTCAATGGGAACAAAATAAGCCCTAAAATATACATAATTGACAACAAATTTAACAAAACACATCAGATATATAGCTAGATTTGATTCTCTTATTAATTAAGCAAATACATCTCAAAATAGGGCTGATGAGGATCTACTCATACAAAGATTTCCCTTTTTGGGTTCCACTGTCTCTTCATATGCTAATGACATTGCAGCTGCAGCAACAGCAACACCAGAAAATTGCTGCAAAATGATCGCAGATGTCTCAGATTCTACTCATATTTTATGTTTTCCTCGGACCTAAATATATAAGAATCTCGGACTATATATATATATATATATGTATATTCACCTCTGGTTCTTGGAGTGCCTTTCTCAGCCTTGCATTCTCCTCCTTAAGAAATGTCTTCTCATTTTCCAACTGAAATGTGTAAGCCTACAAAACGACAACCTCAGACTGAAACAAATCCTATAAAACCAAACAAAATACATCAAATACGTATAATCTACCGTTCGTCTAGCTCGAGATCGTGCAGCAGAGAGTCTGTTTCTCATCATACGTTCATATCTCAGGTTGCCGGAGATCCCGCCGGCGCCGGAGCCCTCTGGACTTCTCTTCTTCAGAAAAGGCTCCATCAAAGTCGTTGTAGTTAAAGAAGGAGGAAAAGACGAAGGGGTTAACAGGTCTTTGAAGATAAGATCGGCGGCGGTGGCCGCGGTTAGATGATAAGAAGAAACACCGGCGAGATGTTTCGCTGTAGTTCTGCCATGGATTTTCTCTCCCATTTGCTGGAAAAAGAGTGTTTCAGTAAAGAAGGATATCGAAAGGGAGACTTTAGTAAGTGATGTAAACTCAATCAATCCTATGAAGATAAGAAAGTGAATAGAGACATGCAATGAGGGTAAAATGGGAATCTAATTCTTTTTTTTTTCTTTTTTCTTTTTTTCGAGTGATGATCTCAGCATCTTCTAATAATATCATCCGAGGAAAATTACATAGAAGACGAGATATTTGATTCGTTTTTTTATAATTATTTGTTTTTTATTTAACAAGTTGGTCAAGGATAATATATCTCTCTCACAAAATTCACCCACTACGTCAGGACCCATTGTGGATCTTTTTGTTTTTATTTAGATTTTTGGATGTTAATTTGTAAATATCTTTGTTTAGTTATATTATCTCTATTTGTTAGTTTGAACTACCAATGAGTTTTACTCTAAATATATGGGATTTTGGATTTTAGGTACAACGCGATAGATTTATCAACGTCAATTATATTTGCAATGCGTATCTGTTACGGTTATGTATTGTCAATGCGTAACATAAATATTACGGTTTTGGAATCTGTAACCGTCATGGTTACACATTTTGAATTCGTGATGGTTTAAAAAATAGTCATTGTGTAACGGTAATAAGTTTGAAATATGATTGTTGTTATAACCGTTGTGATTCAAACGTTATATCTTTCGGTTATATATATTGAGAGTCAAAGAAGTAGATCAACTTTCACAAACTATCTAAAAAAATTGGTGTCGGAAATGACAACACAAGACGATGAAGAGATTTTGATTTCGTTCGATGGTTCAAAATTTAGTCAGATGGACAAATTTATTTCACATTTTGAAGTAATGATATTTTAACTTATTGTAAGTTGGTCATTAAACCGAAAAACAAGAATTATTATTCTATTTTTTTCCAATTAGGATATGTGTTGGGGTTTTTTTTTGGTGGAAAGGTTATGTGTTGGTTTGAATGGTGTGTTGAAAACAAGTGTAGGGTGAATGTTATGAAGGAGTTTGAAAAAGAATAAAGAAATAGAAATGTGATGAAAATGGTGAAAAAAGAGTGTTTGGGGACATTGGTTATGAAAATGAGTAACTCTGTACTTTCACATAATCGGGTGTTTGTAACTTTGTCAAAGTCGGAAGAGCTAGTGTCCTAACAAGGGATTGGTATGTGCATATGATGTGAGACTCTTTAGAAAACTCCTAAGGCTTGCCAACCATCAAAGTTATGGTTATTGTGCATCATTGCCTTTTCCTAAAAAAATAAATAAAAGAGAAAATCTCTTCAGCAAATAAGCTAAAGGTGCATGTTGAACGGAATTCAAATTGTGTTGTTCTCCTATTCCCGGATTAACAGCACATTACCTAATCATCCTACCTCTATCACGTTTCCCGTCCCTTCTTATTGTTAAGCCATGTTGAACGGAATTCAAATTGTGTTGTTCTCCTATGTGCACATGTGTTTGAGTTAGTAGTCTAGATTTGAATTCCTCATGATAAGCTTAGAAACCTTGAACTTGATTTGATAAAACATGAATTCGGATGTAAGGTTTGGTTATCCTTTTCATTCCAACTTTAATTGACCATTAACGATATATCTCATTGGTCATGAAAACAACACTTTGAGGGTGATCTATGACTAGAAGCAATAAACAAAAATATTTTGTCTTTGTTTTCACATGCATAAATCATGTCATCCTTTGTCCGATTGACTCGATCTACCACTGCTCACCATTAATAATAAAGGATAACTTTTGTAAGTTACGTCTTGCTAATTTATACTGTTCTAGAGACCGACTTTGCATGAAAATTCTTTGACGTTTATGATGATTCACTTCTGTTGATTATATACCTTAATTTATGTGTTATGATAGCTTAGAGTTTGTCTATTGTAAGATGTTAAAGTTGTACACATACTTGATTTTATTTTTGTTTTTTTTTTCACGGTGTAATTGCAAAATCCGAAAAATGCATAATTCATATTTTTCAGTGCAAGATGCGAGGGTTGCAGAAATTTGTGTTCTTTATTACATGGTATATGAATTTGGGATATAATTATTACCAAGACTTCATGCCTTTGACAACCCAATAATATGAAAAAGAAAACTTGACAAACACAATGCATCTACTAACGAGATTTAAAAATACCGGATCTACGTACCTTAGATGGAACTCTCTTAAACTCTCGAGCATTCAGATTTCGATAGTGTCTAGAACCCCTTTATACGAAATAGGGTCAATCAACCTTTGATTAATAACTTGTTTGTGTAATTTTATTCATTTCGATAAGTTGGCTTGAGTAACTTGCAGGACTTCAACAGTGGAACAGATAAACCCCTAAACGGCTAAACCCTCCAACACTTCCACTCGTATCCTCATCCTCTTCAATGGCGGTTATCTCTCTTTCTCATCCTTCTCCTCCCCTCTTCTTCCTCTCTGCTCGCCAATCTCCATCCCTCCTCTCTAGGAGCTCTGCATTTACTCCCCGTCTCAATCGCCTTTTCACCTCATTCACTCTCTTCTGTAAGCTTGCCAATCGTTCCGCTCCTGCAAAATCCACCTTCGTCTCCACTTCCTCCTCCTTGGACATTGATACCACACCGGAATTCGACGCCGTGAACATTGCCGATGACGTTACTCAGGTAATCTGCTTACTGTTTTCCCTTCATTTTCTTCTTACTGAAATTCGGGTTGGTTTCCAAGTTGCGGCCGATGCTGTGTATTAAATGTAGTAAAATGAGAAATTAGAGCGCAAAGTATAGCAAAATATCGATTCTGACTGATCTGGTTGTAATGGAATGAATTGTAGTTGATTGGTAGAACGCCAATGGTGTATCTCAACAGAGTTACTGAAGGTTGTGTGGCAAATGTTGCTGCAAAACTAGAATCCATGGAACCTTGTCGAAGTGTCAAGGATAGGTAATCCCCTTTTTACATAAACAGGCTGCTGTTTTTCTTTCTCACTATGAATGGCTGCTGTCAATGCTCATGTGAGCTTTGTTAGAACTTAGAAAGATCAACTTTTGAACGATTCGTTAAATTTGCGTTGATTTGAGAATTGAGATCATTGAAAGACACATAAACCAGGCTATGATGAAGTATGTGGTGGTCTTTGTACAGCCTAATAAACAATATAATCCGTTCTAAGAAAGAGGGATACCATGAAGATATTTCTTGTTTTTTTTATAAAGGTCATAGGATTTATTTCCTTTGAGCACGGTCTTGTTTAGGATTTTGAGTTCCAAATCCCTTCGTTTTGTTCCAAATGATCACCTTCTATTCCGACACTTGAGTAAAATGATGGATACATATATGCTATCTTTATTCTTCATTTTGCAGAATAGGGTACAGTATGATATTGGATGCAGAAGAAAGTGGAGCAATATCACCAGAGAGAGTAAGCATTGCTTATCAAATGTTGTTGCATTTGTTTCATTTGTCGTGGAAGTTATTGTTCATAGGTTATGTTCTTTCATCTATTTATTTTTTATTTGGCAGAGTATATTAGTAGAACCTACAAGTGGGAATACAGGATTGGGTGTTGCTTTTGTTGCAGCAAGCAAAGGCTATAAAGTAATAATTACTATGCCTGCATCTGTGGATATAGAAAGGCAGATTCTTATACGTGCATTTGGAGCTGAACTTGTTCTAACTGATCCTGTGGAAGGCTTGAAAGGTGCTGTTGAAAAGGCTGAGGAAATTGTGTTAAGCACGCCAAATGCCTACATGTTACATCAGTTTGATAATCTTGCTAATTCAAAGGTCAAGATGCACCCTTCTTTCCTGCTTATATAGCCGTAAAACTTTTCTTTCCCTCTGTTCACAATCTATGTTGTATATGTATTAGGGGGTGATGGGTTTTCCTTATGTATACAGATCCACTTTGAAACCACAGGTCCTGAAATTTGGGAAGATACTCTAGGTAGTGTTGATATAATTGTTGCCGGAATTGGAACTGGTGGAACTGTTACTGGTGTTGGACGTTATCTGAAAATGATGAATGAAGACGTTAAGGTTAGAGCCTCCTCATGATTCTCTCATCCAGTATATATAATCCCATGTTTCTCTTGCATAAATGCTTTTTTTTTCCCTCTCCCTTCCATAAATATTTAGGGTCAGTTCAAATTGATAAAAATTGGTGCTGATTGAGTTTTGAGCCTCAAAGACCAACAACATGACAGCAATTTTCCTTGCTTTGCCACTACATGAACTATGTTCCGCTTAGAAAAGAACTATATACTTTGTCATAAACTAGTCCATAGAAGGGTGATTCCTTACATTGTAAGGACTTAATTTTAGTCCTAGAATCATTTTAGCTTAAAACAAGTATTATAATTAGAACATGAAAGTGAAGCAAAAGCTTTTTTTCTTCTTCTTCTCTGACTGAAGTTGTAGCTTCTCACTTGGAAATTTGTACAACTTAAATGTTACATTTTGTTGATTGGTTTGATTTTTTACTCTGGGATAGGCTTATTATAAGTGCATAATGAGTTTACATGCGTGTTTGTGTGTTTTTGTGGGGGAAGCTTGTCAGTGGTGTTTGGGTTATAGTACTGTTATCAACCTTGTATTTTGAATATCTTTTTGCTATAGATTCAAATCATAGTAATCTTTGTGTGCCAGTCAGGTCCAAAAGGAAATATAATTGTATAACCAGATCGAGATATGACCCAAAATATCTCTAGCAGTGCAGCGATAACCTTTTATTGATAAACAATCATACAACTTTGCAAATTTGTACATATCCTTCAAATATCCTTCCATGTACATTTGAATATCTGCATGAATAATGGCATTAAACATAACAAAAATATATCCAGCTCTCTGTGTAATTTTAAAAGTCCAACTAAGTTGAGGATGGCGGCTTTACTGTATAGAATGAACATCTGTTTCTCAGCCATTCCTCTATTTGACTGTAACCTCTTGAGAAGGAGCTCCATGAACGGCTTGACATTTTGGTATCAGTTTCAGTGGAAGACAGTCTTTAATCTTTAATAGAGTGCATCATAGACTTTATCCATCAATAACGGGGGGACCCAGAGAAATCACTTAATTCCCGATGATAACTCCATAAAAAGATCATCTGTAGTAGGCATTTACCAATACTAAGCTGTACCAGGACTCGAGAAGTGGGGTAGTATAGATAGTTAAATACTTCATTAGATTTAATAGCAAGTGAACAAATGGAGGAAAGTGATTCCCTAAATAGGGTGATTCATTACGTAGAGTATAGAATTGACTGAAAAACAAACCTACGTCTACTTAAACATGATAAATGTATGAAGTGAATGTATCTGAACTTCTCCAGGCTGATGTGTTCTGAGTTGAAATACATCCCCTAACCCCACATTTCTATTATTGGGATTGCAGTTATTTCAGTCATATTAAGTCTTTGTAATTTCCTGCTGACATCTTAGGTAATTGGTGTGGAACCTGCTGAAAGGAGCGTGATCTCTGGTGAAAACCCAGGTAAATAAACTTTATCTTTTTTAATCATATATTGCTATTTGGTTTTGTCTTGAGCGCAGTATCTGTTATATATTTTTTCAGGATTTGTGCCAAGTGTTTTGGATGTTGAATTGCTTGATGAAATTTTGAAGGTAGTAAGCATCATGTCCTCCTCATTCACGTTCCCTAACATTATAACCTGTTTCAGATTTTCAAACCTTTAGTTTTGCTGATCACCCCTACTAATAATCGCTCTCTGTGCAAAAATATCAGTGCTTTTAAAGCAAAAAAACAACTTTGAATCTACTTACCAAAAAAACAACTTTGAATCTGACAATCTTCGGCAGACTGCTCCTGCATATGACTTGTGTTATACTAGAGTATGCCACTTGAATAATGTTGTATTTCATTTGCTGAAAGTGATATCTGTTTGAGTTATCATGAAGCACCTTAGTGCTTCCTCACATCTAGCTGGAACTTTGTTGCTCACTTTTACTTTGTTATTGACTTCAATAACTTTACTTGCTTTACTGGATTCCCCTATTACCAGCCTTCAATCTTCTGGCTTGAGCTATCCTACTATTGGTTGGTATGCAACTAATCTACATCTTCTTGTGAATTAAGGATTCCTTGAATAAAATGAAAGATCCGCATAGATGCAATAGTTTTTTTGCCAGGCTGCTTCCTGCAGTCCTGTGGATCTAGGTCCCCTAAGTCAAAAAGGCTCAAATCTGAGAACCCCTTGGCTTGCATTTAGAAGTTTTATTATTCATAAGTTAGAAGATATATAGAAATGACATTGTGATAAACTTCCAGCCAGCTTATTACTATTATTACCATTCAAGCTTTCATTATGGTCATTATAGCTGTTAGCCTGTTATTTCATTTCAAAAGAGTGTGGGCATTATCTACTTCAAGTGTGTCACTTCGTTCATGTCATCTTGATCAACTTCATATTTCATGTTCAATCACGATTCAATTAAGTTTATTTATTTTACATTCATATCCCGGTTTTGCTGGATGTTCATGCTTGTTTATTTGTTAGTTTGTTTATGTTATTCCGTTAGAGAAGGTTTTATTTCTGTTGCTGAGAGTATACAAATATTATTTTTTCTAATTAAAAAATATAGGTCTCCAGTGATGAAGCTGTTGAAATGGCGAGGCAATTAGCCTTGATGGAAGGTTTGCTGGTAAGTCCGAATAGGGATGCACTCCGATTTCTTGCTCTAATAACATCCACATTGTTCATTTGCATATATCATTGACCACATAACTTATTCACCCGTCATATTTTGTCCCAAATTTAGCGGATACATAACTTCTTCGAGGTTAAAGGTTATAGGAATTTGAAAGAAGTTCAATGAGATTTATTTACCGAAATGTTTGTGAAAACCACCTTACCTTTTGGTAATTTTCAATTTGTCACCTCAAATTGTGGCCTTTGTACTCTACCAACTAGATTATATATATTTTACTTCTTAGAACACAAATTATATTAATTTTACATCTTAGATAGCGAGGGTTATAAAATATTTGAGTATCAAAATGATAACTGTATGAATGATCCCGTCTTCATCTTAGTCTAGTTTTCTTCTTACTACCTGTTTTTAGGTCCACTGGAACCCAATACATTCTATCATCCACTGGGAGGTTCCATTCCTCACAGAACATGGGCCTATCATTCTTTTCAAAGAGGAGTGCACAACTCCTCGTGGAGCATAGAATTTCACTTACAACCCAAAGGTTTAGCAAAGGGTTAACTAAAATAGTTTTCACAATCTAAACGTCATATGTAATCTTCTTTATGACTCCTCAATTTTCATACTATGAAGCTTTACAATATTAAATATATTCTTACAAAACCTTATAGACCATGGTTAATCCTAGGTTGGAATTTCTTCTGGAGCAGCAGCTGCTGCTGCAATCAGAGTAGCAAAGAGGCCTGAGAATGATGGGAAGTTAATTGCTGTAAGTGAAAATTTGCTTCCTTACTCCTTACATTTGCAAACTGTGAAAATGGCTTGTGATTTAGGAAGTTTAGCTCGTCCACGAACAACAAAAGTTGGTCACTATCAAAAGTATGCAGAAATGGCTCTAAGATTTAGTAATGTTAGCAACTTTACATGAAGTCTTCACCTATTTGAATTAATTTTCTGAGCTGGGATATTGGACACATGATAACTGGAAAACTGTTTTAGGCATATGATGTATAGCATTTCACCAACTAGGTCATCTCAGGCCTCATTTCTGCTTGCTCTAACATTTCGGATCCTTTAGGTGATATTTCCCAGCTTTGGTGAAAGATATATCCCTACAGTTCTTTTTCGCTCTATCCATGAAGAGGTAAAAAGTCTGTGGAAAGAATAGTATGGCAAGGCGGCAAGACGCAATGCATATTTTTTGAGATGATAACACAACATGCTGCAAGTACGCTAATTGTTTAGTGACTCAAACGGGTTTCATTAACGGGGTGAGTATTGTAAACCTTATCTGCCCACGAACACATTGAGCTTATGCACATTTTGACAGTTAAAGCAGCTCGTTTTCTTTGTTCTCCAGTTGAAGCATTTTAAAGGCCAAAGATTCAGCATCCAGCCTTTAATCTGAGGCATGAAATCTTATTCCTTGTTTCAGTTTCCATTCCTTTTTTGTGTTTTTCCGCCTTCTATACTTATTCACCTAAACCGAGTTTCTTCTATGTGACATTTCGCTAGTCAGAACACTTCCGGGCATGAGAAATTGGCGAAATGGTTGCCAACTTTGCTGCCTCAAGAGACACTATTAGCTCCTAACTGTTGAAACTCGCACATGTTCGGACTGAATCTGACACTGTCGAGGTTAGTCATATACAAATATAAAATGTAAAATTTCAAGTTGTCAATAAATACTCTTATGTTAGTAACTTCTTAGTAGTGTACTTTTAAAGCATGGATTTATGGTATAGTATCTCAAGTTTCCCCCATCTTTCATTCACCAAACACCTCTATGGGAAATCTTTGCTAAAATATCTATGAAGAAAATTTTCAGGTCTTGTTACTTCATTTGATCTATAGCTATTCTCCTTTTCATTTTGATGATTCCTCACACCAATTATTGGCCTATAGGTTACACGGAAATGAATGTGTTTTCTAGTTTCCCTAGGAAATGGAAACGGAAAGACGCTCTTTCTTGGTAGTTTCCTGTAACATAGATATCTGCTGCTCTCCATATATGATGTCAGATATAAACATTGAGGTGTAAGTTGAGTATTGGTGTCACATGTTATCTGCCTTGGACAGAAAAGCCCGGCAAATCTGGTCCCAAGTCGTTTGCAGGATTTTTGTGACCACTCCCATGATACCCTCGTTTTAGGGTTTTAAGTCTTCTTTTTCTTTTTATTCCATTTCAACAGTGTATTGAGCATGCTTGGTGTAGTTTATTAGAGGGATTTTAGTGGAGTTTTGAAAAAAAGTGAAATCTAGGTTTTGTGGACAAGTGCAACTCGGTCTATATCCTCTAGTTGCACTTGCGGGGGCGTGTTGGAGATAATAAAGTCCCACGTCGAAAGATGAGGACACTCCGAGCCTAGTATATAAGCTTGGTGAGCTACTCCTCCTATTGCCAATTGGTTTTAGGATGGAACCTCGCCGGGTTTATGTGTTGAGCTTGGGCCTAACGCGCATGTGCGCTCGTATGCACACGACCCCCGCTCAACCGGTCCGTCAGTATCTGACTCTGACAAGAGGTAATTGAAAAGATTAGAGTTTTAGGAGATTATTGAAGATCGAAGAATGAACAATGGCTCCGTTTGGTAGTACCACAAATTAAGGAGATTAAGATTATGAGAATTAAAAGAGAGAAATAATTCTCGTAATCTCGTTTGGTAAGGGAATTAAGGAGATTAAAGAAGTTAGATTACGGAGTTTAAGGGAATTAGATTATCAGAATTTTGTAATCCTGTAAAACTTAGATTATAGGGATTATGAAGATTATTGAGGGTCAAATCTCACTTTTACCCCTCTTTTTTCATTTCTTTCATCTATAAAAAAAATATTACACATACTTTTTCGTAATTTTACCCACAATCATATTAATTTTACCAAACACTCATTTCACTTATAATCATATTCACCCTCTTAAACAATTTCATCCCCTTAATTCTTCATCTAAATAATTCCCTTCATCCTCATCTTCATCTACGTAATCATCCGTTACCAAACTGGCCCAATATTGTAGGGGATGAAAAAGGTAGAAAGATGGAGATTATAAGTTGGTTCAGATCAAATCCAGCTCAAAAAGGCCGACCTAAACCACCAAATTGCCTTATCTGGTCTAGGTACTGTTGGAGATAATATAGAGATAATAAGTTTTATGTGGGACATTCCGAATCTAGTATACAAGGTCGGTGGGTTTAACTCCTATTCTCAATTGGTTTTAGTTTTAGGATGAAATCTCTATAGATTTATGTGTTGGGACTTAAGTGTGCATGTACGCACACGACCCTTGGTTTTAGGATCGAACCATACCAAGTTTACCAATTACCAGTGAACGGTCCTAATCAGAGGGATAAAAGAAAATATGATCTCGGTTGGCTCATGCTCATCATTTTTTTAAGGAAAATTCCGGATGGTATCCATGTGGTTTGGGGTTTTTCGGGCCCAAATGTTTTTTTAGTTCGAATGCTGCCCTTGTGTTTTAGTATTTTTCGGAAAATGCCCAATTCAATCTTATATCTATTAAAGTAGAAGCCTCTATTGCCACATGTCAACGTCACGTTTCTTGAAGTCTAAAAAATTATTTTAAAAATTGATTTCTAAATGTTAATATAAATTGAAAATTGATTTCTAAATTATAAAAAATGTTTAAATAAGTATTTTTATAAAAATAGTTTTTAAGTTTTACAAATTTTTTTTTACCAACAAGCATATATTTACAGATTAATTTACAAATATAATTAATTAAAAGAGATAAATAATTAAAAGAGAATTAAAAATCATAATATTGATTATAATTTTATTTTTTAGATTTTTTTTACAGAAATATACATATAAATTTTTAGGTATTAAATATTTATTAAAATTTAACCCGCACTTTGTGCGGGTAATACACTAGTTTAAATTGTTAAGGGATGGCAACTAAAATAATTTTTTTAAAATGAGAAAAACTTCTTTTTCTTAAAAATGATAAAAGAGGATAAACATTTTGTATATAAGTCTTTTTAAAAAAAATAATTTTAAGTTGACATCCCCTTACAATTTAAAGAGAATTGGACATTTTTCGAAAAACACTAAATACAAAAGGGCATCATCCGAATTAAAAAAAACCTCTAGGCAAAAATCCGGAAATCTCAAATCACATGGGTACCTTCCGGAATTTCCCTTTTTTAACTAAAGTAAAAGTATAAGAAATTATCATTTGGGGTTAACGCCTAGGGAATGAAAAGAAGGCTAGGGACATTCCGAATTCGATTCTTGATTTCATAAAAAATCGTATTGTGATTCCTAATTATATACTCCCTCCGATAAAAAATAAGTGTCGTTTTAGCATTCGAAATTTGATCATAATTATCTGTCGTTTTAAGTTTTCTAGGCTAATAAATGAACAATAATTATAAGAAATGCTCTTGAAAATTGGTATAAATGATTAATTTTAGTTCTAAAATCTTTCTTACTCCCTCCGATCAAAAATAAGTGTCGTTTTAGCATTAGAAATTTGATCACAATTATCTGTCGTTTTAAGTTTTCTAGGCTAATAAATGAACAATAATTATAAGAAATGCTCTTGAAAATTGGTATAAATGATTAATTTTAGTTCTAAAATCTTTCTTATTTGTTTAAAAGAAGGTTGAATATTAAATAAGTGATAAGATTTAGAAAAACTTTACAAAATCTATGTTATTTAATATTTTTCTTAAAAATTGTGTCATAGGCTAAAATGACAGTTAATTATGATCGGAGGGTGTATCTTATGATCGGAGGGTGTATCATTTGAACCTTTATTTCTTATTCACAAGTAATTGTCAAATTTCCCTGACCATTCCCCCACTAATAGTCTATAAGCCAAGCCTATAGAGTGGACCTGAGTTGGACACCAATTTGATCTTAGAATCTTGAGTTATTGACATTAAAACAATCAAAATCAGCTAAAATATTGATTTTTTTCACGGTTTAATGTTTACGAGTTTTCTTAATCACATTTAATGCTTCACTCAAATTTTCAATCATGCATTAAAGTGGGCGATTTTATAGCTAACCGATGCTTTCCTTTATTTATTATCTCTTTTATGTCAGTGGGGGCACACTTATTCAATTTAAATTGACTCATTTAGTTTGCACCCTAATCCATATATTCGGTATTAATGATACTTTCAATAGTTTTATTTCATTATATATATATACACACACTGACTCATATGTAAACAGTTCTTATCGTGTGAACGTGTAAACACCGAATATACGTAACTATACCGCTGAATATATGTGACTATACCTCCGAATATATTGAATCAGGTCCGGCGAATATTTATGTCATTAATAACACGATTTTTTCCCCTTTAATATCGCCTAATCTCAACCATTTATTTAACGATCTAACGGATACAATTTTTTCTCATTGTACTTGTTAAGAGCTGTTTACATGGGAGTCAACCCCTCTCTCTCTCTCTCTATATATATATATATATATATATATGTTAACATGCCCTTGGGAAGAGAATGCAATGAAGAGAAGAACGTGTAAGAACATGCCCTTGGGAGGGGAACAATAACCGGAAACGGTTGCTAAAACCCCATTGAATGAGGAGTAAAAGGAGGAATACGTCCAAGAAGGGGCTCGTGTCTGATTAGTTAGTTGGTGAGACCATAGCTTATCAAGGCGATGATCGAGAGGATGATGAACAACATCGGAACTGAGACACAAACATACATACGAAAGACAACAATGGGGAATTTTCCGCAATGGGTGAAAGCTTGAGCTTATTTCGTAAATATTATTTGAATCAATGTAATGTGCTTATAACTAACAAATGTTGTTGCATCCTAACAATACTTATCACAAAATCGTTTAGAAAAAGAAGTAAAAATCTGACATCGAATACGTCCCATTTAAACCACCAGGTTTGTAAATCGATGAGATAATATATACCTAACTCAAATTTAACATGAATGAATGTGAATACACCTACAAATTCACAATAATGCCCTACATGACAAATCTCGACTTTTCTTACGTTTTTTTTTATCGGATTGTTAACATCGCGGCATTTAATATTCCAATCCAACTACCATACACATACATGCATGCATTCACTCACATTATATCATCCATGCCATATACATTAATGCATACATGATCATTCAAATGCATATTTTACTTACCTAACTAACATATCTTCCTTCTAATTTAGTCAACTAAGGTTATTATTATAGCTTTACCTGGCTTTTAAGGATCGATGCGGATATCTGTAAGTTCATGTGGATACGATCATAATTCTCGTCTTCCGCCCCAAATGTATCTAGAACATGTTTGATATCCATATTTGGATATTAGTATATCAAATATCAGTATATCAGTTATCGATATCAGATATATGGGTATGAAATTGATATTTATATCTACCCATATCAACAAAATTCAGTAGAGAAAGAACAAAATTCAGCAGATACGAGATAATTATAAAAAAAAAATTAGCAGAGAAGGGAACTCACTCAAAAAAACCTAGCAGAGAAGGTAAACTTGTATTAAAAATATTCAACAAGAAGGGAGATTCATATAAAAAAATATTGAAAGTTGAGCGAGAGTTGTTGTGTTGAAAGAACAATTCGAAGAGGGAACTAAAAAAGTCGTACCTTGGACACATGAATTAGAGTTGTTATGGAGATCCAAAGAGGAGATGAGGGAGGGAGATAAAGGGCGTGAAGGAAAAGTGATATTTGTCGATTTCTAAGGATATCACAATCACTAAAAAAAAGTAGAGATATATGAGTATATCAATTTGATACCCATATACCCAATTAGCAAACACGGATATCAAATACGTAATACTCATATCCATATCTATATCTGATATCAGGATAGGAGAACTAAATTGACCTTAAGAGTATATCATAATATCAATTTGATATCCACATTTCACTCAATCATATACCAAACACTATATATGAGTTTTTTTTTTTTTGTAAACACTTATCTAAATATTTTTATTTCCTTCTAATTTTATATAGTTTTATGATATAAGATTCTATTAACTTAACAATTTTCTGTAATCATATGAGTTTTCAAATTGCTATCTATAATTTTTAAATCGAAATTATCAGATTTTTTCACCATTTTTTTTATGTCATTATTCCCTCCCTAACTAAATTTATCCATTTCCTTTTTTTTAAAATCTTCTTCTTTCCAATGATAGGAGAGTATTATACTTCATGTGCCTATATTGGCCTATTTTAAGATTTATATACCACTTATCTTTTTTGTAAGAATATATCAATCTTATATTTATTATAGGTAGGTATTTACTAAAAAATCGAATTATTTGATATTTTTATGTAAATTCATATATGAAAGATTTTGTTTTATCATTATAATTATATTATATAACGAGCATTATCACACAAATATTAACTTATTAACATATTTGTAAATCTTTTGGATATAATCGATAAAAATTAAAAAGTTTATTTAAAAATAATTATTGATTGTGATATATTTTTTTATCTAGATACACATTAATTTTTTTCAAATCGTGATATCGATTTTTTATTGCAGACTTTGCAGTAATAACTATTACTCCCTTCTCTGATCATATTAACTGTCCCTTTAACACAATTTTAAAAAAAAACATTAAATAACATAGATTTTGTAAAATTTTTCTAAATCTTGTCACTTATTTAATGTTACCTTCTTTTAAATCAATAAAAAAGATTTTAGAACTAAAATTAATCATTTACACCAATTTTTAAGAACAATTCTTATAATTATTGTTCATTTATTTACACCAATTTAAAAAAATTTAAATATTATAGGATACAATCCATCAGATTCCACAACCAAACTATATATAAACTTTATTAAATTAAAAAAAATTAGCATAAATATGGGCGGTTTCACATTTGCAGAAATACCCTAAAATAATAATGTTTGGTTTGTGCAATTATCATCAACAAACTTAGCTCATACTCACTCTTACATCTTGCATCACAATGGCCAAAACACATAAATAAAAAGCTAAATATTAATCATCAAAATAAAATTGAAAAATCAGTTAAAAGATGGGTGGAAGAGTCATCATCTCTTCATCATCATCATCAACAACCTGAGAGCCACAATTAGCAGAAGAAGATTCATCAAACAGCCAATTCTCCAGAAACATCAATGGCGGATGATCATTCCCACTCTTCATTTCTTCTTCGGCCACCGACTTCGATTCCTTCATCGATACCTTCTCCTGCAAGTCACCATTAGGTTTAATGATTAGGGTTGGGGAAGATCTCATCCACCCTTCAAGAAGCCTTGAGATGTTCTCGGTGCTCGACGCGTAGTATCCGTTACTGCTCGTGGCGGTGCCGCCGTTGTTGATCGGAGTTTCGTGCTGGGCTTCTGGAGCTTGGTGGTCGGTGGCGAATTGAGTTCCGCCATTGGAGAGGATTGGGAGCTTCTTGAAAAGCTTCTTCTTCAAGTGGGTGTTCCAGTAGTTCTTGATGTCGTTGTCTGTTCTCTGTGGGAGATAGGAAGCTATGGCTGCCCATCTATGCATATACAAAACAAAACATAACATCAATATCAACATTTAATGAACAAAAAATTTGGTAGTGTTTGAATTGCTATAGATAATGTAACTATGTAAGAATGGGGTTTTTTTATAAATTTTAATAACAAAATTATTTATATTTTATAAATATTTTCCTAGATTTTGTAACCTAAATTACTTTTGTTTCTAAAATTTTATGAAATATTATAAAATAATTTATAATTAATATTATAATATATTATCATGTCTTTTTATAAATATTCTATGCAAATCATTTTTATCGATTGTAGGTTTTGTAAAGTAAAAATATTAAAAATTAATTTAATTGTAATTTTTATGAATCTGATGCATTACCCTTAAACTATTTTGAATTTATGGCCAAAATAATTTACATAAGTTTTTGTATCATTATTATTCCCCAATCTGTGTTTGGTTGAGGATAAAAGAGGTTAATTTAGATTAAAATTTAGGGGATTAATTTTTTGAAAGTGACCGGATGAAGATAAAGATTATGAAAAAGATTTATCAGGGGTTAATTGGGATTAAAAATAGCCAATAAATAACCTCATACTATAAGGTTAAAAGAGTTAATTTTCAACCATGAATTAGAATTTCACTCAAATTTATAGTTTTGTACAATTAAACCCATTAAACAATCTTTAACCAAACAACTTGATGTCTTGATGTAGATTATTTTATATCAAATAATCCTTAATAAATCCCACATAAAATTTAAATTATTTTCGAATTTATGGCCAAAATAAATTACTCCAAATTCTTTGGCTTGAACAAGACATTAGTTCCTATCACTATTTTCAGTATTGGGGAGTACGTTTGGTGGAATAATTTTTTAGACGTATATATTACCGTATCATCGAGGGTTAGCTCCACTTTATATATATATATATATATATAATCTATTTTAAGAGGGATTTCATAAACAAATAGATAGATAGTTGAGTGACCAACTGTGTTTATGAATAATTTTGTGATAGTTATGTGTATATTGTTGTAATGTTAGCATCGTTCTAAAAGGCTTTCATTCTCTATTTTTATACACTCTTTCACTTACTTTAATCGTTATCTTTGACTTTTTATACAATTTTTATACTAGCTTTTGTGTGCATTTATTCAGACCACTAATTTAGGTTTGCCTCACTATTTGGGTTAGATAACCCTTTTAATTTATAAATCAAATAATTTTGATTTTTGGATCGGAAAATACTCAATTATAACAACAAAATTTGTATTGTAGATCCTAATATGAATTAAGAAACTTTTAATACCATTCAAATTTTAGGTTAATTAAGGTAATTTTTGTAGGTTTTGATATTTTCATAAGTTTAATAGTTCACATATCAAATATTACTTTTTAAGATCAATATCATAAACTAAGACTTCAATCTATGTGAGCATAATTGACACTTTTATCACTAATATAGCAAATCTATAAGACAAATGATGAAGCTTAGAAGCTAAAGGAGGAGTAAGTACTTGTTACCCAATAAAGCTTGCAAATGAACAATCATGCCTTCTTCATGGGAAGTGAAGTTTCCGCGCTTTATCCCCGGCCTTAGATAGTTCGTCCATCTTAGCCTACAACTCTTGCTACACCTTTGTAACCCTTTGAGTTCAAATCCAAACCCGAAAATCAATCATCAATATAAAAATCAATGATCAAATTTGAGTGTTTTAAGAAAACTGAGTAACTGTCGGTGAACTAAAAACCCTTGTAAGGATTTCAAGTTACAGATCGAGAGAACGGAATAAAAGGATATATAAACGAAATTGTGAATACCTGTGTTAGTAGGAACGGATCTCCAGTTTCCGGGGCCATGTTCTTGGATGTAAGAGACTAAGATGATGTCTTCTTCGGGTGTCCATGGACCTTTCTTGATGCCATCTTTGTCACAGCAAGGAGGTCTTCCCATGTTGAGTTATTTTTCTTTGTAGCTTGGATTGCTCTCTTTCACTTTGGACAGCCTAGCAATTAAGCAAGATGTGGGCAAGTTTAGGTTATGAATTAAATAGGGGTGACATTGATCTTTATAGCTGCCTTGTAGAGGTGGTGTCAAGGATATATTTACTTCTTACACTTTTGTATGTTTCAACCACTTCATTTTCAACACTTGATGACTCACTCTATTGGGTTTATTGGTATGAGTTATCAATGTGGACCGGCGACTTCTCGAATTCAGTTTATTTTTATTCGGGTTATGGATATAATTAAAAAACCGGGTTTGGAACAAAGGGTACTTCCCCTCTTCCTATCTTCATCTTGTCATAATGACTTTCAGTCTCATTTAGGGATATTATACAAGTCGCAAATGAGTTTTGATATGCTCATTATCTACTATGTAAATAAATCGAACCAAGACTAAATCATAAATTGATATGGGTTAATTTAGGTAAGGAGACTCCTTGTGAAGAGACGAGAGAAGTTTGGTTATTTTTATAGAATTTAGTTTAACTTTAATTTATTACCTGATTATTTTTTTTAAAGAACGATTACCCTATAAAAATAAATTTTTATTATGTTTACAATTAGGAAAAATGAACATTTGTTTAAAAACAAAATTAATGGCTAACGAAAAATTATAAGCGGACAATATAAAAAAAATGAATAAAATTATTCTTCACCTCCGATTCACGAAATTATCTCATCGGAATCAAGATTTATATACAGATAAATAGAGATGGATATCATTCTTAAATCTTATAAAATTTGTTATTACATGACCCATTTTTCAATAATTATACTAGTTAGGTTTACTTTTAGCCATGATTCATACTTTTGGAATTTTTTTGAATGAATATAGCCATTGAGCTTTGAATGATTTTAGGTTATAGCCTTAAGTTGTAGGTATACTTAGGTTTTCGTTACCGGGTCAAGTACTGCCAAGTTAATCACTTTCCATACTGTACGGAACCCGGACCGGTTTTGCTTGAGGAAAAGAGGTACAATTAATGTATTTTATTTATTGTTGATATTTTTTTTATTAACTTTTTTTTTTGATTTTTTTTGAAAATGAAAAGCGGTTCGAGACCATTAGATGGTGTGCCGTCTAGTGGGTCGAAAGGGCGAAAAAATCGGCAGACAAACACACCGTCATGAAAGACCAAAAAAAGGAAAAAGAAATACAGAAAAATACATCAAAATGAAACCGAAAGAGAAAAAGGTCTTCAAGGGAAAACTAGCAGGAGGCAACAAACATAAACGTTCATCTTCCAAGGAAGTGCACAAGGAAGAAGTCTGGAAACAACTGTGGACACCTTATATTTGGACTACAACAGAGCAGTCGATCACAAATCCACGCCCCCATTCTCGACAAACGCACGAAATCGTCAACAAATGACTATATCAAACCTCGGAAGATGAGATTGCAAAACCCGGTTATCTTATCAATAAAGGTGTAGAGCTTGATGGATAAACGAGAGATGAGACAACATTTAAAATGTATATACTAAAGCATAACAATATGTAATTTTATGATAATTTTTATAAATACATTTAGAGGAGGTATTGTTTTAGGTGTTATATGTCAAATTTTCTAATTACTTTTACATATAAATCATCGTGCATATGTTTTTTATTATTTAAATCCTTTTACATGAATATTATTTAATATTTTAAATTTATTTATTTTTAATATTATCCGTTGTATAATAAATTTATAATTAGATAACTATTTATTATCTTATGGATATTTTATTTGAAACAAATATTTTATAAACTATTATTTATAAACTGTATTATACAACTTAGTATTATAATCCCAATTAAATTATAAAGAACAATAACTGAAAAAACTTGTGTTGTACTATACTAATAAGAGGTAAATACAAGTTAAATATATGATGTAATTGGTTTGTAAATATTAAAATTCATGAGAATAATAAAAAAATTATATTTATCTGTTCTATTATTTGTTATACAAACACTAAACTAAAACAAAAGGTTGATAAACTTAATATCTATCTTCTACATAATCTTACATCTTTCGGTATATTTATACTGACTTATACCTTTTATATGATCGAACCATATCCTTTTGATTTTATAATTAATATAATAATGTTTTTTTCCTTTTTAAAAACATCTTATTATTTTTACATTGGTACGCCTTTAACCATACATATATATATATATATAGTATAGATCCTATGAGAACATCTCCTAACGTGAGAACATGAGAACAGATTCGTAATTATTATTAGTTTTATTACAAATGTGTCATATCGTTTAATGTATTATTCGTAGTTATTATTATTTTTGATATTTACTCTAAATCTCAACCCTTAATATTCACATCGAACGGTGTACGATTGTTCTCATGTTCTCACATTAGGGGTGTTCTCATGGGAACCACACCCTATATATTATTCGTAGTTATATATATATATATATATATATATATATATATATATATATATATCCTATGAGAGCAGGCCTTATCGTGTAATTATGAGAACATACCTTATTGTTTAATATATTATTCGTAGTTATTATTAATTTTGTTACGAAAGTGTCATATCGTTTAATGTATTATTCGTAGTTATTGTTGGTTGAATGGATTATTCATAGTTATTGTGGTTGAATGGATTATTCGTAGTTATAATATCTACCCTAAATCTCGATCCTTAATAATCATCATCCGACGGTCTAAAAATTGTTCTCGTGATACACAATAAGATTGTTCTCATGGGAACTGCACCCTCTATATATATATATATAAACGTGTTTTTACCAAAGTTGAGATTTTTTACAGAAATCTTTATCATTCCAACGTTACATTTCATGATTTAAGAAACCCTAAGGCGTATGTGTACGTATATACTTTTTTTTCATGTGTGTAACGAAGTTCACGAGCTTACACCAAAAATGTAAAGAGCCTCACGAGGGGCTGACTTTTTTAACTTGCTTGCTGCTCTAATATTTCGGTCCGAAAGGGGTGCCATTAACATTAAGGCAAATCTCAAGATCTACAAGTTGCTGTCGTTTTAATTAATATACTTTTAATAGTCACAAAAATCCTTAAATGAGCACGTCAACATTTTTGTTAATTGTCTGAGGCGGTGCATGCTTTGAGCCTTTGAGGTTTGCCTAATACGTACGTACCCAAAATTCATGTTCCACATTTTGATTTTTAACTTTCTTTGTGTCATGTTTATACGAACATATATGGCTTGAACTTGAAGTTTACCCAATACATATGAAAGGTAATAGCTCATCGAGAACGATTTGTTTTCTTACCGATAATGAAGGAATAACGAGCTTAGTTCATAAGTTCGGTTGACTACTTGACGTATAGTCAATTGATTTTGGAATGAAGGTTTACCGAACTTGTGTGTTAGACTCGAGTCCAGCACGCATATGCAGAAGCATGTATGAACAATTTAATGGTGGACTCTAGATTATGATAGTTTTGTGACCAGTTGGATTAGCTGATCCAACGCGCATATGTGTTGGGGTACATATGAGTGGTTTGATGGTGGACTATAGACTATGATTGTCCCATCCTATTGGGATGCTGACTTTATGATGGACTACTCTTACTACTCTGGAATGGTTTTAGGATAGAAATTCACTTGGCCTATATGTTGGGCACGGACCCAACGCGCATCTATATTCGGATGTGTAACGAACCCCGCGTGATGTATCAACTTGCCAGAATTTCACACTAATATGGCGCTAGAAAATTTCAGATTCGTCATTCATTTACCATAATATATACTCACTTTTCAAAGGCTTAACTACTAGCCTTTGCGATAGGATAGTTTCATGTTACAAATATGTTATCATAATCTAGATCCGAATATTGAAATCTCGAAATCTTATGATTCAAGTTAGGATCTAGGCGTTTATCGCATTCCGTCCAGACGACATGTTACCTCATTAGCATCTTAACCTATGTTTTCATTTGCAAAATTGGACCTTGCTCTTGGTTTTGTATCGTGTCAACCCCTACTCCTATCCTCTTGTCTTAGGCCGTGTTACATCAATATTCGGATCTAAATCCTGAAAATGTGTTTGTAACCGGTTCGGTGAACTCTTTGAGATTACTCGGGAGAATATAATTCCACAATAATCTTGAATAATCTCACCCAAATAACACCAATAATCTACCCTTCACCGAACAGGACCATAATCAAGATATACACGCCCTAATTCTTTTCCGGACGTGTGGGTGTCTTTCTAGGTTACCCCCTCACATCGTCCGAGTATACAAGCATCTTGACTTGTCTTCTAACGAGTTCATCTTGCCCCCTGTCACATTTGTTGCATTTATGCCGAAGAGAGATAAATTATGAAAAGATATAAGGGTTGTTGGGTTAGTAGTAAAACTACACATAAAAAACCATAAAGCAGTGAGGGATGTGTATAAATAAACCAGACAATAAACCCCAACCAAGCTGGAAATTACAATCCGGTCCATATTTTTGATATTTCTAGACCATGGTTTTGGTTCTATTTCGATCCATGAGCGTAATATTACAATTCAAACCGGATGAGGGTGTATTATTTTTTGTTTTTTTAATGTTGACCCTGATACACTAGAAAAAGACTTAAACTAGAGGATGTGCCAAATGAACCCAAAAATTGCACTAATCATGAAAACTTGCAGGACAATTTTGGTAACTAGGCCTTTTTAAAAAACTAGTAGTAACGGATTTTTAATATTTCAATTAATCCCAACCTTTTGTATTTATTCTCAAACTTTACACACTCTTCTCTCAAAGGTACATTTACTAAACACAAAATTAGAAAAAGCCTAGTAAACCAAATTGTTTCAAACGAAACGAAATTCTACCAAACTAAGATGCAATTTTTAAAGATATCGAAATTGATAAAAAGAAGAAAAAAAGGTAAAATATTAATATATGGTATATCACTTTGATACCATATACTCAATTATGAAATATGGATATCGAATATGTGATATCCATACCCATATCAGGGGAAAGGAACGTGCCCTAAACGATGTCTAAATTATAACCCTAAACAAAACAAATCACACTACACAATGAACCAAGTGAAGCACTTCAGGATCATTGATGGCCCAATATCACAGCATGTGAGCATGTCCCATTAAGGCTCTCCCGGGTGCCCGTCTCTCTTACAAATTACGATATGCACAAATTTGTTCTTACATTTTCATCAGGCTACCTTGAGTTGGATCCGTGAAGTAAAAAACAACCTTGAAGATTTAGATGGTAACCCATGTCAAAGTTCCCTCTTTGAGTCTCTTGAGGCTAGAGACTATGAGCCTAGACAAGGAAGCCAGAGCTTGATTTGGTAGGAATCAAGCTTCAAGGCTACAAGATGCACTCCTTCAATTTTGACACGTGAGCATCGGCCATATGATCCTTTCCTTCAGGTGGGAACTGCTGCAAATTTTACTCACCAACCTGCAAACGCCGAGCTCAGCTATTTAGAACTCAAGATCCCGAGACCAGGGAGATTAATTCGGTTCCGATGAACTCAAGATTCAGGCATGTAAAGTAAGAAGGCATTTTACAATCACTCAGAAATCACTCCAAAGAGTAAGCGCGAAAGAACCTGATGATCAGATGCCTAACCATCCAAAATTGAACTTAATTTCAGCATAGTTTATCGCCGGCTGGAAAGAATAAAACACCAGTGTATCAGTGATACATCATAAGCTGCCAAATGCACTTCAAAAGCATTGACCCTGACAAGCAATGAAAAATTCAAACACAAATTTCCTATACAAAAAAAAATTGTTTCAAAGAAAACAAAAAAGCCAATAAATGAATTCCCACAATTGATACAAGCCATCAAACCAGCCGTGTACATAATTAAACTTGGACAGAGAGGGAGAAAAACAGCTTGCGGACAATTTATACCCCAGTGATTCGAAAAGAATCAAATGTAATAATTTTACCTTAGGTATGGATAAAACAACCCAACATCCACTTATATCTTAGAAAACGTCAGGTTGATGCAGTTAAAATGGAAAATAAAGCTCATGCAACATCTTAATAATATAATCCCTGAAGAACTATGAGCTGCATGAAACACATAAGAAACACTTTTTACTTGTGGGTAAGGAAGTGAAGCAGGGATGGTAACAGTCGGTTACTTAACAGTTGTATTCTGTTAGCAGATCCTTAATCACAACAATGTATCAAACAGAGAAGGAAGTTCAAACAAAGAAATAATTTCTAACCACTGTAGCATCTCTTCAATTTCTTCCTTTTGTTATTACAAGTACTCGTCCCAGCCACAGTGCTTGCCCCTGAGAAATTGCGCAAAGGATGATATTGCAATGAAGTCAATTGCTCTTTTGCAGCTGCAAGCCTATGCTTTTCATCTTTCTGCACATACATGTCAGAAAAAACATAAGAAAATACTGAAAACAATGAGAGAAACAAAATTTGTTTCTCCACCCTTTATTAAGAAGTGAAAAGGAGAAGAAACCATGAGAAGGAAAACCATACATAAGCCTTATCCAAAATTTTCATCTGTTGCTTACAAAGCTTCACTTCCATCTCAAGTACATTGATTCGGGTCTCAACTGGTACTGAACACTGTTCCACCATTTCTTTTTGTCTGGAACGAATTATCTCAGGTTGCCACACATTCATAGCTATGGAAGCTTGCCTATCAGTTTCAAAACCATCGATAAAATATGTCTAATGCCTTGTTTGGTAATTCTAGAAGGTTGCACAACTTGTTTCGTCCATTCTCACTTCAACAAAAGCATACCAATAACAAATTTAACAGGTCTCAGAATCTGAAATTATATATGTTGACTGGATTTCAGCTGATAATATCTCAAGCACAATATTGTTTTCAGTAATCATGTATCCACTTGGATATTCCTCGAATTAACAGCATAAATTGGAACAAAACTGCCATGTCCAAGAACTTAAGAGCAACTAGTGAAGAAAGCTTTGTGGCAAAAGATTTGTAGTAGGATTAACCTATTGTGCTTATGGCTTATTAATGGTTCTTAAAACAAAAATACAATATGATTTTGCATTCAGCTAGAAGGATCTTGGATAGTGTTTGAGGCAATTATGTAACTCATACTAAAATTCAACAAATCAAACAAAAAAAACAGTGGAGATAAATGTTTACAAACCACAGTACCTGACTTTGTACAAATTAGACAAGTCGAGATAGGCGGCTTTGATTTTATCATTCTCCTCCACCCTCTTCGCCGCCAAATCCTGAATCCATTTCGAATGATCAGCGATTCGGCTCTCTACTCTCAAAACAGCCCGCCGATGAGCTGCTAGCTTCCTAGCTCTATCCTTCTCATACCTTCAACCAACAAATTCCTCATCAATTTCCCTCATTCCAAGCCTAATTATCACAGGGAACCAAAAGGTAAAATAGAAACAATTAAGAAAGAAAATTACCTTATCTGGTAAAGCATTTTCGCGGATGATGAAGAAGATTCATTGGAGATTTGATTGGGGAAATCGGAGGATAGAAGAGAGGACCAGAGGGTGGTTTCACCGGACAAGCGGCGAAGGCGACGGGAGGAGATGGAAAGGCAGCAAAGATCCTTGAAGGTGAGGTTGCAGCGTTCGACGCCGAGCTCAAGAATTCTTCGCCATAGCTCGTCGGGGAGAGAGGAAGCCATGGCTAATGCGGTGGCTGGCAACAGGGGCATGACATTACATATTCATTCAATTTCCTTGGGCCGTCCTCTAGCGGTTTGGCCCAGCTATTTTATTGAAATAAGTTGTAAAAAGAATATTAATATTAATATATGTTCCTATACGGAGGTTGCTATTCGATTAGACAAGGGAGACAACACGGTCGCATTGTGCATTTGGGGCGCAACTAGAGTCTGTCATTGGGGCGCAGCCAGATTATGCCTCTGGGGCGCATCCTGAATGCGCCTCTAGGGCGGATTCTGGATGTGCGCCAGAGACAGACTCTGGCTGCGCCCCAATAACAGCTTTTTCTGCGTCCGATACTTAAATGAGTCGAGCGTCGAGTTTAATGCCCGTTGTTGCGACTATATATTTCTCTATGAACGTGAAATTCAAATCAAATTTCACGTCTCAATCCAAAAAACCTCGTAGAATATATCGACATTTCCCGAAGAGATTGAAGTTGAATCCGATGGTGAAAGCGTTAAATCTCCCTTCGATAAAAAGAAGTATAACGATCCAAATGAGTTTCTTACACATATGGAAGTATATTATTTCATTTAACGATATTGTTATTTCCGTTTTTTTGTCATTTATTTCCTAGTTTTAGCGATCCAAATAACCAAGGTCCGCCTACGGCAATCCGTACGATAGTATATGTCTCAGACGACACACACTTTGTAGCGGTTAGTCGAAGTTTTATATTATCTCATTTTAGCATAATTAATAATCTTGAATAACCTTTTCAATTTTTTTTTGTAGTATTGGCTCCAGAGGATATTATGTGGACTAACCATCACGATTCAAGCGTTAATAGATGAGATGTGCCGTTCATTGAAAGGATATTTCGTTACATAGAGTTTTGTCGTATTGAGTGTCCTCTAGTACCCGGGTCAAGGATAGACGTTCCGGAATGAGTAGTTAGATTACATAGAGCTTCGTTGTAGTCAATGAATTGTTATATGACATTAAAGTTTTAAATATTTAGTATAATATTCATAAAATAGAACTCAATATCTATACAAACGAAAATATTCAGAAAATAGAACTCAATATCCATACAAAAGAAAGTATCCACATGCAAGCCAATATCAATACAAAATAACCAAATAAAAATAATATGTTTAATGATGTTGTGACACTTGGACTTGAGAAGGAGCACCTGATGTCTATTGTCTCCTCAAGCATGAAGACTAACTCCTCTGTAGTATATGGTGGATCATTAGTTAGAATATCCCGTACACGACCGATCATGATATGAAGACGTTGTAGTAAATATAACAACTTGTTAGAGACTCAAACTACGATTCAAGAAAAGGTAGATAGTAGAAAAAGATTGATAGAAAAAAACACTTATTCTTGTATCTTAAACAAGAACCAGTGGGAGACGGTCAATGAGTTGGTCCACAAATATGCGATTATTTTACTAACTTTAATTGAACTTTTTAACGTTAGACATATATGAATTTTTTTTTCAACTATTCAATTTTTTTTGAAGGTTAGACATATGATATTCGTATTTTATCTAACTTTATTTGAACCTTTTAAAACTAGAAATATGCGATTATTTTTTAAAAAGTTACAAATATGCGAATTTTATTTTTAAAATTTATTTCAATTTTTCAAAGTTAGAAATACACGATTTTTATTATTTTTAAGAACAATTAAACGATGTAAATTTTGTTTACTAACTTTATTGAACTTTTTAATGTTAGACATATACGAATTTTATTTTTTCTAACTTTATTCGATTTTTTTGAAAGTTAGATATATGCAAAATTTTATTTTATCTAACTTTATTTGAATTTGTTAAAGTTAGAAATATATGATTATATTTATAAATTTTACAAATACGCGATTTTTGTTATTTATATGAACATTTAATCAACTTCATGTTCCGATTCCGAAGATTACAAATATGCAAATTTGTGTTTTTTTCCCGAAATTGGAACCATCAACAATGACGATTCCAATTCAGAAAAAAAAAACACAAAAATCTAATCTAATTAACGTTAAATTCCACAACATCCAATTCCGATTCTTCTTAATCTAGCCGATTTCTAATCTACTAAGTATCAATTATAAAAATGGAAAAAAGGAAAAAGACGAGAAAAACACACATCGATTGGCGATAATCGACGTTTCTGGATAGGGTTTATCGTTGTGGATCTACTATATTTGAGTTTTGATCCATATCTTGGTTATGATTTTGGCCTAAAAATCTCGCTCCCCGGAATATCTACTCGCCGGAAAATACCACCAATCTTCAAATTACGGAATGGGCTTTAAGTTAAGGTGCTCTTATTTCCATTGACCGAAGTATATATGTAATCGTGATTTGTGAGTATGAATGTTTCAAGGTTGTTGAATGGGTGTTGACAAAAACAAATGACAACATACATTCAATTCTAGCAGTGAACATTTGATTTCTTTGCCAGAAACAAAGGGCAAATGATGAACAAATTGCATTGAACATTTGCACTGAATAGTCGATACATTCATGTCAAAGGCTTTGCACAAAGCAGTCAATAATCTCAACTTAAATGACGATGTTGATTCTGTAAACAATAATATCTACAGCAATCCTAGATTTAGTTGTTAGAGAGAAATAGGGTTGGTTAGTAGAAGATCTCTTCAGTGATCTTATCAATAATCTGCTATCATATGTGTATATATATTCCTTTACAGAAGTTCAATAAACACACACGTTTCATTCAAGCTTATATGGTATCAGATATCTTCGATCCCTCAACGATTGTATCACCATGGCTGAATACTCAAACACATTACCCAATCTAGATGAACCAACGAAACCTTTCACCATTGTTATCCTTACCAACATCATCAAACTCACACCAACTAATTACATATCTTGGAAGCAAGCTATCCTGGCTACCCTAGAGGGTTATACTCTTGATGGTTATATTCTTGGCTCCATAGCTGTTCCAGATAAGTTTTTACCAGACACAACCACACCAAACCCTGCGTTCAAGACGTATACTAGACAAGATCGCTTAATCTATGGTGTTATATTGGGCACGTTGTCAACTGATGTGGCGAGCTTTGTGGCGACATCAACAAGTTCTCATGAAGCCTGGACCATACTACGGCTCACTTATGGTAATCCATCCAGAGGGCACGTTAAGCAGATCAAAGAAAGGCTGAGATCGATGACCAAGGGGACTGACTCTGTGTCAACGTATATGTAGAATGTTAAGAAGGCAACAAATCTGTTAGCATCTCTTGATTCTCCTGTGTCTACTGAAGATCTTACAGATTAGGTTCTCAAAGGCCTCGATGAGCCTTATCTGCCAGTTGTTCATGCAATCAACGCAAGAGATTCACCAATTGCATTTGCAGAATTACACGAGAAACTCATCAATCATGAGCTATTGTTGAAGCATCATCACAAGGAGGCAGGTGGTGTAATGACTGCTTTTGTCGCTCAATCCAAGCAATGGAAGAACAATGGTAAGTCTAACTCTCCTGCATCTTCACAAAACACTCAGGGAACCTTCAACTCCAATCGACCATACCAACCACAAAACTCTTCCAATAATACCTCCCACACTCCTTCCCAAACCAATGTCCCCAAGCCGTTCAAGGGCCGATGTCAGTGGTGTCGTCAAGTCGGACATGTCCTGGCACAATATCGCGTTCATAAGGCCCTCTATCCACATATTGAAGTTCCGTCATCAGCCAGATTCCCCTCCATACAAAATCCTCAGACCAACACTGTCACTAAACACCCTTCGACTTCTCCTTGGCTACTAGACAGTGGGGCATCTCATCACGACACAAATGATCTCAATAACCTTGCTCTTCACTATCCTTACAATGGTGAGGACGAGATGGTCGTAGGCAGTGGTAAGGGTCTTCCTATATCTCATATAGGATCCACTCATATTAAACCTTCTAGTGTTAAACTATCTGATGTTCTATGTGTGCCAGCAATGTCTAAAAACATAGTGTCAGTTTCTAAACTCACTCATGATACATCCTATTCAGTTGTTTTTACATCTGATGGCTTTCATGTACAGGATCCCATGACCAACAAAACCATCATTAAAGGCCCATGTGTGGATGGAGTCTACGTCTGGCCTGAGTCCCCTCCTATGGCTAACACTGCCATCCGTGTCTCTTCCACCGGTTATATACTGTGATAATATGGGCGCAACATCACTATCAGCAAATCCTGTGTTTCATTCACGAATGAAGCACATTGCTCTTGCCTACCATTTTGTTCGAGAACAAGTTCAAAAACAGAAACTACAAGTTACTTTTGTGTCAACAGACGATCAGCTTGCAGATATACTAACCAAACCTCTACTACGGAGTCGGTTCTACTCTCTCATATGCAAGTTACAGCTGCTCAGGGCTGCTTCACTTGAGGGAGGATGTAAACAATAATATCTAAAGCAATCCTAGATTTAGTTGTTAGAGAGAAATAGGGTTGGTTAGTAGAAGATCTCTTCAATGATCTTATCAATAATATGCTATCATATGTGTATATATATTCCTTTACAAAAGTTCAATAAACACACACGTTTCATTCAAGCTTATAGATTCTACAATGAAAAAGTTGCCAATGGGTGTCGACACATGAATTGAATTCAGTTTTCAATTTGTTTTAATAAAAGTGCAAAGACTTTAACAAAGATCAATTGATGGAGTGATTAAAATAAATCTCTAATTTATTCTACATGAAGAACAATCAATACATCACACCAACCTGCAAACTCGATAAAGAACAACCATGGAGAAGGATGTGAAGCATGTATCAGGTTCGAGGTATGGCAGCTACCGGAGGCGGGGCGGCGGCTACCGGAAGCGAGGTGGTGGCTACTGTTGCGAGGTGAAGCGAGGCGACTGGGTGTGCTAGAAAGCAACGAAGAAGAAGAATATCTGGAGCGGCTGTTGTGTGCAACGGGTATATTACACCACACCCTTGCCTGAGGCGCAGGCGCAATGCGCCCGGGTCGCAGGGTCGCATTACGCTTGCGCCTCATACCCGTATTTAGGTTCCGCCCCATTTGCTTATTCGGTTACCGCCTCGATGTCATAATAAGCCTCCGCCTCGTAAACGAGATCGGTTTATGTTGTTTCGATTGTAATTTTCCGTCTGATCGGATAAAATCACTCATATATATACGCACAAGTTACTACTCCTTTCTTGTTGCTTCTTTCAAAGTGTTCTTAAACACATTTTATAAAAATCTAAGTAATTAAGAAATTAAAAGTAATCATTTTATCAAACGTTTTTAGCACGAAAATTATAAGTTCCAAATGAGGTTTGATACTAAGGTATGTTTTTTAAACATTTATTAGTTTTTCATTACACAAAAACTAATACATGAAAATCTACTTGAGAATTATGTTATATAGTTCCCCTTTACGGTTACGGGACCTTCTACATCACAAACTCAAAATTTTAAAAACTTAATCTGAGGATTTTAAAAACTTAATCTGAGGAGTAGTAGTTGCCAAAATATGGGAACCTCTACATCAAAACTCGTTATTTTAACTTGAGATGTAAAATAACTTTTATCAAAATAAAATCATGTTTTTGGATTTATGCTAAGATACAAACAAAATTAATATTTGTTTACCTCTTTTGACAAAGCCCCACATTAAATTTATTGCTTTCATCACTTGGGTTATGAACGAAGAATTCTCATCAAAATAATGATTAAGATAATGATGATGTAAATAAGGAGAAGACAAATGAAAAACTCAATTAAAATCGATTGTTATTAGCAACAAGCCGATGAGTAATATCATCGTTGGCCATGGATATGATAATTTTTTTGATTGAATATGGAGATGGAGTAAAGGAGGACGAAGATAAGGATGGTGGATAAAAAGTAAAATGATTGATGGAGATTAAAGGGGTAAAATTACCCGGTTTTATTCTTTGTTCTTGTATCGTTTATTTACACATATGATTTCTTACTTGTGTCACGTGATATAATACTTGTCTTTATTTTTCTAATTATTGCTTTGACATATGCAACCTTTAATACTCTATATGCATTCTTTAATATTTGGTACAAATCATCTACATGACATCTACACCTATGAAATGAGTTTACATCCATTTTATTAATTTATAATTAATAAAATCACACATGCTTAATATTGATATAACTTACAATTTTATGTAGTAACCAAATGACAAGCATTGCAAAGAGAGAATTTAACATTCTTGACTTATCGGGGCAAATCTTCTTGCCATCTTAACGCAAATAACCTTGAAAAAACAATTGAGAATAACAATGATGTCACTCCACAAGAGAAGGCAAAGGCAATTGCATTCCTTCACCACCACATTTATCAAAGTCTCAAAACTAAGTACTTATTTGTGGAGGATCCTAACGAATAATGGGAAAACTTGAGTGAACAATATGAACATCAAAAGGAAGTCCTTTTCCCAAAAGATTTGTATGAATGGCACAACTTAAGGTTTCGGGACTTCAAGTCCATCTTTGATTATAACAGTGTTATTCACAAGATCACCTCCCGATTGAGACTATGTGATTATATGATCGCCCAAGAAGAAATGTTAGAGAGAACATTATCTACTATACATGCCATAAATGTGAAGTTACAACAACAATACCAAGAGAAGGGCTTCAAGAGGTACTCAAACCTTTTGAAAGTATTGTTGGTGGCTGAAAAGAACAATGAGCTCTTAACGAGAAACCTCGTACCTACCGGATCAATATTACTGATAAGGCATCCGATGACAAAGACAAGAATTACAAAGAATGTGGCAATAGTCATGACACTATAATAGTTGTGGAGGAAGTCGCGGTGGCCACGGTCGTGGCCGTGGGTAAGACTATAATGATGACCGCTATGATAATCGAGGTAACTATGGTTATAAGAGGAATGATAAGTCAAAGGTCCAGACTGGTCAAAAGGGACCCTCTCATAAGTCAAGAATTGTATGCTAAAGATGTGACATAGCTGGTCATTAAGCAAAAATATGTTGCACAACTCCACATTTGGTGGATGCTTATCAAGTTGAAAGAAACAAAGAAAAGGCTAATGAAACCAACTTCGTGGAAAACGAAGGTGTTGATAGTTCGCCATAACTAGTCTAGATGTCTCTCACTTTCTCAACTTTGAGAATGACAGTGCTTGTGCCTTGGACTGAAGCATTGATTTAAGAACTTGTGATATCATCCTTATTGTAAAATAATGTATAATATGATGTAATGTAATGTCTTTTTTTTTAAAGCTTGTAGGACTATGTAAAATATGGTTATCTTAATGTAAAATATGAAGATTTTATTATTAATGGCTTGACTTATATAAGTTTCCTTCTTTATATAGAAACATGGAATCTTCTAAGGAAAGACTCGATGAGAAGGAGCAATGTCTTGTAGATAGTTACACCACAAATACCATCTTGAGAAATAAAGAGTATTTCACTCAATTGAAACTCTTTAAGGGAAATGTAAATACAATATCCGGTGTGGCTAGACTCTTCGAAGGCTCGGGAAGAGCTCTCATTCTACTCCCAAAGGGAATAAAAGTAGTAATAAATAATTCATTATATTCGAGTAAATCTTGATGAAATTTATTGAGTTTCAAGGATGTGTGTCAGAATGAGTTTTATATGAAAACCATGAATGAAAATGAGAGAGAATATTTGTACATCACATCACATAAATGTGATAAGAAACAAATACTTGAAAAAATATCAAGACAAGCCTCCGGATCATATGAAACATATATTTATCTAGTTGAAGCTAATGTGATATCTAACAAAATGTCGAATGACCGAGTGGGATTTAAACTATGGAAAATCCTAGGGTTGGGCACAAATTCCGCAAATCCGGGCCCATCCTCGTCCCGGCTCTGTGTTTTTTAATCCAAAAAATATATATTCCGTCTTGTCCCGTCCCATTAAAAAATTTTCGGAACGTGAGATAAGTCTTACCTTCTTCACCACGCTAGACCCGTCTCATCCCACATTTATATTAAAATTTTAAACATAATATAATATTTAAGCCTAAATTTACAAATTAATAAACTGAAAATTGTAAAATAGGCTTGTAAAATTAATATTAAGTAGTTTGTCGGGGTTGTTGAGAATTACGATGACCCAACAACTGAAAATACAGAATTCTAGTTTAATGTTGAACAATGTATGATTATTGAACTATATGTATTTGTTATGGTTTGTATATTTTTTTATTATTTACTAGCAAGTATCTTGTATACTCGAACTCTTTTCTACTTTTTACTTGCATAATATGAAGACACCACTTTAAGAAAAAAACAATTGTCCATATCAATGTGAAAAGTAAGCTTAGTAGAGGCATTGCCTACGAAGGAGTGATCGATCCTTGTATAATTTTATTCTTAAGTTTTAGTTTGAATGCTTAGACGTTGGATAAATTAAATATGTTTGAAAACTCTCTTGCGTCATTTTATTTGGATCTCTTCCCACCAAAACAAAATATTTTATTTTGATGCCTTTCGTTTTAAGCATGATATCGACGAATATTTGTCTGCATAATTTCTAATTAAGAAAAAAAAACTTTATATAGGACATGTTGGATTGATCTCATCTCATCCGGTCACATCCAGGATAGGGCCTAGTGGTTTTAAGTCTTAAAAACACAAGGCCCGTCCCATATATAATGAGCGGGATTGTACATCGGACGATCTCAATCCGTCTGGTCTCATGTCCGGCCCTAGAAAATTCTCAATCATTTATTTCGTTTAATTCTTTCTCGTCACCTCTTAGAAATGGATTGGATTAATGAAAGGAAACAAGGAAATTAATTTTTCATTCTTGACGTTAAACTATTGCTATTTGTACCACAGTGAACATGCTATTCATACCGCTCCGTAGTTAGCGTTTTTTTCGTTTATTATTTAAAAAAAAAAAATTTAAATTTGAGCGCTGGCAAAAGGCGATGGCACTCAAACCCTTTTTTTTCGACGCAATTTTCACACTTTACATCGAAAAAAATCGGAATTTTAACTAGATTTACGATTTGAGCGCAGGCGCCAGCAACCGGCGCTCAAATAAATATTTAAAAAAAAAAATCGCTTACGCCTACGCATGCTAGACGCGTAGCTCAGATCGCGTACGCGTAAATGTGGTACGCATAGCATGAAACGGGTGGTACAAATAGCAATCTGGCTAGTTCTCTCTTATCTATTTAAGATTAAAGGTGGCTTAATGGCAACAGAATCATTAAGGGTGGTTTATTGCAAAAGGAGGTAAATTGAGGGTCATTTTGTGCAGTTGCTTCTTGAGGTAAAATACACCTTTATTATGTGTCATATTTTCCTAAAATTAAGGAAATTCAATCCGTTCTATATCAAGCCTATCCGATGCAATCAAGTGATCAACGCAAATAATGTGAAATAGTTGCTGCAAAATCATGAACGAAGTTTACATGACCTTTCAATCCCTTCCAAACCAGCAACAAGGTTCATTATTCATATATTATGAAACGATAAGTAACAAAAAAAACACAAACTCCAACCAAAACCACGAATCTCATACATATAGATCAACCACCATTCGCAAGCGAGATAATATATCAACATAAAAACTATAAAAATGCCTTAATAGTAGGCAATGTGCATGGATAAGAGTACCAAGGATAACATTATGCAGGACGCAAGAGCAAGCTAACAGGGTTTTCCTGATTCAAGTTAGACGTCACTAGCAACACGATATCCATGCCTTGTTGCCGCTGTTTTTCCGAGTTTCGGCTTTGTGCTCCATGGAATCACTTTCCATCCTGCAAGTCAGGGAAAAAACATATTTCACAGCAGTCTAGAGCGAAAGATCAAAGGAATATGTGTTTGCAAAGAATGCACAATCTAGAAGAAGCGCAGTGTATGTCATTACAAGAACTGACAATATGCAAAATATGATCTGCTTCAATTAGCAGTTTTATGGGTATAGCACATCAACGGTACAAAACAAGTATACTGATACATATTACTTGGCTTTCTTATAAAAAACACGGTTTTGTTTGACTTTTAGATTGTTTATCTTTTAGCGTTTGCGGAAAATAGATACCACTTATCTCATTTAGACTTATCCAAGAATCAAGATATGCAAAAACCAACAATATACAAGTTAGTCAATATTAAATACAACACCTGTTTTTGTTCTTTGTATAGATTCATCAGAAAATGATGTGAAATGACTAATAACTAAACAGCTAAAAAGATTCTATTGGTGTTGCAATACTATGTGAAATAAAAATATAATTAGGGCAATTAAACATCTCAAAGAATCAAACCTAGAGGATGTTACAGATTCAACTACATCATAATGAACTAAGGTAAAAGAATGGGAATAACATGCCATACCTTTGCTGAAGAGGAATGACAAGGTTTATCAAGACGTAAACCTTCTGCACTTTCCATCTGACAATCTGCATTTGTAGGATCGTGTGCAACATCTTCCTGCACTAGCTTCCCTTTGGAAAAGATATCAAAGGGCCTTTGAACTTCATTAAATATTTGACTGCCTCTTTTAGGTTTAATTTCCAAGCGGTCAATCATCTTTGCAAGACCAGCTATACCGGCATTCATTTCACGCTGAACTCCTTTGCTCAGCTCCTTCACCGAATTATTATTTACCAAGAACTTTTCTTTCAAGTTCTCTTTGAACCCCTGGGTACCTTTTGAGAATGAATGTTTATATCTGTTTGCAAGAGATCCATGTCAAATACATGTTGTGAAGGAGAAGTCAAGATTTTCAGCATCACTAAAGAAAGACATAGGAGTAATAAATGACCTTGCTGATGCAGCAGACCATCTGGATTTGATAGAGTCTGAGAAGGCAAACATCTCAGGTGGCCTTGATCTCTGACTCTCATTAGGCAGCGACTGACTTGAAAATTGTCTACAAATGAAGAGATGCCGAGACGATATAAAAAACAACAATGGTAGCATATGTATAGATGGCAAGACAAAAAAGATACATGATTCGAGATTACATTAATCACCTTTTGTCGTAGAATCGAGATTTTGAACTTTGGGTACTGTTTGGATACCGCTTAGTTTCAAACTTCAAAAATATTTGGTACTTTATTCATTCAGTACTATCGTTATGAATTATTAGATAAACTTTTATGTAAATAACTTTATAAAGACTAATCTTAACTTTAGCAACCATCACATTCAGAACCTCCAACAAACTAACACGGTTTCATTAAATAAGAATAAGGTTACCTGATTGTATTATGACCATCTCTACCAAAATCAGTGTCGCCAGGTGAATGGATAGCAGGTGACATTGGTGATGTTGATATTGGAGATACACATGAACTTGGTGAAGTATATCCGGATGAAGCATTGGGAGAATGACATTCTTCAGGGGGACTTATGTGCATTTGCATCCCATTAAACATTGCATGAGATGGAAACACAGGACTATCAGAAGGACCAGGCTCTAGAGGGCTTTGCATCTGACTCCTGCCAACATAGCGAGCTCTGCCCATAGCAGCAGCTACACGTTGGAGAATACGATCACTGAATTCAGATCCGCTTGTATAAAGATGTTCCTGAAAAGTAAATACACCCATCTCCAATCAATTCTCGATATATTTATGATCACCAAAGTATCAATATCCAGGGACATAAAGAACTTACATATTCAGTCTCATAATCATTAATGTCGGGAGGAAGGACAGATCTAGCACCAGCAAACTGTCTTGGCCTAGATCTTCGTTCAATTTGAATCGCATTAAGAAGATTTTGGCTGCAGACATAAAATTCATCAGTGAATATTTCAGTTGGATTATGGTTACGCAAGTACAGTAAAAACAAAGGTTATAGGATTGCTTTACCTGTCAGGGTCCATCAAGACAAGAGACTGCCAGCAAATAGGACATTCTTTGCTTCTCTGAGACCTAAAGATACAGTTGACACATTAAGCTCAAAGCCCAAATAGAATAACATGGCTGCATAAATGAAAAACAAATTTGGCAAGATGAAGAGACGAACCATTCAAGTATACACTGAAGATGATATTCATGCTTGCAAGTGGTAACCTGAAACCAGAAACTATCAAATATCAAACTCAGTGAGCTAAAATCTATTAAAATCCAAGTAACTATATGGAAGTTAATATCAAAGAAATATTGTCAGATATCATCTGAAATTTAACATTCACTGAGCAATTGATGGCATATGGTTCAATAGCAAGACCTCCCCCTGTTAGTTTGTCACACATTCAAGATTTTGAAGGTAGTAATATACTATAGTTTGCAAGGAAAAGAGAAGACATCGCTGCAAGGTCTATAATTTCTCAAGAAACTAATCGCACAGAACAACGAAATTACATAAAAAAAAAACTATCAGTCCTAGAACTTAAACTGCAGAACAAAAGTACTTATATCTTTATCCTCGAAATCAGTACAAATTAGCATGAAAACTGCATATCAGACAAAATAGCCGTCAATTTCGCTACAAAAATTAGTTCTCATACGGCTCGCTGAAAGGTATGAGATCAAATTCGAGTCAAGCTTAAGTCCAGCATCGATTATTAAAAGCGAATCCGATCAACTGCTCGTTGGAAAATAAGATGGCAAACTTACGAGTTATCCGATCAAATGCTCGTTGGAAAAACAGATAACAAACTTACTAGTACACACAAAGTGAAAACTCTATTGTTGAATCTATACGTTTCGCACACGGCAAGAAAATACAAAACGTAAGCGATCAAAAGCGCATAATTAGAGAAACCGAAAAGGAAGGAAAAAGGATCATACGATCGGAGGATCACAGTTGGAAAAGGATTCGAGGCAAATGCTGCAAACGTCTTCAATAGCATCATCGAGATCAGCGGGAAGTGCGGAGGAAGATCCGGAAGCGAATGCGGTGTCGGTGAGAATGATCGGTGGCTCGATCAAGGTGGAAGAAGAACTGGATTCCGCCATTGATGGAGACTCCTGCAAAAGAGAAGAACCCTAGAAGAAAAGGAAGATAGGAGAATAAAGATGAGGGGAGAAGAAAGGGAAATCCGATTGAGAAGTTTGTGGAAAGAAGATAAATGGTCGTGAAGTCATTGTTTGGTTTTATAGTCCTGGGAGCAGGAGAGTTTTTCCAATTAGATTGCGGGCCCACTGCTGAGGGGGAGAAGAACTAGTCTATCTATCTATCACTCCCTCACAAGTCCAATTTGACGGATTCGGTGAATTATCCCAAATTACAAAAAACCTCTACTAATTTAGAATATTTTCACAAAATCAACCTAAGTTCATCAAGGTTTTATTTCAGAATCAATCAGTAATAGAAGGGCTTACATTAATCATATATATTAAGGGCCCGCTTGGTTTCAACTCCGGAAACGGAATGAAAACGAATTTAGTCCATATGTATATCCATATTCATGAAATTTTATGGAATCATTTCCCGTGGTTTAGTGAAAAATGCACTTGCTTCCTCACATTTTGTTATCCTATAGAATATCAAAAGTAATGAAACTCTCATCCAATTACTACAAACCACAAGTAATGATTCCAAAAATTTTAATCATTCGAGCAATTTAGTATAATTATATTTAAATCACGGCTGACAAATTAGTCTAATATCGCATACTCTAGTCTATAGCTAACTCAAATGAACCCAAGTTAGACTTAAACTTTAGTACCGTATGAAAGTATAACTAACTAAATAAATATTGTGATCATATAAGCGTAAGTTGTACACATTCACGTAAGACTTTTTTCTCAATGAAATGTGTACATAAAGAGTGTTACAGTTAAAAGTGTAAAGGACGCACAATTTTCAGATAGAAATAGTTATATTTGAGTCTGTCTCGACATAAATCTTCTGAATTTTTTTGTCATTGCCTCCCCCTCAACTTTTTTTTTTGAAGAGGTTACTATATTGATAGAGAGGAATTTACAGAGATAACTACCTCGGAGATACAATGACACAGACACAACGAGGAGGGAAGAGAAAGTAAGTGAAAAGAAGGGGACTAGGCAAGGGGGATGCCTAGTAGACGGGCCCACCAACACGAGGCATCAGAGCGGTCTTTCCAATTAAGAGAGGCGTGGTTTTTTTACGGTGGAGATGATGAGATGAACGCAGGCCATGGAGGAAACATGAGCATTTCCGTGGATGATGTCATTGCGGGCTTTCCAGATGTGATAGATGATTACTGTTGCAAGCCGGATGTGATCGAGGAGGTTTTTTTTCCTTAGGATGAAAGACTCAATCCAAGACCATATGTCAGAGCTGTACGGGTAAGGGGTAGGGGTATTGGTCCAGCGGGAAATGAGGTCAAGGGCTAAGGAGGAGTAATTGCAAGCATTCCAAAGGTGATGAGAATCCTCCGGGTAAGAGTTACATAGACGGCAGGTGTCGATATGGGTGACCATCCAAAGTTTGATCTTGGAGAGTGTGGGGGAGTCTATCATGAAGACCAATTCAGGCAATGAAGGAGTGTTTGGGGATGATCAAGCCTTTCCGTCCTCCGTGATGGCCATTGTACTCTTAAACACTTTATTCTCATTGGCATCCACGTAAGACTAGTACATAAATTAAGGGTGTGTTTGAGAACCATTTATTTGGTAGCTTATCAAGTTTATGGAGATGATGGAGATGATGAAAATTTTAAAAATAGAAAAGTGGGTATTTGGGAGCCTAGATGATTGAAGATGATGGTAGATTATGAAAGATGATTAAAGATGAAATTTTGAGAAAAATTTCATCTACCTCAAAGGAAATGATGGAGATGAAGCAAGATTATGGAGGACAAAATTATTTCACAACCCTCATTACAATTTATTTAAAATTTTGAATCTTTATTATTTTTATCCCAACTTAATCAAATAATGAAAAAAAAATCAAATTACTATAATTATGTTTATATTTCAAAATTATATTGAATAAAACCATTAATAGATATTTTAAGTATTTTTATGAGGAAAATTAAGTAAAAAAAAATATATGAATAGCTAAATAAAATTCATCCCAAATTTAAGAATATTTTTTTACTAAAAAATAGGATGATGACTTTTACACAAAAAAAATATTATTAATGAAACCATGTAACATAAAAGCACAATTATATAGAAATATATTTATGTTTTAAATCTAATTAAACTCAATATAAAATGCAGTGATGTCCTTTTTAATAATTTTACGTTTCGATCAGCTTCGATAAACTTTGTTCTCCCAAACACCCATCAAAATTGTGAAAATAAATCAGTTTGTTCAATTAGCTACTTATTTCAGCTACTCAATCAGCTTCTTTTTCAGCTTCAACTTCTATAAGCTTCATCTTCATCTACAATCAACTCATGATTCCCAAACGGACCCTAAGTAAATTTCACCCCGAAACCAATCGATGCTAAAATACATTCGATTAGACCTTTATATGCATTTAATCTCACCATTATAGCCTTGTTAAAAATATGGAAACTCTGAAATTACATTTATTGTGAAAATTGATGGAGTATAACTTACTATAAATAATGTCAATAAAAGCATAAATAAATAATTTAAGAGTTGAAAGTGTATAAACAGTGATGGATGGTTTTTCAATAAAACAATATTAATTCACGAGTGGGTACCGTGTATTTTTAAAACAATTTAGTTTACTAGGCTTTTTCTAGTTTTGTGTTTAGTATATGTACCCCTTGAGAGAAGAGTGTGTAGACTTTGAAAAAAAATACAAAAGGTTGGGGTATATTTACTTAATTGAAACATTAAAAAGCCTAGTTACTACTCTAGTTTGTCAAAAAGGCTTAGTTAACAAAACTGTCCTGTATTTTTCTTATTTTACAAGTGATTTGTAAAGAAAAAAAAAACATTGTAATTTAGGGGTATTTTGTAAAGGGGAAAGTTGGGAGATTGTATTTATAAAATTAAAAATTTAATCTCTAAATTTTTTTTATCTTTTTTTTTACCCTGTAATTACAAGGAAATTTTATTTTTTTCGAGTTTTTAATATAGGTTGTCATAAAAATTCCCGAAAATTTTGTTGACAATACACCGTCAACAATTATTGATAGGTTAGATTGCTGACGATAAAAAATATATATATATTATGATTTTAATTAAAGGGTTAAAAGATTTTAAAAAAAGAGTTATCTAACCAATTATAAATTGTAAAGAGGTTAGTTAAATGCAATAATTAAGAGTGGCGTGCAATTTCAAACAAAAACAGGCCATTTTGTGCACGATAAAAAGCTGAAGTGGTCACTTTGCAAACCCCAAATAGGATATTTTTATGTTAAGTAAGTTCTCATGTGATAAAATGTCACATGTTTAATGTATTTGGTCAAATATTATGAGTTAAAAGGGTAAGTAGGTCATTTATGTATTACTGTGTATTAAATAGGTCATTTTGCAATAATGTAGATAAAGTAGGTCCCAATTAATTTTCTAATAAAGATTAATTCCTAACTAAATGCATACCCTTGATGGAAATTAAAAAAGGTGATGTGACAGTTTTAATTAAATAAATATGGTTATTTATTGCGGTCCCCTACAAATCAGGATTCTGTTAGGAAAGGAAATATACATTTCTTGGAAACGTGATACAAGAATCATGAAATTCCCCCATTTTTACGTCCATAACAACCATATTTACAGAGTTTTCGTCTACTACCATAAACATTGTCTCTATTTTTTGTTCGATTACTGCGGATTTATTTCGTTTTGATGATCTGTTTGTTCAATCGTTACGGCTGTGTGATCACCGACATTCGGATTGTCAATCTGTAGATTCAATCGTTTGTTTTGTGCGATTTTTGAGACAAAAAACTCGATCTGTAGATCCAATCGTTTTGAGACATTTTTGTCCAGATCTGTGAGGTATGTACGTTCAATCGTCTAATTGGTGGCTAATTCGCACATTTGCTCTGCGTAATTTATGTATATGGTTCATATTTTGTATTTCGTATATTTATATGTCGGTGATCTTCTATGTGCTGAGTGTTGATATTGATGAAGGAGACGAACATAATTTATGTATTTGCTAATATTATGTAGTTGTTAAATTTATGTGTCAGTAATGATGAAGGTGACGAACATAATTTATGTATCTGCTAATATTATGTAGTTGTTAAATTTATGTGTCAGTAATGATGAAGGTGACGAACATAATTTATGTATCTGCTAATATTATGTAGTTGTTAAATTTATGTGTCAGTAATGACGAAGGTGACGAACATAATTTATGTATCTGCTAATATTATGTAGTTGTTAAATTTATGTGGCGTTGATTTTTATGTGCTGAGTGTTAGTAATGATGAAGGTGACGAACATAATTTATGTATCTGCTAATATTATGTAGTTGTTAAATTTATGTGTCAGTAATGACGAAGGTGACGAACATAATTTATGTATCTGCTAATATTATGTAGTTGTTAAATTTATGTGGCGTTGATTTTTATGTATCTGCTTAAAATTATGTACATAATCTTTCATCACTGTTGATTCGAATACATAAATTTCACATAAATGGATAATTTCAAAATTAAGGTCATGTAGTTAAAGATCAACAATGGCGGTTTTGAGTATGGATTTTAGGGAAAACGTTCATCAACTATTTTCGGTTTGAACCAAAATCGAAGCCATTAAAATGGTATATTGTTGAGAGAATTTGGAATACTTACAAGGATTGATTGTTGTTACACAAAGAATAGATCAGACAGGAGGTTGAAGACGGTCGAAGTTCACGATTTGAAGATGGAGGTTGCGAATGGAGAATCTCACGATCCAATGGAGGTTCCGTTGAAGATGGAGGTTGCGAATGGAGAATCTCATGATCCAATGGAGGTTCCGTTGAAGATGGAGGTTGCGAAGATACCGTATCATGATGTTGCCTTTTTTTATGGATTTAATATATCTTTAACAAATTGATGTAGAAGATACCGTATCATGCTGTTGCCTTTTTTTTAATTTAATATATCTTTAACTTTTAGACAGTTATTATGCTACATTACTAATTTGCCCTTAAATAGCTATCTTATTACCCATGATTTATAATTTCTTTTAGCTTTATTTTTTGGAAGAAAAATAGAGGGGCCTATTTTGTATCATGGATACAAAAAGAGCCCTTCTACACCAATTTTCTCAAATATTATTTATTATTATTGGATATCTGTTTATATCGATTTTATTTTTTAGCCGGTTAAATTCAACGTGATTTTTTTTAGCCGGTTAAATTCAACGTGATTTTATTTATTAAATATTTTTATTGATATAATTTTTTGAAGAAAAAACACCTTTTATTTATTTACAACAAACAAAATAATTTATTATTATGAAATAATTTGGTTTACTATGCTTTTTTTAGTTTTGTATTTAGTAAATGTACCCCTTGAGAGAAGATTGTGTAGAGTTTGAGAATAAATACAAAAGTTTGGGGTATATTTACTTAATTCAAACATTAAAATGCCTAGTTACTACTATAATTTTTTAAAAAGGACTAGTTACCAAAATTGTCCAATAATTATACTATAAAAAATTTAAATTTTAAATGAGGTGGTTATACAAAATTTTTTAAAAATTTTTTACTAAAAAAAGTCATAAAAATATTCTAAAAAATAACAATTACTCATATTTTGGTCTAATAATGTGTTAATATAAAAATATGAGGTAATTTATGTCATATTTCAATCCGCGAGTAACTTAAGGATGACATGCTAAGTTCACAACTATTGTCATAAAGCTATTTTTTAATGAAACAATTTGGCCAAACGCCCTTTTCAATTTTCAATAGGTTTGTGTACCCTTCAAGTTTTACCACTTTTATTACATTGAAGTTGGAAGGTAAGAAGTTTGATTAAGAGTGCAATTACTAAACATATTTATACAATTACTAAACATATTTATACCATGGACCTAGTTACTAGAGAGAAATCTCAAGAAGACTTGCTTAACTAATTTGACTTTTTTTTAATTATTTTATAATATTTTAATGTATTTGTTTTACATTATCGGAAAAAGATAAAAATAAGATTTGCATATCTAATATTGAGGTTTTAACTAGGTAAACATATTTTACACTATTTCATCATTTTTTAAATAAATATAATTTAAATCATAAAATAATATATTTAATGATAACATGGTCAAAAAATTATAATATTAATTATTTTGTTGTCAAAAAAACACATCGCATTATTAAACTAATTATATTATATAACTAGTATAATACCCGCACCTTGTGCGGGTTTTATAAAAAATAAGAAAGAATATTGTGAAATAGGTTTTTTTACATGCTTTTGTTTTGTATACTTCTCTAATCTAATCGACTTACCAATATTACTTTATTAAGGATAAATTTACTAAATGAGAATATACTATGGACATACTTAATAGAATAATATATATATATATATATATATATATATATATATATATATATATATATATATATATATATATATATATATATATATATATATAACAACATTTTTCTTTTTTTCCGATTATGTAATGAGTTTAGGGATTTTTTTGGTTAATAGCTAACAATTTGATTTTATAATTTTTTTGTATTTAACAATTCTTTTGTTTTTTTTGGGATTATAATGCTTATTGGTGCATTAAAAATTTTAATTTAATTAATTATTTTTGGACTATAAATCTATTAGTTAATTAGTTAATTTTATTTTTAATTATTAAAATTACAAAAGATTTATGTGATCTACAAGCTAATAAACATAACATAATTACACAAAAATTTATTTAATATAACGTGGTCTACATCTACAAGATAAAAAAATTAACAAAAAATTTAATTTAATTCAAAATTAACTTCAAAGTCCGATAACTATTATCTAAAAGATGAGTGGAAGAAATCAATAAATAAATAAAATTAACATAAAAAAAAGGTGTACACGTCAATTTTTTTTTAATAACTTGAAAATAGATCAGATACACGGGGTTACGGTTAAAAATCAAATCCCGGATGAAACAATAGAAAAACGATTGTTAATTATACAATTTCAAAAAAAATTGTGGGAGCTCCATTTCGAAATACTACTCTCAGAATGCACCACGTAAACTGTCATGTATACTGCTCTAGTAGTAGATATAGATTCACCCATAATGTAAAATTTTTAGTTCCAAAAAAATAAATTTTGTTCGACAAATTTGTAAAACGTAAAAAGTTCTAAGGGAACCATGAAAAAAATCACATGGAACGTTCGAAAAAAAAATCCGTTCGAATAAAAATCCTAACAGAAAATATAACCAAAATGGAAATGAAATCGAAACTAATTTAATTAAAAGCCATAATAAAAAGATATAACAACAATGGAAATCAATTTACCGTCAAAATGAAAATCAATTTTGTTGATTCAATGAAAGTTTTTTATTTAAAAAACTATCAAAAAAATTCAATTACATCATGTAAAAATTTATTATATATTTATAGGTATTTTTCAAAAAAAAAACAACGTAAATTTTGATGGATTTTATCAAAAAAATAATTGTTCGCTTAAAATCTGATGGAACGTTTCGAAAATAAAATTCAATTCAAAATCAATTTAATTAAAATCGCACATAACGTAAAGTTGTAGTTCCAAAAAAATAAATTTTGTTCGACAAATTTGTAAAACGTAAAAGTTCTAAGCGAACCATGGAAAAATCTGATGGAACGTTCAACAAACAATCCGTCGAATAAAAATCCTAACCGAAAATATAATTAAAAGGGAAATCAAAATCGCAATACCTTTTAATATATTTTTATAAATATCTATTTATTAAAAAAATGATTTGGTTGTTAAGGTGATTTGATTGTTAAGCTAATTTGATTAATTTTTTTATCATTCAAAATTTTATTATAAAATAATTGTTCAAAGAAAAGATTTGTTCGATTAACGTGAATTTGTTGCTATAAAATTGTTAATTTAATAATAAAAGATTTTTTGGCCTAAAAAATTATTTAAAAATCAAGATTTATTGGCTTTGATTGTGGGAGCTCCATTTCAAAAACATTGCTTTCACAACGCGTCACGTCATCAACTCGTGCTCTGTTTTAGTATGTATAATATTTTTATAAAAATTTAATCCGAAAATTTTGGTTACTAAATCTGCGCTTGAATTTTGTTATAAATACTCTGTGGTAGAATCTACGGTCGAATTTCGATTAAAAAATCGTATCATATCTTGAAAAATAAGAAAAAGAAATAAAAATAGATTTTATGTTCCATAAAAATAAAACGATTTGTTAAACGAAAAATAATGTTAATATCAGAAATGCATAATATCTTTTTTCTAATAATATAGTTTTACAAATCTGAAACAATCGTTTTATATCGAGGTCAACCTAATTTCTATTTTTTTGTTAAACGGAAATATCAGGATGAATATACGTAGTTGTATATCGATCAACTTAAATTATATGGGTAGATCAACATTAGATACACATGAAAGTTATTTGAATTAAAAATACTGAATAAAAATAAAATTATAGATCCCAAAATCCACGTTTGGTTTATGTGGTGATTTAATCATTAAATTAACTGACAAATAGAAAGATTATCTACTTTATTGATTAGATGATAATAGTAGTTGTATTAAATTTCAAACGTTTTTAATATCTTTTAATATCATTTTATAAATATTTATTTAATAATAAACTGATTTGGTTTCCATAAAATTATTATTTTAATAATAAAAGATTTTATGGTTTAAAAAATAGTGTAAAAATAAAGATTTATTGGCTTTAATTGTGGGAGCTCAATTTCAAAAATCCTGCATTCACAGCGCGTCATGTCATCAACTTATACTATGTTTTAGTAAGTATAAAGATTTGTTTTCTATAAAATTATTATTTTAATAATAAAAGATTTTATGGTTTAAAAATAATGTAAAAAATAAAGATTTATTGGTTTTAATTGTGGGAGCTCAATTTTAAAAATACTGCGTCCACAACGCGCCACGTCATCAACTTGTGCTCTGTTTTAGTAAGTATAATAGATGTAATTTTTTTTAAAAAAATAAAATTTTAAAAAATAGTTTGTTAAAAAACACAAATTAAAAGTTTTTTTTAAATATAAGGAAATGGGTCCACATAAATAAAATATTATTGATAAACCTGATAAGAAATGTCACAATAAATATCAATATTCTAACATTTAAAATCGGTTAAAATAAACAGGTAAAAATCATTTTTTCAACTATAAATATCACCACATCATTTTATCTACGTGGTTAATAACGGGTGACACTTGATAATTATAGTATTTTTTTTCGATTTAAATAATGGAAGATAGTGGTCATACGACGATTTGATGGAAATAAAATGCTCCTCATAAGTGGGTAAGCACACCGTACCGAGTACACTTGCTAATTATTTACTATACTGAATAATTAAATCAATCACTCTAACCATATTTTTTTCATTTATTTTTGGGCAAAAAAATCCTGAACAATCAATTAATTATTAATATATTTTTTAAGAAATATTTTATAATTAGTCGATTAAGGGTGCGTTCGGTAGAGGATTGTATTATTCTCGAGATTATAATCCTGCAAAAATCCCAATATTCTCAATAATCTTAGTTCCATTAGATTAAAAAAATGTCAAAATAATAATATGAGGTTATTCCCTTCTACTAAATAACCTCAATAATCGAGTATATACAGTAAAAATATTACAATTATTGTAAATCAATGATTCAAAATAACAATTTTATGGTATTAATTGGAAAAAAAAAAATCATTTCACCAACTTTGTACGCAAAAGGGTGGGCCTTTTTTAACGGATGACATAGCCCATTGGCATATTCGAATGTCAGAGGCTTTGTAAACGAATAATACGCGCTTAAAAAACATCTCAAAAATCACATTATTAGCAAAGAAATGTCTAAATATTATACAATACTAGAGCCCAACATTACTAATACAGGTATGCCAGCTATGCAACTCGAATGAATTTAAGTCCCGACTAGCACAAAGGGGACAAGAGATGAGGATGATCGTACCAGTTTCCGAATTTCCGTAAGCATCAAATGACTAACAAAGAGCGTGAAATTGGACATTTTCTGACGAGTTTCACAAAGAGTAAAAGGGCAAATGATGCAAGCAACGAAACGGGTAGAAACAAGAAGAACTGATTTTACCCTTGATCTATGCAAACGGGTTTCCGCCAATTGAAGCAACAGGCCCGTGTGCTTGGACATTCCTGCAGAAACCACAAAATATGGTTAACGGGTACATAAAATTACCTTTGAAGTAAGCACTTTGGAAGCAAAGTGAGAAATAGACACACAATGGAAGCAAAGTGAGAAGATGGAAGTCAAGCACTGTCATTTTCACCATCAACATTAGGGAACCAAAGTTGACAATTGCCCTTTCTTTGGTTAGAGTATCTAGTGACTATTTGAGGAAAAACAGTCAGATTTTATTAACAGTCATTTATCAATAAAAGGGTGTGATTTTGATTAACAAAAATCAAAAATAGAGGTGGTTTTTTAAAAGAAAAAAAAAAGCTGGTGAATTAGAGAAAAGGGACTTATCCTCTCTCATAATTACAACATAAGCAAAAAGAAAAGCAGGAAAAGCTAGATCAGCTAAAGCATTTCGAAGAAAGAAGGATTACGGTAACTGAGAGCTTGGAGCCTGCGTTGCCATGTATGATATGCCACCTGAGAAATTGCAACCAAAATCAGAAGCTGCTGTAAGTAAAGAAGCAAAGTGAAATACATAGAGGTGAGCATTGAGAATCATTCAACCTGGAGGTGGGGCTGCATCTTGCAGAAACCACGAATCATTTATCGCCCCAGCAAATGAAGATGGCAAGTCTGTACTTGGCAATGCGGATTGCAGCGTGCTCATGTCGTAGAATTGCTGAGGAAAGAAAAATTACCAATTTTGTTATCGGTGGGTTTAGGTTATAACTTCTGACCAACAAATGCAAGCAGGTTGGTCTCAAAAGTTCAGTGCATTTAACACAAAAAAAACAGATAAATTTTAAAAATCACGTGCAGTGACTCATAAATTTATGATGACATGATCCAATACAATGTCTAAATAATCTCAAAATTAGTAGGGCGGACGTGTGGACACACCCTTCCTGCCGGCACTTCAAACAAGATTATATATTCACTTTTCACAGAAGTCCAAACAAGAGCGCCAACATACTGTATACACTGTGCACTCTCTTAATTCCATTAAACATGTTTGAAGGATGGCCAATGAAAGTTCCAATGACCACAAATTTTCCATGATAAAAAGGATTAGCATCCAAAGACAGTTCGAGCGATAACGCCCAAATACGTAGTTCAGCCACTACAGCTACTTATAAGTTGATTACATACTTCCATGCAGAAGATATTTTGGGCAGAGACCATCAGGCACTTCCTCATACATCAAATCTGAATTGAAGAATAGTTACTTCCAAAGTGACATATTAAAAGAGCAAACACCAGGCATTCAGATGTCATTGACTATCTATACACATATATTGAACTTCTATACATATTTGTAGTGTGTACATTGTACACATTCTACATATTATTCAGAAAATTATGTCTTCAGCAATAAAGGAAGCAATGATCAGCATCGAAGTGAAGCATCATCACAACGATGCCTTAAATGCTATCATCCTAGAATCAAGAAAAAACCAAAAGCCTCAGGATTATAGCTCAAACTTCCTAGACTAATGATAGTTCCCAAAAGGCAATTGCCCCGTGTAGAACAAGAAATTGTGTACAGGAAGGTGCAACATTGGTCAAAATTTATTGTGTTAGAGAGAAAAGGTAAATCAACAGAAAAGAGATTAGGGAGTAGGAAATAGGTGAAACTATATATAATCCCAACTGAGGTATATTCCCCAAAGGGTTAAAATCCCAACTGATATGTATTTCTCAGAGGGCCACTCAAGGGAAGAATGTCCAAGAGCAAGACTAAAGCCTTACAATAAACCCAGATTTTCAGATAATGAGCTAGAAGGCCTATAGCCTTATTTATGCTCATGCTCATCTCGAAGGTCACCTACATGTGACAATAGTAAAACCCTCTAACAGCCTAACAACTTCACCTAATAGCACCTACATCCCTCATCTTCTAGAATAATAACCCTTACCCCTAAAATTCTCATATTGCTTTTTATATCCTAACCTATTGTTTAGAAACAAAAGAACGTCCAAGCAACATTATCACCACTGAGAGTATTTTGTTTGGTCAGGCTAAGTATAATTTTCAAACAAAAATTACATCACATACCATGTTGCTAGCATCGAATTCTGCATCATATTGGATATCAAATGGGTTCGAAGTGGTACGTTCAAAATGAGGATGTAAATTTCCCTGAAAAGAGAGAATATGAACATCTAAGAACAACAGGTGCAAAACCTTACTAGCCTGAAAAAGAATTCAATTTACAATTATCCACAGACAGACCATGAAACTAATGGCAGGGTGATCAACTGCTGATGATTCATCAATGACACGGGATGGTAAACCTGGAACAGGTCCAAAAGAGGTAGTACTTTGAGAAATGCCAGTATTGAAATCCTGCAAAAGAAAATCCAGATATTTAACATGGACACAGAAGATGCTTTGTATCTAAAGAGAGAGAAAAGGAAGGGAAAAACACCTCTGACTCCCATGAGGCCACAAAATGGTCTGCTGTAGAAGGTTTATCCGGGTGATGTCCAACACTGGCTTGTTCATCAATATCATTAAAGGGTCTCCACTCCTGCTTAAAAACGGAACCAGAAGAAATGGTAAGTCAGAGCTTCTTTTGTACAAAGAAAGAGTTGTTGCTTTCTAAGCATACAACAATCTCACTGAAGCGCCAAATAAGATTCTGAGAGTCTAAGAGGGAAACAACACCTGACTGTTTGAAGCAATTGCCAAAGCTGGAGGCAGATTCTCATGCTGCACATTAGACATCAGAGGAGGTGCTCCATGAGCAGTAGAACTTAAAAACTCTGGCCATTGTGTATTATGGGAGGCTGTAAGGGAATTTAATTTGTCAACAGAAGTTCCAGTCCCGGAATGTTCTGCAATGGGAATACCATCATGGATTTTGGATGTAGAAGCATGCTCCGGAAAATCAAATGTAGCCCACCCTACATCTTTTGGTACTGAATCAGAATGTGCAGCAACTGAGTTTAAAGGTGAAGAACTCTGAGGGTTTTCAAAAAAGCTCAATGAGGACATAGAAGATGCGTGGGATGAAACCAAATTGTTTGGCGCTGACTCAGATTGTGCAGGTACTATGTTCATAGTTGAAAATTTCTCTGGAATATCCTCAAAGAAGCTCAATGACGACAAAGAAGTGTTGAATGAAGCCACGTTGTTTGGTGCTGGTTCAGAATGGGTGACACCTAAGTTCACATCTTTAGGATTCTGAGAATTCTCCTCAAAAAAACTCAACGAGGTCAATGATGAATCTGTTGAAGCCAAATTGCCTGTAGAAGCGGAAGAAGTAGATGATGCCTGAAACATATCCAGAAGAGATGGCATCGCAGGCGACTGAAACAGATCAACGGAAGAAATGGAATGTTTTTCAGAAGGAACAATAGCTGCTTTATTTTGATAGGCTACGGAGCTAGCTCCATAAGTGGTTGAAGGCACCAATCTCTAAAGAAAATTTGTGTTGCAAAAGGGCTATGTTAGAAAACAGGGTACATAATGTTGAAGAAAAATGGAAAATAATCACACGTGCAGGTGCAGTATTAAGTAATCAGAGAGTACAGATAATCATGTGGTAAGATGAAGCAAACAGCAATGCGACAACTAGCTCCCCCTATATTCAGTTAAAATCAGATCACATGATTCAATTAATGACCCAGTGAACATGACTAGGGTTGAACACAAATCAGCTGCAATCGTAATCCAAATCTTTGATCATTTGTATTTTCAGTTTGGTTTAGAGAAAATTAACTCAGGTTTATTTTCATTTGCAGTTTCATGCAAAAACAATCTACTCAGTTCTTCACCTGGAAAAGGATGTACATATAGCTGTTCTTAATAGCAGGTATACCTGTGCATTTGGGACCGCAGCCTTATCCCCATTTATCTCCCTGTGTGTAATTCCTGTCTGTTGCTGAATGCCATCAGCATGAATTTCCTTTGAATCGAAAGTAGGGCTGTTAAATCCACTATCCTTCAGGGAATTTGGAGACTGGGGATGAGACCTGAATGGATCGCCCCCACTAGACATAGAGTAATCAGAAACTCGAGAGCTTGACCCTTCAATTGTAAATTTCTCCTCGGTCATATGATCACTATAACGACCCGGACTGTATAATCCAGAAACCTTCCCTTCATACATGCCGCGATCAGAACCAGGCTTTCTCTTAAGCATAAAACCTTGCTTTTTGTTCGCCCTTTCTTCATATTGGAAGTCGTATGGAGGGCTTTGAGAATAAGAGTGATACGAACTGGCACGTCGGGTTTCAGCTTCGGTTCTTCCTTGACCCTGTCAATCATGTACGCTGGTTTAGAGAGGTAAAAGAACAAAGAAATTTCATTCAAATATTAAAGAACTAATCATCATATCATAAATTCCCAAAAATTAGTTCAAGACTCATGCCTGCAGATCCCTGGGAGGCTTTTCCGAGCTTTTTCCACCAGCATACTTTCTATCCACGTAAACGTGCTTGATGAATTCACGGATGTTCTCTATATTGCTAAGAAGAGAAGAAATAGTGGACAAGTGATAGCATGTTAAGTTTAAATGTTCATGTTCGAACAAGTACCAGAGTGAAACACAAAACTCACTTCCCACTCGGCAATCTCTGTCTCTCAAAGTCCCAATCCTTCAAAAACATTTCCTTTGCACGCTGATTAAACATTTATCAACACAAACAAGCACAGCACATCATCCAAATGCAATATCAATGATAATACAAAACTGAAAAAATTACTTCACCGCATATAAATAATAATTTATTAAGAGGCATATTGCAGAATCTACCTGATTACCGCCATTTTGAAGTGATTCAACTTCTTGAGAAGTAAACTTGGACATGGATACTGACTTCACACGATGTGTAAACTCACGACTGAGGAAAAAGATAATTGTGCACATTCAAATATTGCTAAAAAGACTATAAGGCAAACATGAAGTATCATAGAGAATGATATACACAGGAAGGTTTGTGGGAAACTCTTTTATGAGGAAGCATGCTGCTAAGCTACCTTATAGCATTTCAAAATATGAAACGCCGAAGGAAGTACAAAGTATCCCTATTAATGTTCTGTTGATTCTCTCTATCCCCACTACATGCATTCCTCTAATTATTCTAAGGCAGTCACCAAAATATATGGCCAGCCAGATAGAGATTCTATGAATAAGGTACTAAGCTGCTGGTGTAATGTCCGTATCCTGCCTTCCAGCACCTTTTATGTAAGAAAAAGAAGAAGAAAAGGACAAGGTTTTTGTAACAAGGATGGTGATATTAGAAGCAAAATTGGCAGAGGGAACCATATTTGTACCAGCTCCTGCCTCCTTCAAATGTACATGAAAACTAAATCTTGGCATACCCACTGCAAAAGTTTACTCATAGATAATAAGCACTGAATAGCAAGTTCGTGCTACTTCATTTTTGCACTCATACCTCCATTTTCTACCAAGTCTGTTTAGCAACTCTCACCTAGTATAATTAAGAAGCTTTTCCCAACAGACCTTTGTGATTCAGGGGTATCATCAAACCGGTTTACAGCTCCATTTAGTTGACCACCTTGACCCCAGACCCAGATATCTCAATTATGTGGTACTATATTAGTTAGGTATTTGTTCCTGACATTTGCAACTTGAACTTTTGCATTCCTCCATAAATATGAACCAGCCATGATCCAACATTTCAACCTCCTATTGATAAATTGCATGGAAAAGGCAAAATACAGCATAATTTATGGTTGTGTTTGGATACATTTATAAATAAATTTTCATTTACAAATAACTATTCCCCTCTCACTCGTTACAGACACACAAATTTTCAACCCAAAAAACGATTTATAAACAAATAACCAAACAATCTCAAAGAGGAATGCAAACCAAAATTCACCTCAAAAGGAGTAATTATAGGTGGTAAGACCAACTTCCAAACTATTTAACTTCATAAATTTTTGACAAAAATCCCTGATTTGTAAATCATGTTAGTCATGCAACAAAAGCCAAACTGAATCCTAATCTAGGCCTTCCTAGTATCGATAACAACTGGAAACAATGACATGCCCAGAGCACTCCTAAATATTACCAACTATTTCTAATATACAGGACTGTACTCTGCAAGATAAGTTATAGACTTATAGCATTCAAATTCATAGACTAAATAATGAGCACCAAAAAGAAAACTCACTGAATCCCGCTGCAAGTTATGCAAACAAAAGTCCAGAAGTTGATGCACACATATTGAGGACCCTGCAAAAAGGAACCTTAACAATCAATAAATGTGAAAAAAAAGAAAACGGAAGTGGCCACAATATAACATCTTTTAAGTTGTAAACATATTATGCACTATACGTGTGTGTGTGTGTATATATAATGAACATGAAACTGAAATCTGTAATTGAAAAACCAAGACATTTCTTATGAATATCCGAGGATTAACACCTCTTGAAATGGCAAACTAAACCGCCCTTTGGTTGGAAAAAATCAGAATGAAGCCAGCAAAAGCAGGCAGATGCAAAGTCAGCAGGAGACCCTGAAAGTAATTAGGTTATATGAAGGAGGATATGAGGCAAAGTATAATGGGTGGTTCGTCCAGACAAAGAATAATGCTCAGATGAAGTCAATGAAACAAGTAAAACTTCAAACTCAATCTGATGTTTGATTCCAGATGGATTATGTCCAGCCAGAAAAAGAAGCAATGTCAGAAATGAGAAATGGGAAGCAGTGGTAGAGACGGGGAAATGGAAGATGCACCAAAGTAACAAATTAGGCATTTCTATGTAATAGTTTGAGAAACAAAAAAAAAAATGGAAAAAGATTTCCGGGGACGGGAATGAAAAGCAACTTTAGCCTCATGGATATTTTGTCCTTCTACAATAGCATCTAGGTTTGCCTTTTTAATTAAAGATTTTTTCAGTTCATTTGGCCTCTTTGACTCTTTGTTCATCAGTCATAGTAACTGGAGTTCCCATCAGAAAACTAGAATCACCGTAATTTTCAGCAGGAATTGTTTTTAAAAAGAACTGCTAGAGATTTCCCTGTAGCATCACAAAGGTCATCAGTCATCACAGACTCCCGAGCATAACCAGACTGGACAACTTTTCTATAATAGGCAGGCAAGACCCTACCTAATGCAAAGGAAATGTTTTTTAATAACATCTACCTCTCTCCCCTTCACAGCTCAGGCATGGGAAATGCTGACTATAGATAATGACATCCTACCTTTCCAGATAGCATCTTCAAAGATGCACTCAAAGTATCGATGGAATTAAAACTAATCTAATGAAGAAAAATACAGTGAGAATTGAAAAATGCAGACTGATAACCTTGACATATGCAAACTGACAAGGATGTTCACGAGATTAAACACAGCTATTAGAAGTCAAAACACAATAAACAGCTCTGGGAAAGAACTGCTAAAATTTCTAAATTCACCTAGTGATTAGTGCATGGATGAACTGATGACGATTTGAAAAAAAAATACTTTGATCTTTCTAAATTCAACTGTAACTGTATGCTGTCATACATCCATTTTAAGTTGAAATTAAAAACTTTAGAAGTCCTCTCAAGTCTCGACTAGTATGCAGCATCTATAATTCACCCCTATAAATATGTCAATTAACCAACAAAACAAAAAATTTCAGGATTTGAAGATATAAATTCAATAAATTTGCAAGCTAATACAGAAAATAAGAATTCGTAAAATGTAGATGTTCACATGGAAACAACAAGCTGAAGCATACAAACCCAAACAAGACAGCTTTGAACATCCGATTTAAGATTCAAACATAGAAAATAGAAATCAAAGCAGCAAAAATGATTAAAAGAATGTATACCAAGCTATTGCAGTTTATGCAACGACGATTTGGTGGAAGTTTCATAAGACCTCTTATGATCTTCTCATTCCTCTCTTCTTCCCTTTTACTCGACATTATCAACTATACCCGTCAAGAAAAAACACAAAAACTCGAAATCGAAACAAACAGATTGAAAGCTGAAACCCTAGAAACCCAATCCGCAAAGATTTAAGGGGTTTCAGCAAAGAAGAAAAACAAGTGAATTATTGGAGGAAAAAAGGAAGTCCAAGGGTTTTCGAAGTGGTGAACAGACTCATTGATGAGTCCACCACCACAAGACAAGAAGAAGAAGAAGAAAACCCTCCCAATTCTCCTTTTTCCTCCCTAAATCCAACTTTGACAAAGCTGTAATTTGAATTGTAAATTGGGAATTTCCAATTTTCTGATTATTTAAACAAAGGAATATTTTCAATTAGATGCAAAGAAATGAACAACAGTAATTGAATAAACATTCAATGAAAAAATTAAAATAAAGAAGAATATATAAACATCATTAAATTATTAGCCTATCCTTTTGTCCCACATGGAGAGAAGTGAAAGGACATCTAATTATAGCACATCTTGTCTTTTCTTATCATAAGCTTTTCATATTTGTTTGCAAATTCAAAATATATTATCCAAACTTGTGACCAACTTACCATGGGAAGTGTTCAAGCAAGGCCCATTATTCCGGTAAGGCCGTACGGCCGTCTGTACGGCCGACACGTGTCCCGAAAAAAAGAAAAAAAAAAAAAAAATTTTAAAACGAGTAAAAGTAATAGTTCAAAACTTATTGTGGAATAGTTCATAACTTATAAAAGGATAGTTCATGAATTATAATAGAATAGTTCATAGTGTAAAATTTATAAAGGATTGAAAGTAATAGTTCAAAACTTATTAAGTAATAGTTCATAACTTCTAAAAGGATAGTTCATGAATTATAATAGAATAGTTCATAGTGCAAAATTTATAAAGGAGTGAAAGTAATAGTTCAAAACTTATTATGGGATAGTTCATGAATTATAATAGAATAGTTCATGAATTATAATAGAATAGTTAAAGTGCAAAAATTTATAAAGGAGTGAAAGTAATAGTTCAAAACTTATTATGGGATAGTTCATGAATTATAATAGAATAGTTCATGAATTATATTAAAAAGTAATAGTTCATGGATTATATGGAAATAGTTCAAAGTTTATAGGATAATAGTGCATAAATTATAACATGGTAGTTCAAATAAATTTTCATTAGTTTCCGGAAAAAAAAAAATCGTTTCAGAAAAAAAAAAAAAAAAAAAAAAAATTTTCGGGACACGTGTCGCCCTGTCGTACGGCCGTACGACCGTACCGCAATAAAAGGGCCGTACCTGAACATTTACCAACTTACCATACCATATTTGTCACTATAAATTATGTTTATAAATTTGATTTATTTGTAACCAATATATTATAAGAAAAGACAAGATGTCTTTGGGCGTATCAGAGTCGAAAGGCTCCCGAATCGAATTCGGATCTTCATGTAACGAATCATTTCGAATTTAGATTTTTTCGATATTGGATCATTGGATTAGTAACATTAGTATGATCGAATTTTTTTGTTCACCCCTATTTTTTCGATAAGAAGGGAAATCTAAAAATATAGTCGTTAAGTATAAAAAGTGATGTATAAGTTTTGATTATATTATGTATATACAAAGGATATATATTTTATTTTTAATACTAAAGGACTTACGGAAACAGACTTAAATGCCTAAAAGAAAAAAGTAGGGATGTTTTTGGCGGGTTCGGAGAGTGTATTAATCGTATCCATCCTCAACGGAGAATCCTCAAGGTCGTCTAATTTTTCATTTATAGTCGTCGTTTGAGTTCTTCTAAATTTTCTTGTTGATTTTTCCATTTATAAATTTACACGTGCTAAATATGTAAATTATATGCATAAACAATATAAATTTAACATAAATCAAAAAATATATTCAACTCTTTAACATTCCACAAAAATTAACATCATGTATTAGAAGTTTAGGTATCTATAAAAATTATCACCCCGTTAACGGGATTAGAGATTTATGATTGACTTATAAAAAACAACATCATGATAGTTTCCTTGTGAGATGATATATGACGTCGACTTGAGGAGTTTAATTTGAAAAATCGTAATGACCCGTACTTTAGTGGTACCAAATGATCGAGTGAGGACAAAAAACTCCATAGTCAATTGTCCTCTGAGTACAACAAAGGTGACCTACATTAATGTATTAGTATAAAACTTGCATATTATAAAGAAAATAGTAAATTATAATTAGTGTTTCCTATTTATTTTTTTCATCGAGGAACCCATGGTAATCCTTAAAGGCGAGAGTGGTGTGGGTATCGTGGTGGCCCTGGTTGGATTAATTGTCGGTCCCCATCCCCGTGCAAGAAATGTTGCTCAAAGTCAAACTCATTCTTATTTTTCGATTCTCGTTGTGACGAATATTTCTTATATATATTAGGGATCTCACCCGTTATCTTACATAAATATTAATTTGAACTTCCAAATAAGAAGCATATTTCACACCTAACCACACCTCGATCTCATCGGGCTTTGCAATCACTTTACATGCGAAGGTGAAAAAAATTATACAAAGCTAGGAGGTAATTGATACACCAACTTTAAGATGAATAGTTATTAAATTTAGTTTTCAACAAAATGACAAAAATATAATAATATATAACATTATACCGATTAGTTTTTAAATTTGGTGAAATATACACAATTCGGTATCCCGAATATGCATGATCTGAATGTGGCTCAGCTGGGCAAGCTTGGTTGGCGCTTCATCAAAGATGAAAACAGTTTATGGTTTAATTTGCTTAAAAGCAAATATTGTAGGAATGGCTTTGACACACATTCAGTTGATTCTCACACGAGGAATGAGATTCTCAAAGGGATCAAGCAGGTTGTGTCGTTGGGGGCCATATGGAGCATTGGTGACGGCCTCAATGTTGAATCCTGGCAAGATAAGTGGCTTGACCCTTCCCCTTTGTGCTTTCTTTCCTCCCAACAACTAGACTCTGTTGAACTATCCAAATCGGTTAAGAGTTGTTGGAATGATGACACATGCTGGAATTGGGATGAGATTAGCAATAAACTGCCCGAATCCTTGCTTCTCAAACTTGTTGCGTTCCGCCCTATCACCTAGCTGTTTGTTTTGGGGTTGAAGCTCCTGGCAACTTTGTGGAAGTCATTCTCAAATGGGGCCTCACTCAGAATGGAGACTTCTCTGTTGCTTCGTCTATAGAACCATAACAGATGTTCATGATGTCCAAAGTAGCGAAGGTGAGCTTTACTCGGCCATATGGAAGCTTAGGGTTCATGAGAGAGTTTGTATGTTCATATGGAAAATTGCTAAGGGCGGTGTCTGGAGCAACGTGAAGCGGAGACGGCGACACATCATTGATAACGATATATGCGCTTCCTATGGACTTCATCCCGAGTCTCTCAATCATCTCTTCCGGGACTGCATGGTTACGAAAGCAGCGTGGAGAAACCTCCAGGACGTGCAAATCATGGTTGGTTCTTCAACACTCCGTTCTCCACTTGGTTTCAAGGTAATATTCTCTCTAAGCTTCGTTTGAATTATCATTGTATGTGGAACGAATTGTTTGATGTAGGGATGTGGTGGATTTGAAAATGGAGGAATGAGAAGGCTTTCAATAATTCTTATTTCCACGGAGATAGAAGCGTCTTTATCAAGGAGAGAGTTAAGGAATATATCAAGGTTTGGAGTAAAAAGAATGGTTGCCCTATAGGTATCAATAGAAGAGTTGCTCATGTTGCGTGGATTCTGCCTCCACCGGGGTTCATCAAAGTCAACACGAATGGAGCTAAGAACAACAAAGGTCTCGTCTCCGTGGCAGGGGTGCTTAGAAATAGCGAAGGAGAATGGTTGAGGGGCTTTGGTGTTAACTTAGAAGTATGCTCCGTCCTTGTGGCTGAGTTATGGGGATTGGTTCATGGTCTTAGGTTAGCTTAGGATATGGAATTTCGTTCGATTATTATCGAAGTTGACTCCCTTTTGGCGGTCACTCTCATCAAGAAGATCATTGGCCCTCAGCATCCTCTTGTGAGTCTGGCGTTCAAATGCCAAGACTTTTTGAAAATAAACTGGGACATCCAGTTTCTATAATACCCCGCTAAATAAGGTACAATATTAATTTTTACAAGTTTCGATATAAGTCTAATTTATATAGGCTTATACCGTGTAAATATTAATTATTTTACATAACTATTTATAAAAGTTGTAATTTAGTACATAAGGGGGGAAATCCTAGGTAGGTAGATATATATATATATATATATATATAGAGTATAGATCCTATGAGAACACCCCCTAACGTGAGAACATGAGAACAAATTCGTAATTATTATCAGTTTTGTTACGAATGTGCCATATCGTTTAATTTATTATTCGTAGTTATTGTTGGTTGAGTGGATTATTCGTAGTTATTGTTGGATTCCTAATTATTATTATTCGTAGTTATTATTATTTTTGATATATACTCTAAATCTCAACCCTTAATACTCACATCCAACGGTGTACGATTGTTCTCATGTTCTCACGTTAGGGGTGTTCTCATGGGAACCACACCCTATATATATATATATATATATATATATATATATATATATATATATATATATATATATATATATATATATATATATATATATTATGGGAATTTATTCTAATAAACTAAAAGGGAAGGGATCTATTATGTAATAAATGAAAATGAATGCTAGGTAGGAGTACTTGTTGTATAACCATGCATGCATCCACGTAAAAATATGCATGCTTGACAAGGAGGTAGGAAGCCACCCATGCAAAGGTAAAAAAAGGGTTTAAGGAAAAAGGCAAATAAATGTCTTAGTGGGTAAGAAATGAGTACTATATAAGGAGGGGAGAATCATCAAATAAAAGACACACATTTGAAGAAGGATAAGTTGAGTTATACGTAGCAACATCCACTCGATCAAAGAAAATTTAGGAGTTAAGACCCGACCTAGCAAGAGTCTCTATACGATAAGGTAAGTGGGTTATAGTTATTTTAAATAACTATCGTAATCGGTAATGCTTACGTATTTATATATGTATTATAGAATTAATAATTATAGATATATCAATCGAAAATGTAAAGTTATATACGTATATTTTTGTACTAGACTGACGCATATTTTATTGGTTCAGTAGTTACTGGAACGGTAAAGTGATAGTATACGTGTGTCGTTAAAGGGTGCGGACATTATGGGTAAATAATAATGACGGCTTGACAGTATTATTAGAAATGTCCGCTGGGGTTTAGTGGACCCCGGGAATTAGGTCGTCTAATTCCGATCTCGCTACCGGTAGGCGAATTTAGGAGTCATGGATTTACCAAGAAGTTCTCGAAGACTTGCCTTTCGGTTAATTAATGGTTAAATTCAGACCTGGTATTCACGGTGAAATCGCTAGCGTAACGCTAATGCAATTAAGTGTTCTCCTTTAAATTGATTAAGGATTGAATGCCTAGTAAGGTTGAAACTATGAATAGTATTTATTATATGATTTCAAGTTATTTTAAAAATTATGTTAATCCAGCTTGCCAGTTTATCCGATAAACTGACCCATGTTTTTTTTTTACTTGATTTACTAGCAGGTTAAGGTGAGTAGGAGATGAAGTATTGGAAGCACACCGGAGTTACACCTGATCACCTTTCACCCTCCCTTGGAAGTTTATATAAATAACTACATTTAAATATATGTTTTAATATATGTAAATAAGTCTAAGTTAATGTATAATAAATATGTTAGTATATAACTCGTTGAGGTCTTGTTAACTAGCATGAGGCGGATTTCAGTAGTAATAAAGAAACCGCTGGCGTTGTAGCAGACCTAATAAGATGTTAGACTGGGGTGTTACAATTTCGGCATGCCTTCTGCGAGGCGAGTAGAGCTGCGGACTTTTTAGCTAGCTTTTTTCTGAACTTTCCGCTTGGATTGTGTGTATTGTTTGACCCGCCGGAGGGTGTAGTTGATATTTTACTTGATGATGTAAGGGGTCGGGCTATCCCGTGTGATGACTACTTAGCCATCTTTCTATGAAATAAAAACGCGTCCAGATGCGCTGGAGACCACTGACTCTCCTTCTCTCAAAAAAAAAAAAGCGTAAGACAAACCACACAACTAATTTTCTAGCAAGTATATTACTTTCAAAAATTCGGTTTATGTACTAATCAACCCTTCAAAATACATTGTCAATCTTTTACTTTATAGTGTAAATAGTAGGGATGTGTGAGTGACTGCAACTCGACACTTTATTATTATTAATATAATAGAATGTGACTACATGGACGAACTAATTTGACCATTTTCAATACCATCTAAAATACGTCTATTGTGGAGCCCTGATCCAACGACATGAAATTACAGTCTCATTTAGCAATGGAAATAGACGCACAACCACCCGATCCAATTGGTTAACCACACCGAGTATATGGATTAAAATTTGAATAACTCCGGTTGGTAGGCGGTTTACGGGTAAAATCCGGTTGGTGGGGCGGGTATGGGCGGAGGTACAACAACCTACCACCCGAATCATCACTTAACCGCCCCTCCATCCTGTTTCACCCGTGTAAATTAAAAAAACATTATAATTCTAAGATTGATACGATAGTTGCATCTTGACTTTGCCAAGGAGGTAGAACAACATCCCTTTCCCAATCTCGGGAATTTTGAAATCTCATCGCCACACCTTCCAATCTTTAACACCTCAGTATAACAAGCTTTCGAATCGTTCAATCATTCACACAATACCTCGCTTTCTTTGACGCTCACTCACTTCGTCGTTCGGTTGACCTGATTTATCTTTGATATTTCCAATTCATGATTTATTTATATTAATAATCTCTTGATCTAGATTCAAAATTAAAAGATGGAATGCAACATTATGATGTTAGTCAACACACATTTATCCAATATTTGAATTAACGTCACTAAACAAAAAAACATGCACACTCCCATCCTTTAAGGATAGATCAATTGTCAAATAACACTTAGGCCTAAGCTCTGATGGCCTATTCATAAGAGTATTAACAAATTCAAATAGGGTACTGCCCATCTTCTCATATCTCTCATTTATAACGAGACGATACTTGTAAACACAATAATCATCCTTACCGACGTCACACCAAGATGCCTCGATCTTATATAATCCATTTTATAAAAAATTCTTCCCCCTCATGCTTCGAACCTCTAATCACCCTAACTTTATAGTCATACTCCACAATCTTCGTCAATCCTAAGTTCCCACCCTCGGTTTTCCGGTCACAACATTGCTTATTAAACTTATTTCGGCCACAGAGTTGACCGTGCAATCCAACCACATACATTTCCACCCTATAGAAGAACATGTCACCTATATGAATCCGTGGAATTGAACCCACGATCATTTTTCAGCATGGACACACAAATCACACTTTCTCATGAGCGCAACAACCCCCAAATCAGCCCGCTCCGACATCCCCTACCAAGCCCCAACTGTTGCTCGGTGTCATACAGAGAATATACTCACATATAGTCATAGAGTAATAGAGTCTTCCTTAACATTTATCGGTCGTAGTTGTAATGGCCATGGGGCATCAAGTTACACCTCATGAGCTTCTACTTATGGCGCTTGTTACTGTGATTGACAACAATATTCTCTTCTAAAACCGGAACAATCACGTCTGGAACCACATGCAACAACTGGTGGAATCCTCCGTTCAGCTTATCCCTCTTGGAGAACGCCGACTTTAACATTCTTAAAATACGCGTGAATTCCAAGAAGACATTAGTGGTTTCTTGCTTGGGGACTTTCTAAGCAAATGCAGATTCGGAAATACGAGGATCAGGGTCGGGAAACGGGGTTGTGATCGACCAAGAAGCCGAATTCTTACGCGTTAGTGTTGATTTTTTTTTCTTTGTATATCTCATGTTTTTCAATTTTTTCCAAATGTTGACACACGCTCAAACTGCGCGTCAGTTATGCGTTTAGTAATTTTGATGTCGTGTATTTAACATCTCCCAAACAAATCACTTATTTTTTTTGATAAAAGGAGAGTACAATAGAGTGCCTGGTGTGACGAGAGGCATAAAAAAGGTGGACTAACTTTCATACAAACAACAATCCAACAACCATCACAAATATTATGATTGATATTGAAAGAGATAACGTAATGTCTTGATTTTATTTATGGAATTTGAAAACTTCCTGGAAACAAAGATTATGATTATTATGTTTTAGTTATGTTCCTTTACTGTTACCGCATCGATCATATCTCAAAGAAAGTCAAGAGTGGCCAATTATGTGACTACTCATGACTAATTCTAGCCTAAATTCACAAACTATATAAATCCTTACTATAGTAAAAGAGGGACTTCCCCAAATGAATAGGGGAATTCCTTCTTTGCCCTTGTATATGTTAGTTCTCTTTATTGCCCCTTGTTGTTTTGCCCATTTTACTATCCCGTACTTCTTTCCTTGTACGTCACGCATTCTCCATTTATGCATGTTGGACACGCGTTTCATTTTGCAGATGGGAAAACACGCGTTTCTTTCTCCCATTTTTCTTACTTCTCCACGAAGCACGCTCGCCGACTCGATCTCATTTTTCAATGAGGTTTCTTTCTTCTTCCTCTCTCAGTCTCGATTCTCCAGAACCTTACCCTACTGAACCAATATAGATCTATGTCATCTTCACCGATACCACTGTTATACGTGTTGCTTTACTTCATCTTCACCGATTCTTCGTCTTGTCCGCTTCTCATTTCTTTCAATGCCGGTGCCTCTTTCTTCTTCTCTCTCACCTGGTTTCGATTGTTTTTTTCCTCCACGGTAAATCTATTCCATGTTTACTTCCATCCCTTTTGTCCCCCTATTATCAATGGTACTGAATTTTTTTTCGCTTTTGATGTTTCAGATCTACAGTGATGAACCAATATAGATCTATGTCATCCTCAAATCTTTCAAGCATTTCACGCTCTTTAGCAATCCAAAACGAGGAGCAGTAGCCATTCCACTGAATTGCAGGCTACAACCTAAATATCGAGGTGAGTGAATTAGGGTTTCAAATTTATGTAATTTATGTGTGATTGTTAGTGTGGATAGTCTAACGTTTTTCGCTCTAATTGTATTGTTCTTTGTGTTTAAATCGTGTATGTCTTGGTGTTGACTGCTGTCTTTGAATCCCTTCATTAAAGGATAAAGGAGGTCTTCTGATTTGAGATCAGATTTGTTTGAGGTGTATCCCTTTGGTTAGATCTAACTTTTATTGTTAATCTTTTTATTACATATGATGTGGAAACATCAAAATGTGAAATGGTTTTCAGTTCTTTCGGCTCCCTCTACCGATTGCCTCTTCCGTCTGGAGGATATTCTCCCAAATCCCAAATCTATTTGATGATCCATAGCGAGATTGCCTCTTTCGTCTACCGATTTATGTTCATCGGGCTTTCAGTACGCAGATTGTGTTTTGTTCGCCCCGGTTGGTACCACCGGGTATGTTGTTATCTTATTGAAGGGCGTATTGAGTTTCTTGTTTTCATCTCAGCTCGGTTTGCCCTCTTTCTCGATCTCGGACTCATATTTCTTATTTAGGTTTAGTCGATTTCACTATGGATTGATCCTAAAATTTTGTTGTTATTCCAAAATTGTAGTTGAATGTGCCTAAGCTTCCTGTAGGAACCCTCTACTGTGTTCTCAACTCTCTCAGATCCCAGGTAATCACTCTTCGATTTTCTTCTCTAAAACCAGTTGCAATCAGGTAATCACTCTTCGATCTTCTTCTCGAATCTAATATATTTTTATCTTACGACTTGAGAAGGTGGTGTACGGCTAGCTTGATTTGTCGCCATCAACTTGAATGTGTGGTCTTCTTTTGAAACTCATTTACACCTAAATGATGGCTTCTTTGGAGGAACTGCTTGCAATTTGGACGGATCGGAATTACAAAGCTCCTCAATTGACATCCAAGTTTAATCTAATTTTCACAACTGCGCTCATGACTACAACCCAGTTATTGATCCATATCGAGATTCACCTATTCTCTCTAGCGATTTTGCTCATCGGGTCTTTCAATTATTGTTTTCATTTTTCATACCATGTTATGTGGTTTCAGGTTCCGAGATTAGAACTACTCTTGCTTTGCAACGCAAACCCGCTTGAAACATCCTCATCAAACGAATTCAGGAACTCGAGGTTTCGTTCCGCCTATTTTCCTCTTCTTCCAGTCTCCGGGTATGTTTATCCCTTTTTCTCATGTCGCTTTCTCTTCCAACACATAAATTGAAGTCTTAGTTTTTAATATTATTGTTTCGAGAACAAGATCAGAACTACTATTTCTCTATAAAATGGTATTTTGGATGTATGTAGTGTTCGATCAAATGTCTTCTGGATGAACATACTCCTCCACTTTTATTTTTCCTGTTTCTAGAAGAAGGTCAGAAATACTCATAGTAGGTATACATTTCCTTCTGCTCACCAACTGTTTGATAAAAAGTTCAAATGAACTATTTCATTTTTTTTACTGATTTGTAGGTAATTATGACCTTTGTATTGCAGATTGCAAAACATTCACAAGTACAACAACAATTGAAGCAACCAAAGATCTCTCTTACTAAACATCAACGGAAGAATACAGGAAGTGAAATTGATTAGGTAAAGTTCTTGAAAAGAAGGCCAGATTCATATAACATATATTAAGTACAGTATTTGGTGTTTGTACTATTAGTAAGAAGTCAAATAATGACCGGAAGAATCCCAATGTTGTGGTTGCTTACTGCTATTTTTTCAGTTTCAAACTGCTATTTTTACTTCATACTATGTTCTTTATTCATATCCTATTTGTTATTGATTGTTGTTTTGCATACTATAAATTATATACAAGGGCATCAAAACATCATCTTATATCACTTGTCCTTTTACATAAATTCAGTGAGAAATATAAATTTTCAAAGTGCAAAGAAGTTCCCTTATTGAATAATGGGATTATAATTCTTATGTTCAACTATTTCTTCAAGATAAAAATGTACTCTATTAATTCTGTGCAAGCGTCAATGACAGGTGCTTACAACGAGAAGGAGAGGGTTTGGAGGCTCCACCTAAATACAACTTAATTGGCTCTTCGATCTTTGCTTGCCGACTGTCATGATAAACCTAGGGTCAATTGTCTTTATTTTCAACACATATATTAGTCACTCATCATTTTCCTGTCATGGATTGCTTTGGTATTGCACTTCGGTTATTCACCCCTCCAAATATTACATTCAAATTACAAATTATGCATGATTCTACAAGATGATAATAAAAAATATAGCTTCATTTCAACCACTTTGTAGGTAATCATATTTCAATTATCACTAAAAGACGGAACAAATTCCACAAGCATCGACCTTTTAGGCGATCATGATTCTTCAGATTTGCAATTGGCTCTCAATTTTGGGATTCAGGTTAGTGTTTAGATTGAAGAGCAGATATTTGACTCTCATTAATCAATGATAAGTTATGGCATTTTATCCTCCGTCATCCTGGTACTCTCATAATCAAGCTAATTTCTTATATTTAAGCTAATTATTTCTCAAGGTTTATATCTTTTTTTTTGAGTTGATATTCAAATTTGTATCTTCACCCTTGAGGTTTAGTACATGTTTGCCTTGATATTGGTCTGTACTCATTAGATTCAAGGCAAGCTGCTAGAGTTTTGTTTACCTCAGTTCATGGATTCCAATAAGGGTTTGGAATGTGGTATATAGTCTCTTAGATATGAAATCTATCTCAAAACATAAATTAGGATTTGGACACGCAGAACAAGGACAATCAGGAGAAGCAAGGGGTCGACCGAGTTGGGTTCTTGAAAAAATTGGGAATCACCCATAAGGCCTTTGCCCAGTTCCTCCGTGAAAGGTGTGGAGATTATTTTTGACAAAAAAATCATCCGCTATTTAGTTATACTGAATTAACTTTTAGAAATTTTTTCCTGCAGGAATAAAGCGTTCAAGGACCTGAAAGATGAAATTTTCAATCGCCATTTGTTTCTCAAGGAAGTGGCTTATGGGTTAGGTTTCGTCTTTGTATTTTTAGGGCCACTTGGATTGACGAGGATATGGGTGCTTACTATTTACCACATTTTTGTATTTGTTCGTTGTTCTAACTACAAATTTCTCCCTTTCAAGATATGAATTAATGGGGATGCATAGGACCCCACAACACCGTCTTGACTTCATGGACTGGGCTCCAGGTATTCCATGTTGATGCCCATTCTTGAATTTAGCAGTATTTTTTTTCGTAGGACAAGTATTATTCATGTTTTGGTTCTATCCCTTCTTGACCCTTTCCAATACATGTCTTAAAAATCTTTGCTGTTATGCTCAGTTCTTTACCGGATCAGTATTGGCCATTCTTTTCTGTAGACTGATTTCTGTAGAAATGCTAGAGTGGTGATGGAATCAAAATTTTAATTGTGAAGATTGGTAATAAATACCTAAACACTCGTAGCTGTGGAATCAGAATATGGAGTGAAATGGCTTCCAATTTAGCTAATCAATCAGTTGTAGTCACCAACTAATTTGTTATTCATGTGTTATTTAGTTGATACATATTGGCAGCTGCTATAGTTTTGGATTGTGGTACCTATATTTGGAGTTGTAGCAGGATTATTTGGCACGAAGTTCTCAATCCCATTGTCGGTGAAGGTTTCATTCAAGTGATCAGGGAGGGAAGTTAGGGAGATAAACCTTGTGTTCAATTAGTTTAATCTGAATTTGTGTCTTGTGTACATCAATTACGAGTCCGAATTTCTGTTCACCGCCATGAAGAATCAAAGAGAAGTCAAGACAACTATTAAATGGGATTGTAAATACCTTTTCTTTCTTAGTTATGTCGTACTTTAATCGCTAAATTAACATTTCATTTTAGTGTTTTACTGTAATACTGGTGTCCTTTGTATGTAACATTTTCCTTTCTTGATCATTTAATGATTAATGATAATTTTTCCGATTTGTTTTAATAATATAGCTTCTCCTTTTAATTGTTAACCGACACAATATACGATTATAGACGACGGCGCGCGTGCGTAGCACGCGCGTCCACACTAGTTAAGTAAAGTGTCATAGGTCACTCATTTCATGATTGAATAAGTGAAAATACAACCCAACTTCACCCACAATGTGCTTTCTCCGAACGGATTTAGGGTTCCACATGCAACCGAGATATTGATTCACAATATATCGACTCACTAAACTTTGAGTCAAATTCTTGAAGTCGAAACAAGATTTCTGAAATGAAATAAAACATGGCTAACCAAATAAATTTAGGCTTTCGTAGTAGGGATTTATAAAAATTAACCGAACTCACTCACCTTAATCATTCTCTTGACGAACTAAGGAAATTAGTGTTTGAGAGGTTGAGTTTTTTTTTTTGTTTCGGAGTGTAGAGGAGATGTTTCAGGTACAAATTGTATATCACAAATTTGAGTTCTTCTAATTGAGTTTGTTTTTTTTATCGTTTTTGTAAATAAACCAGGTTTGGTGATGGAGCAATTGTTACGGGTTCTGGACGAATAATAAACTAACGGATGATTAATTGCAATTAACCTTATTTAACGGTGTGATTTTTGATAATTTTATCTTTTAGATTCTTTTGGGGAGCATGCGATTCATTGTAAAGAGCTTTCTGACTTCAAATATAGGCATGATTTGGTACGTGATGTGTTGTGTGATGTGTTTAGGAGGGCGGGGGTCTCGGTTAAGAAGGAGGCGCCTGTGTTCTTCTTAACTGACCCACGTGAGGGGAGATCCACCTTGAGGCCGGCGGATGTCTTGGTGTGGCTGGACGGGTGGAAAGCATGCTTGCATCGATTTGACTGGAGTTTCCCACTTGTTTGTTTGGGTAGTGGGTCTTTTGTGGTGGCTAAGGCGGCGCTTAATGTGGCTTCTGCTAAGGTAGTCAATCAGGAGAAAACTTGTATTGAAAATCAAAATGTGTTTCTTCCGTTCGCTTTTGACACCTATGGTTTCCATGCGCCCGATGCTATTGAAATTATCAAGAGGGTGCAACGAGTTTTACATAGCAACGTTATGTCTCCTAGGTCTTCTGATTTATGATGTGATGTTGTTTTTAGGAGGATCGAATTCGCTATCCAAGGACTGGTGACACAACTTGTTGCATGTCTTCCTTCTAGTTCGATGTAAATTTTAGACATTTGCTGATATGAAGAATACGGTCGGAAGATTTCTATTGGGCAATTATATTTCCACCTATTTTGGGTGAAGGGGAAGGGTAAAGAAAGAGATGTATTTGTGTTAAATGGGTGGATGAATGTGACTTGTAGGAGGAGGTGATTGATTCATTTGTGTAAAATTGGGGGAAGTAATATAGGACTTTCTATTTTATACTTTTAAATGAAAGCAAAATAAATGTTAACGGATGCATTTTCATTGGTACTAAAGTGGACCCCACCGGATCCTATCAACACTAACCCTGAAACGGCTTAAAGCCCTCGCCAAGCGCGTAATCAAAATCTTTCTACAACCTTCATTTTGCTTCTTCTCTCATCTTCCCGTTCCTAAACTTGCCCCATTCTCTCTCTTCGTTCTGGTTCCGCCATTGACAGTCGATCAAAGCTCCGACCGGTTTAAACATCAATGGCGTTGCTCCTTCGAACTCCTGCCTTCCGAGCAAGTCCGCCATTTCTATCCACCGTGCCTTCGAATTCAGCTAATTCTTCTCGTTTCTGTGTCAATTTCAGAATCAGAAATGACTCAAGAGCCAAAACTTTCTGCCTTCACGCTCAATTTCTATCGCCCAATATATCACGAAAGAATAGACTTATTTACAGTAGTTACGCTTCGCCTGGAGAAGCTACTGAAACAGAGACGCCACATGAACCCGAGGTTCAGGTAGTCATTCCCTTGTATTTTTTTGTTTTGTTTTGTTTTGCTTTGATAAGAACCTTTTGACGTTCTTACGTGTAAATTATCTCGCATTACCTTGAAGGTAACAAAAATGTGATATTGGATCGAAAGCGCCTTGTTTGATTGGTTACAATTCAAGCTATTATTAATGGATATCAGTATTCCATTTTTTTTTTTATTCAATATCAGTATTCCATTTTAGATATACTACTTATTCCTTCCAGTTTTAAATTGCTTTAGCAACAATTATACTGTAACTAGCTCATTTGTTTGGCTACTTAATTTTGTGCAAAATTTGCAATTGGTTCGCATAATTATAAAACTGCGGTGTTAGGCCATGAAAGTGAAATGTGAGGTTGCCTTTGAAACTTGACTGAAATCAACTTACTTCAGTGGAGGAACTTCTATTTTGTATCCTTGATTATAGTTATACCTAATTCCTTGAGTTGTTGAGGCATGCTCCTTTTTTAGTAATTATTGTGGGGCATTCCTTTATTTGACGGGGAGATTCACTTGGAAACAACTGAATAAACAATAAAAGTAAATTGTGCCACAAATATTCAAGTGGTTCATTCTCATAAACGAGGAGTAAGTACATGAGTATAATTATGTTATTTTTACTGCGATGTCACACACTGATGTTTGAAGCACTTGAATTATGGCCACGCTATTAAACAGTTTCCAACACTAGATAGTTCAGAACTTTAACATGAACCCAAGCCAGATGATTCAAGTGTGAGCCTCAAATGCCAACCTGACTTTAGAATACTAAACTCACTTTGAAATCTATAACCTTGAGTGATAGGTTGCCTTTACGCTAGAAGTTGTGGTTGGATTGAAGTTGGTTTTCTGAAATTCCAGCTCAATGTTAGCTGCAAATGACAAGCTCTACACGTGAGCCGCATTCAAACTTTCTCCATGTAGCTCGTGTACTTTGATTTGAAAATATGATTTTGTTTATTGTAGACTATATTACCCAAGCTGTTGTTATCTTTGGAAAGGCTGATCTTCTTTCTCGTTGAGAATTGAATGATTTGTTCGGCTGGAAATAAGGTTTTAGAGAAGTGAATGAAATTTTTAAAATAATGTGATCTACTTCTTTAAGAAGGATCCTTATTATTACTATTAAACAACCAAACTTTGGGGTTTGTAGTATTGCAGAGGAGGTTTATTTTGTGTGACAAATTTCTCTCTAAGCAGTAAAGGAGGGGCAGCATACACCTTGAATGTTTTCATTTTGGTACATAGCAGCATAGGTTTAACTTCATAAACTTTCTTTAAGGTTAGGGTGTGCACTGAATACAACCATAAGACATCAGAATAATGTTGAAGTCCATACTTTAGCTATGCCACTTTAGGGGGTGGGGTTGTAAAGAAGAGTCTACTGAAGTGAAGTAGTGGCTAAAATTCATCCTGCTTGAAGTGTCCATTGAAGAGCCCAAGCAATAGCCATATAAAACCAAAAGTTTTCAGGAGAAAGTTTACAAGAAAAACATAATTCCAAAATTTTTAGCTTAATCAGACTGTTCTTGTCACTATTTATAATTACCACATAGCCTATAAGCTCCACATATTCATTTCTCGAGTAGATTAGGTATAAGTTCATAAGATTACAAACTCACTAATTTTCATAAGTGAGTCTTAGCTTATTTTCATAATCAGCTGCACTAGCTTATCAGTGTGTTATTATTGTCATACTGTCATGCGAACAGATTCTTAAAAGTTGTGACTTTCTTCAACCTTGTTAAGCATTTAGCACGATGCCCACCAATTCAAAGTCATTTTTATCAGTAGTACTCTATTTTCGTGACATGTTCAACACTAAATGCAACTCAAGCAGGTAACATGTCCTGTTTGTCGACAATAATTCTTATGATTAAATCTGATTCCTACAGTTGCACATCTCTCAACGTATCAAATCACCTATCATTGTACTACAAGCCTGGTCAAGAAATTCTATTGAAGTCTTGTTTCTAGCAGTGTCTCACAGAAGTATTTAGCCATATTTTCTCTTTTAAATGGACCAAATTTTAGGTTGCGCTGTTTGTGTTATCATTTTTATTGTAGGTGACTTTGAATAAGGCTCTTCTATTTGTTAGCAGGACATTCTGGAGAGTGATCTTACTGCAGAAGCTAGCCAGGCAGGGACCAGTGGTGATAAAAAGTTTGATGTTGATGAACCACCCACTTCAGCCCTCATAACCTCGTTACAGTTGTACAAAGAAGCGCTACTAAATTATGATGAGCCCAAAGTTGTTGAGATAGAAGCATTCCTCAAGTCCATTGAGGATGAGAAAATTGAAATTGAAAAGAAAGTGGTCACCTTATCCGAGGAAATGACAGTTGAAAGGGATCGTATTCTTAGAATCAGTGCAGATTTTGACAATTTCCGGAAAAGGACTGAAAGAGAACGCCTTTCTCTGGTGAATAATGCACAAGGTGAGGTTGTTGAAAATCTCTTGGCTGTTTTGGATAATTTTGAGAGGGCCAAAACCCAGATCAAGGTGGAGACAGAAGGGGAGGAGAAGATAAATAACAGCTACCAGAGTATATATAAACAGTTTGTGGAGATTATGGCGTCTGTTGGTGTCGTTCCTGTAGAGACAGTGGGGAATTCTTTTGATCCATTGGTAAGGCTAGTCTTTATTCACCTTTGTACTTCAAATTACGTGAACTTTCGATTTTATATTAAATGGTGGTGGTACTTTTTTCTGTTTTGGGGGGTTGGGGGTGGAGAGGAAGATGAACTTATTTTGATTGGGGACATACCATGACAATTTATCACCTGAACAAACTACAACTAATGATTCATCATCCTAATCATTATCCTACTGCAAACTCTTAGTGATGCACTTTTACAGGGAACTGAGGGAAGGATGATGAACTAGATATTATTTGGGGTCACACCATGGGAATATGTCAACCGAAGAAACCACAGCTAATCAGTCAGTCAACCTAATCATCATCCTACTGCAAACCCTTAGTGATACTCTTCTACAGGGGATGTTCGTGCTAAAATCTACGCTAAAAGCTCTTTGAAATAACTCATTTAGGCATGAATAAGACACTACTCCCTGGTACACTCGATTGACTTGGTTATGGGAAGACTAGGATTTTCTACTTTTACCTGCATAGGTCAAGGGCTTGGCAGAACAGAATTCTTATGGGAAATTTTCTTTTTGAGTCTTGTAGAAGACAAAAGCAGGCCTAGATTCTTATTGAAAATCTGTGTTTCCTTTAATCAAGTTCACGTGGGATGGACACATTTCTATCCATGATCTTTTTCATCTCCTTGAGTGTACAATTGAGAAATCTATTGGTATCATAAGTATGGGTATATTATAATATAGGTCTTCTTGCCTATATTATAAGACCCCCTACATCTTCTTCTTCTTAGTGATTGGCCTATGTGCTTTGGCTTTATACAGGGGCCAAACCAAGTTGATTCAACCTTTGGGCCAATTGCTTGGCAAATTACTGTGATTGTTTGGTCATGCCATTCCAGGTTTTAGAAAGACCTGGAAAGTTTCACTTAGTGACATAGTTGATTAGTTAAAAATAATCCCTGATAGCTAAAATCAGTTCTCAAATTTACTCTTATATCTATCTGTCAGCCTTTGAACTATTTTATACTCGTTTGAATAACAAATGCAACATTTGAATCAGCTTCACGAAGCTATCATGCAAGAGGAATCCATGGAATACGAAGAAGGCATCATAATTGAGGAATACCGTAAAGGATTTAAACTGGGCGACAGGCTCCTTCGACCAGCTATGGTGAAAGTATCTGCTGGCCCTGGTCCAGCTAAGGCTGTACCTTCCGAGGAGCCAGAGAGTGCAGATGGCAACATTCAGGCAGAGGAGTAAGCCTCCATGATTTTGAAGTATTAATGTCAACAAGGTAATTGAAGTGGTGTATTTAGTTTCTGTATCAAAATCGAAATGGAACGCCGAAGTTCCTAGGATGTGGTCAGCATGAGCCTGTATTTGGTGGTTTGATAGGTTATTTCCTGCATATCTTTCATAACTAGGATAAATGAAAAATTTTGTAAGTTTATGCTTGTTCTTTGATGGAAATTTTGTACCGGAGTCTTGTTACTGAAGTTGAAAGCTCTTTCGCGTTATGGGGATTCAGTTCATTTGCAACTATAGACATTATAAGTTGCAAGCTTTGACATATATAGAGTTCGCCTGGGCTTGCCTCTACACTTTTGGTAAGATCAACAATAAAATCTCATTGTCTTGACATACATGATTGATCCGAAGTGGCAAGGTCTGCGTAAATGACAGATATTGGTCATCTTTGTTGGGATGTAAAATCATTCCGTCCTTGTTCGGACTTCCCGCATGGGATCTAAAATCATCCTCGTCCCTATCCCTATCCCGCCAAATTCTCGTTAGGAGAATTGTCATTAGTTGTAAAAATCCCGTCTTTTTGACGTCCCTAACACCCCAAATGCAAATCGACTCTTCTACCTATTTCGGCCATGCTCTATGTCGGGGAGTTCCTATTTCCCGCGGAATTTCCCATCCTCATCGACATCCCTAGCCCTGCTGACATCTCTAGATTCAACTCAGCGCTTCATATTTGAACAGTTTAGTGGAAATATGAAGAGTTTGGTTCTGGATTATTTGCTGACAGAAGAATGCAGAAAATACAACGAAAGTAGATGCACAAAACACAACAGTTATGATTCTCAATCAGTCAACGCCCTTTTTCCTAACCAGTATGACTTAAACACCAACTACTATTTAAGAGATAATCTCGTTATCACAATCCCTGTCTAGCCTAAGGCTATAAAATGGGACACTATTACACTAGGTGCTTGGACATAACTCACATAAGCAACCTCCCGTTACAGTAGTCTTTAATCCTCAGGAGTCAGAGTTATTACTATTTACCAATTAAAGGAAATTAAAGAACACAGACTATCATTTCTCTTTTATACTTCAAGCATATTCATTGGACAATCATACATGTGCTACTGTGCTAGTAGGTTATATGCAGGAAGGTCTGTAATGCTAGAGATATCTTCCAACTCAAGCTCTCGTTCCAGCTGCGCTCTCGTAGACTTCAATACATCCTGAAAGAAAAATTGAGGGTTCCTAAAACTGCAACTCAATGATTGATACTGGTTAAAGTCACAAATGTGAGGAAGCAAGAAAAGGGAAACCCTCTTACGTTGAATTCCATATATGATGCACGCTTGGCAAGCCATTGGGCATCCATCATTCGAAAGGCCACACAGAAGAGGTTATCGAATGCCATTTCATCTTCAGTGAGTAGCTCTACAAACCTCACTGCAGCTGAAGTTGTTGGTTTCCCTACAAAAATCATAAGTACTCTCAGTCTTTGTACACTACTTACGACATTCACAAAATGAGATATAAGACTGGAATATGTAGGAAAAATATGTTGCTCATATTAAATTTCCTTCTTCTATAATGTGAATATCAGCAGTATGATCTTTCTTATGAAAAGAAGAGTTACTAGGATGCTAGTTTAGGGTTTGAATTGATTCGATGGAGAGAGTATTTAAGCTAACAGTGGCGTTCTCAAGTAACCTGTCAGGGGGTTACTTACCAGATTGAAGGTCCAGCATTTGTGCTAACATGAAGGAAATGTTGACACCGGCTACAGCAAAAGGGTACTCCCATTCTGCTCTTTTTCCATCCATTTTATGTAGCAGATTCTGGAAAGATGCCTGTTAAAAATGAATACATTTGTGAGATTTGGAAAGATGCCTTATAAAAGAACAAATTTACGAGACCTTCATAACTTCAAAAAGTTCACAAGGCATTACTTAAGAAGGTTCAGTGATTCAGATCAAATTATAGCTTGAGAAGGAGGAATAATAATTAAATTGAGCAGGATAAATAGTGCAAGTATCACTAAGCATGTGAACTGATACCTAACAAGGAAAACAATTCCTGTCATTCTTTCCAAGAAGCTATGCCAAGTCACCCACAATGCTCCTCCCAATAAAGAAAGACATTTGGCATGCAAAGTGCTTACTGATTACTAGAAAAAGGCTTCTTGTTGAATGGAAAAAAGGACAGCATGAACTTAGAATATTAAGCATTTTAAAATCATTCAATATGCATAGAGAGGTTGCCATTTAAGAAAGAGTAAGAAGGAGAAAGACAAACCGGATACTTCTCAGCAAAATATATCAGATTTTCAAGAGAGATGTATCCGCCACCCCTACAACGTATAATGATTAGGATAATAAGATATATTTCTTGAAGGAGACTTGCCAAATATCAAGGTTGGCTAGTCAGCATACCTGAAATCAGTTGAAGGGTCTGTACCTTGCCAACCCATCTCCTTCCAGACCTCTGATTTGAGAGGAGGAATTTCCCTTTCAGGGTAAGCCAATCTCCATAACTGTTTGAGTGCATCCTAACACCAAAGATTTAGGTCAGTTATTGTTTCATCTTCAACACAGTAAAACAAGAAAAAAAAAGAACTGACTACTCATGCTCCACAAGTCCACAGTTTAATATGAACAATCAAAATTAAGGCCAATAAGTAGTGGACGAACAGAAGACACCCTGGAGGTATTAGCCTACAAGTCCACAGTATCATAAGAACAATAAAAAAGAACTGACTACTCAAGCTATTAGCCTGCAAATTGTGGATGAATTCTTGCATGCCAGACATGGATTTCTCATATATATTCCATACATTTTATGCATAATTATGTGCTGTTTTGACTTCAAAGTGTACACATATTGTTTGCACAATTTCAGGTGCAAGGCTGTCCTGGAGGTATGTCAAGCAAGAGAAGCACCACGGGAATCAAGTGGTACAATCAATACGTCGATGGGACTTGCTTGGGGAAGTTCATAGAATGCCAGCACAAGCTCCAGATGAAGCTGGGGCATGCTATAAGTGGAGGTCAGTCAGCCTTTGCACTTAAAAAGTTTCTAGTATGGAATGCATTTTCACAGCACAAAGCTCAGTCAGCCAAAGGCCGTTCTCCACAGGTAGAGCAGAGAAGGACTACAGCACAATGCTTGATCTGGTGCACATCTCCACCCCGTACTCTTCACTTCTGGTGCACATTTCCAAACCATACTCTTCACTTATTTTCTTTACCATAATTTTAATACATTGATGGCTTGTTCATATATCATTCGTCTTTGAATTTCTAGTTTGAGTAGGATTTGATATTTTCGACACCTGGTATTGTGTATGCTGAAACGATCTTGAGTGCTAGTCTGAGAGTTATACACTTGTGAACTGATCAAACCACACGTTCAAGTGTTCAACCATCAAATTGACTCCATAAGTTTTACAATATAAGCCTCTAATATCCATGAGAGCACAACAGTTGTCAACTTTAAATTTGAATCAATTGATTTCAGAAGCCCATAGGTCCATTATATTCAACTGCTATAATGCTAGGATTCGCCAATAATTTCGAAAAACCTAGGACGCAGGTGCACAATGTGGCACCTCAGCTTAGGTTACACATAGGCATGCAAATTTTGAGCTGAGTCAAACTCGGGTGTGGACATGGGTGTGGGTGCACAACTCTGAGCATCATAGTTCAACAGTGAGAAGTGGAATACATTACATTCCACTTATCTCTCCTTAGCCTTGTTTTTGTTCAAAAAAAGCATTCCACTAATCCCTCATGTATAATTTACTAAAGCATTCCACCAAATCCCTGATGTATGATAGGAGGATGCATGTTTGTTTTCAGCAACTCATAGGTCCATTATATTCAACAGTGAGAGAAGCAGATTATATTACATTCCACAAATCACTTTTTCCTTAGCCTTATTGTTTTTATTGAAAGTAAAGCACAGCACGTATCCCTGAGGTATTAGGTTTACTAAAACTCCTTCCCCTCCCCTCCCCTCCACCTAAATTTCTCTCTGTTCCAGTTCCGTTCATTATACACCCCTAGGCACTATTTGCGTGCATTATCATGTTCCCAAATATTTCTTATCAAGTTCTTTTCTCTCTCTCCATTCCTAGTATGCTGCCACAATTACCGGCTATTGTAGCTGGTACCTAGAATGAACTAATATTTGTAGTTTTAAAGATAAATGCATGCATGCATACACTCAGAAAAAGTAGTACTGATAATCATAAAAGTATGTACCTGATGCTCTAAGCGAGTACCATCAAAGGGAACTTGGAGCCTCCTTTGAAGCTTTTTGAGCCTTTCTTCCTGTATATCAAAAGACCTTCTAAATCAGCCAAGGCACTATTTTTTACTAGTACTCCATCAATAACAATAGACTTAAGGGTGTACCAAAAAAGTAGTGCTAATAGTAACAAAAATTTGGCTCATTATGTGGCATTTTCAGACAACAAACAAAAGAAGGATTATCCTTTGTAAGACAAATGCAACAATATTTTTTGCTCCATTGCAGCACAATCATCTCCTAGAATAAAAGGAAATTATGATGGAATTCACTTTGTCAATGATATTTTAAGTCACACCTGTAAGGGACTAAGAGAAGGTAGAGCTAGCATCTTCTGTCCCTTCTGGTTAGTGGATGAAGGTGAGAAGATTCGTCCAATAATTGATCCGGAGCCAACAACGAGATTTGCTAGATATCCATAAAAAAAATCTTCAATAAGCCAAAAATTATTCAGGAAATACCCAAAGAAAAAAGTCAAATAAGCTATATGTATAGGTGGATACCGTAAGTACAACTTAAATCTTGAATTAGCCGAAATGGGCCAGGATGTATCAGTTTACCAGATAACAGGTGATAACCGTGATATAAGATATGTTCATAAAATCACAAAAAGCATTCAGAGATACTCAGCTGATGGAGAATTTATTAGACAGGTATTTCCAGATTCTAAACTATGGTAGAATGTACATTCACGTAATGTAGAGAAGAGCCAACTGAAAACATCCACCATTATATTTAAATTTAAGCATGAGTGAGAAATAAAAAAAAGTATAGCATTAGATAAAAGTTTGAAAGAGATGCACTGAATAATAACAGAAGGATATAAAGCATCTGGTGATTAGTTAACGTAGGAGACGGACAGCACAAATTTCTACTTACTATAGACTAACTAAAATATGATGATGTTCACTGCTTACAATTTACATTTTAATAGGTCTATGGTATACTTTTCCTTTAGAAATGTCTATAATAACATCGCTGAATCAATTTGATAGATTTTATTGTTGTTGAATTAGTTTGAAAGAATCTGAAGAGATTATTGGTACATCAGTTGTCACATTTCAAATGTATGTCGAATGATATGCATGAGTCTTTATATAATCGAAAGATAGGACTAGAAATTGAGAAGCTTCAAGATAAGAAGCAAAACTTAAAGCGAGTTGGTTACAATTGACAGAATGAGGAAGGAAAACTTTGGATATTGATATGCCTGGCTCATAGCAGAAACAAACTAGATTATTTCTGCAGGACCCTACGCGGTAGATATCTTAGGTTCATCACAGAAGATTAGAACTAGAGAATCGAAAGCACATACCTACCCATTGAGCCCACTGCGCAATGATCTGAGAGAACAAGATAGTCCAATGGAGCTGCACCCTTCTCCCCTCATCATCCCAAAGAAGATCTTCAAGCTGACATAACTATGTAATCAACAATACAGATCACTAACCATAATATTGCTAAACTCTAACAGCTACTTTACCAAATTATCGCAATTAAGATAGTAGAAGATTCCTTCACATAGAAGAGAGAGAAAAAATCACCTTCCTCTCTGAACATTTGTCATCTTCACCTAGTAAAGGCTCGTTCAAATCATCCAACCCCGATGCGTCGTAATGCTCGCGTTTTTTGCCGTCCACATCTCCATGGTGAAGCCGCCTTCTCAAAGAGGCAGCCGACGCCGACATGATCGAAACGTTGCCCTGATTCAGTTCGAAATTTTGAGCATATACAATCAAAATCTCGAAGAACTTACAAGATCCCTAAACCCTAGATAAACAACAGCAAAATTACGATTCTCCAGATGTACCTACCAGTCAAAGGCTATAAGAGAAATTCCATCAAATCGTTCGCCACAGATTTGTGGTTATGGCAGGTCTCGTTCGAATTGAAGTAATCAATTGAGCAATTTGATGGATTTGATGTTTTGGGATTGAGGCGATGACAGGAAAGCAAGCTTAGGAAACAAGAAATGTGAAGCGCAGATTATGAGCTTTGACCTCTTCGTTACGAAAAGTAACCATCCGACAATATGATGTTCGAAGACCGGTTTACATTTCCAGTTAAGAGTCGAATAAAAATATGGGAAACTAATTAGTTTTTTTATTTTTAATTATTATATTTTGGTCGTTGGTTTTTATTTTTAAGTTTTTGATTTTATGACTTTCGGTTTAAAAGTTTTATTTTTTAAGTTAAAATTTTTTATTTTTGACTTTACCAGTTTTCAAATTTTGTTCATATCATTTTTTTTTCTTCACGATCTTAAAGCGATTTTATGAGTTTTGGTTTTTTGATTTTATGCAGGTGTTTTTAGGGTATTTTTTATTTATCTTTTTATAAATTACATTTTGATTCCTAATTTTAGGAGTTTTAAGATCGAGTTTCCAATTTTGTGAATTTTGAGTTTTACAAGTTATAATATCAATACGAAAACGGCATAATAACGTAGACAAGTAAATACAAAATTGAAAACGCTGGAAAATTAATGTCAACGACGTAGTAATAAAAATGAAAATGTAAAAGTAACGCTAAAATATCAAAATTAAAATTTATAAGATCACGAAAAAATAACAAAAACGAAATTTAACTAATAGCATTTAATGTCACCCTATTAATAACATAATTAAAAAAATTAATAAAAATAATAATAATAGGGCACTCGTCACTCGATGTATTAGGGGTGTCCAAGGTGGGAAAAAATTTCCCCTTTACAATGCACGTTTTATCTTGCGTCTTCTCAGTATTGGTTGAACCTTCTTCTCTTGTTGGAGTTGGGGTGTGTGTCTAAGGCCAAATAGTACATCGTCGTTAATGAAGACGCTACCCACTATTAAGTTAACAAGCAATTTGGTCGTTCTCTCATCAATCATGAGGCCATAAAGAGTTTTTTAATGATCGAAAAACTTTGTTGCTTTTGATGAAAGCAATTTGGTTGCTCTCTCATCGAGCTAAGTAACCCCCTATACACTATAATCATCGACATCCACCCATGAGAAGAAATGAAGAGCATGTCGAGATCAGCAGGTAAGAGGATCATTCTTTTAAGAAATGCACGGAATTCATTCAAATCTCCAACGTCAACAAACTTAGCCACAGGTATGCAATTTTGGTTTTTCAATGCTCATTTACTTGGTTTCAGTACGACCCACTCTTTTGGATCCCTTCCTGATCAATTTTTTTGTTTCCCGTATTAGATTATCAAATGTTAAAGCACTCCCTGGAAAACTTTAAGCACTCCATGGATGTCAAATCAGCATCCAAAGCCCATGCTGTCATTTCTAAGTTTGGGTATGAGAAGGAACCTTCTCTTGTGTCTTCTTTGATTTCTAGTTATGCTTCTTGTGGGTTTGTGAATATTGCTTCCAAGCTTCTTGATGAATCACTGGGTTGCTGCTTTTCTGATTTAGAGGCTTGCAATGTTGGTATATCAAGCTTTACGAAGAGTGGTCATTTGGATTTCGCACAAAAGGTGTTTGTTAAAATGCCTGACAGAGATGTGGTCTCTTGGAACTCACTGATCAGTGGATGTGTAAAGAAGGGTCGTTTTAGTGAGGCTTTGAGGTTATCAAAGGATATGATTTCGTCTAATGTTGACCCTGATGAGTTCACGTTCGCTTCTCTTGCTGCTGCCTGTGCACGGCTTGGATCTCTTCATCATGCTGATTGGCTTCATGGTTTACTGGTTCAAAGAAAGTTTCCCCTGAATCCAATTTTGCACGCAGCCTTTGTCGACATGTATGCAAAATGTGGGAGGATTGAACTTTCTAAGGATATCTTTCTGAGTACCAGCAACCCGTGCCTTTCTGCTTGGAACGCGATGATTAATGGCCTAGCACTTCATGGGCGTGCATATGAGGCAATCTCGGTCTTCTCAGAAATGGAACAAAATAGTATTATTCCTGATGCTCTGACCTTTGTTGGAGTTTTGACAGCATGTAGTCATTGTGGCTTGGTCGAACAGGGTCAAAAGTACTTTGATGTCATGAGTACAAAATACCTTATTGAGCCACAACTCGAACACTATGGCGCCATGGTGGATTTACTAGGCCGTGTTGGGCGGCTAGAAGAAGCCCATGCCACTATTAGAGCAATGCCGATGGAACCCGATTTTGTTATATGGAGGGCTCTTCTTAGTGCATGTAGAACTCATAAAGATTCTGCATTAGGGGAAGTTGCTGTTTCAAATATATCATCTTTAAAAAGTGGTGATTATGTCTTGCTGTCAAATACGTATTGCCACTTGCAAAGCTGGAACACTGCTTCTATTGTGAGAGATACAATGAGAAGGGAAAGAGTTCGCAAAGATAAAGGCAAGAGTTGGGTTGATATGGGGGGCACTGTTTATCAGTTTAAGTCGGGAGACAGATCACACAGCGAGACAGGGGCAATATATAACATTTTGGAAGGGTTAACTAAACGAGCCAAGCGGGAAGGCTATGTATATGCAACAGAGTTGGTTCTGATGGATATTTCCGAAGAAGAAAAGGAGGACAATTTGACTTATCATAGTGAAAAATTAGCTTTGTGTTTCATTGTTCTTAAAACTGCCCCAGGGATGGAAGTTAGAGTCTTTAAGAACCTGCGGACTTGCCGTGACTGTCATAATTGGTTTAAAGTAGTTTCTAAGCTGTTAAATAGGGTGATTATCGTCAGGGATCGAATCCGTTTTCATAGATTCGAAAGAGGTTCTTGTTCTTGTGGAGACTATTGGTGATCATTGATCCTAGATCTTGCCTCCAAAAGACCTCCTAGATGATATCAAAGTATTATAAGAACGTGTGGATACCATTGCCTGTTGATGCTGAGAAATGGATGGAAGGAAATTGGAGATGGGGAAAAAGAAGGCAATTTTCAGCTTCTTCTTTTTGTACCAGTTATGGAGTTTAAGGTATTTTAAGCATTTGTGGCGACTCTACTCCAAGTTGTGGGGTCAATATTCGGTTTCCTAGAAGGGTGATTCCAAGGGTGAAGGTTTTCTCATGATCAGTGTGTGATTAGTCTCTTCCAACAAATCAAGTGTCAACTGAGTTCTGACTTCTGACAATGTCTAAGACGATACTATCCACCTAAGCATGAGTACAAACTTCACTTTTTGTTCCAGTGTCAACTCCGCCATGTTTTCCCCGATGGCCAAACTTAAGGTATGCTCAAGTACCCTCGTGATGTTAAATTCGTGTTGAATGTGCATCCATATCTATATACATATATAGTTCTCATCAGTGGCGGCCGCAGGATTTTCAAAGGGGGGGCGAAATTTTATTTTCGATAAATATATTTATGAAAATAAAATAGCGATAAAAACAAAGTCAATATGTCATCTAGTTACAATAAAAAAAACATTACACTTAAAGGCGCGGTCGTGGACCGCGCCTATAATTTTTTTTCTTTCAAAAACGTTACACTATAGCCGCGGTCTAGAACCGCACCTCTCTTTGTGTTTTTATTATCTTTATTTTGGATATTAAAACGTTGTCCTCGACAATGCGTTTTACAAATAATAGGGCAATCTAAGACCGCGCTTCTACTTCAAATAACAAATCTCGTCCATTTTGGTGAATTATTTCACTCCGAGCTTAAAACGGAAAATTCTTTTGATGTTTTGTTTACTTCGGCGAAAAATCCAAAACAACGTAATAGTGATATTTAAAAAATTAATAAATCGTAGAAATTTTTTTATAAAAAAGAAGCCATAACCCATTTTAAAACGATTTTTTTCAAAAAAAAAAAAAAAAAAAAAATTTTTTTTTTTTTTTTTTTTTCGGAGGGTGGGGCGGCTGCCCCACCCTGCCCCCCTAGGGCCGCCCCTGGTTCTCATCGTCTTCACATCATTGTATATCAGTTTTGCAACTACTGTTTCCCTAAACCCTCCAGATCCAACAATTGGCACCACTGACAGTCTAAAATAAAGAGCACACACAAGTGAAATGTGTACCTAACAAATAACAAAAAAATACACTGACCATTAGGTTCCTTCTACCAATGTACCATAAAGAGCTGAAGAGCAAAATGCAAAACTTTTACATAAAAAATGTGTCAAAAAAAGCTATTGTTCTTTCTGCAACATGAAGGAAATGCCAAAGTTAAAAGGTAGACTTTTTCACACTGAAGTAAAGTAAAAAACATCATTCTAAATTTATTACCCAATAAAAAACATTATTCTGATCAAAGATGGAGATGGGCAACGGAACCACTTCAAGAACATTCAACGTTGCCCTAAATTTGTTACCAAATAAAAAACATCATTCTAAATTTATTCTCTCTCCATCAATCTCTATCCTTGGAATCCTGGATAGTAGATGCCAATCCTTACCACTTCCGGGTGCACACCTTTCACTTAACATCGGACAGCCATAGATAATCAATCTTTCTAGTCTATCAAGTAGGTAGAATGAGCGTGGTAATCCTACAAGATTGGAACAGGAGCCAATTATAAGTGTCTTAAGAGAGGTCAAGTACTCTATCCAGCCTGTTAATTCAATCAGACCTTCACAGTGCATGACTGCTAGAGTTTGGAGATAGGTGAAGGAAGCGCCTTTTTCACATATCGGCAACCTTGTGAATTTAGGAAGACAATGGATTGCAAGAAATCGAAGGCTGTTTAGGCAGCCTTCGTGTGACCATATCCATGTGCCAAATCCAACTCTTTGCAGCCTGTAATCCACAATGACTCAAGGTTCTCAAGAGCTTTGGTGCCTATAGGTAGGAAAGCAAGCCGTGACATTCATATAAAAACAATGTCCGGAGGGTTTCTATGAGTCCAATACCTGCAGGCAGACATTCTTGTGGGATTGTTATGCTGAGACATCTCAGGTTTTGTAATCTCCCTATACTAGCCGGAAGCTTCTGAAGATTGCGACAACCACCAATTAGCAAAGTCTGCAGGTTGACAAGATTGCAAATCGAATCAGGAAGCTGTTGAATTTCAATGTTACCGACCAGACTGAGATATCTTACATGCTTCATGTACCCAATCGTCCTCGGCAACTCCTCAAACTGACAATATTTGAGATGTAAAACTCGTAAGCATTTTAAATTTGACATGATGCTTTCCATCAAAGCTTTGTTTTATGCAGTGGCCAGAAGTGTTGATAAGCAAAAGCCGAGCTTTCTTTGCTTTCTTGAGTAACTTTTCGAGACCCTTCTCTCTAGATAAGTCATCTTCATCCAGTCTTATGTATCTGACCTTATCAGCGATCTCCTTAGTACTAGAGTTGATTATTTGCAATTCATCCCCAGCCATTAGTTTGGCCAAATCATACACAAAATCATGCATAGAAATGTTTCCAAACATATCATGAATGGTATCGTCTTCTTTCTGGAGAAGAGATTTTGACAGTAAGTCATTGATACACTTACTTACGAGGTATTCTAGTGAGTTTCCCTGGATATCATCATACGGTAGAAATCCAAGTGCCATCAAGAAGGGTGACAAATGGAACAATGGTTTTATTTTACCACCTTTACCCCATATAGAGCAAACGCGAAAGCAAAGCTTGAGATAGGAAGGTAGTTGGTCATAGCTTAATTTCAATATGCTTAAAATATCTGCATGCCCTTGCTCTAACTTTCGTATGACACGATGCCACTCTCTCTCATCTGTCTCTCCACGTAGTAGGTTACCAAGAGTTGTCACAAGCAAAGGAAGCCCCTTCGACTTATCAACAATATTCTCTGCCAACTTCCAGAGTGTTGGTTCAATCTTTTCGCCGTCTTTGAAGGCCAATTGCTTGAATATTTGTAAGCATGTTTCATTGGAAAGCTCACCGAGTCTGTATGCTTGATCATCACTAACCATAGAAGCCACCTTCGAGTCACGTGTGGTGACAACCACCATACTTCCTTTCACACCCACATCCAACAAGTCTTTTAATCTTCTCCATTCGCTTGAGTTATCATTCCAGAGATCATCTAATATGAGAAGGTACTTGGTATGTTTCAGCTTCTCGTTGATCCTCATCATTAGTTCCTCCAAAGTAAACTTCTTCACGTTTATATCCAGCCTAGCTTCCCCTGTGAGCATACTTAAGATTTGGGTGAGTATGTTCTTAACATTAAATTTCTCAGAAACATATACCCATAGCTTTCTGTCAAAGCTCTCATCAATCCTGTGATCACTATAAATGAGTTTGGCAAGTGTTGATTTCCCAATTCCTCCAAAACCCACAATTGGCAAAACTGAAAGGCTTTTGCAATCCCCGCGACTGAGTATGAAGTTGACAATGGTTTCTGTATCCTCATCTCTACCGAGAATTTCTGACTTATTAACCTTAGAGTATGTTTCTGAGGAATCAGCAGGCTCTTTAATCATTGATCCCTTTGCATTCGAAGTATTAAGCGAAAATCTGTTCTTGTCTTCGTTAATCAAATCAAGTGTGGTACGAAGATTCTGTAAACTGTGAGCCCATTGCATCCGGAGGACAGAGAGTTAGTGCGGGAAAAGAACTTACGGACCTGTTTACGCCACATCCCTTTGTTCATATCTTGGATTTTGACTTCAGTTGCTACGTCGTCAAGCAGATCCTCGATGTCATACATGACATCTTGGAGCTTTTCAAGCCAGTTCTTGACGGGTTCAGATGTGGACTGCTGCTTCTCAGCTTCTTCGAGACATGCTTGGATGCTGCTCATATTGCTTTTCATCCTTTTAAGTTCTTTTTTCACTCCCAGGGCCAACTTAACCTCGTGATCAACAGCGGATCCAAGCTGATGAGAAACGAACTTGGCAAACTCGGAAACAATTATCTCACTCATTTCTTCAAGTCTGCTGAGGATGGAACAGAACGGGAAACGGTTGACTATAAGCAGATGGAAGAGAGATCTTTGATGAGTTAGTGAATCAAGGGTAACTTATGGGTACTGGGAGGAGCAGAAGCCACAAGCATATGATATCATCAGTATAGACTGGTAGAGATTGACCCCAAAACAATGATAATAATGACTGGTAGATAACATTATTTAAAAGTTTTTGGTCAATGATGGATTCCAATTTTTTAAAATGACGTATTGGCTTTTACTTCACGATTGGATCTGCTTATTTATGAATTCATACAAATTAGATGTAGATCTATGCTGATCATTTACATTGTGGTTGTGCATAGGGGCGTGTGAAGACCGAGTGCAAATCATAGAACCTACACGTAATTTTTGCATCCTAACTCCACTCAAGTCGTGCGCGGAGAAGTTTGATTTCAGGAGTACTCGAACGTCTATGTCTTATGCTGGTATTAGGGATCACAATTTCTCGACGAATATCCGGCCATCTGATCCAACACAAAGGTTATGAAAATCAGTTAAAAGGTGGGTGAATGTGTGTGGTGTGATCCAGTAAGATCCGGGTGAACATATCACCACCACCTATCTATCTTAGTTTAAGTACCACCTAAATTATAATATTTATAGTTTTTATATCATAAATATTTTACCATCATTTCCTTGCTTAATATGTTTGTTTTTTTTAATCTTGTTCGATTGATATTGTTGTACTGATCTTAACATTTATATTTTTAGTTGGATTCAAGTATGCACATGATTTTCAATAGAACAGTTTTACATATTTATAACTGAAGTGTTAAGCACCCGATCCATCCGCTTCAGCCGTTGGATGCAGGTGAGACCTTGGCAGGTGGCGGGTCGGGTGAATAATTTCGGGTGAGATGGGTGGCAGAAAGCACCCACCCACCACCAGATTCATTGTCATTCCTAACTGAAGCTTGTGATGAGGAAGCTCCTCTTGAAAATTGCTGCATGAGATGTGCCGTCAAATGTCCTCTGCGACTACACTACATAGAATCCATAAGTTTTAAGGATGAAAACAAATCAAAAACAGAGGTTTTATAAGGGAAAGCAGATAAGAGTATCGTGTTGATCAGTTACATTACGCCACCACGTACATGCACAACATTCATAGCCGGAGCTTCTTAGCTGACGGTGTGTCCTCAAAATGGGCTCCTCCATCTGAACCTTCACCCCTTTCTGTCTTTTTCTTGGCGATGATCTTGTTGATCTTGTGCAGCTCATTTGTGAGCTTCTGGTCCTTGTTTTGCTTTCTTGTTTTACGCCCGTCTTGCATCTTCACACCGAACTGGAATGCAGCCTTTGGCATTGCTTCCTTCTGCTCATTGTACTTTGCCCATTCCTCTTCTGTCTCAAAATCCCATCGGTGTAGACGCCCTTTGGCCTGTTTGGAACATTTGATCACCACAAGAAAACAAATCCAACAAATCGTCATCTCACTTTGGGAGCAGTAAAAAATATAAATTGTCTCTATTCTTATTTTCTTTTTTATAATGTTAAAGATACTCTACTACTTAACTCTCACCATTTCAAATTGACATAATTACTTACCCGTCCACCCATATCCATTTTTGACAAATCATCTTCATCATCACTGTCAACGACCTCACGGTTGTACTCCTGATACCCAGGGTAGCACTCGGAGTAGCTCTCAGATATGAAGTTTGGATCCTTTTCTCTAGCGTCTTTTTCCCTTAATTGTTGCAACCTTTGATCATCCCGCTTGAAGACAGACCCCAGCCCACGGTCCTTCTCTTCTTGTGTCATAAACCGAGGGTCTTGGAGAACATCAGGGTTTTCCTGCGCACCGTATGCCTGAGCATTCTGCTGGAGATATTGATCAGCGTACAGTGATTGATCAGCATATTGGTAATCTTGCCACTCTCCCTGCTGGTACCCTGCAGCCAAAACTTGTGCTTGCACAGCATCATAACCACTCTGCATCAGCCAACAAGAAAAAACATTTTATCAAATGGATGCAATTAGCCAAAACAAATGATAAAAAATGAATCATGTCATAACAATATTAATCATGGGATGCTTTAGGGTGACAATAATCAGCATCACTCGAGAAGAGACATAAAAGATACATATTACCCCTCACTTTAAAAAAGCGCTTATATGAAGGACATCCCAGATTCCTAGCACGCTATTACTAATCATAAATGACAAGCTTGGAGGACTTACCTCATGCCAACCCTGTGAGGGGTCAGAAGGTGGAACTGGCCCATAAGTAGGCTCATCAAAATAAGAAGTTTTTTCTTTGTTTGTTGGAGACTCCTCCATGTCCTCGTAAATGGGGCTTTGACTCATATCCTTGCCTGGAATTTCATAGTCTACACCAGCACCAACAAATATGTCATCCTCTTCAATGTGTGCAACAGCTGGCTTTTGCTTCTCAATAATATCAGCATGCTTCATTTTTGGAGGTGGAGGGAGAGGAATCTCCCTTTCGAGATTATTTGGCAAGATTCCGTCACGTTTTAACACCTTGTCATCTTCATCATAATTGTTCATTGCTGATACTTTTCCTGCATGACAAAAAATTGTTTAATATATTAGGAGGACAATTTTTTTGCAGATTAAGAAAAAATGTAAATTAATAAAGCAAATACAAAACAGGAGTAAGGTGTGCACTCAGGCACATCCAGAAAACTGCGCTCTGGCACAACCAGAAAATTGTGCTCTCAGGCACAGCCAGAAAACTAAGGACACATATACCAAATGCCCAACTAGAAATGGATATTATTAGGATATCACTATCCAGCAGCATAGGTCCGCAACAGAGCAAGTACATCAGAGGGTCCAGAGACTCCAAGCTCTAAGTTCATCTGATGCCAACACAGACCTCCGCATACATAATAGGATTGCACGCAAATTCCAACATACTGTATACAGACTAAACCAGAAGTATAACTTATGCTGAATACATTGCCATCCGACTACCAAAGCATGTGCTCTTTTTTACTTAAAATGTGTAGGGACAAATTTACGGAACAGAGGAAGAGTTCATTGCAGAAGGACCTTAGTACAACTACTGAGCATTTAATTAGATAACTACAGATACAAATGCGCGAATACCATATTTGGTTGACAGTTAACATGTTCAGTTGTTCAATGCTCAAACTAGTAAACAAGGCGTAGACAAGAGAGGGAAAGAGTGTGTCTATTAGAATGGCAAGAGCTGGACTGCTGGAGAATAGATACAAGAAAAAAGGAAACCCAGAAGACAGATAAATAAAAAATAGCCTAGATATTGTAATCTTCTATCTATAGCATAATCTAAAAGACTAAAACATAGCAGAATAACAAAGCTTAAAAGTACGCTAGCACGATCTAAGAAACAAAATACAGCAATTCAGAATTGCGAATTCCAACAGTTGCATGCAAGATTTTTATTACATTGTGAGGCATGTTTGCTTATAATAGGGTTTCAATGTCATTAAGAGTCCAAGAATATTTTCATTTTCCGTAGAATAAGCACTTGATGGTAGTACAATTAGAACTATACACCTAGCAAAGTTATGAGCAGAGGAATATAAATGCAAGATCAAAGTCGAAGTTAATTGCAGAATTTGCAAAGTGTGGTCTAATACCATAACGTTGTATCGTCTAGGCAAAAAGTTCTTATGTAGAAGAAAGCGTGCCATTTTTATGTGTACTTTTTCAGTGTTAGATGTTTTAAGATTTTGTTTGTGTAAATTTGTGTGCTTGTATTTTGTGTACTTTGTGGTATCTTTCGATTAAGTGTTTGTGTTAGTTTGTGTAAATTTTATTGCTTTATTCCATGTAATTATTTTGTCTGTTATTTATGTACATTTTGTTGAGTTATTTTGTGCAAGTACTCGGTATGTTTTAGCTTGTGTTGTATTACTTCGTATATATTTTTATTCAGTTATCCGTGCAATTTGTTAACAAAAAAATAAAAGGTTCATAAAATACATCTTGTTCATTTGGTAACCAGGGTGGGATGATCTGCGTTGACAATTACCCATGGCTCGAAACTCTATGACTACTTTTTTTAGATTGTTTTAATAATTAAAAAAGATCTATCATTAAAGGTATTTTAGTAGTTACACAGATTAAAAAGGTAGAGCCTAAAACACCAATTATAACTTGAAAGTGGCACATTCAACTCCAGTTTCCTGAAGTTATTATAATTTTGGTATTTGTGGGAAAACCATATAGAGGTCGGTGGAGAACCACACTTGCATCTTTCTCATTGATATACAAGTAAAAAGGGAGGATTAAAACAAAAGACTGATCTTGAAGGAGAACAGGGAACGTGTCAATAACTAAAAATTGCTACAGTTTATGGAAAATTCAAGGATATGCGAGCGGTTCTTGCAAGGAATTTTCATGTTCTTATTTTGGAGTCAAAAATTGTTCCATGCATTGTACTGAGTGAGCTAAGTGCACACTATCTTGTAGAAATGACAAGCAATTTAGGCAAAAGGAAGTTTGTTTATCTTTTTAATTGATAAAATTGTTCCCATCCATCATCTTTGGAGCTTACAATACCACATATTTGATGGTATTTGTTATGCTCCTTGTGTGAATGAGGATGGGAAAGTAGATCTTAGAGCTAGGAGAAGTATTAATTAATGCTTGTATACCAAACGACTGCCTAATTGGAACCGGAGCAGAGGTCTAAAACCACTGAAAAGAGTATAAGAAAAATAGATGAAAATTAAGATTTTTTTAAATTCAGGCAGATATATTCGTAGAGCTTGGTTGACTTTTATAAGAGGGTACCTTTCACTTCTCTCTCTTTCTTCTTCTTCTTAAGAACCTTTCCAGATGATCCTAGACGGAGATAGGACATTATTTTTGCAATACGATCGAGCACAGACCCATCAACGCTAACAGTAACTACTTCCTGCATAAACAGAATGACAAAACGCATGATGTCAGTCTGTAATCCAACAAAAGATAAATTAGAAAATAATCTACCAATGTTGGCCACCTTCGAAAATAATCTGTTAACAATTGGTTCAAATTTTATCCACTTTTGCAGCGGAAAAATGAGCTTTCTGCAGTGGACTTCAATCAAAATTGAGCGGCTTTGATCTTTTCCTACTTTAGATGACATTGTTCGGGAAAAACCATTTTCATTTCACTTAAACACTTCAATATCGTCATGCATTAAGCTAAAAATATTATTGATCGGAATAAGAAACAGCTAAATCGGAAGCATTCCCCTCACTTGGCGTATTTTAACCTTATACTACTTTACTGCTGGAGTTAACTAATTTTTATAGCTTTCCACATTCATTTTATAGTAAATTTTGCTTGTTTTGGTTGATCCATGATTTCCATTCATTACTATTTGAAGCATGGAAAAGAATAATTTCTTATGGCACTTCTCTCTCCATTCTCTTCCAGCTGACAAACCCACAGCATATACTGTGAGCAACCCTCTACCTATCACTAACAATACTCAAATCTGCTGGGATCTTATCCTGATATATAATGAGAAATCATAACATAACAAACACTGCACGTTGGGATATTACTTGAGTGGGTGCTTAGTTTTGTCATTGTATGATTTACAAAATTCAAAGTGTTTTCTTTAGGGTTTAGGACACATAAACATTGCTATTGCAACTTTGACTGCTCATTTGTAAAAATGTATCAAGACAGTAAATAATGTATCAGATTCCCTTTCATTTGGATTATCAGTCAAAAAGAAACCCAGAATTTCACTGGAGTGCAACAAGGTGTTCACCGGAAATAGATTTTGCACTAGATGGATAAATCAAATCCAAGTGCACCATCATCTTAGTTGTTCGAATGTTGATAATGATTCCTTAATAACCTCAAAAAGATAATGCAAAGGCTGACCTCAGGCACAGGACAGTCAGCTTTACTTCTGTGTACGGTGGTTGGAATGTCATGAGAATATCCACTTTCCTGCCATGTTTAAGTTACACCCAATAATTTTAATACCAAACAACAAAGATAAAGATGCTAAAAATTAGCAAAAGGGAGGAGCATTTGCAAAAAGGTAGACTAAAAGATGGCAAGACGTATGAACATCACAATAATCATCAAATGCGAGTCCTATTTATATTTGAACATTCAAATGTTTGATAGTGCTTAAATCCTAAAACTGACAACAGTTTAAGACACAGAAGTCATACCATGTCAAAAATAAAAGCCATGCGCCCAGGAAGAAACATCTCATTTGTTTTGATAATGGTTGGAGGTTTGACCATCAATTGATACAGAGACTGTACAAGAATAGATAAAGCTCATTAATCAATAAACTTCATCAGCTACAAACTGTAACATATATAAACATCACACTAGCTGATAATAATAATAATAACAACTGTGGAAATATGCATAAGTGAAGGTTATCTTACCTTTGCCATAGCAGTGCGAAATGATAAAGGCTGGTCATCTCTCACAGTTCTACATATTCAAACATGAAAGACATACTAAATACAAACTCATGTCAGGGGTATCATAAATAAAAATGACTGATACATTGTTCCACTCAACATTCTATAGCACACCACATTCGGGATAATTAGTTACCTCGATTTTCCATCAGCATCGTCATCAACATCCTGCTTTTTGTCCATCTCACTTCTTACTTTGTTAAGCAAAGCATAGTCCAGGCCCTTAACCAAGTGTGTGTGTTCAACATCACCTATACAAAATAACCAGCTTCGATTTAGGATTTTATAACATCGACTCATTCCAAATACAAGAGAAAGCAAAACCACAGCAGTAAAAGATGTTTTAGGTCAATAAATAAAACAAATGTTCGCAGTTCAGCGGGTCAAAGGCATACTGTAAATTAATAAAACTAGTACTTGTTCAAATATGACATACAGAATCAATTACATGCCTATAACTACAATGTACAAATATCAGTGTTCAGATCATAAACTAATAAAAGATTAATTTCTTAGGGTGACTTTGTTTAGATGTGTTTATAACTTAGTGTCTGTTTAAGTTAGAGTTGAAATGAAAAAACTAGGTAAAATGGGTTGAAGTTAAAAAAAACAATAATAATAAACTACATTTGCTAAAAAACTAGTGTTTTGGTAATGTGATGGGCACATGATGGGAAAAAGAGGAGGAAAGCCTTATAAATATATATCATCTTGTTGTTATACCAAAAAGTAATAACAAAAGAGTATGTACAAATTCAAAAACGCTACCTAATATAAACATACCTTTGTATTTAAGGCTGCCGATTTAAACTACCATTTAAACTCATAAGTCGTAACTGGTTTAAAATGGTCAACCAAATGCAGTTTATCAAAAATTTCAACTTAAACTACAAATAAACGAGTTGAAATGGCAAAGCAAACACACCCTTAGCATCGATCTTTTGAGCAATTTCAAGTAGATACTTCCTTGAACTTTTAAACATGATTATAATTACCCAAATAAATAAAATAAAAATTCACCTGTAAAAAAAGAAAATGAAATGCCTTTTCCATGAATACAAATATTTTTGAAGTGAAGAAGTAACATGTAAAAAAATTCTTATAATTTGAGATGATGGAATAACATAAAATTAGCCGACTAGTCTTCCTTTGGCACAAAAGCCTTATGGATCTTAAGGAGCATATAAACACAAATAACTCCTTATAACATAGAAGGAATTTGCACCACACGATTCCTTCTAAATTTTTAATCTTGAAGATTACTTTTCACCTTGAAAATGGTGATGTGATACAGAATTTATTGTTTCAGCCTAGAACAGAAGCATCTCGGTCTCTTTATCCAACTTGTATGAAGTATAGTGCTGGACGAATTGAAGATATAATAATAATTTCAAAACTCCAAAGTACAAGGCTGAAAATTGCTAAAAGCTTTGATATGGCATGATGAAATTTCCTCAAAAGCAAAAGTATCTACTTCACCCAAATAAAGACCTCTAGTATCATCACTATAGAGATAAAACAAAAAAAATATCCATAATTAGGGAAGTACAACAAATATCTCCATAAACAGATTTATATGTTCAACTTTATAATAGTAAAGACACAAACCTCCAAGATATTTGCTCTTCTCAATAGATAGCTTTTGAGCATCAGCGGACCTAAACAAGCAATATGTCAGAGTCAAAATATCACTTATTCAAGAAGATTGAAAATCAAAGAAACATTTATGCCAATAAAGATTGTAATTTTTTACCTGATATCAACTGCTCCTGGAGGAGCAACTGCATGAAAAGCCAATTCAGTTGGCTCATAATCAGGATTTTGGTCCTCCCTACGTTCCTTTGCACGATCTCGGTACTTTGGAAGGTCCGGATCTTCAGCCTTCTCCTCCCTACAAATTAATCGCATGTAATAAATTTATAATCAAGATGAATCATTCTCGGTTTCCAGCACAAACTTTGGGATACAAAATATAAACAAATTAGTTCATCTGTGCATCTTAAGTAGTTCACAGTCATAAGAACTGATAATTAGAACATTTAAAAAAGAACTTGAAATTCATCCCGTATTATTCAAACCAGCATAAAAGCGCATCCAAATCAAAGGATAAAACGTTAAGAAAATCTAACAGATAACTCAATTTACACAAAGGTTCACAAACAAAAGCTTAGCCTGATAAAATTACGAGTTCTACAAGTTCATATGTCTATAAAGAAAGCTGGATTGAGATTTTAACATATAAAAAAAAGCCAGGAGACTTACTTCTGACGCTTTATCCTTTCTTTGTAGTGATTTTTGTTGGAAGGCATTGTTGAGGCTGACAATACGAAACCCTATTCTGATGGGAAACGATTTACAGGTGGGCAGAGCTGAAATTAACAGAATTAGGGCTACCTATTTGTATTTCCGTTCAAATAAATACACGGAGGGAAAAACGGCGCCAGCAACTGGATGTGGCGGTGGCGGTGCGGGGCCGGCTTCGCTTTGGGTCTATGCTTTTCGTTCGGAGGTTCGTCCCTTCCTCGGAAGAGAAAATATGAGAATGACTGGATGGGGAAAAAACATAATTCGCAGAAATTTCACTAGACCAGTATTTTTATAAAAAAATTTTTTTAATAAGAACCATTAGATGGCACACGGTGCGCCGTATAATGGATCGAAATATCGAAAAAGATCGGCACATGTGACTGAAGGATCACGCAACAGAAACGAAAATAAGTGCATCAAAATAAACCGAAAGCACATAAATTTACAAGGGAAACACAATGGTCTAGTCAATATGAAGCAACGAGCATAAACGTTCATCGAATGAAGAATGAATTACACAGGTAGTAAGTTTGGGGAACAAATGTGAACACCCCAAATTTGGACTGCGACAGAGCCGTCAGGAGTCGATAAAAAATTCACGCCCCTTCTCAATAAACGCTCAAAACTACCATCAATAGACAAAATCAAACATCGGAAGACGAAAATGCAACAAAGCATGGGCAACATAATATATAAAGGTGTAAAACTTAATTGTAAAAGAATAATGATTTATAGGGAGAAAATTATTCACAAATAGTTAATTTTAACATTTTCTTATCAATTTTGGTGTTAGTGGGTCGTTATACCTAGGTCAAAACAACCTTAATCTTTGGTGTTTTTGAGACCGTTAGGCCGTGATCGGTGTTGTTAGGCCGCGAGAAAGGAGCTCTTGGGATAAAGTTGACCAGAAGTTTGTAACCATTATTTTTCTTAGATAAAAAAATTAGTAAAATTGTTATTATGATTATTGTAAGATAATATAATTCTTTCAAACAAAACAAAGTTCAACTTGCTGCGACGTCAAGGAATATGATAAATGGGTAAGAGACCTGAAGAGATTTGTAAATTGAAAGATTGTCTTATTTCATGGGTCAAACAATGTTTATATAGGAAAAAAATATAAAGGGATAAAATAGTAAACTAATACTAAAAGATAAGATCAAAAGATAAACTAACAAAAAAAAATAAACTAACAAATAAAGGATAAGCCCAACCTATGATCCAATATACTAGGCCCATACTCTAACACTCTCCCTCAAGCTGGAGATTTGATCCAACAAATCCAAGATTGAACAATAGAAACTTGAAGAAGAGATCTTCATGTAACTCTCTTCCTTCATCATCGGTCTTTGTATTGACGCCGATGGGTTGGACCTGACGTAGGTTGATTAAGTTTTGGGCCCTAATATGCATGTTGATTAGCGTATGCGTCCTAAGGTAAGTTTTGGGCCCTATGACACAGGTTGATTAGCGTCCAACATCTCCGATTCCATCTGCTTCGTCCTCGAGATCACCAACTTGCAGTATGTTAGGGCTTCCAACCTCCAAGAGCTCGTCTACAAGCATGAACACACTGACGTCACTAATGTTTTTTTTAATCTCTTCTTCAATGGTGATTTTGCTACACGAAAGAGGAATTGAAGAAAGAGGGCAGTTTGGTATTTATTTCTCACATCTAATTCACAAATCTCATAAAATCTTCAATTTCAACATTCACGAAGCTAGATTTAGAATCTCCTAAAATTAGTTTTAAAACTGTAATGCAATTTACACATGCGTAAGACGTAAGTGGAATAAGTTTTGTCACCCTTTATATCATTCATTGGAGAGTAGAGTTTAGATTTTAAATTATTTAAATGATATTTTTAGATACAAAGTTAACATATATAGTGACGTCTATTCCTCCACTAGTGAGAGCAATGTGTATGAGATGTTACTAGGACTGTTTATTTGTCCTGTTCGATTCGATTTCTGGATCGGACCGAGCCGAAATCAACAAGTCCGGTCTTTGGTCCAACCAATTTGGTCTAGTCCGGTCTGGACCATTTTTTTTAAACAAAACAATAATACCTTTAACATACATGTATATTTCCGGTCTAGTCCAAGTCAGGATCTATGATTTTGTAAATATAACAAATTTTTCGATCCATCCGGTATTGGACCTGACCTAGACCTAGACCGAATAATTAGTCCATTTCCAGCCTGCATTGTTGGTCAGGTCCGGTCCAAGTCCGAACCTATGAACAATCCCATATGTTACATATGCGACATCACTAGTGTACTAAGTTTGGAAATGTGAGAATCCGATAATTTGATTTGATAACGAAATATTTTTGTTGAAAAATTAAATAAATTTAGTTTAACGGTTGACATGGTGCTCGGTTGTAATTTTTTTTTTTGTTAGGGTACTTTGTTACAAAATAATAGATAAGAGCGATTTGGTGAAGTTTCATATCTAGCATTCTATAAGCTAACACATAACTTATGGTTATTATAGTTTTATTATAGTAAATTTTTAGTGGTAAGACTCAATTTATCAACTAGATATGAGTATCGAAATTACGTTTTTTATTAAACCAGTTGAAACAGCTCTACACCGAAGAAAGGAAGAGCCCTTGCGAGCTCTATCGGGTCTCTTCTCCCTCTTATCGCGAGCCGCCGCCCCATAGCCGATTACGGCGATTACTCCACTAAGCCTCGCCGGATCTGAAATCACTTGTCGGATGTAGCGTCGGAACACTATTCTTCTTGACCTACCTTCGAATTCATTTCTGCTTTCCGTTAAACTTCTCAATCACAAAACCCCGAAACCCTAGAAGTTCACACAAAAACGCTTCAAAATGAGGATTATGATCAAAGGTGGTGTTTGGAAAAACACCGAGGATGAGATCCTCAAAGCAGCGGTTATGAAATATGGCAAGAATCAATGGGCTCGTATATCTTCGTTGCTAGTTCGCAAATCAGCTAAGCAGTGTAAGGCTCGTTGGTACGAATGGCTCGATCCTTCCATTAAAAAGGTATGTTTTTCTAGCTTTGTCGTCGTTTTACGGTGCATTTTTCACATCTCTCAGTTTGAAGGATTTGGTAGTTAGTTCTACACTAAGGGCCCGTTTGGTTTGAACTCCGGAATCGGAAACGGAATGGAAACGAATTTAGTCCATATGTATACCCTTATTCATCAAAATTGTTGGAAACATTCCTTGTGATTTGAAGTAATTGAAGTTGAATTTGATTACTTTTGATACCCTATAGGGTAACAAAATATGTGGAGACAAGTGCATTTTGCATGTAAACACAAGGAATCATTCCATAGAATTTCATGAATATGGATATACATATGGACTAAATTCGTTTCCATTCCGTTTCCGTTTCCGGAGTTGGAACCAAACGGGCCCTAAAAGTGTTTGAGGACGATTTTTTTCCTACGAGGCGCGTTTTAGGTCGTAGATTGATTCGGCTTTACACATTGAGCTAGTTTGTGTTTCTTCCCTTTCGTTTTAGTATTAATTTTAGGGCTTTATCGGGTGCTCTTGTTCCTACTGGTTCTTCTACCTGGAATCTATTCTGTTATGTTTTGTTAGATTGTTCAGTATTTCCATGTTGATCTCGACGTCCTATTGTGCTTTCAGGATGGTTTATATTTGCTTATCTGATTTATATTCAGTATGGTTGTTTGCTGATTTATTTTGTTATTAGCTTTGCGAGTAGTTTGCTTGTAGTTGAATCTGCCCGTCTAAGAATTTATTAGGAATTCTAATATGCTCCAGATGTGTTGAAGCTTTGTGGAACTTTAACGGGAAAGGTGTTGCTTATGTCATGCTTGATGCTTATCATCATATGTTGTATTGTTTGCTCACTTATTTTTCACCATTTTAGCTCGATTTTTGGTGTAGGTTGTTAAATGCCTACAGGATATTGTAGTTTGCCATGACTTGACTTGATTTTGTTGTGGAACCTATAGACTGAATGGACAAGAGAAGAAGATGAGAAGTTGCTTCATCTTGCTAAGCTTATGCCAACACAATGGAGAACTATCGCCCCCATTGTTGGGCGTACTCCATCTCAGTGTCTAGAACGTTATGAGAAGCTCCTTGATGCAGCATGTGCAAAAGATGAGAATTATGAAGCAGGTGATGACCCAAGGAAGCTTCGTCCAGGAGAGATTGATCCTAATCCAGAATCAAAGCCTGCACGGCCAGATCCCGTTGACATGGATGAGGATGAGAAGGAAATGCTTTCGGAAGCACGAGCTAGGTTGGCAAACACCAGAGGTAAAAAGGCTAAAAGAAAAGCTAGGGAGAAACAACTAGAAGAGGCAAGAAGGCTTGCGTCTTTGCAGAAAAGGCGAGAACTCAAGGCTGCTGGTATTGATGGTAGGCATAGAAAGAGGAAGAGAAAAGGCATTGATTATAATGCTGAGATCCCATTTGAGAAGAGGCCTGCTCCAGGTTTTTATGATGTTACTGAGGAAGCTAGACCGGTTGAACTAATTCAGTTTCCCACCACTATTGAGGAACTTGAAGGAGAAAGACGGGCTGATAGGGAAGCTCGTTTGAGGAAACAGGATATTGCGAAGAACAAAATTACCCAGAGACAAGATGCACCTTCTGCAATCGTGCAAGCTAATAAACTTAATGATCCAGAAACTGTAAGGAAAAGGTCGAAACTCATGCTTCCACCTCCACAGATCTCAGATAACGAGTTAGAGGAAATTGCAAAGATGGGATATGCCAGTGACCTTCTTGCAGAGAGTGGTGAACTTGCTGAAGGAAGTGCTGCAACACGTGCTCTTCTTGCGCAGTATTCGCAGACACCACGCCCTGGAATGACACCTATGCGAACCCCCCAGAGAACGCCTGCTGGTAAAGGTGATGCTGTTATGATGGAGGCTGAAAATTTGGCCAGGTTAAGAGAGTCTCAAACACCTTTGTTAGGAGGGGATAATCCGGAGCTACACCCTTCAGACTTTTCAGGTGTGACACCTAGGAAAAGGGAAATTCAGACCCCAAATCCGATGCTTACGCCTTCTGCAACTCCCGGAGGTGCAACTCCCGGTGGTGCAACTCCCAGTCTTACTCCTCGAATTGGAATGACACCGTCACGGGATGGCTCTTCTTTTAGCATGACACCTAGAGGTACCCCACTTAGAGACGAACTCCATATAAATGAAGAAATGGATATACCTGATAGTGCAAAACTTGAGCATAGGAGACAGGCAGAGTTGAAGAGGACCTTGCGCTCTGGTCTCAGTCAGCTTCCCCAGCCCAAGAATGAGTATCAAATAGTTATGCTGCCAGTTCCCGATGATGAAGAAGAGCCAGAAGTGAAGATTGAAGAAGACATGTCTGATAGGATAGCTCGGGAGAAGGCTGCAGAAGAAGCAAGGCAGCAGGCTCTGCTTAGGAAAAGATCGAAAGTACTCCAGAGGGAGCTTCCTCGACCTCCAGCTGCTTCTTTAGAATTAATTAAGAATTCTTTATTAAGATCTGATGAAGATAAAAGTTCTTTTGTCCCACCTACTGCAATTGAGCAAGCTGATGAAATGGTAAGGAGAGAGCTATTGAGTTTGTTGGAACATGATAATGCAAAGTATCCACTTGATGAGAAATCAGAAAAGGAGAAAAAGAAAGGTAAGCGTGCTGCTAATGGAAGACTAGAATCTTCTGTTCCTGTCATAGATGACTTCGAAGAAGATGAGATGAAAGAGGTACTATTCTTTCTCTTGATTTGTCACACTAATTTATTAAAGTATGATGTTTCTTTCAGTTAATACTTTCTTGGTTTATGTGTACTATTTTGGAAGTTATACTGTTATAGTTTTCTGAGTTGGTCTCTTTTAAGAGATCTACAATTGCCCCGAAGTTTCATTGAACTATTAATCAATACCACACACTGTTATTTGTGAAAATGTTGATATCCGTGTTTTTATATGTAAATTTCATTTCTCAATGCTCGTGCTTTCAGCCAGCCACATTGTTACCTACCTACTTTTATGACTCCCTGAAGTTGGGTTGATAGAGAGTAACTGATTTGTGGTTTGCCATAGTTTTGAATGATTTGGTTTGCAATTTAGGTCTCTCCGGAATGAAGACTTTATTTAGAAAACAATCTGTTTTGCTAAGCTTCAGTATTTTGTTTATAAACTGGTTTTATGCTCTAATCTTTGTTTTCCTACGAGGTCTAGGATCTAGACGTTTATGATAAGCTTTGGTTTTATGCATGTCCTTTCAAAGGCTTAAAAGACATTTATTTATTAGTTGTGAATTTTTAACTATAGTACACATCTGCAAGACTGCAGCAAAGAGACAGTGATCCCTGCTTTATGGTCCGCTTCTTTTAACCTACTTACTCTGCTCAAATTGACCAAAGTCCATATGGAGCTTATTTCACATGATTCTTTCAACTTGAATTAAACCTGTACGTGATTGGAGACAGGAAATGGTTCAGCTGCAAATAAATTAAGTTGTGATCAAATGCTTTGGCAAAGTCTACTCACATTTGTTAATCAGAGTTAATATGTATATGGTACCCATATGGTCCATAGTAGATTAGGAGCTTTTTTTGATGTTCTTTGGTCTATGGAAAAATAGTGAAGCATGCCATGGCTAGTTTTGTCCTCTTGTCATCTAATTAGTTTTTTCCAAGTGGAATATAGATTTCTTTGGTGTTGACTGTTGTCTTATTAGTTTTCCTAGCATTGTATCACCCTTTTAAGTATTGAAATCCTGTTTTTCCAGGCTGATGCTTTAGTAAAAGAGGAGACTGAATATGTCCGGGCAGCAATGGGGCACGAGGATGAGCAGCTTGATGAGTTCATTGAGGCACATAACACTTGCTTAAATGATATGATGTACTTTCCTGGCCGTAGTGCTTATGGTCTTACAAGTGTTGCTGGAAACATGGAGAAGCTTACTGCATTGCAAGATGAATTTGCAAATGTTAAGAAGAGAATGGATGAAGATACAAAGAAGGCAAAACGTCTTGAGCAGAAGGTTCAGGTCCTTACTCATGGGTATGAGGTATGTGCATGTTCACGGTAAAATATTTTTTAATTGATATTCCTCACAGACTTCTACCCCATTATATATAAGCAGGGGGTTGTTATCTGATTACCCATTCTCTTAGATTTGGTCTTGTGGAGTTATTGGATGTAGGCGGTTGAACCTTTTGGAATTTGTCCTGATTTTGTCTCTTTGCACTGTAAAAAAACGTGGTTATATCACTTCTCCATGCAGTATGAATTGCTTTTGAAAAAAATGTACATCGTGAAACTGCTCCATGCCTCAATCTTCACTCTTCTTTCTTGATTCTTTTTTGAGAATTTCCTCTTGGTACCCTCGAGATATTGCCTTTTGTATCTACAGGTTCTCAAAAATCCTCTTGGTGCCCTCAAACTTTTAAAATATTCTTCTTTGTACCCATTTTTGAATTTTTATGAAGTAAAACAAAAAAAGTCATTTGTGTTATATAGGATAACTAATTCTTCACTTCCGCATCACACCTTTATAACTAATATTGGAAAATGAGGATAGCTAATTCTCGAGTCTGTAAATGGCCTCGAGGCCTTTAAACCTAAAAGCATTCACAGTATGTAAAAAGTTAGTTGTTTATTGACACGTAATTTGTGCTGTCTGATTATATTGGGTTTTGATGTATATAGAGTCTAGGTTATCAGTCCAAGAGGTAACCGTGTTTACTTTCATTTCCCCTTTGTTGCCTCATTTTGGTACTTAATGTTCCATTCTAGAAACTCCTAGCTATTTTCATCTAAATGTTTTACACATAATCAGGGAAAGATAACCTAAGGTTCGACGTGCCCTCACATGAAATGTAAATGCCGATTCTGCAATAACCCAATTAGTGTTTTTTGTCCTTCCTCTAACTATACTTCATGTTAGTTTGTAATGAACTGCACCATTTGCTCCCTCTCAAGTTAACAATTAGGACTCCAGCGTGGATAGCTTCGTACTTTTTGGGGGATAATCTTGACTTCTTGTACCAGTTCATTAATGAAGCACTTACTAGGTTTATTGTGAACTTGTTTGCCATTTGAGTTTTTAATCTGCGATTGATTGACCAGTTTAACCCTAGTGCTGTACTGGATCTCAGTTTATCGTGTTCCTTCACCTATCTAGACCCCATGGTGTTTTGATGTGAATTCCATTATCTTTTCCTGCTTCTATTGGTTGGTGATCAGATAATACTAGTTACTTTGTTGTTGTATTTTTCATATGGGGCTAAAGTTCTATGTTGTGACATATGAATGGTTGAACTAGTGTATTGACTTTAACTTTGAGGAAGTTCAAAGTTCTTCATTTCTCTCGTTATATTCTTGTTAATAACTCCTTGGGTGACCACATCTGTTATGTTCTCAGATTAGGGCCGGCAAGATTTGGTCACAAATCGAGTCAACCTTCAAGCAAATGGACACTGCAGGGACAGAGCTCGATTGCTTCCTGGCTTTAAAGAAGCAGGAAACAGCTGCAGCTTCATTCAGGATCAATGACCTTTGGAGTGAAGTGCAGAAGCAGAAAGAGCTTGAGAAATCCTTACAGAAACGCTACGGAGATCTCACGGCGAAACTGGAAAGGACAGAAGAAGTCATGGCCAAGTACAGAGAGCAAGCTCTTAAGCAGCAAGAACTTGAAGCAACCAGTAGTGTTCAGGCAATTATTGAGGGCCCCGCAAATCCAGACGCCGCATCACAAGGGGAAAGTTCAACAGCTGCTTCTATGGACCCCATGGAAGTTGACTCATCAGAGTCTATTGAAAATCCTGCTTCCCACCCACAGCAAAGTGACTCAGCCGAGGCGGATCTTAAACCAACTGAACAAGGTATTGATGCTGACAATGTAAATGAATCACGAGCTGAAGATGCACATGATTCCGGCAGTTTGCCTGAGCAGTCTGTCCAAGGAGAAACCGATGTGGGCCCAGTATCCGACACAAAAGACGAAATCAAAGCGGCAGATGGAGACACAATCAAGGAATCCGAGGAGGAAATGGAGAAATGATGCTGGTAAAGGGAAGAGTTGAGTTTCTTCTGCAATTGTTGGTGTGACACAATTTCACACATTCCCGGATTCTCTGCCTTTTTCTCTTCTCTTCGGAAACTGGAACTGTTTGTTCGGCGAGTGCTACTCTTTTCCATTTCATGGTCATTGGTGCTTGAATGAGCTGATACTAGGGCTCATTGAATGGGCCAGGAGGAACAGCGATGAAAGCTTCATCTGTTTTTTGAGATAGTACCCAGTTTGTATCGAAAAATCTCCAAAAAAAAGTACGTACCAAAATGGACTATTATGTGCCATTTTCTAGTTGAATTTTATTTGATTTCCGAGCTCTTTGGTAGACATAAGCCTAGCGGAAGTTCATGCTTTAATGGAAGATCTGAATTGCAACCTTATATCTGAACTTGCCAATCTTTGCGTTTGCGACCTTTAAGTGATATTTATGTTTTATAAAGTTTTGTACGAAGTAGTTCATGTTAATCAGTTCTTGCTTCTTAGGTACCAAATCTCTCGACTACTTGAATTGGGGTTTTGAGTCCTTCGTGTGTTCAGAAACGACTGTAAGTTTCCGGCTTTTCGCTCCTTAGGAGGTACGAAATAAGAACCGTAAAAATTGGGGCTAATTCTTAAGAATGCGATAATACTCTAAAACTTTAGTGGATAAAATGGCTATGTAGGTAAGTTTTGTAACAATGAGCATAAATAGGGTCTCATGTTTTATATGTAGACAAAATAGACCGCTCTAGGTTTAAGTAAAAATATTTATTGAAATGCTGTAGCTACTGAGTTTCAAACTCTGAGTGTATTCTATTGATGATACACAATATTGATATATAATTTCAATTACACAATGGTAATTCCTCATGACACTTAATCTCTCACGACAGACTAACTGTAATCAGAAAATACAAAAAAGAGAAAAAAATACATCAACTGAGAACTTCGATCACAACGAGCCGATCTAGAAGGAGCACCCATGAAAGCGCAAGGTAAGCAAAGCGAGGAAGAAACAACGATGACAAGTTTGTAGAAGTGCAGAGTACGAATCCCAAGGACCGCCGGTGAAAACCTCATATTTGGACTTGTCTTTTGAATCTTCAGATTTTGATCACTTATCCTCGACTTCTTCTCAGGAACAAATTCAACAATTCTTCCAGAGGAAGCTCTCAACATCAAGACGCACCCCATATCATCGGATCATATTAACGTGAAACAAAGAAACTCTATTTATGTTCACTTTTTTTGGTTGACGATTGGTACTCTTCACAGGAGACTTCGTCACCTATTGAATCGGAGTGTGCCTTCGTAACATAGATTCATACATGAGCACTCCTCTAGTATCGGTGTTGCCGACCTCCAATTCCTCTTAGTGTCACCTGCACTTTCCGAAGGTGCATACTTATTTAATCCTAAAATTCTCTTAGTGTCAAGGGTTTTGGTGGGTTTTTTGTTCAGATTAAAATGTTAACCGATCATTCAAAACAAGATGTTTAACAAGAGGAAGAATTTCTCCTTTGTTCATAACAACCTTCAAAGGCTTATTCTCAGAGCAACAAGCTGCCTTTTCAACGTTCATAACATCCTTCGGAGGCTTATTCTCATAGCAACAAGCTCCTTTTTCGGTTGTTCAGTTCTTCATACCTCTTATGTCATGAATTTGTTCGTTAGAGTTGGATTGGAAAGATAGAAGGGGCTATGGTTCTTCTTTCAGTAAGTAATTTGAGTTTTTGACATATGGAGTTCAACAATTAGAAAGAAAGATTACAAACCCTTATTCCTTCTGAATTTGTGTGCAAAATAAAGGGTACTTACAAAAAATACTGCAGGGATCTATAATTTACCCAAAAAAGATTTTCATGTAATTTACCCAAGAGTCTAAAGAAAACCAAACCCAAGAGGATTTGGGCTTTGACTTGAAAACATAGCACCGGTGCGGTTATTCTCGGTCAAAGTGGGTGGTGGTGATTACAAACCCTTATTCCTCTTGAATTTGTGTGCAAGATAAGGGGTTCTTACAGAAATACTGCAAGGGAACTATAATTTTGAGCAATTTCATGTGATAGAAAGGGCCGGTTTGTAGGGTTATAGTCGGAGAGCCAGTAACACCGACAAGCACTAAAAGAGGATTTCCATATCAGAAAGAAAGAGGGTCAGATGTTTTATAGGCGGTTGTAGCGACACCGACAAAACAATGGAGGCCGTTGGCCGTGAGTAGTGGTCGGTAGGCCGATATTGGTGTACAAAAGGTGGTTCCGGCAAGAACCAACAAGTCGTTAGGCCATGAGTAGTGCTTGTTAGGCCGATAATTGTGACGGAGATTACTTACTAACAAGAGTATAATTTTGAAATAAATGATAAAAAAATTTAAGACCTATTTTAATTTTGGTATGAAGTATGAACAAAAAAAAAAAAAACAATTTTCACCTTACCACTCACTATATGAAATATTCACAAAAAACATAAACAATTGTAAACATTATGGGTTGTACAGAATGCAGATAAACCAAATCTTTAAATTAAAGGAGGGGATGCCTGCTAGAGATATTCAGTAAAACCATATCTTCATCTTCTAGCAGGGTATACACAAAACTATTACAGATCATAACTTTGCCATACACAGCAAATGAAACCTATAATTCAAATTAAGGCCTCACAAAATATCACCCAAGAATCCCAAGATATCAACAAATGAGAAGGAATACTCACACATGGTTAAAGTAGAAAAAAAATAACAAGTCTGCTAGAAAGCAAGCAGTGAAAATTAACAGCTCCTAGCAGTTGAAGAAACCTCACCAAAGCAATCACAAAAACTCACCAAGGTGAAAGGAAAACGCAACTCAAACCCGAGTAGGGTTTATCGAGCTCAAACGTTTCTCGTTGTAACAAAAACCAGCAACTGAAATTAGTGCCAAGGAGGATGAGCTGAGGTGTTTTCATTCTTCCTCTCTTTTGGCCATTTCGGTTTTGCTTTCTGTTTGATGATCTTCCTCTTTCAAAGCCTGTGCTGATTTAGGCTCCTCATGTTCAAATTGCCTGATGGTAATATCAGGTAATGATTCTGCTTGATGATCATCTATTTTTTCCTGAACATCTTTAGTTTCTATCTCTTCTTCTATATCTGGAACAGTTTCATTTGTTTCTGCAGCTGGTTGTTCATCCTTCTCAATCAGAGCGTCTTCTTTCGAGTCTGATGAAATGTCAAAAGCAGATCTTTCGATCTCTTCTTCCATGGAAGGAAGAGATTCATTTGTTTCTGAGGCTGGTTCATCCTTCTTAATCATAGTGTTCATCTCAGAGGCATGAGATCCAGGTGACACGTCAATCGCTGCCACAGTAGAACTTTCAACCTCTTCTTCCCTGGCAAGAACAAAGTTATCTATCTCAACAGCTGCAATCACAGTGTTAATCTCTGAGACATGAGAGTCCAAAGACGCGTCAATGGCGGCAAAAGCAGTATTTTTGATTTCTTCTTCCATGGCAGGAGCTAATTCATTTATTTCAACAGCTGGTAAATCTTTCTCCATCACAGTGTTGATCTCCGAGGCACGAGAGTCTGCTGTAGTGGCATCAATGTCCGCAACAGGAGAACTTTCAATCTCTTCTTCAATGACATGGACAAAGTCATTAGTTTCGACAGCTGGATCATCATTCTCAATCAAAGTGTTGATTTCCGAGACATGAGAATCCGCAGACACGTCAATGGATGCGAAGGAAGAACTCTCGGTCTCTTCTTCCATGGCAGGAACAGAGTCATTTATTTCGACAGCTTGTTCCTCCTTCTCAATCCCAGCGTTGGTCTCTGAGATATGAGAGTCCGTAGAGGCGTCAATGGCTGCAACTGAAGAACTTTCAATCTCAGGAACAAAATCATTTATTTCAATAGCTGGTTCATCCTTCTCAATCGAAGTGTCAATGGCTGCAACAGAAGAACTTTCGATCTCTTCGTCCATGGACGGAACAAAGTCATTTAATTCAACAGCTGGTTCATCTTTCTCAATCGAAGTGTTGATCTCAGAGACATGAGAGTCCGATGGCACATCAATGGCTGCAACAGAAGAACTTTCGATCTCTTCTTCCATGGAAGGAACAGAATCATTAATTTCAACAGCTGGTTCATCCTTCTCAATCACACTGTTGATCTCAGAGACGCGAGATTCCGATGGCACGCCAATGGCTGCAAGAGAAGAACTTTCGATCTCTTCTTCCATGGAAGGAACAAAGTCATTTATTTCACCAGCTGGTTCATCCTTCTCAGTCACAGTATTGATCTCAGAGACATGGGAGTCCGATGACTCGTCAGTATCTGCAACAGAAGAACTCTCGGTCTCTTCTTCCATAACAAGAACAAAGTCATCTATTTCTTCAGCTGGATCATCCTTCTCAATCACAGTGTCACACTCTGGTACATCCGAGTCCGATGACATGTCAATGGCGGTGAAAGCAGAACTCTGGACCCCTTCTTCCATAGCAGGAACAGAGTCATCTATTTCACCAGCTGGTTCTTCCTTCTCAATCACAGTATTGACATCTGATGCATGAGAATCTAAAGACACACCAACGGCTGCGAAAGAAGAACTCTTGATCTCTTCTTCCATGGAAGCAACACAGTCATTTATTTCATCAGCTGGTTCATCCTTCTCAGTCACAGTGCTGCACACTGATACACGAGAGTCCGATGACACGTCAATAGCTGCAACAGAAGAACTTTCAATCTCGTCTTCCATGGCAAGAACTGAGTAATTTATTTCTGTATCAGATTCATCCTTCTCAATCACAGTAGTGATATCTGGCGCATGAGAGTCTAAAGACACACCACCGGCTGCGAAAGAAGAACTCTCGATCTCTTCTTCCATGGAAGCAACACAGTCATTTAATTCATCAGCTGGTTCATCCTTCTCAGTCACAGTGTAGTGCTCTGATACACGAGAGTCCGATGGCACGTCAATAGCTGCAACAGAAGAACTTTCAATCTCGTCTTCCATGGCAAGAACTGAGTCATTTATTTCCGTATCAGATTCATCCTTCTCAATCACATTGCTGATCTTTGAGAAATGAGATTCCGAAACAGCATCAATGGGTAAAGTAGCGGAATTACTCATTTCTGCGTCCGATTCCTTCTCAAGCTCGCTCGTATTGTCACAGAAGGTTATTAGTTCATCAGTTTTGATAACAGACTCGGAACCTTCAATAGAACCAGCTTCAGGTTCCGGAACATGAAACATGGTCACAGTCTCTAACACATGAGATTCCGGAAGCCCGGCTATACTAGTCTCTGCATCTTCTAGTTTGGATTCAAATGTATTCATAACTAAGACATCAGGTGCAGATTTTTCGGCTACCTCATCACCGGTTTCCTTCACATTCTCAATAAGCTCACGCTGCAGAGCATCAAACCTGATCTCGCGCTCTAACACATGAGAATCCGTAAACTCACCCATGCTAGGTTCTGCATTTTGCATTTCAGGTTGAACTTCATTGATGGAAAATACATCATGAGCAGATTTTTCAGCATTCTCATCAGTAGACTTAAAAATATTCTCAATAGGTTCAAAACCAGCTTCTATGTTTTCTGCTTCAGTTTTACCTTCATTGATGAACAAAGCCTCAGGGAAGGGTCCCACATTAGTTTCATCAACTCCAAGACCATCTTCGTTCAAGGCCGTTTGTAGTTCAGTAACATGAAAGTCACCAACAGCATCTAATTCAGAAAGCAATGCTTCATCCATTTCTTCGATTTCATGGCTCATGTTTTCCTCTGGAACAAAAGAGCCGGTAAATAGGGATCGGGCTTCAGCATCTCCAACAGTGCTCACAAATTCAAATTCAGTTCTCCCTTCAACAGGCTCTTCAAAATCAATGAGATCAGAAACAGGCTCCTGTGCTGATTCTTGAACACCACTTGAAGTTCCAACATTTTGCAAAGGAAGACCCAGCAAATCATTCATCTCGGGATAAATCTTGGTTTGCAGTTTGTTTGTACTGCTTACTTCCTCAAGTCTTTCAGGAGTAACTGTTGCCTCCTGTTAATGGAGTGATAGCCATTGTTAAGTATAATATTAACATTAGCTGTAAAAATACTAAACTTATTCTTAGGATTAAGTATGATTTTTCAGCATGAATAAATTTCAGAAATTATACTGATAAAATAGCTGTTACAAACTTCAGAGAAAACTATGCAATGATTTTTACAGGTTTACAGCTTTCAGATGAGCAACAAAAGCACCAAATATATTAGGATCAAACTTGAATACTAACATAATATTAGGCACAAAGAAAGAAAAACAACTAAAAAGGTTCATATGTAATTACCTCTTCATAGTCACTTGGAGGAGGATCAATTAAGCAATGATCCTTAACAAAATCCCCCTCATTGTCCTCTTCTGCAGCCAAAATAGGCTCTTCGGGTAATTCATTAGCTGCACTGAACAAATCAGCTTGAGCACTAAAAGAGGTCTCCACATTAGCATCAACACACCTTTCCTCTATGACAGACAAAAGCGGGTCTTCTTGCTGAACTCTATCATCAGTGTCTTCATCATTCTCCTGCAAGGGCTCATCTCTTTCCTGTTTAAGGTCCTTAGTTACAAGATCTGCAAGCTCCTCAGAAGAAATGTTTAAGTTGATCCTGGAAGCTTGTGGACTTAAATCATAAACCGGATCCTTAGGATGAGTTTCCTCCAAATCCATACTATAACCGGAATTTGGATCATCTAGAATCTGCTCGGTTGGAAAATCATAAGTGCTGTCGGCATCAGGCTTAATATGTTGAATAAACATCAAAGCTTCATCGAGTTTGAGACTCTCTGTAGCGGTTTGCTCTTCCGACGCTGATGATGAGCTTGGACTGATAATATGCTCTTCTTCAATTGTCTCCAGTGGACTTCTTTCAGCTGAATGAGTCGGTCTACTTTCGTGATGATGGCAATCTGATGCATCACATATGTTCTCAGTTTGAACAACGGATTTCTCTATCAAATGAAATCCTTCCTTGACATCGTTACACTCATCCAATGATAACGAGCTAGAACTTGAGCTACTATAATGCTTATCTTCAATTGAACTTGCCATCAAATGCATCTCTCCTTCAATATTCCCTGCAGAGGCAGCTAGATCCCGGGCCTCAGACACCCAAGAATCCACATCACGATCATTTCCACGACTCCCTAAATTCATCTCAAGATTCTCAACATAAGTTTCTGACTCACCCAATCTGATTTCAGGCATATGAAGATCAAAATCTCTCTTGTCAATGTGATCATCAAGATTATCAGATGATTGACTTCCAAGCTCCACATGTTCAGAGGCTCGATCAATCTCAAGATCCGGTGTCCTCTCTTCAGTAGAATCATGATCGTGTACTTTCATTTCCTCCTGATCAACTTCTGCACATACCGGTTCAGTTTCAGTAGCCGAGCTTGCCTTTGACTCACTCACATCACTTGATTGTCTCAGAAATGAAGAGGAGCCACTGAGCTCACTTGTTTGCCTCTGGGGTGATGGCGATTCACTAAGCTCACTTGACTGTCTCATAAATGAAGAATGGCTTGACCCTGAAGGCAAACGCTCCGGAATGAAGTATGGTTTGAACCGGCTAGCTCGATTCAATTCTCTAGCATCTTGCCGGGGAAATTCAAAGGATGATGATGATGATCCTATGTTGAAACTTTCATGCCTGCGAAACACCGGCTCCTTTTGGCTAGTTATCATGAACTCTTGCTGAAAACTATCACCCATGAGATCAGGCTTTTCCTCCCCGGAATCATAGGGAAGATCAAACGGGTTTCTACCACGCAGCATTGTAGATGGGGCGGAACCAGGAATCGGAGGCAAACCCATGTTGTCATAGGTATCATTAGGAAAATCAAAGGGGTTTTGCCTAGTTGTTGAAATAGGAGCAACTGGGAAAGGAAGATCAAAGTCATCCAAGTCTATCAAATTCCTCTCGGTCATCGTCCTCATATTTTTCCTTGCTCTTCTCCTTGCTATAAGGCTCTCGAGACGTTGGTTCCTTTCCAACTCTAAGCTCCCTAAATCCATTAGATTCTTTTGGTCATCTGCAGTCCATGTAATAGCTGACTTCTCTCCATCTTCTTTATCTGCTCGGTTTTCTTCTTCATCCTCATCATCATCACCAACTTCATCTTCTGCCTCCTTATGATCCGATTCCTCATCCGAGCTAATGCTGCTCACATTTGAACTATGAGATATATTGCTGAGCATACCGGAATCCTCATGAGGCAGGTTAGCTGGGATAAGGTTTTCACACTCTATGAGAGGATGAAGCTCATCAAGTAAGGGAATAATATCAGCCATAGATGGGTCAGGAGATGAACTCTCAGCTCCATCAGATCCCGAGTCCTCGTCATCCTCCTCCTCCTCATCATCCTCATCCTCATCACCATGGTCACCATTCACTCGAGTCCAAGGGACCGAAGAAGACTCAACACGATCATTCATATGACCATCATCCGATCCCTCTCCATAAACATCATTCTCAAATCCCTTCTCTTGCACCTCAATAGAACTAGACATGCCTTCAAATGTTGGTGGCTCCTCGTGATTTTCAGACTCAAAATGATCATCCATATGGTCATCCACATCATTTTCTTTCGTAAACTCAACCTCCCGACTCGTACACTCAGTATTTGCTTCTACAACAGCAGATTTCTGCTCGAAAACGATTTCCCGAGAATTCTGAGGGGTCAAGAGACATTGCTCAAATCTACTGACAGAACAAACCTCACCAACGAAAGCTGAATCTTCAACATCCTTATCTCTTGAATCTTCTCTATCAAACACCACAGCTTCTTGCAAAACAGTAGTCGAATTCGACCCAGAAATTGTCCTTAAAGAGGAAATCTCACAGCTTATATTCTCCTCTTTCTCAATTTCAGGAATTTGGGGATTACCAAAGCTCAAAAGGGTTCCCAGCAAAACAGCAGTACAAACAAGAACAGGAGAAGCAGATACCAAAAGTGAAAACAAGAAGGGGGAAGATCTGTACAAGAACAACACAAGCAACAAAATACCCACAAAAAAGGGATGATTACGAACTGATCTACTACTTGTTCTGATTGTTCTGATCGTCAATTTTCTCAACTGAACTAAGAATTTCATCCCATCAACAGCCATTTTGAAGGTTTTATCTTTTGATTCTAACTAAACAGATAACCTAATTGCTGCAATTCAGACATCAAAAGAGAACAAAAAAGGAATCCATCAGAGCAAGTAATTTGAAGTATGAATCATAAAAAATACCTAAAAATCCAAACAAGACAGAGAAAAGTAAGATAATTTTACCTCAGAATTGTGATGAAGTGAAACCAAGAAATACCCAGAAAGAAGGGATTGATGATGGTGATGACTGATGATGATGAAGGGAATTGAGGAGAATGTGTGGAACTGACCAAGTTGGAATATGGAATGTGGGTTGGGCTTTGGGGGTTGATACTTGGATCCAATCATAAAGCAACTGTGAGACCAAAAAGTGATTTGTAACGTTTGCTTGCTGTCATTTCTTTCTTTGTTTTTCCAGTACTTTATGTCACTTTTTTGTTGTCTTCCTTTTTTTAATGAAAAACTTTGAATAAATTAGCAGTGTAGAAGAAAGCATGGATGGCGGTGGGTCGGAGACCGACAAGGAGATGACAGATCTTCAGATTAATAACAAACCGGCCAAATTCAGGAATTTCGGTTATTCACTCCTCCTTTGTATGACAAATATAATTTTTTAAAATAAATTTATATATATATATATATATTAATTATATTGTTATTAATTTTTAAAATATTCAAGATTTACAAACCGGATGGACCAGTTTGCGTCCACCAACTTAATCCATCAGAAAAAATGATATGTTATAAACTTTTCGTTCGGTTTATTTTGAATTGAGTTCATTTTTAAGTTAGATGAAAATATGATTTAAAAATATTTTGTAATTCAAATCAAATAAGGAGGAAATGGTCATTGTTAACCTGATCATCTCAACACGGTCCAGTAGGGGCGGATACAAGGGGTAAAGGAGGAGAATGTGTCACTTCTTCCGTCGAGAAATACTTAGTTGGTTATAATTCATATAATTCTGCTAGCTCATATGCTAGAAAAATAGAAGGAGGTATAAGGAGTGCAGAGTTCGACTGTTCTGGGGGTAGGAAATCCGATAGTGGGGTTAAATTAAAAAGCTAGTTGTTTGGATGGATACCAAGTCTTTCAAACGTTCTTGTACACGAATCCAAATCTGATAGTCAGGTTTGTATCCACATAAACGGGTTTGTCTTTCGATCAAAATTGCCGAATTCGAAAAATATTAGATCGGGTCATCATTGATCATCCCCATATAGTAATCCATTTCTTGAACAATTTTTTAGTGCTACAACTTACCCCTAAGATTTCACAACTCATGTTTTACACTTTTACATAATAGATGATAAAGTGAAAGCTTTTTCTTTACTATATTGTATTTATTGCAGATTTGCAGGTAAAATTCTCACTTTTAAGGGGCCTTAGCCATCCAATTGAAATAACAAATTGACTATAATAATAACTTTATCATCTTGCCTTTGCTTACCACAAATGTCAAATTTGTAATAAGTATAATGAAATGGTTGCAATGCCCCCAAACTTGTGTCATTATCTTGTACCAACCAAGTTAATTAACCCATCCATCACACTTTGACTTGTGGTTAGTGTTCCATCTATAACAACAATAGTTTATATGAATCATCTATCTATTAACATTAACATATAATCAAGTATATAAGTCCGGTAGAATTTTATCTAAAATGAATACCATATCAATGATTTCTTTAGAAATTTGAATAATTTTGGACTTGTAATTGCTTTATCTTTGAAATTTATGACAGATTTATTGATAATTAAATCTAGATACGGGGCAATTGATCCTTGCTCGGAAACATCCAATGTGCATTTTGTAGTTTGAGAATTCGACAAGTATTGTTGTAAGAAAAATAACTATCGGGTTTCTCGTCTCATGGTGTTTATCTTTATTTTAGTTGTTTCATTGTTTCTTTATTTCATACAACATGCAACCATATTCATGCTTAAAATCATTTTTAGCATGCATTATTGGTATAAAAAGAATTATGCTATGAAAAAATAATTAACGGGACAAGAAAATTAACAACATATTGAGCACAAAATTGCTAATTCTCATCCGAAATACATAGTGACTTGGGCAACTTAATTTGTACCTTATAACAAAAAGAATGGTAAAAAGAAAAGAAGAGGGAATATATAAAAGGTTTGTAATTTGTAAACCTTAAATGAGTTGCACTTGAAGTTGCAGATGGAGGAAGTAGCAACAAAGAGACAAGAAGAGAGTGTTAGTAGCTTTCCTCCAGGATTGAGACTCATGTTCTGATGATTTTATACCAAACTGAAATAGAATCTCAGATTGTCAACAAGCCGTATATCGGTGAGGATCGATGATGACGACGACAATGATGACAATACACCTAAACCGCTATGTAGTTGGAGAAGTGATGCAACAACCTGTCCAATGATTCGGGATAGAACTTTCGAGCAAATAAGTAACAAGGTCGTTTTTGTCCGTTCCATAGACAAGGCACCGACAAGAATCTCTATATAAGACAAGAAATATATTTATATCAGGAAATGTCGCATGAATACAGTAACACGACGAAAGACTGAAATAGTGTGCATACGAATGCACATGCAAGTTAGACCTAATCCCTTGACCTTATATATAGTAGGTTCAAATTCTCCAGACTTTATCTCAAGATAAGATCCAATAGCGAGGAATCATTTGACACATGTAGATAGAAATGTTGGCGTATAGCAAAACTTCACATTCTCATTTATAAGGATGTTCTAAAACACATATTTACCTTCTCGTCGCTGGTTACATGTAAGTTTGTATCGGTTGACTGCAAGGTAGGAAACCATGTTAGTGAATGATATATAACTTCATTTAAGGTTATTCAAATTCTGGTCCGAAATACTCTTGTTGGACCAGATCTAGACTGAACATTCAAATTTAGACCGGTATGTTAAATTTTCAAAGGGTGGAGCCAAAAGTCACAAAAATAGTTATAAACAAAATTGTTCTAATTGTTCCGAATCTGTTCAGATCCAGTCCGACAAGAGATTTTTGTTTTCATTTCAGGTCCGATGAAGAACCTTAACTGCATTGATGTAGGAAGAAGAAAACAAGAGGGATATTGTAAGTTAGAAGAATACTGCAAGGCTCTTCAGAAACTCGAAAGTTATGTCTTGTGCTGCGAAAGACTTTGGATGCCACTTTCGTTCAGACCAATCGACATATGTAACTGACCAATTTGAAATTCCATAAGGATCAATCATCTGAAAGTACACCAAACAAGTCAACAACAAAGAACAAAGAACAAAATGAAGGTTAGGACAAGTTTCTTAGTGTCCAAGATTGATAATGAGTATACTAACATGAAAAAATGTCGGCAAATAATGCTCATCTGCATAGCAATTCTTCCCACGTTCCATGCCTGGCTGAAAAACACCAATGAAAAACGCGTGAAGAAAAGTTTTTGTTGACATGGATTATTAAACTCGCAGTAACAAAACCGAAAGTGAAATATACCCTGCAAAATTGCTTGAACTTGTTGTAGTAGAGGTTGTCCGCCATGACAATTATGGCGTGTTTTCGCTTCATGGTAAACCACTGAAAAACGTCCATGAATTCAAATGTCTTCTTAGGTTCATACTTGATCTAAGATAGTAGTCCTCAAGATAATATTATGAATCATATTATTGCAAACAAATTTTAAGTTTTAGTTGTGACATGTTATATGGTAAAAACAGCTCAGAATACAAGATTGGTAGCAAACTGATCTACCAAAGAGTGCTTGTTTTTGAAAATGTTGAGAGAATAGTCGGTTTCATTTAGGATCGTTTGATACTATTCCGAGATAATCAAAAATCGGTTTTGAAATCATTCCTTAATTATCCTATTTCGATTCCTAATTATAATCTATTGTTGCATGCATACCAAACGAGCCCTTACTTCTCTTTCTCTTTTATATTCCTAGGCTCAAACAAACCCTAAAGGATGAAATCGGAAAACACTTTACAGTATTCATAATCTTAACGAAAACACCATACTATAGATTAGGTCATTCCTAATTCTATTCTGATTTCTGCACATACCAAACAAGCCCTTACTTCTTTTTTGTTTTACATTTCAAGGCCTAAACCAAACGAACCCTAATTTCTGAAATGAGAAAATCCTGTGCAATATGTAATACAGTTAGACAAACAATGATATAATACTTGAAATCAAGGTCAATATCAGCTGCTCCAAAAAATATACCTGAGAACCCTTTCGAAAATGTGGCTCTTCAACTTCAGGTAACATATACTCTATATATCTACCATTGCCATGGGGACCCGGATCCACGAAGCTAAACAAACATTTAAAACCCAAATCAGTTTCGAGCTGCGGTGATCAGAAACCCGGATCCATGGTCAAGTATGTACCTTTCAATGAAGCTGACATTCGTAAACATAAGATAGTTGTAAACGTAGTCGAAGCTTTGAAGTGGTACGCAGCTGCAAGACACCCAAATGACAGAAAAGAAGCAAAAGCTAAGTGTTGGTTAGATTTGTAAGATAAGTTTGTTTGAAATTTGTTCTTTGATTGAGTTACCTGTCTGAGAGTAATACGAAGTGTTGGTTATCAGGATCTATTAGTGCATTTGCAAGGAGTCTTCGTTCTGCATCAACCATTGAAATCTTTCCCCAAGCAACCTGTATAGATTTGATTAAGAGATGAGTTCTCAACACTCAACACAACTCAACTATGTAAGATTGATATACCTGATAACTACGAATGTCTCGTCCAGCAAAATAGCGACTTAAATGCATAGGCTTCTCTCTAGATGCATGTACATACACAGAGAATCTGCCTTCATGGCCCTGATTCATACAAGTCAATTACACCACTGGCATTTGAATGAGATAGTATATAAGATTGGTGTATTACTCCTCGCGTTACTATTTTATTTTAGAATGAACCCTCTGAACTTATTGGATGATGATATTCTTGGCAGGAAAACTTGGTTTTAAACCTAGGGTTTGTTACATGTGACGAGCTATTTAGACTCGTCTTGGACTCTGTTAAGAAAAAGCTCAGTTCAAGCTCATTCACTTTATATATAAACTGAATACGAATACATGCTCGTATAAAATTTAGGCTTAGTTCAAACTTGGTTCATTTATAAACAATTCGAGCTTGACCATGTCAATGTTCAACTCGTTTGGCTAGGGGTTGTATATTGGCCGAATTACTCAAACCCAACTCAAAAAATAAATTTAAGCTCAGCTTGGACTCAACTAATTTATAATCGAGTCGAGGTTGAGCATGTCAATACTCGACTTGTATAACATCCTGATTCAAAACCTAAGCCTGTTATTTATGGAAATTGCATTTATTGTCCTAGTTTCTTAGGGTTGTCAAATATAGAAAATTTTACGTAGTAGTAGAAGATGGACAAGATTATAGAAAAGAAAACCATACATGAAGAACACATTTTAAAGCTTTTAGATCGCACTAATTTTAGGATAAATCTTATGGACTCTTGGATGGATGATATTCTTGGCGGAAAATTTCGGTTTCAAATCTAGGATTATTATATGAGGAAAGCTACTCGAACTCAACCAAGAAAAAACTTAGATCGAACTCGTTCACTTTTATAAACAAGTCGAATACAAACACATTTAAATATCAGTTTAGACTCGTTTTAACATTCATACTTGATTTTAGGACGAATCTTAAGGACTCATTGGATAATGATATTCTTAGCGGGAAATCGTGATTTTAAATCTAGGATTGTTATATGAGAGAAGCTACTTGAACTCGGCTAGAAAAAGTTAGGCTCGGGTTCATTTTCTAAATGAGACAAATATAAATCCTCGATTGAGGCAAGATACAGAAATTAAAGGAAATCATACCTGAAAGAACCTATCCCAGAGAGCTTCAAAGGGAAGAGTACCAGGAGTCAAGAACATGAACGCAATCTTAGGGTTCTTACTCACAATATGCGGCATCTTCAAAATCTCCCTCACAACAACCTTACTGTAAGTCTCATCATCTGTCAAATCTCTTCCTACAGGTTGCTCGATCTGTCCGATCACGTCGACTTCTTGTTCGCCACTACCACCCGACAACGAGGAGGCGCAACCGCCGGGGGAGAATAGGTTACAGGCAGCAAGTACTCGTGCCGACCCTCCGAGAGGGTTAACGACGGCGGCGTATGCGAGGAGGAGGAAGCAGAAGCAACAAACCATGGAGACTAGCGCTATTATCCATACCGCTGGCTTTTGCGGCGGCGGTCGTTGTCTCGGTCCCCCTCCTCCTCCTGTTGCTGCCGGCATTTGTGATAACGTCCATGCGCGGGGAGATGTGATACACTTCATTTGCTTGATTCTGTGCTTGGCTTCTTCATTGTGATCATTCGGATTAGGTTTGGGTTGATTTAGTTGATCCGTTGGATTTTTTTGAAGATGAGGTGTTCGATGAAATGTCTACAAGCTTAATCTCAGTTCGATCACTGCAGACTGTTCAATTCACCTGATAATTACATCATAAAGTTTATAAAAAAAAAACAATAATGCATATAGCATGTACAAATTAGTGAACCACACGTACAAGCACACGAGTTCCATCCTAAAACCAATTGGCAATAGGAGGAGGAGTCTGTATGCGTTCACTGATTGCGTGTTATCGATATGAGATTCTTTTCCTACACCTCAACACTCCCCCTCAAGTGTTAACTAACTAAACTAGTTAACACTTGACACATTTTCTTTCTCGGGCTTATGATCAACCGAAATTTCACACACGAAACTTCCCAAGATGTTTGATGAAACAAATTGCCTAGATTTTGGATGAGTTTTGCAAATTTCACAAGTTTAGTAGTGTTTGACATATATATATACATCCACACATGAAACTTTTAGTCTTCTTATCTTTTAGTCGTCTAATAAATCGAAACGAAAAAAATCCTTTAGGTTTTAGATTTTGCAAAACTCTTCAATCTAATGGTCACTTTAGCTAAATCTACAAGCAAATGTTTCACTGCACACTATTCACACATTCATGAACTATGAAAGAAATATTGGGTTTAGTAAGAAATTGAAAATAGTTAGAATTTAAAATCACTAACATAACCACAAAATAACCCAATTTAAACTAGCCTAGTCACTTGAGATCAAATCAACACATCATATATAGCATGTAGGTCTCTACAAGTCTAATTCTAGTAATATGAAATGACTCACTTTTTCTAAAACACTAAAATACCACAAAATAACCCAATTTTTAATATAGTGTTATATTAATACTCGTAAATTTCACTAAAATTGGTGTATACTATCTATCACTTATATAATTCTGTTATAAACTTACCAAAAAAACATAATTAATCATACAATTAAGCAACTTAATTCTTAATTCTAAAGTAACACAAACATGCATCATAGTTGGCAGCAACATTCCAACACCAAAATAAACAAACATTAAAAAAATCCAAAAAAAGAAAAAGAAATTACGTATATGCGATCAAACGAAATGATCGTGGTAACCATTAATTCATCAACAATTGGAAAATGAAAACGCAATCAAAATTGCAGAAACAAACACATTGAAGCAACCAAATCTAATAAAAGTAAAAATCAATCACCATTTTTGTTTCTTTCTAATCGAACACACATTCAAACGTAACCCTAATTTGATTGAGAATTCTAAATTTAAAAAAATTGGAAAATGAAGAGTACCTGAAGGAAATGTGGGAGGTAGAGGATGATGATTGAAAGAGATCTATCTGCAGATGATCGTATGAGCTAAGAGGTAGAAGAAGAAGAAGAAGAAACAAAGAGAAAGTAGCGATGAAGATCTGTGAAAGAAGAGAGAAAGAATTTTGTGTTGCGTTTGTTAATAATAGATGAAAATTGTTTTAAGTGTCAATTCTCTTTCTATATATATACTTCAAGTTTCCTGAATTTGATGGTATATGGTTTTGTTCAAATTTATTTTTATTTCAAGGAAAGGTAATAATACATTAATACATCACCCTCTCGTCAGTCTGGTACGTACGTGCCATGACTATATGAAAAGAGACTGGATTATCCGGTTTCGACATGTCTACTGCGAGGTGAATAAAGTTGCGGATTTTATTGCTAGCTTTACTTTGAACCCTCTCGCCAATCTGGTACGTACGTGTCATGACTATATGAAAAGAGACTGGATTATCCAGTTTCGACATGTCTACCGCGAGGCGAATAAAGTTGCGGATTTTATTGTTAGCTTTACTTTGAACCTTCCTATCGGATTGAATGTATTGTTTGACCCATCGGAGGGTGTAGTTGACCTTTTACTTGACGATGTAAGGGGTCGGGCTATCTCCTACTTGAGGACTACTTAGCCTACTTTTCTATCAATAAAAGCGTGTCTAGATGCGCCGGAGACCACTTACTCTTCTTCCCAACAAAAAAATAATAATACATTAATACATCGTGTGTGTTGATTTAGTGACGTGCTACCCTTCTTTGTAAGTTTTAATATTATATTTATGTTATTATCATTGTTGTTAGGTGACAATTTGGAATAATATAATGCCTAATATTGTTTAGCATAATATTTTAGTATTTGAAATATGTTTATTTGTGTGCATGACATTTCAACTTGGTGTTAATCGTAAGCATTATTGGTAATTTGATTATGTTTGTTTGGTAAGAGATTTTATATATGTTTTTTTTTTCTCTTATTATTTACTTTATATACCTTCAAGGTTGGATCAAGACTTGGTGTTATTTTATACTAATTATTGGTACGAGTTGTGGGGCATTTGGAGCCCTCTTTCTCAAGGCTGGATCAAGGTCAACACAAATGGCCAAATGGGTCATTGAGAGAGAATTTGCCCTTGATCATCAGACCAAGAGGGAGAGGGTTTACATGTAATGAATCTACACAATCTTCAGTTTCATCCTATAATTAGTAGTTATAAACCCTATGATGCACGGGCACCTCTAGAAGACGGAGTGTCCCGTGTCCTACCGTGTCGGACACGGGGATACGGCTCTAACACGGTCAAATATGGTTCGACACGGTCAAGACATGGTTTGGATGTAGGACACGACGCGGAATCGTATTGTGTTCGGTCAAGATATGATCCACGAAAGTTTCCCCTATTTTTAAGGCTAAAAAATGAAATTAATTTTTAAAAATTAAAGAAAAATTAATTTACCGTAATATTTCTTCTTCTCTCATTTCTTTTCGACTAATTAACCCCCATATAACCACATGTGAGATTGTGGTTGCTGGAAGAAAGACACAGATCTTCTTCTGATTTACAATTTTTAATTATTATTTTTTTGGTTGATTATGTTTTTCGGTTCTTGTTGATTTGTAAAATGGATGGTTTGTTATTCAATTTTGAAACTAAGTATGTTTATTTGAGATCGTAAGACTAAATAAGTTTAAATCTATGTTTAGTTTAAGTTTGTTTCAAAGTTTTTGTTTCGGTTATTTTGTTGTCATGTTAATATTTTTATTTACCCATATATCATTAGATTTTTCATATATATATATATATATATATATATATATATATATATATATATATATATATATATATCATTTGAAATGATATATTATTTGTTTTCCTCGGCTAGTCCAATTTCCTATACTTTTAGGATTGTCGCTTCTCCGTTTCTCACCGTGTCCGTTTTTCGTATTCATGTCCGTATATCATAGCCTAAAACATATATATATTAGGTTCACGTATTATGATATGGTCAATGTGATACATTTTCACACTCAAATACGGTGCCATCTTGCTAGCGTGGTTAAAAAATGTCAAAAGGTTGAATTACCCTGCCGTGAGGCTAGTCGTTGAAATTTTGATTCCCCTTTGAAAAATATTTCAGTATAATATTTTCTACCTTCCTTGTAGTTAAACATATGAACCATACAAGTTAATTTGTCTATACACATTCACATAAGCTTAAATTTTCTTGCTTCAAGAAATTTCATATTTGCTTTCTTGAAGAGTATTAGACACAACCCTACAACACATTCACAAGAAGCACATATACAATATCTGCACATTTACTAGTTTACAAGTCTCCTCTGAAGAAAGGCGAACCGAAGAAGGAGGTGGAGAATGTGCCGCCGCCATTAGGGAAGAGTGTGAGGAAGCAAATGAGGAAGAGAACGATCCCCCATGCGTACCTGTCGTCTTCCAATGGCGTTATCTCGTCTTTTGCAGGTATTTCTTCGCCTCCTCGGAAGAAGGTTGCAAATAAACCCCAAGCTAAGCAGAGTACGCTCCCGCTTATGCCACCAATGCCTAAGAGAAGAGATGTGGCAAATGAAAGCAAAGTTGCTGTGTTTCTACCAAACATGGCTTGTGCTATTCGCCCGCCTTCAAGTCTTCCGCAAGGTAAGAGATTCAAGGATGTCACTACCATTCCTGAAGAAGGACGACGAGTGTCGGGTTTGTAAGTGAAGAGATGTTAAAACGATCAAAATGGCAGCTCAATGCTCTAATGAAATGACGTTTCTATCTTTGTTAAAAAGAAGAGACGAACCTAATAGTCCAGCAAAGGCAAGGGGATCAACCGGTACACCTACTCCTTCCACGGCGTAAGGTAACACATTCCCAAGGTCGTCTGTATAGGGTCCTACCACGTATTGGATGAATGAAAGCAATGGATTGTTGTAGAAGAACTGAGGTCTGATAAACCTGCACATATAATGAGAATTATATGTTAATATGCAAATTACTATCATTAACAATGAACAATGATTAGAGGAATCTTACAATGCATTATCACCTCCGTTGAAGCTGCCATCTGCTACAAATGCAGCAACTGCTAGTGCCAGTGATGTTAAATATGCACTGGCTGTTCGAGCAACTGGAATATCAAAAAGAGCCTTCTTATTAGGTAGTAGTGACTCATAGTTATTCATCACTCCCAAACACCCTGTCCAAGTTGATGGAACAAGAAATGATGGACTGAGTTTAACCCCATAACGGTTTGCCACAACCCTCGTTGCTATCTGCAAGTAATTACAGATGCATATTTAATTTTAGAAACATCATGAATCAAGATCTGCAGGCAAGACAAAATGAGTATGTTTGAGCAGCCTTCTCCTAGAACTAATAAGATAAATGGTTGCTTCATTCAGACATTTTGTCAATGTTTGAACTTTTTAACTAGCATCTGTCGGATTCTGGGAAAGTGTATACACACACACACTCACACCAAAAAGCAAGAAAATATTATCATAATTTTACAAAGCACCTAGCAAGTGATTGCATACCTCGGAAACGCCTAAAATGAAGAGGAAACCACCAAAAAGAGGGACAACATCAGCTAGATAATCATCCCATGAAGCACCAGGCTTAAGAAAGAAGCCGCTCGTTAAAGCTATTGTCCCGAAAGTTGTAACACCTAAGGCAATGGCACTGATGTAGCCCCAAGGAGTGCTAAGCTTGGTATATTCAAATTGGAGATCAATTTCAGCCTTGGGTTGAACAAGACAAACCTTGAAATGGAAGAACTTGGTTAGTTATGTAAAAGGCTTCCACAGATCAATAAAAATTAACATTTTTATGTCATGCCATAAGAGGTTCAGCTGGTCAAACAAGAAACTCTGAGCAATGTAACTCTGCTCTCATACGTCAAGTAATCAATAGTTCTGCCAACCAAACTCAAGCTTGAACGAGGAAACCTTCTTTAAGTCAATTTTACTAAGAAAGAAAGAATAACTAAAAACGGAAAATTATTCTATTTGTGTTCTTCATGAGTTTAGCCTTGTAAGTAATTCCTTTTACTTCCACATTCCACGACAAAGAACAAGGAGAGCTCCTCCAACAAATCCCCAGCCCCACTCCTTGCCAAACTCATGTTAAGACATGGCTTGCGAGCAGTATTTTTTTGTGAAATATCATAGTGAAGCAGTTTGAATATTGAAGTATTTAAATCAAAAGGCTTGCTGTCTTGCAGCTACTTCAACACAAACTTAAACTTAAGACTAGCGGCTTGATAAAATAATCAGGAAAATCAAAATGCAGAACAAAACCTTCAGGGTTAATCAGCCACAACATGGCTTTAAATACTATGGCTGAGAATGATTGAATACCTGCTTTGTAATATCAGCCTTCTTCTCTTCCATGAACCACACAATGACATCTCTCCCAGCTGCTTCAGACAACTTCTTCTCTAACTTTGGTGTTACTTCCTCAATGGGTCTCCTCAAATTTCCAATAAATATTCCCCCATCACCGAATCTCCGCACATCAGTGGCGAAAAAAGTATCAAAACCGAAGCAGCTCTTCAACTGTACACATCAAGAAGTACACAAAAAAAAATAAAAAAATTAAGTGACAGTTTAAATGGCAAAGCATGTTTCGGACCCGCCGGTTACTGATGGAAACTTAACTACCATACAAACTTTCAAAAGGAACACATTAACAAAGGACTATAAATGGTAAACAGAACATCTATTCCTAAAGCATGCTTACTTCAAACAAGCAAATGCTTACAATAGTTGCATTTTATCGATGTAATATCCAACTGTGAACACTAGACCTTTTGATTTACAATTAGAAAATGGTTACTTCAAACAAATGCAAAAAATTTCATGAGTCAGCTGATCCTCACAGATTAAGGAATCATAGGCGACTCTAGTTTAAATCATGAAAATAAATGAAACAGTGACTGAAAGACAAGTTTCTAATCATGTTTGCTGATGTAACTTGTTGAGATGAACTTCCCCCGTTCCTCATGTGATTTATTATCCTTTTTGAAATGCTGAATCTATTTCTTCTTCTCATCTTTAAGTGTCAAGCTTGCAAGAAGAATATTGCTTAATTCTTTATTTTAACAGGAACATGGAGCCAGAGTTTGCCAATTAAGAGCATATTTCTCTATTCCGAACCTCAATTGTTCAAGACCTTAAGAGCATTCCTACTTACTCAGATTGACACGAATGTGAATAACCTTAAAATAACAATAAGCTGCTAATGATCAACAGTTTTTAGGATCAATCAGTTAACTGTGAAATGATAAATTAAGCTCCATTCTAGTGCTTTAACATAAATTAGACATTTTTTTAACAAGAACCGATAATGATCATGGTTACTAACTATAATCAGTGAAAACGACTTTGCCTTTTGATTATTATGCATCTATGATGATTGATGATGCAGCTCAAATATCCCTCAAACTTTATTAGTTATGCTCGTCTTCCTTCTTCAATTATACTAAGCTACGAGCCTACGCTTAGAACTAACGCTGAACATTTTCACTCGCGGAAAATATCAAACTGAAACCCTAAAATGCAAGAAAAGAAGGAAAGAAGAGAACAGAAACCTTGTTAAGATCAAGAGCCTTGAAAGTCTGCTCAGCTTCGTCTAACATTCTCTTCTCCTTGAGAAGATTATCACGAACCAGACCGGCGAACAACCTCGCAACAGGATTATTACCACCGCCACTCTCAGCGTCAAGTTCCTTAAGCTTCCGATCAGTCCTTTGCTTCTCAAGTTTAATAGCAGCTTCAATAGACAGATTCCCCATGGACTTCTTGAACTCGTCATCCGTTTTCCAATCCATCTCCTGCTGCTTCTCTTTCTCCTCCTCATTCTCCCTCTCTTCCTCGTCTTCAATTCGATGCTTATCGGAGACAGATTCTACATCATCCACTCTTTCCTTCTGATCCTGAACGGAGAATCTGAGCGGTTTCACGATCAGCCTACGTTTTGTAGAGGAGAGTGGAAGATAGACCGAGTGACGGTGTTTCGGGGGCAGGATTGAAGAGCGAGGGCAAATGGAGAGCGCAGTTGTGGTGGTGCTCGTGGACGCCATTGATATTGAAGCTTTTGATTTGAGTGGAGAGTATAATGGATTTTGAATTGGAAAGAAGGGAGCATTTGTAATTTGTTGAATTTGGAGGGTACATGGAGTCTAGAAGGTTACAGAAGAACGAGGAAGATGACAGGTGGCGTGGTGATTGTATGTAGTGACAAAGCAATGTCGGGCCCACTTACACATCCAAGATTATGAAATTTGCCTAGGTGGAATTTGTTGTCCCATTAATGTATTTTTTAAATCGAAAATAGGTTTGAAACTAATTACGGCAAAAATTCATCATAAAAACCGTTATGAATTGCCACAACAAAAGAAGAAAAAAACACAAAAAAAAATCATAAAAAACCGAAATAAAGGAAGCCTTCGATGGAAAGCATGACGATCCAATCAATAGGAAGCGACGAGCACAAACCTTCATCTTCGAATGAAGACGATGTTGTAGAACACATGTATCATGACGTGTAAAAATGTATAACTTTAATGTTTTAAAGAATAAAGATTTATAAGGACAAATGTTCATTTTGAAATAACTTTTTGATTTATTTAAAAGTAGATATAAACCATGATGAAACCAAACTTGAACAAATGAGCATAGTATGGTCGAGGTTTGAGCCTTAGCTCATTCGAAATTATATATCACTTTAGTTTTCTTCTGTTAGGCCGAAAACGGTGTCGTAATGCCGCGAGATTGATGTCATCAGGTTGTAATTGGTAAGGCTCACCGAGTTTATCCAATTTTTTAATATATTTTTAAAAAAGTATATATGAATAAAAGTTAAATAATTTTGTTTAAAAACTCATTGAAGTGTTGGATAAGAGGCAGAGAAAGGGTCCAGGGAAACCCCTAGATTGAAAGGGGCATACGAACCCCTAGCCACTACAGTGTCGCCGGGTCAATCGAGATTCTTGTAATTAAGAAGGTGATGTAAATTTTTGTTAAAGAGTCGAGTAAATATGTTGATGTTGGAGAACCAGTTGAACGAAGGAGATCCAGATCCGTGAAACTTGTGAGGCTTTGGTAATGGTTGTGAAAAGGTTGGTGCGCAAGTTTCCTATTCCTTGCTTTTGAGGCCGTAGTAGAGGTGACCAAATTTAGGAAAGAAGGGTGCTTGAGGATTTCGTTTGAGAAGATTTGATGCAAAGAAAACAAACGGGTGTTGGTGCCCTGAGGGCCGTTACTCGTTAGGCCGAGAAAGGAGGCCAGTAGACCGAGGCGAGTGTTGTGTGGGTGGTTTCACAAGACACTCTCTTCTAAGGACAACCTCCAAGGAGAAGAAAGCAACAGGAGCCCGAGAAAGGTGTTTTTAAAGCGTGACTGGTAGGCCGATAAAGATGGCCGGTAGGTCGAGATGGGTTGGCCGGTAGGCCGAGATGGGTAGCCGGTAAGCCGGGACTAGTGGTGTGTTAGCGTGGTTGTTGGGTTCCTTTGTTGTGCAACCGTGGAGAGCGTTTTCCATTTCTTCTCCTCTTATTGTTTTATTACTCCCATAATATTCGTTGTTTCCTAGTTGTTTATTGTTATTCCTATCTTGACACAAATATAAAATAGAGCAAGGTTAGTTAGTAAGATAAAGGCATTCATTCATGAAGCTTCTCCAAATTCGTTGTAAAATCCTTGTCAAATTGTTATAGTTAGATTTAAGGTTATCTTAAAGTTACAACTACCTTAATGTTTTATGTCGACTTTTATGTTATAGGAACGATATTAAGTCAATAAAGAAACACAAAATTTGTATGATTACTAAAATCTACCCGAATTGTAGATCTTGATAATTTAAAGGCCCTGTTTGATAGATTTGAAATTTATATTCGTGGTTTCAAAATATAACTTTTTAGATTGTGGTATATTTTCTTCCAAATTTCGTATAAACGTGTATAACAAAAATAGATTCGAAACTAGTTTAGTGTCGCATTTTGTGCGAGTTTTATCTAGAATAAGAAGTATTTTATTGTTATTTTGTTAGTTGATTACAAAATCATTCGTTATGTTTAAATTTTATAGGTTTTATTTTAAAACATCCATATATTTAGGATAATATCTCCACATTTAAACAAATACTATAAAAATTAATTAGGTTAATAGTTTGTGAAATTTTAAAAAATTACTATAATTTAATTAGGTAAAATATGATATATTATTACCATGAATTATGAGTGCATTTTTTAAAATAATTAGGTAATTTAGAAAATAATTAGGTAAATCATGAGTTTTTTTTTTTTAAATCCTACCTACAAGTAAGATTGTGATTTTTTACAATAAGTTTTGTCTCAATTAATGCATGTTATTAAATACATTTTTTAGCTAATTTTTTTTAAAATAAATTTTATCCCAATTAATGTATGTAATCAAACACATTCTTTACTTATCAAATATGTGTTTAAAATTAGTTATAAAAAAAATGTGTTTAAAATTAAAAATTATTTACAAATTTTAATTTATATGCAAAATAAATTTTCTATTTTATCTTAATGAATATAATCTAATCACACCCCTTCATACCAAATATGTATTTTACACCAATATTTTTATTTTTATTTATACACATATAAGATTAGAATTTTGTAATAAATTTTGTTACATTTTTTGTAATATCATCAATCATATCTCTTTATTAGAAAATCTTTATTTGAAAGCGATATTTATAATTTAAGTTTTAATTATCAACTCGGAACCTTCAATCTTAACATAGCAAATGATTCGCAAATACTTTATACAATAAATATATTGGAAGCCCAATCGTTTTGAGAAAATAAAACTAATTTTTGGTTGGTTTTTGCTAAAATAATTAAGAAAAATATTTGTTATCGGAGTTATCAATTCAAAATAATTATCTATTTACTTTAAGAAATACCCGTGCGTAGCACGGGCCTATACCCCTAGTTATGACTATGAAAGTAATTGGGTAATAAATAATATTTGTTATTAACGTAATAAGTATATGAAATCAATAATTTGAAATAGTTTAATCAAACTAAATTTCCAAATTCAGGTAACAAATATTAGGAAAGTAAAATTGAATAATGAGGTAATAAATGTGCACATGCGAAAGAATGACATGTAAATTACTTATGAATTGAATTTTTGAATTTTATTTTTAAGAAAATGGCGAATTTGTAATTATATCATGGTAAAGTTATAATTAAGTTGAAAAAAGTTGAGAAATATAACCTTAAGAGATGACACATGGACGAAATGTGGGATATGAATGGGGAGATAAACATCATTTTTCGTATGAGGACGAGGATGTAAGAGGTCCCTGTTTCCGGCTCTGTTCCCCTTGAAGATTACCACGAAAAACGCAATAAGTTGATTAAACAGACAAATTAATGTGATTTATAGTTTTTAATATAACTAGTGTATAGCCCGCACCTTGTGCGGGAATCTTTATAATATTAGTTATACGAATATAAGAAATATTTATGAATTTCTATAATAATGATTGATTATTCTCAAGACGAAAAAATAGTCACAAATTCATAAACCATCACTTTTAGTAGGTCAACGACCAATATAACGGAAATTGCTTTATGAATAAATTATATAATCAAAATTAACAAAAAATCGCTGAAAATACTTAGCGACTCCCAAAACAGTAGGCCAACGACCCACAAAACAGTAGGTCTACGACCCACATTACAGTAGGTCTACGACCCACATTACAGTAGGTCGACGACCCACATTACAGTAGGTCGACGACCCACATTACAGTAGGTCGACGACCCACATTACAGTAGGTCGACGACCCACATTACAGTAGGTCGACGACCCACAAAATAGTAGGTTGACGACCCACAAAATAGTAGGTCAAACCCACAAAATAGTAGGTCAAACCCAGAAACATTAGGTCAGTGACCCACAAAACAGTAGGTCAATGACCCACAAAACAGTAGGTCACTGACCCACAAAACAGTAGGTCACTGACCCACAAAACAGTAGGTCACTGACCCACAAAACAGCAGGTCAAAGACTCACAAAACAGATATTAATCCGTTATGAATAAAAATTATACTTAACTTAGCCAAAAGTCCAAGAAATGTGTGATTTGTTTAATATTCAAAACATCTATTTATACAAGTTATCAAACTGTCAGACTTACTTATAATCGATGTGGGATTGGGAATTCTCTGAAATTTTTTAACGTAAATAGATTGAACTTATAATCCTTTAAAAATAAATTAAGAAAAAAAAATAAAAATCTTCCTAATAAAAAGATTACTTAAATTCGAAGGCTTAAAAAATAAAAGAACTACGTAAACCAAATTATTTTTAAAATATTTAGAAGATCTTGTTAGTTAATTTTACAAAATTTTGTTTTATTTTTGGATTAATAAAAAAGATTTTATGGTTTAATAAGTTATTTTAAAAAAGATTTAACCCTACAAAATTTGTGAGAATGAAACGTCAGCATTAGTGTAGTCTAGTTTAGTAGTATATATAGAATAGATATATAGATATCCGTTATTAACCTCTATTTATACAAGTTCTTAAACCATCACTTTTAGTAGATTAACGACCAATATAACGGAAAATAATTTATGAATAAAAATTATAAATAAATTAACCAAAAATCGCTGAAAATACTTAGCGACTTCCAAAACAGTAGGCCAACGACCCACAAAACAGTAGGCCAACGACCCACATTACAGTAGGTCAACGACCCACATTACAGTAGGTCAACGACCCAGAAAACATTAGGTCATTGACCCACAAAACAACAGGTCAGTGACCCACAAAACAACAAATCAGTGATCCACAAAACAGCAGGTCAACGACTCACAAAACAGATATTAACCCGTTATGAATAAAAATTATACTTAGGGTGTGTTTGGTTGGAGATTAAAGGAGGTTCATTTAGATTAAATTTAGGAGATTAAATTTGTGCAAGTGTTTGGATGAAGATGGAGATTATAAAAAAAATTATAGAAGGGATTAATTGGGATTAAATGGCCAAAAAATAACCTTATATTACTAAGGTTAAAGGAGATTAATCTCGAACCGTCAATTAAGATTCCACTCATGCCCCTTATTTAAGGTTAAAATAAGGGTAAATTTGTAAATCAATATCAATTAAACCTAATAAAAGATCTTCAACCAAACAACTTGTCGTAGATTATTTTATATCAAATAATCCCTAATAAATCTCATATAAAATTTAACTCCTTTTAAATTTCATCTAGATTAATCTTCAAAATAACCTCCATCTCTTGTCAAACACACCCTTAACTTAGCCAAAAGGCCAAGAAATGTGTGATTTGTTTAATCTTCAAACCCTCTATTTATACAAGTTATCAAACTATCAGACTTACTTATAATCGATGTGGGATAGAGAATTCTCTGAAATTTTTTAACGTAAATAGATTGAACTTATAATCCTTTAAAAATAAATTAAGAAAAAAAATAAAAATCTTCCTAATAAAAAGATTACTTAAATTCGAAGGCTTAAAAAATAAAAGAACTACGTAAACCAAATAATTTTTAAATATTTAGAAGATCTTGTTAGTTAATTTTACAAAATTTTGTTTTATTTTTGGATTAATAAAAAAGATTTTATGGTTTAATAAGTTATTTTAAAAAAGATTTAACCCTACAAAATTTAGTAGTATATATAGAATAGATAAATAGATATCCGTTATTAACCTCTATTTATACAAGTTCTTAAACCATCACTTTTAGTAGGTTAACGACCAATATAACGGAAATTAATTTATGAATAAAAACTATAAATAAATTAACCAAAAATCGCTGAAAATACTTAGCGACTTCCAAAACAGTAGACCAATGACCCACAAAGCAGTAGGCCAATGACCCAAAAAATAGTAGGTCAACGACCCACATTACAGTAGGTCAACGACCCAGAAAACATTAGGTCAGTGACCCACAAAACAGTAGATCAGTGACCCATAAAACAGCAGATCAGTGACCCACAAAACAGCAGATCAGTGACCCACAAAACAGCAGGCCAACGACTCACAAAACAGATATTAATCCGTGACCCACAAAACAGCAGGCCAACGACTCACAAAACAGATATTAATCCGTTATGAATAAAAATTATACTTAACTTAGCCAAAAGGCCAAGAAATGTGTGATTTGTTTAATCTTCAAACCCTCTATTTATACAAGTTCTTAAACCATCACTTTTAGTAGGTTAACGACCAATATAATGGAAATCAATTTATAAATAAAAATTATAAATAAGTTAACCAAAAATCGCTGAAAATACTTAGCGACTTCCAAAACAGTAGGCCAACGACCCACAAAACAGTAGGCCAACGACCCACAAAACAGTAGGCCAACGACCCACAAAACAGTAGGCCAACGACCCACAAAACAGTAGGCCAACGACCCACATTACAGTAGGTCAACGACCCAGAAAACATTAGGTCAGTGACCCACAACAGGAGATCAGTGACCCACAAAACAGATATTAATCCGTTATGAATAAAAATTATACTTAACTTAGCCAAAAGTCCAAGAAATGTGTGATTTGTTTAATCTTCAAACCCTCTATTTATATAAGTTATCAAACTGTCAGACTTACTTATAATCGATGTGGGATTGAGAATTCTCTAAAAGTTTTTAACGTAAATAGATTGAACTTATAATCTTTTAAGAATAAATTAAGAAAAAAAATAAAAGTCTTCCTAATAAAAAGATTACTTAAATTCGAAGGCTTCAAAAATAAAAGAACTACGTAAACCAAATTATTTTTAAAATATTTAGGAGATCTTGTTAGTTAATTTTACAAAATTTTGTTTTATTTTTGGATTAATAAATTTTTTTTAATGGTTTAATAAGTTATTTAAAAAAGATTTAACCCTACAAAATTTGTGAGAATGACACGTCAGCATTAGTGTAGTCTAGTTTAGTAATATATATAGATTTATAAATATTTTTAATACTTTTATGATTGTATTTTATTAAAATTAGGTTAATATTTTAAACTTACGTTAAATATTTATTTATATAAACAAGTTTTTATAATTAATATATGTGAATTTATAAATGGAGAGAACTAGACGGTATTTTAGGATGGGTGATGACGTCACCCGTTGTAAAATCCCAAGGTATGGTTAGTTGCTTATAAGCATAACATGTTGTATTATGTTTTAACTTTTATTAATTATTATCTTCTTATAATAGACGGTTGAAAGACTTTTTTGTGCACAAGATTGTTTACTTGTAAAAATTAGATCTACCTCTAACATAAATAATGTAACACCCTAAATCCGCGGGACTTGAGGCGTCACTGGGCTAAGATCTCACAGTGGATCCTGACCCTAGTCTGACAACAAGTTCACTGAATCTTACAACAAGACACAAATAGATTAAAACCAAAACATCAAACCGTATAAATATAACAACCAAAGGTTTACAAAAACACCGTTGAGTACATAACACCAACCATACATGATACATATATGTACAAAATGTCCCATAACCCTCACATAATCCTAGTGTACGGAAGCCCTCAGCGGATCACCCATTTGACTCACTCTACAGTCCTCCTAACCTGCAGATCATCTACAACGCGGTATAAACCGTTAGCTAACCATTCATATATAAGATAATGCATAAGCACAAACACAAGTCATGGAATTATAAACACATAATCACGCTGTCACCCATTTACCCGTTTTAATTATCTTTATAACGTCATACACTCAAGATATATATATATAGAGAGAGAGAAGTTGACTCTCATGTAAACAACTCTTACCATGTAAAATGAGAACAAATTGTATCCGTTAGATCGTTAAATAGATGACTGAGATTAAACGATATTAAAGGGAAAAAAATCGTATTATTAATGGAAGAAATATTCGCCGGACCTGACTCTATATATTCGGCGGTATAGTCACATTTATTCGGCGGTATAGTCACATATATTCGGTGTTTACATGTTCATATGGTAAGAGTTGGTTACATATGAGTCAGGATATATATATATATATATATATATATATATATATATATATATATATATATATATATATATATATATATATATATATATATGTGTGTGTGTGAAAATATGTCACACGAGGAATATATCATCCCCGCCTCTAGGTACCATAGCCATCTAGAGTAGTATCGACACACTTCCCGTGTACCCTAAGGGAGTGGTGAAGTGTCCATCCCGTTTACTAGTATTGACCTGACCACAGAGAACCTCTCAAACTCCTTACATGATGAAAGGGAAAGGTTATCACTGCCACTGCAAGGGGGCTATTCAATAAACCATAGGTCGGTAAGAATCAGTAACGCATGCTATCAAGCATATAACAATCACCACTCATGCATACATCCAATATAGGGATGATAGCTAAGTAAGTAATACTGACTTACCTCAACCTCAAAATAACCTCAACCACGATCAACTCCAATCCGGAGGATATCGCTGCCTAATAACAAGGCATAAAGAGATATCAAATATCCTATCAATCAAAGGGGTCACACCTAGACCCAAGGGATCCATAAGAATCATAATCAACCTATAAGCCTCACAACCTACTAAACCTCAAAGTCATAACTGACATATATCGATACCATGCTCATCATCATCCTATCCTCATACTCAAACCTAGCATGCTACTAACCCACTCATACTAAAAAAAGGAAAGGATCCATACACGCTAGGTAGGTTTCGCACAATACGCACCTACGTGACAGGAAGGTGCAGGGGCGAAACACCAGGAGGTGTAGGGGCGGCGACTCTTCCACGCAGGGGCAGCTCACACGTGGCGCAAGGGCTGTTCAGAAGTGGCGCAAGGGCGGCTGCCTGTGCAGAAGGTGATCTTCGACTTCTCTTCGATCCTTCACTCGGTATCCTTCACTTCTTTATCATCCAACAACCAGACACATACATACATACATATATATATATATATATATATATATATATATATATATATATATATATATATATATATATATATATATATATATATATATATATATATATATATATATATATATATATATATATATATATATATAGATTTTAGTTCAAGTGAGGAGAGAGCTTGTAGATAGGAATTAGGAGGGTTGTAAGCCATTAGATGGATTTAAATCAAGGGCTCTCACACGCTCATCATTAATGACATTTTTGTAAATTAACTTAGAATCTGGAAAAATACCCTTACGTTCAAAATAGTCATCGGTGTTCATACTTTTATATGTCATTGTTCATGTTTTTATAGATCGGTGTTCATAGTATTTTTATTCATCAAAGTGTCATGTCCATTTATTTTTTATGTGTTTATTTTATAATGCATAGATGTTCATTTACATTATATAACCACAAAAAATAAAAAAAACTCATCACAAAACGTTAAAAGATTATCATAATATGTTATGTATGTGTCAAAGTTATAGATAAGTAATTGGTGTTCATACTTTTATACGTCATTGTTCATGTTTTTATTCGTCAGTGTTCATACTTTTTATATCATTGTTCCTGTGAATATTATAAACTATTTTTCTATAAGACATTTTACCGAACAATTTGCGTGCACACTAAAAGGAGCATATAGATTATTCAATTGGAGCTATTAGACCAACTCAACATATGTATATACATGTATTTTCTCAATCAAACTTATCAAACACAAAATGATTAAAATAAATTTGATTTCGAACACAAACATCAATCATAATGAAACCTAAACCTTAAGAATGGAAATCTAAATAGTGAGAGTCGAAATTCAAAGAAACAAAACCTTAATCGTCTTGTATTCTCTTTGATTTCACAATTTTTTATGTAATCGATCTTTGAATATTATAAACACGATTTTAAAGAAAAGTATAGTTTTCAAAAAAAATGAACATCATATTATAACCACCATAACTGTAAAAAAAAAATGAATACATACTTGTAAAAAAATGACCATCATATTTTATTAACACGATTTGAAAGAATAGTATAATTTTAAAAAAAATCTAAAAAAAATGTTTACAAAAATACAAAAATGAACAATTAATGTTAAAAAACGAATAGTTAGTGTTGGAAAAAAATGAACATTTATTGATAAAAATATGAACAATGACTCTTTTAAAAATGAACACATACTCATTAAAATATGAACATCAATTTTTATTTACATAAAAAAAAGCTGAAAAAAAGGTGACGTGGCATGCCACATGTCACCACCCCGGCTCTCCTCATTCCTATCTGCAAGAGTCCTCCTCACCGGAACTGAACCCTATATATATATATATATATATACACATCAATACATGTCCAGAACATCCAACACAAGCATAGCTTGTGGATTCCTAAGCTAAAGAAGAAGGAAAGAAGAAAAGGAAGAATGAAAGAAGAAGAAGGAAGAACTTACGATAGCTCACTAACAAAGGGAAGAGATTCTCCACACAACTCAGTCGGCTCTCACAACACAACATCAACACCCACCATCATCAACATTCAAAACACTCCAAACTTTCAACAAGAATAAAAAAGATCCAAGAAGAAGCTCAAAGGAAGAAGGAAGAGAAGAAGAATGTGAAGAAGGGGATGAAGCTGGGAGAAGATGAAAACCCTCACCTAGAAGGAAGAGGGGGCTTATAAAGAAAGCCAGGAGCAAAAGCACGGGTCAAGAGTCAACAAAGGGGGGTACAACCGCAGGAAACCGCAGGGGCGGATCGCTGAGCCGCATGGGTGGTGCACTGGGCCGATGGGGCGGCTTTGCACTGGGTCAACACTTGCGTCTCAGCTGAGGCGCAAGTGTGAGATCCCTAGAAGACTAAGGCTCTTACATCATGACACTATTGATGAGAAAATTTTAGAGGATGAAGATGAAGAGATGGTGAAAATGTATCAAAGTAATACTTTAACTCTTAAACATTAATTTTCACTTAGTTATAATATTGTATAAAATGTAGTTATTGACAATCTTTGATTACTTGTGATCATTGCTTTCATGTGTATAGAGCTGTAAGAATTGAACTCATTAGTTGGCGTTGAAAAAGGACATATTATTGTTGTCTTGATCGATCAATGGTCTTATTTTACTTGTTTTTTTTGTTGAATTTGTTGATAGATAGTGGATCATGAAGTCGGAGTTTTAGTGCATGATGAAATATGGATGAATCATATCTTATTTTGGTCTTTCTGAATGTTGACAGGTTGACATTGGTCTTTTTGAATGTTGACATACATTTTATATGACTACGTTTAATATTTTGGAATCAAACCGCAAACAAACCGCAAAATGCGATTTATACTTTATGGGTTTGCGATTTGCGGTTTGCACTTCAGTTGCGCTTTTGCGTTTTAAACTCAGCCCTAGACGAATTGACACCCATCACAAAACTAATCCGAGATCATTTTGGTTTTGTCTAATTTACCCCTCGATTTTTTTTTTTTTTTTTTTTTGATGGGAATTTACCCCTCGATTAATTTGCAATGTTGAAGGTAGTTTTGTGAAAAGTCACGTGGTTTTGGTATTGTCTAACTTACCCCTCGAATAATTTGCAGCATCTCAAAACTATTCTCCCTGAGAGGATTCGAGAACTGTTTTCCATTAGCCGCTCGTATCATACCTCGGCCACCATTAATAAACCTCAGCTCCTTGCGCTACCGTCCTGGACCCTAATTTCTAACTTTTCCAAAGTGCATTGGACTTGATTTCTGCCTAGTTTTGATTCAAACTTGAAATTATTCGATCCCTTCGTGGAACCCTAAAAGATTTCAAAAGCTCAAAAGCCATTCAGGAGTTCCCCAATCATGAAGCGTGGGTACCAAGAATCGCCTTCCAGCTCTTCTGGGCCTCCCAAATCTAAATTCAAGTATAACCCAGAAGGTAAGAGTTTCTGCCTGCCTGTTTTATCCATGGAATTGGAAACGATTGTTTTGATATTCCCCTTCCGATGTTTTCAATTATAGGTTTATGTTGTGTCCGTTTGCTGATCATTTATGTGGAAATTAGCATTAGCAGTATGTAATTCATTGAGAACCCACTATATTTTCGGATGAGTTGTTTTTGGATCAATAGCTGCACAATGGAAAAATACTATGCTTGGTATTGTTAGTGAATGAATCAAATTTGGGACCCCAAGTACTTTTATCTGGTAATATTTGTCATGTGAAGAGCACAAGTGGAACTTATAGTTTCTGCCTCCCTGCCTGCTTTATTTCCTCTCCATACCCCTAGAGAAGAGAATTGACATTGGTTTTTGAACTGATGCTTTTAGTTCTAGGGTTTATGTTGTCCAGTTATTGATCAGGTATTGGGAAGTAGCGTTAAGCAGTGATGTATTCATTAATCACCATGGTTTTGAGATGAGTGTATTTGGAGACACTCTGGATAAATAACTGCACTCGAAAACCGTTATAGTTGAGATTGTTAGTGTATGAATCAGATTCGGGTTCTCGTGTACTTTAATATGGGAGGTTTTTTCATTTAAAGAGCACAAATGGAACTGATTTTTTACTTTCTGGTTTCTTTATGTGTGCCAAGGTGATGCTCATTACATGAATGATGACAACTCAAAGATGGTCGTTCAGAAAGTGGCTGATCATTATAGTGCTAGAACAAATCAAACATTGGAAGAACGTGAAGCCAGTCCAATCATCCATTTGAAGAAACTTAATAACTGGGTAAACCTTGTCTCATGAGATCGGTCTACCTTTAGATTGATGTTATGAATTTGAGTTGGCTTCATTTGTGTATATGGATTGCCATTGGCAGATAAAAAGTGTTCTGATTCAGCTCTATACACGCCCTGGACATGTTATTCTCGATCTTGCCTGTGGAAAGGTTGTTGCGTTGTATTAACTCTGATGAATTCATGCATTACTTTGCTAATTCATCTTTATCTGACTGTATTATTTTCTATTATCAGGGTGGGGATCTTATAAAATGGGACAAGGCAAAGATCGGGTATTATGTTGGCATTGACATTGCTGCAGGATCAGTATGTTAAACTTATATCTTTATTTTGAACACTTTCTGTTTTTGAGTTTTAACTGTACATAATTTCACTATGAATTGGCCTTTGTCACTGCTATTATTAAGTTAATAACAGTTTTGTAGTGTCTAGTAACCTAGTTGTGTCAACGATTATGCCTTTGGCACTACAATAATCAAGTGTTGTCCAGTTGGTCATGGGTATTCTATATCTCATTTTAAGTAGAATGGACCATATCAGTAAGAATATGGGAGAAGCAGTTTTTGGAGTATGATAGCAAATCTACATCTTATGGATGCTTGGTTCATATAGATGCTGTATTATTAGTGAACTACTGCCATTTCTGTGACTTTATCTCAGTCTTAGCTATTGTGTGCAGGTAGAGGACTGTCGGACACGTTATAACGGTGATGCGGATGCAAATCAGCGCCGAAAGAAGTTCAGCTTTCCTGCACGTCTACTGTGTGGTGATTGCTTCGAGGTAGTTTTTTTTTTTTTAAATTAAAATGTGTTCATAACTTTATTAGGTTATTTATTTGGAGTCCCTTTTATTGAAAACCCGTCATCTGTTTTTCTGTAATAGTTTGCACGACTGCATCTTTTATTGCCATTCTCCCTTTTGGTTTTGATTTTGATTTGTCATGTGTGATGTGTTAATATTCTCCAGGTTCGCCTAGATAAAGAGTTGGCGGATGATGCACCTTTCGATGTTGTTAGTTGCCAGGTTTGTTTCCTTAATAAAGCTTATTCTTTCATCACTTGATATAGAGTTGTAGATCTGAAGGTCACATGTATTAATCTAAATCCGCAACTATTCCTTTCAAAGCCATCTTTTGAACGGTATTCTAGGTTTAATGTAAGAGTGGAAAATTTTTCTGAATGGTGTACTCTGTACTATAGCAAAATTGTGCATCACTCCAGCATCCATTTATTCTGAGCATGCTACATGAAGAATTCCTAGGTTTGTTTATTTCTTATTCATTAGCTGATGATAAACCAAATTATTGCAGTTTGCCATGCATTATTCATGGTCCACTGAGGAACGTGCTCGACGAGCTCTAGCCAATGTTTCGGCATTACTGCGTCCTGGTGGATACTTTATTGGGACGATGCCAGATGCTAATGTCATCATTAAAAAATTAAGACAAGGTTTGCTTCAGGTCTTAATTAGTTATTGTTGCTCTATTTGGACTTTCAGGCAAATTGACCAGCGCGCTTGATGAACAATCATGTCTTAGGGGAATGCAAAATTCTTATTTACAATGCAAAATTACACAGTACGAACAAATCATAGTTGGAAAAATCTTGAGAGTTATGTTATCTTATTGAGGCCCCTGGTCATTTTCAAAAGATTGAACTTGATTATCATCAAAATCTTGGATATGACTTGCTTTTTTCTTGTTATTGGTATAATTGAACTCGATCTTCATCAAAAGAATTAACTAATTTACATGAACTCCTTTCTTTGCGAGTCTAATATTTAGTGTTTTCTCTCTGTTAACAAAATTTCTTTTATAATGCTTCTGTTAACAAGATTTCCCTTGTAAGCCCCTTATATGGGTCTGCCAGACAGACCCTAGAAGTCAGTTATGCTCTTTCTTACTGAAACTGACATATGTCATGCCATGATATTGCATTTCACACAAAAATGTTATTCCTGAAATTTTGATGATTTCTTAAGGAATCTGAAATTTAGTCAGGAGTAGTGACTAACAATGAGGTACCAACTCTCACGTGCCATATTTAAATTAATTGTTGGGATAAAGGTTTGGAGCCACATACCCGATTGAACACATTTTTTTTTAGCTTTTGAAAGTTGTATGCAGGAGAATTGAGGTCCATCTTACCTTGTTATCATGGTACAGTAATTTCACCGTAATGGGTTCTGGCAGCTTTCTAGATTTGTTAGCATTGGATGTATGATCAACTGTGCTCTTGTTCATGACAGGCTACCTCTTCACCTTTTGAAATTTTATTGCAGCTGAAGGTCTTGAATTTGGTAATAGTGTGTACTGGATACAATTTGATGATGAATTTGCAGACAAGGTGATCTCTTCCTTCTTCTGTAATCTTATCATCTTGTATACTTCCATACATATATATCTTCTTGTAATCCATAAGACTAGTAGATTACTTACTAGTTACACTGTGCCATTTGGTTCAGAAACTTAGGCCATCAAGACCTTTTGGTATCAAGTACAAGTTTCACTTGGAGGTAACAGCCTTCACACCCCACCTAGCTTGTTAATAATTCTACTCATGTCTATCTCTCCATTTGTCTCGTATAAAATGTCATTACTAAGACTGACAGTATTTATCTCTTCCAGCATGTGATTATTAAAGCCATACACACTATCCATTAATTTCTTTCAAGAATTCAATTGCTCATTTTCGTTCAATGGTCATTATTATATTATAGTCGCAACTGTCTTTTGTAGGATGCTGTTGATTGTCCTGAGTGGGTTGTCTCGTTCCCCCTTTTCAAGAAAATGGCAGAAGAGGTATGGACAGTGGATAACATTATCTTAATCGGTCTAGCTTTACTCAGTTTAGGCATCCTTCCGCCTCGTCCCTCATTATGAAAAAAAATAAAAATAAATAAAGTAGATCATTTTTAAAAGCGATGCCAGTATTATACATTATTGTCTACAAAATACAATTTCTGCCATTTTATTATGCTTGAGCATGCATGATGTGATACTGTGTGCTGTTCTCTTGTTTCTGGTTTTGTAATCGAGGTCTTGCTTATTAGGTTTCTTGAGTAGGGGAGCAGTTTTTTCTTTCAGTATTGGTTGACTTCATTTGAATCAAAAGCTTACATGTACTCGAGCATCTCTAGCTAGTCCTGATTTTGACTATCCTTAAGTAGATTTTCAACAGTCTGACGATGGCACAATTTATTTTGCAGTATGATCTTGAATTGGTCTTTGCCAAGAATTCGCATGCATTCGTTGAAGAATATCTGAAGAAACCAGAATTTGTCGACTTGATGCGTCGGCTTGGTGCCTTGGGTGACGGAAATCAGGACCAAAGTAAGTATACATCTCCAACTAATTGCAGGTGGAAGTGAATAATTCACCAAAACAACTTCAAACGTTTTATTTTTGATAAAATTACTTGCATATCATTTTATGCTGGTGTTCTCCAACTAAGTGGACTGTAAATCATCTTATTTGTAGGCACACTATCACAAGATGAATGGGACGTAGCTTATTTATACCTGGCTTTCGCCTTGAGAAAGGTAAGCACATTGCTTCTCAGAGCATTTTCTAGTGATGCAACTGTTTCATACATTTTGTGCTCCGGTATTCAGAGGGGCCAACCGGATCAGACGCAAAGAAACAAAAGAAGAGAAAACGGAAAGATGAATTTGCAAGAGAGTGATATATCGTACGTTTAGTGCTTGAATTGAGTAATCTGAACCTCTTACGGTGGGAGGCTCGCTCACAAGTCTCCATCTTGCCTTGCAACCAAACCCCGAAGAAGGTGATGTAACCTTGCATTTTTTTATTGACGTATACACAAGTTCAATCCAGCATATATATCATTCGAGTATGGTGAACCACGAGAGCTTATAAGATACGGATGACGCAACCTGACCCGCGTGCTAAGAAGATAGGAAGCCGCGTAATTATTCAGGCTCTGATGTTGTAGCTGCCTTGGAAGAAACTAGTGATGGTCGGACTGATGTTGTAACTCTTTTTAAATCATAAGAGATTCGTTGAGATTTTCCAGATTCTCATTTTTCTTCCTTAGAAGTTGCAGAATTGAAATTGAAGAAAGAGGAATAAAGTCAACAGCAATCAGTATATGTAGCGGTTCCTTGTTCTCAATAGATTATGAGGCCACTTATGTCTCCAACATAAAGTTGGAAGATAATCTAACCTAAAGTATTTTTATTTTGTACACCTAAAGTATTTTTATTTTGTACGGATGAGAACACGAAGTTCAAGATCACCAAACAATTTGTGGGTGGTCGACTATCCTAGATGGGTTAGACGTTCATCCACACAATTAACATGTCTAATTTGAACTTAGTTGAAGGGTCGAAGATCCAACATAGAGACTGCTAAAAGCATCTCGAACTTCCAAAGACAGCTCCATTAACTCTGGAGTGCACAAATCGCATTTAAATTATCACCTTCAAATTTGATTTTTTGATATTTAGTTTGATAGCCTCATCAAGATCAATTTTTAGATCGTGAATTTATGCTTAGATTACCGAGTTATTATTGCTTTTATTTACATCAAGACAAACAACTACACCATTATGATTTCTATAAATTACATAACCTATCAAGTATAAATTTTTTTTAAACCAAAACATGTAAAGTGAGTGTTATTGTATAGATAAAACTAAATCCTATTCAAATATAAATTTATTATTATTTTTAATTAATATTTATACAGAAAATTTGATTTTAAGTTAAAACAATCCATCACATGACGCACTGTCACTGACCGAATTTTGGCTAGTCAGAGTGCACCACGTGGCGTTGCTCTCCTACCAGGCACAGACCAAAACGTTGTCGTTTTGGGCCAACTGATCCAATACGATGTCGTTTTGGGCCAACTGAGCCAAAAAGAACGTTGTTTTACATCCAAAAAAAAAATGAAAAAAAAAATAATGTAAATAATAGGAGTCAATATTTGTGTGATCTGGAACTACTAACCCCTTTTTCATCCATATCATCAATGCATATCATTAATTTCTAATAAAATGGAGGGATTTAGTAGTCCCAAAACCCTCCGGAGAGGGTCTTAGTCATGATGTTTTTTTAGTGAATGGTAAGACCTTTTGGCAATTCTAAGTTGTAACGTATATTTTATCTTAAGCTTTGATTGAAGTTTGGAATTGATAGGCGCTTTACTTAAAAGTCTATGATGCACGGACACTTCTAGAAGGCGGCGTGTCCCGTGTCCTGTCGTGTCGGAAACGGGGACACAACCGGACACGGCTCGGACACGGTCAAATATGACGGACACGGTCAAGACACGTTTTCAAGGTAGGACACGTCTAAGACACGGTGAGGACGCATATTGTGTCCGGTCAAGACATTATCAACGAAATAAAAACTTATATACCGTAATATTTTTTCTTCTTCCCCATTTTTTCCGACTAAACCTAGCTCCACATGACCACCTGCGAGAGATTGTGGTTGTCGGAAGTAGGACACCGATCTTCTTCTCCGGCTCTAATGTTGAAATGTTGTACCGCTGGCCGACTCTTCTCCCCATTTTTCTTATGATTTTATAATTAATTTTGAATATTTGATTATTAATTTATTTCGTAATTTTTATTTGTTGAATGTTGACTATGCTATTCTAATTCTTTCACTTTTCATAATTCACGAATATTTATTATTATTTTCCTTTGTTGATCATGTTGTTCGGTTATTGTTGATTTGCAAATGAATGATTCATTCTTCAATTTTGATCTAAGTATGGTTATTTCAGATTATAAAACTAAATGTTTATTTCTATGTTTTGTAAGACTGAAAATGTTTGTTTCTAAGCTTTTGTTTCGATTATTTTATCATCATGTTAATATTTGTATCAACTCATATATCATTGATTTTTTTTTTTCATATATATATATATCATTATGATATAGTAATTCTATATTTCAATATTTTTAAAATAATATATTAATTATTTTACTCGTCGTGTCCCCGTTTTCTATACTTTTGAGGATTGCCGCTTCCACGTTTCTCGCCGTGTCCGTGTCCGTGCATCATAGCTTAAAGTTAGGAATAAGCTTGACTTTATTAGAACCAATCCATGGCTTTGTAGATAAATGATTGAGTAAATTCAAAATATTAATAAAAAAATATTGAGTTATTTAAGTGTTCCAAATTGCTTGAACATCATTTTCAAACTAGAGGGCAAATGTCATTGAAAAAGTTCAAGAAGGACAATCATAAATATATGGATGAGATTTGAGAAGACAATGGAAAAGTATGCACAATCGAGCTTATTTTAACTTTATTTGAGAACATCGTTGTATATTCATTTGATTATGAAAAAAACATTCGACTCAATGAACAATAATTTCTAAATTAAAATTACTAATTAATATCATTAACTAATGTATAAAAATTAAGGGCCCGTTTGGTTCCAACTCCGAAAACGGAAACGGAATGGAAACGAATTTAGTCCATATGTCTATCCATATTTATGAAATTTTATGGAATAATTCCCCATGGTTTAATGAAAAATGCACTTGCTTCCTCACATTTTGTTACCTTATAGGGTATCAAAAGTAATCAACCTCTCATTCAATTACTACAAACCACAAGAAATGATTCCAAAAATTTTAATGAATAAGGGTATACGTGTTGACTAGATTCGTTTCCATTCCGTTTCCGATTTCGGAGTTAAAACCAAACGGGCCCTAAAACGATAATAGTTAATCAACAATTATTTTAATTTAATTATTATTAATATCATTAACTAATATATACAAAATTATATCAATAATAGTTAATTTAGTATATTCACACATATATAGTGATTCCCTCCTCCCTCCCACCCACTATTTTTATGAATCAAATTAAAATTTAATTTATTAACAATTTAAATAGAATATTAATAATATAATATTATGTAAAGTGAATTCGTATTTAATATTTATTATAAATAATATTAGATTATAAAAATAATATTATCATTATCTTTCTAAAAAATACTCAAATCTTTCACAAAATCGATTTTTATAAAGAAAAATAATTAATGGGTCAAATTAAATAATATTTATAAATTTGGTTAAGTTTTTAAAATAACTGAAATATTTATTAAAAGTTAAAGTATTATATTATCTCCAATTTACTATTTACATATTATTAAATCACATTGAAAAACTGTTTATATATTTAATTAATATGTAAAAAAGCCATAGTAAAGCACTTGTGATAAACTAGTTAGGAAATTAGAGAGTAAATTATAGATGTTGGAGATAATAAGGTGCACGTCGAAAGATGAGGACACTCCGAGCCTAGTATATAAGGTTGGTGGACTACTCCTTCTATTGTTAATTGGTTTTAGAATGAAACCTCATCGGGTTTATGTTGGGCTTGGGCCTAACGCGCATGTGCGCTCGTATGCACACGACTCCCGCTCTACCGGTCCGCCTGTATCGAACTTTGACATGATATCAGAGCGATTAGCCTATTTGGTTCGCGATCCTAACCTGTGAACAAGTGCAACTCGGTATAGTATATAAGGTCGGTGGTCTACTCCTCCTATTGCCAATTAGTTTTAGGAAGGAACCTCATCGGGTTTATGTGTTGGGCTTGAACCTAACGCCCATTGTGCGCTCGTATGCACACGACCCCGCTCTACCCAGGGCCGTCTCATTGTTTTAGGAGACCCCGTGCTAAAAAATATTAGAGGCCTTTACGAAAATTAAAACGATATTACACGGTTTATTTTAAATAATAGTAGTTCATAAACTATATTTTATATGATAAAGAAAATAATAGTATTTTCATAAACTATATATAATATATGCTAAAAATGATTTAATAAAATCTACTGATTTTAGTTAAAAAAAAATAAAATAAACTAGAGATGGAGGCCTCAAAATTCGAACCAAGATCTTTTAGATCAAAAAAGCTAGGCATAACCAATTTACCAGCTGGGCCAACATTACAAGGTATTTAAATTTACTTTTCACTGAACTATATTGAGACCCACGAAGTTTTGGGACCCTGTTCAGTAGAACAGGCCGCATCGGCTATTGGGCCGGGCTTGGCTCTACCAGTCCGTCTGTATCGCACTTTGACAACAAAAACTAAAATGATAGGGCTTCCAAATGTATCTATTTAAGGGCTCCACTTTTAACACTAACTTGCAAAACAACACAACCAAATAATTCATACCTTATTGTCTCCTTGCTTCATCTCTGCATTTCCTACCTTCTTCCCCCTCAAGGCTCAAGCCAAGATGGCCGGTGAACGAGGCGAGGCCCACCTCGACTCACTTAACCCGTCACCACCGGCTCGAATCCAAGCAATCGACGGCGTGGATATCGCGAAGAAGAAGCCTAAGAGGAACAAATATGCTTTTGCTTGTGCTACTTTAGCTTCTATGACCTCCATTGTTGTTGGCTATGGTAAGTATTCACTTCAATAGCTTTATTCATGCTTAGTATTCTTTCTTATGAGATAATCATTATATTGATTTTTCAAGAAAATTATTTCATTAGTCCAGATTTTGTTAGTTCAATCATTAAGTATATACTAGTAAATATAACATAACTAACAAATAAAATAAAAATTTGAACTAACAAAATAACACTTACAAACTTTTATTGTAAAAAAAGAATTAATAATAAAAAAATATTTAAACTTATAGTAAAAGTTTTTATTTGAATAATATTAGTAAATCAAATTAAAAAGTAGCTATTAGAATTTTTTCTGTATAAAATAGTGCTCCATGTGCCTACTTTTAATATGTAATAGACAAATTAAAAGAGTAGACTATTCTTTTTGTATTTTATTAGTGTTAAGTTAGTTTAAATATTTATCCTATTACTTTAAAATTTTTGTTTTATTAGTTTTAATATTATGTTTTGTCAGATTAAAATTTGTAATTTATTAGTTAAATATATGCATGTAAAAATATATAAAAACATTAAAAAAAAACTTGTAATGAGACTTTATTTTTTTTAATATTTAGTATATAAATAGTAGAAAAACAAAATACAAATTTTGAACTAAAAGTTTAATTCTTTTTAACTTTTGTCAATAAAATATAATAATACAAAATAGTTAAAATTATAGTAAAAATAAATTGAATAATAAAAATATTCCAAATTAAAAGTACCTATATAATTTTCTCTGTAGAAAGAAAAGGAGTGTTTCCTATTCTAAATTTAATATATAATATCCAATTCTTTCAATTTAAGGGCGCGTTTGGTTTGAACTCCGAAATCGGAAACGGAATGGATACGAATCTAGTCCATATGTATACCCTTATTCATGAAAGTTTTTGGAATCATTTATTTATTTGAAGTAATTGAAGTTGAATTTGATTACTTTTAATACCCCACAGTATAACAAAATATGGACAGACAAGTGCATTTTACATGGAAACACAATCAATAATTCTATAGAATTTCATGAATACGGATATACATATAAATTAAATTCGTTCTATTCCGTTTCTGTTTCCGAAGTTGGAACGAAACGGGCCGAGTAGACTATTCTTAGCCAAATTTTCTCATAGAAACGAAACAACTGATGATTTAAGGTTGCAGATATAGGAGTGATGAGTGGAGCAGTAATCTACATCAAGAGGGAACTAAAGATCAGCGATGTACAAGTAGAGATCCTCACCGGAATCCTGAACATCTACTGCTTAATCGGCGCCTTCGCCGCCGGCCGCACCTCAGACTGGTTAGGCCGACGCTACACAGTCATTTTAGCCGGAGCAATCTTCTTCATTGGATCAATCCTCATGGGATTCGCCACAAACTACTCGTTCCTCATGGCGGGAAGATTCGTCGCCGGTGTCGGAGTTGGGTATTCAGCCATGGTCTCACCGGTGTTCATAGCCGAGTTATCGCCACCGTCGTTTCGGGGATTGCTGACCTCGTTCCCGGAGGTGTTTGTTAACTTCGGGATCTTGGTTGGGTACGTGTCGAACTTGGGGTTTTCGAAGCTGCCTCTTCACTATGGGTGGCGATGCATGCTCGGTGCTGGGGCGGTTCCGTCGGTGTTGATTGCCATTAGCGTTCTCGCCATGCCGGAGTCGCCGAGGTGGTTGGTTATGCAGGGCCGGCTTGGAGATGCTAAGAGGGTTCTGCTTAAGATTTCTGATTCCGGTGAAGAAGCTCAACTCCGACTAGATGATATCAAAGAAGCTGCAGGTATTCCACTGGATTGCGAGGACGACGTCGTATCAATGCCACAATGGAAGAAATCCGACGGAGAAGGCGTATGGAGGGAGCTCCTCCGACCAACCCCATCAGTCCGACGAATCCTCCTTGCCGGAGTCGGAATCCATTTCTTCCAACAATCCACCGGAATCGACGCAGTGGTCCTCTACAGTCCTAGAATCTTCAAACAAGCCGGAATCAACGGCGACACTCCTCTCCTCCTCGCAACAGTCGCCGTCGGATTCGTCAAGACGATCTTCATCCTCTTAGCAACGTTTACAATCGACCGATTCGGCCGTCGTCCTCTTCTCCTCATTAGTGTAGCCGGAATGATCTTCTCTCTCATCACTCTAGCAACCTCCCTCCTAAAAGTGAACGACGTCGGAGCCATCTTCGGAGCACTGTCCTACGTGGCATGGTTCTCGATTGGGTTGGGGCCCATTGCATGGGTTTACAGCTCGGAGATTTATCCTCTTAGACTTAGGGCTCAAGGCGCGAGTATTGGTGTGGCGGTCAATCGGGTTGTTAGTGGCGTCATCACGATGACTTTTTTGTCGTTGGCTAAAGCCGTGACTATTGGTGGCGCGTTTTACTTGTTTTCTGGTGTGGCGGTTGTTGGGTGGGTTTTCTTTTACGTGTTCTTGCCGGAGACGAGAGGGAAGTCGTTGGAGGATATGGATTCGGTGTTTGGGGAGTTCCGGTGGATTGATTCTGTTATGGGTAGAAAGCAAGACAATGTGGCTGTGGTCAATGATAAAGTCAACGATGAGTATCATCGTCAAGCTAATTAGTCAACGTCTGCATTACTGTATTTTGATTTCTGGAGTGAATTGGATATGTAGTTTTGCATAATAATATAAATTAGTGTACCTTCTCACTTCTAAATTAATGTATTTTGGCTTTACTTGGAACAACTCTCGTCGGAAGACCAACCCTAAATACATTCCGCGATAACCCTCCGCTTTACCAAACTCACAAGTTCTTCCCATACTTCTAGCTTTGCATTCATGGCTGCCGACACTATTCTCTTGGAGTTGGGTAAGTTTGTTCTAAGCCAGCTCGGCTCCATTTTCATTGAAGAGGTGAAATCGGTGTTGGGAGCTGAAGACGAACTGGACAGGATCAAGAGCAACTTGAGCAGCATCCAAGCAGTCCTCAAAGACGCTGAGAAGCAGCAATCCACAAGCAAGTCCCTCAAGAACTGGATCGGGAAGCTCCAAGATGTTATGTATGACATTGATGATCTGCTCGATGACATTGCCACTGAGGTCACAATCCAGGAGTGTAACAAAGGGGATTATCGTAAACAGGTTCGCAAATTCTTTTCCCGAACTAATTTCGTTGTGCTTAAATATCAATGGGCTGGCTATATCAAGAAACTTTGCAAGAAACTTGATCAGATTGCATCTAAAAGAAGCAATTTTGTGCTTTCCACTGAGCATGTTGATTTAGGTTTATATGCCTCCGAATCAAGTTCAAGGGAAACACATTCAATGGTTAGCAAATCAGAAGTAATTCTTGGGAGAGACCAGGATAAAGAGGATATCATCAATTACATACTCAATTGTAAGGATTCTGAAACCCTTTCGGTTTTTCCAATTGTGGGATTTGGAGGAATTGGGAAAACGACCCTTGTGAAGTTGATATATAATGACTGTAGAAATCGATGACAACTTTGACCCGAAATTGTGGGTATATGTCTCAGAGAAATTCGATTTGAAGAAAGTTCTTGAGAAGGTCATAAGTACGATCACAGGGGAGAATATGAATGAACAACTTACCTTGGAGCAATTGAGGATCAAGGTTAGCAATGCTTTGACAGATAAGAAGTTCTTTCTCGTATTAGATGATATGTGGAACGAAGATTCAAATGATTGGAGAAAGTTGCGAGAGTTGTTGGATGTGGGTGCAAAAGGAAGCATGATTATTGTGACCACGCGTGACTCCAAGGTGGCATCCATAGTTCAAACCGTGGAGGACGCATACAGATTGAGTGAGCTTTCACATGAAATCTGCTTAGAGATATTCAAACGGCTAGCCTTCAAAGATGGCCAAAAGATTGAACCCATGTGGTTGAATTTGGCAGACAAGATTGTTGAGAACTCGAAGGGACTTCCTTTGATTGTTACAACTTTGGGCAACCTACTACGTGGAGAGACAGATGAGCAGGAGTGGTGTAGTGTCATGCATAAGCTAGAACAAGGGCATGAAGATATCTTAAATATATTGAAATTGAGTTATGATCGGCTCCCTTCCTATTTCAAACTTTGTTTTCGCATTTCCGCAACTTATGGAAAAGGCTATGAACTCGTATAATTGGATATACGTTCCTTGTGGATGGCGCTTGGGTTCATCCAAGAAGAAGTACTTGGTAGTAAGTGTATCAAGGAGTTATCATCAAAATCCCTTTTCAGGAGGGAGGAAATTGGAGGTGATGATGATGGCTTTCCTGATGAGTATGACTATATTATGCATGATTTTGTGTATGATTTGGCCAAATCTGTGGCAGGGGAAGAATTGGTGATAATCGAGGATAGAAAAAACTTCCAGAACTTCCAACTGATATAGGGAGGTTGAAAAATCTGAAATTTCTTTGTCTGTCATGGAATATGAGTTTTCTGGGTGCTGCTAGCTAGCACTGTTGAGAGAGCCAACCCAGACAGAGCATGTAATTGCAAGCAGAGGTACTTTGCTATGAAGATTTCCATACTGTCCTGCAAGCAAAAATTTTCAATATCAGCGACTTACAGAGATCAAACCCAAGAGACTGAGTTTTTTTGCATTGAGAACAAGAAAATGCTGAGGATTAGTCTCTTGTTCACAATTTGAACGTTTTCTTTGCAAGAAACATCACTGTATGTATATAGCTGGACATTTCACAATGTGATTGGCTTTACACTGCAAGAGAGTACAAAGCAATGACTGCTGCTTTCACAACTCCTTCACCTGTTTCGGTTCCGATTCTAACCTGAATTTGCTCAAAATTAGGAAACATCCGATTCCATTCAATTTTGAGGCAATAGAAGACAAGAAAATCAAGCATAAGTTGAATTACCAGAGGAGAAACTGATCAGAGAAGCTTTTACCTGATGAAATTGGCTACAAAATGCATTTCATTAGCATATGCACTTCTATATGCAACATTTTCTTAAACAGAGAAAAGAGTTTTGATATCAATAGAATATGATATTGACTTTCATGAGCAATGCCTAGCTGATGAAAGAACAACACTGCTTAAGAAAGATAATTATAAAACAGAAAAAGTTATTTTGACATTTCTACATAAGAAAGATAAATTATAAAGTAAATCAAAATGGAGAACACATACACATCTTTGAAGCATCTTAACAACTGATTCATTCTTGTTTTTATCTGCTCCTGTGTGTCCAAGATAATTGTACAGTGAAAAAATGTTGGCATTCTACTAGCTTGGACAGTAGAATGATAAGCTGTTGGATAGTAACAACAAAAATTATATTTTCTCACTTCTCATTGTAAGGGTTCTCACGTGACAAGGTCATCGCGGCATCATCAACCTGCACACCAAGTTGTATCTTGACATCAAGACGTATATGTCATGATATAGTCATGACAAGGTCTTGATAAGATTGTCAAGCCCGCGATAGCCACACCTAGAGCATGTTTGGTCCATAATGGCTAGACATGTCACCCATGCCCCATGACACACCTTGACGTGGTTTGATGGCCTAGTTCATGTGGTTAGACCATCTTGTTTTTGTTCTAACTTTCTTGTGAGACTAGCTGCTCTTAATGCCTGTCACTTGACTGGGCTCTCGTAACAAACAATCTTGACGCACATGTTAGCAACTCTTTACACCTTATCCTGATGACAAGGTCAACAATTCCATTGAAATTTAGCACAAATCTCAAAAACGTAGTTAGTCTCATGAAATCATCAACATGTAGTTTTATCGTATAAAACCCACACTTTAATTATGATTAAATTTTGGTTGGTTAATGATTAACGTTAACATTTTTAAAAATTTTTATTAAGAAATAGTAAACATTTATGCTCTTAATTCAAAAATATAAAAACAGTGTCACGTGACAGACAAATGTCAACCGTAACGACTACGAGTTGTGAATGCGCAGTTCATTTGTAAATTCTATCGCCGTGTACATAATGCACCTCTTTTTATTTTATCAGCGTCATCCAGAATAGTTTCGATGGTACAATAACTCTATTTCGCACACCTTATTGTTTCAGAAATGAGAAAATTGAAAAGATTTTTTTTTTTATATAAAAGAACGGATTAATAAATCACGACATACAAAACCGGTCAAGTCAACCCAGGACTTGCGGATGGCCTTCGAGTTTTATGAAGAGACTGATAAATAAGTCTATCGATAGTGTACACCTTATACTCAGTGGCGTGAATGTCTGCCCTTCAAAGGATAAGATAATAATATAGATTAGGCACAATGTTTGACTATATTCATTAATGTTCGCGAACTAACCAAGACCGACCCCAAATACATTCCACGATAACCCTCCGCTTTACCGAACTCACATATCCCTCCTATACTTCTAGCTTTGCATTCATGGCTGCCGACACTATTCTCTTGGAGTTGGGTAAGTTTGTTCTCACCCAGCTCGGCTCCATTGTCATTGAAGAGGTGAAATCGTTGTTGGGAGCTGAAGACGAACTCGACAGGATGAAGAGCAACTTGAGCAGCATCCAAGCAGTCCTTAAAGACGCTGAGAAGCAGCAATCCACAAGCGAGTCCATCAAGAACTGGCTCGGGAAGCTCCAAGATCTTATGTATGATATTGATGATCTGCTCGATGGCATTGCCACTGAGGTCAGAATCCAGGACTATAACAAAGGGGAGTACCGTAGACAGGTTCGCAAATTCTTTTCCCGAACTAACTTCCTTGTGCTTAAATATGAATGGTTTGGCCAAATCAAGAAACTTTGCAAGAAACTTGATCAGATTGCATCTGAAAGAAACAGTTTTGTGCTTTCCACCGAGCACGTTGATTTATATCCCTCGGAATCCAGCTCAAGAGAAACACATTCAAAGGTTGATAGATCGGAAGTAATACTTGGAAGAGATCAGGATAAAGAGGATATCATCAACTCCATTCTCAGATGTGAGGATTCTGAAACCCTTTCGGTCTTTCCGATCGTGGGGTTTGGAGGACTCGGAAAAACGACCCTTGTGAAGTTGATATATAACGACGGTAGGATTGATGACAACTTTGAGATAAAGCTGTGGATACATATCTCAGAGAAATTTGATTTGAAGAAAGTACTTAAGAAGCTCATAAGTACGGCCACAGGGGAAAAATCAACAAATGAACTACTTTCCTTGGAACAACTAAGAATGGAGATAAGCAAGGTTTTGAAAGATATGAAGTACTTTCTCGTATTAGATGATTTGTGGAATGAAGACTCAAATGAATGGAGAAAGTTAAAAGGGTTGTTGGATGTGGGTGCAAAAGGAAGCATGGCGATTGTGACCACGCGTGACTCCATGGTGGCATCCATCGTTCAAACCGTGGAGGATGCATACGAATTGAGGGAGCTTTCACATGAGACCTGCTTAGAGATATTCAAACGACTAGCCTTCAAAGATGGCCGAAAGATTGAACCCTCGTGGTTAGATTTGGCAAACAAGATTGTCGAGAAGTCAAGAGGAGTTCCTTTTGTTGTGACTGCTCTTGGAAACCTACTGTGTGGAGAGACAGACGACAAGGAGTGGCTTCGTGTCATACACAAGCTAGAACAAGGGCATGAAGATATCTTAAAAATACTGAAATTGAGTTATGACCAGCTCCCCTCCTATTTCAAACTATGTTTTCGCATTTGCTCTATTTATAGAAAAGGCAATAAACTCATATCATTCCATATATGTTCCTTGTGGATGGCACTTGGGTTCATCCAAGAAGAAGCACTTGCTAGTAGGTGTATCAAGGAGCTACTGTCAAAATCCCTTTTCAGGGAAGGTGATAACATTGGCTTTCTTGATATGTTCTGTGACTACATTATGCATGATTTTGTGTATGGTTTGGCCAAATCTGTGGCAGGAGAAGAATTGGTGATAATCGAGGACAGAAAAAATCAGGAAGTTTTTGAGAAGGTCAGATACATTAGACTAGATGATGTAGATGTGATGCGAAAAAGGCAATTGTATGAAAGGTTGCTCAAGCAAGCAAAGAAAGCTCGGTATTTTAGGGTTACGTTGAATTCCCTAAGCAAAGTCTTTCTGAAAAGCATCGTCTCAAACTTAAAATGTCTTCGAGCACTGGATCTTAGTGACTGCCAATTTGAGAGTCTACCAAGGAGTATTGGATATATGAAGCATCTAAGATTCATGAACCTAGCAGGAAACGAGATGATTACATTGTTGCCTAACTCAATTTGCAATCTCATCAATTTGCAGTATTTGAATCTTCTTGGTTGCACCAATCTTCAAGAGCTTCCAGCTGACATAGGAAGGTTGAAAAACTTGAAATTTCTATCTGTGACAACGAATCAAGAGGTATTGCCAGAAAGCATTGGACTCATAAATGGTCTCCGACTATTGCTTATAGTTGACTGCCCTAGACTTGCCTTTCTTCCTATGAGCATTACACATCTTGAAAACCTTGACACCTTATACATAAATGATTGTAGGGAGATGGATTTGGGAAACGGAAGGTGGTCACTAGAAGGCTTAAATAGCCTCCGACTACTTACAATAATAGGTCTTCCAAAATTTCAAAAGTTCACGGTGGGCGACAAGGATCTTTCTTTCCCCTCTTTGCAAAGTCTTCATTTCAACAGTTGTCAATGTTTGATCGAATTAGCAGATGGTTTGAAGTACTTGACATCTCTCAAAACACTTGCATTGTCAAATTGCCGGAATATTACCGGGTTACCTCACACTCTCAGCAACATGAACAACCTACAAAATTTGCTCATCAAAGATTGTGCAGGTTGTTTGTGATTCAACGATTTGATATGAAATCTGAACTTATCGGATTTGTATATTGTTGTGTACGACCTGCAAATGATTTACCCTTGCAGCTAAAACTTGTTTAATATCACACAACTAAAGATAGTTTTTAATATTCATGTAAGACCTGCATAGTCTATTTGTGACTTTTTCAATACAGAACATAGTTAATAAGACAATAGCAAGGAGCTTCGTGTTGTGTAAAATAAAATATATGAAAGAACCGTAATTTAACAAATAAGAAAGACAACACACAAATTTATAAGGAAAAATGAAAAAGAATATTACCAACTATGAGGTATGGACTAAAAATAATACAAATTTTAAAAATTACTAGTTGGTATACAAACTATTTCACATTAAACCAATTTTATTACAAAAATCGCTCATAACTGTTTTAATCATACAAAATTACCCCTACATTATATTTTCTTTCACAAAACACCCATATAACTTTTTTTTTATACCTAACGAAATATATAATAAAGGTTATTTGTCACTTTATTCTTAAATATTTTAGGCCATTTATTTAAAATATAACTATAAGAATGATTGAGAAGTTTTAACACTTTAAAAACAAAATTTTGGTTAAAAGACTCATACTTGATGACATTCCCACAATTTTTTGGTTTAAAGTAAGATTGAATTTTGAATTTTTAAAACTTAAACATGAAATGTAGATTTTTTTCGACAAATTTAGGTTAAATATATTAATTTTAAATTTCAAATTACACAAATTTCCAAATTAGAATTATATTCTTTCGTTAAGTTTTACCTACAAATATGGATTATTCCCTCAAACTACACCCATAAAATAATAATGACACAAAACATGGTTTTATTAACCAAAATTTCATTTTTAAAACTTCTTAATTTTTTTAATGAATAAACTACCTTAAATATTAAAAATAAAGTGATGACTAACTTTTCTTACCTAATTCGTTAAGTATACAAAAATAACATGGGTGATTTTTGAAAGAAAATGAAATATAAGAGTCATTTTGTGTAATTTAAAAATATGTGGGCGATTTTTGTAATAAAAGTTGGCTAGATTTTCACCCGTATCAAAATTGGTTTATTGTGAAATAGTTTGTACATCAAATAGTAATTTTATGCTATAATGAGCTTAAGAGATATTTTATGATTTCAAATGCATATTGATCTTTTAAATCTTTTGAGCATGAGTATTTTTTTTGAAGGATTTTGAAATATCATATATGCTTATTCATGTTTACGTTCATGTAAATTATCCTGTTTATGTAGATGTTTAGTCCACGTGAAAGACTAACCCATCACGGTGGGGCTGGTTATATTTGTTTTAAACATAATCAGGTACAAGACTAGTTCAAAAGCATGGAGGTCATGGATCCAAGAATGAGTCGTGTCGGTTGGATTTTGGACGGTCTTATCCGTTAAGAACTCGTTCCTAACTTTGTCTTATAATTCTTGAGACGGTTTGTTTTTATGAGTCCGGGTTGTAGTTCACCATTTTGGTTGTTGTGTATTGGGGTTTGGAACCCTTTGTGGGTGACATCATGAGACGTCTTTTGGTTTTCATGTTATTATTGTTTTGGCAAGTCAAGACTCCTCGTGTCGTTGTAATTTATTTATTTACTTCTTCGTCTTTCATTTTATTTCTCTTCAAAAGCCTTAGGATAGCGTTGTGACGCCCAACCATTTGGGGAGTTACAATAATTTTTGTTTGGAAAAGATCGTTTTAGTGTTGGAAAATAATTAAAATTTGGAGTTGCTTTAGTTATAAAATTGTTTTTATTTTGTCTTTCAACAATAAATTTATATAATATCGTTTTCTAAATATAAAGACCTGAATGAGGTCGATTGATATCGGGACGTTTCAAAATTTTTATTTTAATCATATTAAATAACGCGTAAAAATGATAAATTAACATATTTAATTCACAAAACGCACTAAATAAAAAAATCAATAACACGAATTTATCGACCACAAAAACCAGAAAATGCATTTATATATGTTTTTATTCATATTATAATTAGAAGCACCACATTATTACCAAGTAAATGAACTTTCACAACCCATGCATTCAAATCAGTTATAGTACGGATTTGGCACATATCCGACCATGCCAACCGGGTCCATATTCGGATTATCCATATTCGGAAACAAAGCATTTTCCGGGCTCAAATCCGAATTACCCATATTCGGAATCGGAACCGGAACATCCACCGGATTGAAATCCGGATCACCCATTGGGTTAAAAACCGGATTACCAATATCCGTCAACGGTCCTGAACTCAGGTTTCGACCCGGACCCGGATCCGGCTTCCCAACAGCAAGATTCTCCATTCTCGTCACAACATCTTTCAAAGCATGCAGACATGCACTCATCTCATCGACTTGTTGTTGAGTCATCTTCTCAACCGGAGTCGTCCACCGCAGCTCCGTCTTCTCTCTCTCCGCGATGGCCGCTGCACGCCGCTTCTCAGCCTCGATTTGAAGCTCGACGCGGGCCAATTCTGCGTTCAGTTCTTTCATTTTGACATTCCTATGAGCGTCGCCGAGCTCACCGATGCCAGAAGTGTCGTTTCTCGATCCTCTTTCTCCTTCATCAAAGCACCTATCCATGATCTTGTGTACCGATGGGTGTCCAAATGAGAACACCTTCTGGCCCGGAGAGAAGACCACGAGCCCGATCTGTGACCCGGTCAACGTGGTTAACTCACTAGCCTTCTTAAAGAGACCGGCACGTCGCTTCGAGAAGGTTACTTGGAGATTGCTTTTGTTCTCCATTTTCTCCATTTTTATCTTTTGCCTTCCTTTCCCATTTCTCTGAGGTTTGCTAGAAGAAGCCATGGGAACAATGGCTGAAGAATGAATGTATGTAATATGTGTGTTATTTGATGGATTATATAATAGTTTTTGGGTTAAAAAATACTTTCTTGAAAGAAAAAAAATCCCAATTGAATATTTTAATTGAGAAATAAATAAAATTTTATGGTAATTATCTTTTGGTTGTTAGGTAGAATTGAGATATTGGTCAGAAATATTTTGTGTAATGGAATTAATTGGGATTAATACCATTTGTGAAAGATTTTTGTCGATAACGAGCGATTGTAAAAATGATATTTTCGGGGTATACTAAGGACCTGTTTGATATTGTATTCTAGGAAATTCATTCTGTTTTAAGAAAATTTTGAAGATGGCAAAAACAACATTGTTTGGTATGAGTTGGAGCTTCGAGATTGTATTCTCTTACGATATTCTTTTGGCTAAAGAATACCGTAAAAATAATCTTGCCCGCCCAAGCCTCTTGGGGATTCTTGGGAATAAATTATTTTTATTTCCATACATGCCCTTTCTTCTTCAATTTGTTATTTTCTCTGTTGTTCTCCCGACTCTTCTCTCTGCTCGGGTGTGAAGCCAGACTGAAGAACCGAAGGTTCATCCCTCTCAACTTCTCCCGATGTCACGCTGTTTTGGAAGAAACAAAACCCTAAATTAACTGCTCTTCCAGACGAGCAAGAATCCCAACCAAAATTAAGCAAAGTACCTAGCATATGAGTATTCGGTCACAACGGAAACACAATTAAGCAAAGTAGCATACAATATGTTGAAATGTAGGGAAAAAAATCCCACATCGATAACACGCAATCAAGTGAACCTACAATATAAGCATCCGAGCTACTCCTATTGCCAATTGGTTTTAGGATGGAACCCCGTGTGCTTGTATGTGTAGTTCACCGGACGTGTGCCCTCTGCGTCATTTGGTCACGGGACAGATATAAGCAAAAGTAACATGGTATCAGAGCAGGTCCGATCCGGGTCCGGCTTCCTGACATCGGGGATTAGCTAAAAAGAGATTGAGATGCGAAACCCGTCAAAAGAAAAAAGAAATTGTGGGCGAGCTAAAAAGAGAATGAGATGCTCGACCCGAGAAAAGAAAAAAGAAAAATGTGTCAAGTGTTAACTAGTTCATGTAATTAACACTTGAAGTGTTGAGATGTAGGGAAAAGAATCCCACATCTATAACAAACAAACAAGTGAACCTACCCTATAAGCATCCGAGCTCCTCCTCCGATAATTTGTAAATCCCTTACATACCATGATGGTTCCAACAACAAAAGACCACAATACCATATCAAATGTAAGAACCTGCAAGATCAAAACACCGAAATTTACACAAGTTAGATGATTGGTATGATGAGGGTAAAACAATTGTAAGTGGAAAATGTGCCCTTTCGTTAGATCAAATTCAAATTTGGAGAAGTTTGCTCTTGACAAGTCAGATGAAGCCTTAACACTAGATTTATGAAAGAATGTATCGGCAATAAGACCAACTTTAATCAATGAACATTACGTTTAGAGTCATAGATAACACGGTTACCGTGGCATTTCACTGAAGCAGTGTATACATTAATATTTGAAATCAAACGCAAATAGAATTGAGATTGAATATTTTCAAATGGGAGCTGAAAGGCAATCACTTGAGCAATTTTATCATAACATAACAAAACTGTCTAACAGCAGATTAAGCAATTTCCGAGATCAGGAATCCCTAGATTAACAACGACAGAACGCGAAAATGAAGAGAGAAAAAACGCATAACTCATCAGGAAGTTTCACAATAAGTCTACTCTGAGGTGGGAGAGCTCATATAAGAGCCAATTGTCAAGGACGACTGGTATGAAACAACATCAATGTGTACTGAGAAATGAGGAAACTTGTCCAAAAGTGAGGAAATCAATCAAGGATTTGGGATGACAGTGTTGATATGATCGAGTCTTTAAGGTCCCAGGATGCTATTTTAAGGGTAATTTTGTAATCTATTAGTAAACAATCTATCCCAACAATCTCATAACAAACACCGTAAATTAACAAAATTCAACAAGTCATATCAATCTCCATCCCCAACAATCTCTATCCCCAACAATCTCCATTCCCAAGAATCTAAAAAAAATCTCCATATAATACCAAACATGCCCTAAATGAATATTATCTCAATGGTGATGGTTTATTTTTATTATTTAAGTTGTGTAAAATAATTTTGAATGAGAAGAAACTTTTTTTTTTGAAAAGGGGTAAAAAAAACTTGTATTAAAGGAAAACCGAATAGTATATAAAACGCAATAATGTCATGCTTAAATGAAGACCATCAGCCAAGTATTGTATAAGGACAACAATCCTAGTGCCAACAAAAGCAAAAGAAAATAATATGATAATAAGCAAACCTCAAAACCCGTCCTACTACGTACGGGGAACCCGGCTAACCACTCCCGTCCAGTTCACTCTGCAGCTGCTCTGCTCTATCCTACAGTATATATTAACAACAAATAATACAACCGTTAGCTAACAAACTAAATATTAGGAGTACTAAAATAGAACACACACATCAAGACTGGAAATAAACACACAACATGCTTGCACATAATCCGATTATTATCTTTTATTTAAGCCATATCAATCTCCATTCCCAACAATTCTCAACAATCTTATCCTCAACAATCTCCATCCGCAAGAATCTAAAAAAAATCTCCATATAATACCAAGCATGCCCTAAATGAATATTATCTCAACGGTGATGGGTTATTTTTATTATTTAAGTTGTGTAAAATAATTTTGAATGAGACGAAACTTTTTTTTAAAAAAAAGGGGTAAAAAAACCTGTATTAAAAGAAAACCGAATAGTATATAAAACACAATAATGTCATGCTTAAATAAAGACCATCAGCCAAGTATTGTATAAGGACAACAATCCAAGTGCCAACAAAAGCAAAAGAAAATAATTTGATAATAAGCAAACCTCAAAACCCGTCCTACTACGTACGGGGAACCCGGCTAACCACTCCCGTCCAGATCACTCTGCAACTGCTCTATCCTACAATATATATTAACAACAAATAATACAATCGTTAGCTAACAAACTAAATATCAGGAGTACTAAAATAGAACACACATATCAAGACTGGAAATAAAATCACAACATGCTTGCACATAATCCGATTATTATCTTTTATTTAAGTGATTCACTTTTAATTCAACTTATGCTTGTGGAACGAGAAGTCCTTGACTCTCGCCTTCGTCCCCCTATACCAACAAGAGTGGTTCGATGCATCTCACCGTATACCATGTATGTACTAGTCGCAGAGAATCTTCCAGTCTCATGTCATAGCTGGGCAGTGATGCCACGACCCATTATACATACACTTGGGTCTAAATTAATAACACAACGTCGTCCTACTCAAGTTATAATTAGGAGACACACAATTCATACACCACTATCATATTTCACACCAATATAAAGAAAGTTAGTTAAGTAAGCCCAAAAGACTTACTTGAATCTAGTCAAAGTCCAGTTAACGATAATACTTGATCGCGTATGTGTATGATCTCATCTATCTGGTCATAAAAGGGAGCTTGGATCAATATAACGTATCTATTATCTAGAAGCTTCCAACTTCTAGGTTAACGATGATTATCTGAGAAAAAAAATACCAAACTAGCCTTTTTGTGAAATGACGATTTTACCCCTAGTGATCCGGAAAACCCTAATGGCTTTAGGAAGATTCAAAAGCCTCTATTAATATCCAAGAACATGATGCCGAACTCTAAAACAAAGAGATCTACTGAGTTTGAAAGGTTTCTCAAACTTTCAAACTTCCTAAGGAATCTCAATTTATATTCAAATCTAACTAAGACCATACTTTGGCCTAAAGTAAAACCCTTCTACCAATTCCCAAAAATTCCAAGAAAAAAAAAAACTTAAACGTACTACGACATGTCTACTCTAGCTAGGATGATCAAACTCCAAAAATACCAATTCACAAGATTCACACAAATTTCCAAAGTTGTGTCCAAGAACACTAAATTTCATACTTCCTTTCTCTTAAAAAACTGAGTTGGTACCATACTTCAAGAATACAAATCTAACTGTTGGATCGATCCTAAAATTTGACAAGGTGAACTATATCATCCAGACTATAACCTCTCAAAATTTCATACCCATCAGAGAAGTTTAACCCAATCAAACCATAACTTCTAAACTACTAGTTGGATTCCTATCAAATTTTGATATGTTTTAATACATTATCCCAACTACAACGTATAAAACTTTCAGAAAAAGGCTGATTATTTCATACCTAAATCTGACTACAAAGTTAGATGCTAGTCAATTTTCGAAACCTAAGAAATTAGTTGCTTGATGTCTCTTTCCTGATTGGCTTTCTGTGTAGGTTTAGGAGGCATTACAGACATCCATTATGCATGTAATCATAGAGGGGAGTGCAAGGAAGAAAGGGCGTATATGTTACTCGATTGCAAAGCTCGACAAGATCCTAGTGGTGGCTGATGTTCGCGCACAGAGAAGGAAGATGGAGGGCTTCTGCTTGCTGTTGTTGTTCGCGTAGAAGAGAAGAGGAGGTTTGCTTGCTGGTATTTTTTTTTAAGTTGCATATATATATATATATATATATATATATATTTATATATATATATATATATATAAGGAAAGGGGATTTACAAGGTTTCTAGCCTGAGATTACAGTTATGCAAGATAAGCAAAAGAGCAGCAATTAGAGAGAAAAGATTAGGTGAAATGAATGCCAAGGATTCTGGCCCAGGAGGAGGAAGTGTCTGATCTATCAGCCCAGTGACAAGAGGCATAGGATTTTGTGGAGTTTATGATGTTGTGAGCACAGGTTGTGGGGTGGGTTTGTGTTTGATTGTAGATAGGTCGTTTCGAGCTTTCCATATGAAGTATATGTAGCTTGTAATGGAAGAGATGCGGGTGTGGGTGATCAGGTCAAGCTTAGGAGCCTTGGATGTGTCAAACTGATTCAACCAGCTCCATATACTATTATTGTATAAGGGCGGGGAGTTCTGATCCATTTTGAAATGAGATCCATCACCAATGTTGAGTAATTGCAATGTTGAAGGAGGTGGGTCTCGTCATCCGAATGATTGTTGCACAATCTACATGTATTATCATTCACAATGCGCCAATCATGAAGCTTTGATAGGGTTGGGAGACGTCCATGGCTAGCCAACCATGAAATGAAGCTGCATTTGGGCAGGCTAATACCTCCCCAGATGACAACGAAACGGTATGGGGAGGAAGTGGCGTCTGGTTCCAACAAAGGTCGTACGCCGCAGAGGTAGAAAATCTACCATTTGTTTTGGTAGTGAGAGAGATGAAGAGAGTGCGGTTTACCTTAGTGATGATCTCATCACGGATCTTTAGAATGTTGCACCAAATGTTGCTGTAATTGTAGTTGGCTGTACAGGTCCAAATGGAGAGACCTTTCAATATGTTGTTGTTAACCCATGTGGCCTAGAGACTATTGTTTGAGTTCGAGCTATCCAATTCAAAAATGAGATTAGATAGACAAGCTTTGTTCCAGGACAACGTTTCCTTAAAGCCAAGTCCACTATCGGCTTTGGAGTTGCAAACCATACTCCAAGCAACCAAGGCACCAGAACTGGATGCTTTACCAGCCCAGAGGAAGGATCTCAGGAGGCCTCTTATCTTGATCATGATAGAGCAAGGGATAAGGAGTTTTGCATACCAATAGTATTGCAAGGAATGAGGATTGAGGAGATCAATTGTTTGCGGCCTGCATAGGAGAGGTTGCGAGCACTCCACGAGTTTATTTTATTGGTGATTTTGGAGATGAGAGGGGCGAACTTAGCTTGGCTTAATCTTTTGCTACCAACAAGAATACCAAGGTAAGTGAAAGGCAAGGTACCCAGAGAGAGACTAGAGGAATGAATGATATGGTCACGATCATTCTCTTGAATGCCCCAATGAAGATGGAGGATTTTGGAGATGAGAGGGGCGAACTTAGCTTGGCTTAATCTGTTGCTCCTGCGTGGGAGAAGAGGAGGGCTTTGGCCTGGCGGTGTTGCTGGCGTACAACAGAGAAGGAGAGCAAGTCTCCTGGTTACCGTTGCTGTTGCGTGCCCGATGAAGATGCAAAGGATCAGTGCCCCGTTGTTGTGTGTGCGCGACAGAAAACGTAGAGGATGAAGGGCCTAATGGCATGCTTCTGTGTTGCTGCGCGAGTGCAAAAGAAGAGGAAGAAGCGTGTTTGAAGAGTAATAGAGTATATTTACTTAATGAGTTTAAGTTATTAAGTAAAAAAAAAAAGGCAAGTCCTGGTTGCTGCTGCTGTGCGAGTGCAAGAAGAGGCCGCTGCTGGTGTCAAATGAAGAGAAGGGAAAGGCTAAGGTTGTTTGTCTGTTACGCATAAAGGGAGGAGGTAGCTTTCACACATGTAGTTGGGTAGTTAGGTTGGCGTGAAACAAGGCAAAGATCAGCCCAAAAGATCAAGTTTGTGTAAGAAGAAACATAAGGGTTAAAAGGAAGGTAATTGTATGAATAAGTTAATGCCTTGATATAGAAGATTATCATTCCCATAAAACATTGAATATATAATGGTAAGTTTACATAAAATGATAGGTATAAAAGGTTTATAGTCCTAACTATCACCTAAATGATAAGAAGAACGGTCAAAGTCCGGTTTGACTCAAAATTTATCGAATATATCAGTTCCGGTAAGAGAATCATAAATTAGCCTATATATATATATCCGACGTATCTAACTACTATAATAAAGTTTGCCGTTCTACTCTTCTACCATTTAAGTGTATATAATATAGCAAGCCGTAAGTTATTTAAACACATAACAGACTAAACACTCAAGCATGAACGCAAACGTTAAATCAAGTAAAATCACACAGATGCAGAAGTTCATACCTGAGTCGATCCGATGGCTCGTCACTTTGGACTCATGACAGCCTTGGAGTAAGTTATTGGTTCCTTTTCTTGATGAACTAATCTAAGAACGGGAGCATAAGCAAACAAGTGGTTATACAAAACAAAGTAAATAATGGAATATGGATTACCTGAGTCCGATGGTGGAGGAATGTTACAAATGACGATAAATCTAGCATATATAGCATTCTGCAAGGACAATCAGCGTTTGCTAATGCCTATCGTAAGGATCAAATGAAAAACATACATATCATATAGATTTTGTAATTGAATTTGCTGAATCGTCAAACAACATGCGTAATTATTGTATTCAGAAAACAAGTAAAGAAGGCAAGAAAAGAAACAGGTAAAGATAGGGTAAAACATCACAAACCTGGAAATTCGAGGGGAGATCCCCCAATATAAACCCTAACATGGATGTTCTCCTTAGCTGTAGCCCTCGATCCACCTTCCAAATCCTCGAGTATGAAACCCTAGATTCAACACCAGAAGCACAAAGCAAATTATCCATTTCGTATCCCAGAAAGAGGAATTACCAAATTGGAATCGAACGTTGCTTGCCTGAGCGGATTGGGCTGCGAAATCGAATTTGGAGAGGAAAGAAGACGGTTCGGAGAACACGAGCTGAGCGAGAGAAGGACTGAAGTCTAAGAGCTTAGAAAACCTGAGGAATCGAATGAAAGTGGATCAGAAGAGTGGATTTGAGGTTGGAGGAAGAGAAAATCGAGAGATATGGTGTAAGGAGGAATGTTTTGATATTCTTACTGAATGACGATGCGTAATATATACAAATGTGCCGGGTCTAGGGCATAGTGAATATGCTTCAAAAGGAAGGAATCACTCGGAGAATAACCTAAAGGAGGTAAGGGTATTGCATAAAATGATACATAAAATCATAGAGATTTGAGTTTCCTTATATCATGTCCCTTCAAGATGGACTGATTTGGGAAGCAGACTAATCTTGTTGAGAAGCATCTGAAGACGTGCTCGAGGTAGAGGCTTGGTTAAAGCGTCATCAAGTTGATCATCATTAGCTACATAAGCCACCCGAAGGGATTCAAATTGAAGCTTTTCCCGATGAAGTGGTAGTCAAGAGCTAGGTGCTTCTTTCTAGAGTGAAAGACATGATTGACACACAGTTTGGTGGCGCCAACATTGTCACAACATATGACAAGAACAGTTGTATTAGAAAATCCAATTTCATCAAGAAGAGAGAATATCCATTGAAGCTCAGCAACATTACGGTACTCAAGCTTTAGTGGAGGATCGAGCAACACTTCGTTGCTTTTTGGAGCTCCAGGAGATGAGATTGGATCCATGGTATACAATGTATGCACCAGTTGATACATAATCGGACTTGTCACTAGCCCAGTCAACATCAGAGAAGATATAAAGATGAGGATCTCGATTGCATAAGAGCAATGCCATGTGTCTTTGTGCCTAAGAGATAGCGCATGATGCGTTTAACATCAGCCCAATGAGTCTGGGTTGGTTTGTACATGAATTGAGACGATTTATTAATGGCAAATGTTGTGTCTGGATGGGTGAGGGAGAGGTATTGAAGACTGCCCAAAGCCTGCTGATATTGCAAGACATATGAAAGTGGAGCAACAACATTGAGTTGAAGGGACGTGTCTGGATAGAAGGGAGTGGCAACATGGCTCAAGTCAAAGTGCTCGGGGATATCATGGATATACATGTGTTGGTTGAGAAAGAGCCCTTCATGGAAGGGAGTGACTTCAACCCCGAGAAAGTAGTTGAGAGGGCCAAGATCTTTAAGAGAGAATAGTGAGGTAAGCTTGGCAATAATGCTTTCAACCAGATGGGCGGATGAAAGAGTGACAATAATGTCATCAACGTAAATGAGAATGAATGCTTTGTCGGTGGAGGTTGATGACATGAATTATGACCTATATTTAGGCATGCATAAGACATATATTCATATCAATTATGTTGTTATTCACCTACTTTGCGAGAATAGAGGTCTACACATAGTTTTGTTGCAATTGTAGGGAATATGACACATTTTGGATCAAAAGGGAGCATGAAAGTGAAAGGAGTCGAAAGTATAGCAATTGGACTACATTGGAGCATAAAAAGGAGCAAAGAAAGTCAGGAACACGCACCCAGAGTGAACTCTGATACCCCAAAGTGAACTCTGCCTCGGAGCGGGCTTTGATACCACATCTCGGCCGAGATGGTTCAAGGTCAACCGAGATGGTTCAAGGTCAACCGAGATGGACATAACAGTGAGTCACCTCGACCAACATCTCGACCGAGATGTTTGCGTTGGGCTCTGATACCTCCAGAGTGGGTTTTGATACCAGCGGGCTCAACATTCTTTTTCGGCCCAAAATTTAGGGTTTATCATTAAAATGCAGTCTATCTTTAAGCTAGAGTTTATCTTTAAGTTGCGATCTATCTTTAAGGCCCAAGGCTTGTAAAACCCTAGTTTTATCTCCCTATAAATATCTCTTAGCCTTCAACATTGAGACGGACTCCCAACCGATGTGGATTGACGCCCCACGAAAGTTGGCTTTCGACCCTCAAGGAAGACAACTAGATTTACGGAAGGAGATCAAGGAATGATTACTTAGAGTTCAAGAAATAAGAGAAGAGAATTATGTAAGGTTTTCTTGGAGGAATTTAGTGAGTTGTTATCATTCTTTTTGGAACACATTATTGACACTTTGTTGGTTTGTTTGCATTATTGATTATTTGGAAACCTTTGATGGTTGTTTTATTCCTTTTCTTGGATATATTGATTGAATATTATTTGATTGCTTTGAACATGATGATTGTTGGCTAAAACCCCCTGCGATTTTAGGGTGATTAGTTGAAGGTTGTGGTACAAACGATGAAAGAATGAACCTTTATCGTGAGTGGATCCTGAAAGTTGAGTTAACCCTAAACTGAAACCCGTCTCGGGCTGTTCTTGGAGTCACCTCGATCGATATTGATAAGAACTGCACGAGATCGCCCACTGCTTTGCCCGATCTTGAGTTTAGGTATAGTTTGTCAAATCCTATCCTTGTTGCACCTTTAGTGGTTTACATGCAAGCGTAGGAAGAGACTTACTCGTTGATTCCTTTGCTTGTTTACCGATGATGATGAGTGCTAGGTACAATGGTATATCATTTGTTAGGGTTTGAGTGTGCCTTCATCCTACCTTTGAGAGTTAACCTGAGACTTACCCGGTGATGGCTAATTATGTACCCTTAGGTGAGTGTGTTGGTTTGAGTACTCATACCTTTCCTTAGTTCCTTTAGACTTACCCGGTAATAGGATCTTTGGGCTGGGAAAGTGGATAGTGAGACTTACCCGGTGATCTATCATATCGTAGAAATGCCTTCCCTTTGCAACCTCAGCTTTGTCCACGTTTATCCTTGAGAATTCTTGAGTCGAAATCACAACTGGATATTGTTATCTCTAGAATCTACAGTCGTTTATCTGATTTATATTATTCATTGTTCTTTGTTGCTCGAGTTTTGCATTTATAACCTGAAGTTATATACCGTGCTTGATTTCACCATAATCCATGTGATCGACCCTGAAATATTTGCTAATACTGCGATTGATCCATACACTACGAGTTCACTTTTTCTTTATTCTTGGTTATAAATTTAAGACTTCTTTACACACACACCTTTTGGAGCAAACATAGGTGCTGAGATGAAACATGGACGTGCCAGAGGTTGAGTTATGAAAGCCAATGTGAAGAAGATAATTCCGTAGGGCAGTCTACCAAGCACAAAGCGCTTAATTTAAGCCATAGATAACTTTATGAAAAAGATAGACATGAGAGGGCTTTTCCGGGTCAATGAAGCCCGATGATTGTGACATAAACACCCGTTCTTGGAGTTGGCCCTGGAGAAAGGCATAGTTGACGTGAAGTTGACGTAGAAACCACTTGTGAGTCACGGTTAGAATGAGAATGATTTTGATTGTGGCAGGTTTGATGACGGGGCTGAACATGTCATTGCAATCAAGCCCTGGTCGCTGGTGAAAGCCCTTGGCTACAAGACGATCCTTGAGTCGATCAACAGAGCCGTCAGACTTGTACTTGGTCCGGAAGACCCATTTCCATCCAACTACATTGGAGGCTTGAGAGGAAGGGACTAAGGTCTATATTTGGTTTTGAAGGAGAGCATTGTATTATATAATTCATAGCATGACACCATTTAAGATTAGAAAGGGCATGTTTGGTGGTACGTGGCTCAGAGTGACAGTGAGGTTGAGCTTATGAATGGGTTTAAAGATGTAGTGTTCAGATCGTGTGACCATGGATCGCTGAGGCGGTGGATGATTCGAAGATAAATTGGAGGGAGGCAGAGAGGATAAGTGTGAAGAGATGGGTGAGGGCAGGGATAAGGACGGTTAGGAGTCTGGGGTCGATGATGTTGAGGTAGTTGACGAGTTGGGTGATAGTGTGGGCTGGTAATTATTGGATTGGGAAGGTAACAAAACATGTAAGGGAAGGGTGCACCATGAGGTGGGCTCAGATTCATTGTGGGCCAGAGTGTTGGGCTGAAGCGTAGCAAAAAGGAAACGATCCTCAAAGAACCGCACATGCCTAGAGGCATAAAATCGATTTGTTTTTTGATCAAGACAGTAATATGCCGATTGTGTTGGAGAGTATCCAACGAAGACACAAGGGATGGACTTGGGTTTGAGTTTATGAATGGTGTATGGTTGAAGCCAAGGATAGTAGAGGGATCCAAAGCTATGAAGGTGGAGGTAGTTAGATTATTGGTGAAAGAGTGTTTCAAAAGGACTAATATTATTGAGCGTGTTCATTGGGAGACGATTGACAAGGTAAGATGTAGTGGAAAGGGCATGAGGCCAATGGGTTAACGACATGGATGCTTGGTGAAGGAGGGCGAGACCAGTCTCAACGAGGTGCCAATGTCGTCTATCAACATAGCCGTTGTGCTCAGGGGTGTTGGGAGGGCTGATTCGATGAGAGATGTCGTGATGGACAAGGTAGGTTTGAACGCTTAAGTACTCACCTCCATTGTCATAATAGAGAGTGAGAATTTTATGTTTGAGATGGTGTTCAACGAGGCTTTTGAATTGCATAAAGACCTCTTTTGTGTCTGACTTTTAAAGTGGATAGAGCCATATATATGTTGAGTAATGATCAACAAAGATCACATAATACTTGTAATGATCATATGAAAGAATGAGAGATGTCCAGACATCAGAGTAGATGACCTCAAGAGGTTTACTGGTGACAAGTGAAGAGTTCTAAAAGGAAAGCTTGTGACTCTTATTAACTTGACATGCATTACATAAATCAGTAGATAGTGGTAGTTTTAGTTTGGTGGAGAGTAGTTGAAACACCTTGGTCGATGAGTGACCAAGTTTATGATGCTAAATTGGTGAAGAAAGGATGGAATTGAGCACAAGGCGACTCTGAGGAGAGACGAGGGTCACTCCATAAAGTCCGTTCTTTGCCTTCCCTTCCACCAGTAGATGTTGTGTTAGGAGTTCCTTGACAAAGAAGGCAGCTTGTGAGAATGTGTTATAAACATTATTGTCATTACAGAATCTATGAATGGATATGATGTGATGATGCATTTTAGGTACATGTAAAAATTAGAAAGCTGGAGAGGTTAAGAGAGTGAGGAAAGGAAAGTGAAGCATTTTAGGGAAGATCTTTGAAGCAACAACAATTTTACTAAGAAGCTATTTGAATGCGATGTCAAGATCTAAAAATAGTATTTTGTATTTAATGTTACTTATTCATAATCTAGTTGAACTATTCATGAAAATAAGGTTCAAGAAAACCAACGTTAGTAGTGTGAAAACGTGATTTATTGTATCCGACTCAACACACTAGCTAGCAACCTTATGTCATATCATGAATAAAACATGATAACCTTAGTTGACCAAACAACTTAACCGAGACCTCCTATTCATATAATACGGAGGATACCTAAAATATGTTCGTTAACAAACCGTTAGGTACTGATTCTTAAGCTATCACCGAGGGATCACAATTACATATAATCATGTATACAACATCATGCGAAAATAATATACAGAAAGACACAACACTTGCTCAATGACGCATAATTCATCCGGTTACCTAGTAACCTTATCATAACTACATTACCCTCGCAATTTTTTATGTACATAGATGTCTTATAGAGATGCGTCATAAAACAATATACCTCTACGTTAATAGACCAGTGAAGTATGCCCATGTAGTTTGACAATGTTTATACGTTGTGATCATATTTATTTGATCCGATCGTGGATGGTTTTGAAGGAATTGTGTCCTTTATCCAATGTGCAATTACTAATAATGAGATAGGACATTAAATATAGGGATATATATATATATATATATATATATATATATATATATATATATATATATATATATATATATATATATATAATCCAATAATATTAGGGGTCATGACGTTTTGCTAGAAACTACCCATGATCGGTACGTTTATATGATAATCGTATTGTTAATGTTATCAGGTCCTACGAGGTCACAACATAACGAGCATGTGAACTTGATCAATTAAATGAGAGAGTTACCATATAGGAATATATGGTGGAAAATGATATATTTTGTAGGTGTACAAAATATATTATGGAGTTGGTAATTAATAATAAATAAGGGGTTATTATATATTAATTACTAAAATATATATCTTATAGTATAGGAGGGTTTTAATAGTTAAAAAGTTCAACCATATTTTTGATATATAACGATCGATTGATCGGAGGCAAGCAAGTCAACCGTGTTTTTCCTCCCCATTTTTCTCGCTCAAAAGCTTCATCCTTTGTTCTAACAATCGAAGGTTAAAACGATCTTTATTTTGTCTCGGGTGGACCAACTAGAGGAGTAACACTTGAGACTCTCCATATACTGGGAAGAGTTTGAACACTCACCAAAATGTATTCTTTTCCCTCTTATCTAATCTATTATGCTTGCGATCCTTGTTTAGATGTTTAGAAAATTGTTTTCTGAAGATAGTCTCTTTGTTTAGATGCTTAAGGGTAAATGTCCTAAATGCAAGATCTAGTTAATGTTTTGCATGGTATTTGCATGACTTGACGAATGCTTTAATTATATTCCAATGCATGATTAAAGTTAAATACAATGTGAAAACGAGACGGAACTAGTACGATTTCGAAAGCTTATTCCAGAAATGCCGAATAAATTATGGATGAAATAATTAAAACAAATAAATGTGGCCGGAAGATTCCTAACTTGGTTAAACCCAACTTAAAATCCCCGATATCTCGGACTTGAATTCGTCTTCACTTCACCTGATTCACAAGAAACATATGTCGTTATTTATGACATTCGCCGTCCTTTTTTAATCCTAATTACTATCCATATTATTTGTATATAGTCTAGATTTACATGATATTATGGTTGAATCTGTTGGGTTTTGCAATTTCGGTTGTCTATTTGTGCTTCCATTAATTGTAGGTGTTTGAGACTATATAGAACACCTTTTGGGGATAAATAAGATTAATGCCTACATCAGGCTAAGTTCTCCCTATGGCCATTGCGGTTTTCGTGAAGGTCGAATCAATTGCGAACAAAGAGATAAGGAACCAAGTCAAGAATCTCATTAAGATTGTAGAAATCTTAATTCTCTAACATATTCTCTTCAGTTTTGAACTTTCATGTGAAATAAAAAGTTGTAGTACTTTGAATTACCATCTAAATTACTACTCGTGGGTTTTTTAAATTCTAACCACAACAACAACAATTCAGTTTTACTAAAGTATAAAAAAGCTGTAAAAAAAAACGTCTCGACTTGTGTACATATCGGCCCAATCGACCACCTGTTAGCCGCCACTCTTAAGTACAAGTAGACCTAGAAATCATCCAGGTACAACTCTCACCTCTTGCATTGGATGATTGTCGGACTACCATAATGTATGCATTAAGACATATAATCAATGAATAAGCATAACCATAAACATCACAAAGTCATCATGAAGTCGGACTCTCTATACCCAAAGTAACGAGAAATTAGTAAGACAAACTTACTAAACTTAAACTTTATTACTCAAGGGAGAACATGACCGATCGAGCCGACAAGGATCAAGATCGGTTTGGCTGATGGGGAGCAATTGGGTCGTCTGATGGGGAGCGATTGAGCCGATTGGTCCAATCTTCTGTCTATGAAGATGTTGAGTTTTGTTAGTAATAGGGTTATATTTGTAATTTAATGTTTATTAGGTTAACCCTAGGGTTTCCAAGTTGTGTATATATTTGACATTCCTTTCAATGAATAATCAGATCGTGAGTTTATCAAACTCTACATGGTATCAGACTAACGATCCAAACCCTATTCTTCCGCCTAAAATTCTATTCGGCCGTCAAGTTCCATATTTCTCATGGCTCCTCTTACGGTTGAATCTCCTTACTATCTACATCCATCTGATCACCCTGCCCAACAAATTTGTCCAATTCTTCTTGTTCAGGAGAATTATCTAGATTGGTCGATTGCTATGACCCATGCTTTTGCTGCTAAACGAAAGCTTGGGTTCATCAATGGTGAACATGAAGAACCTGATTCCAAATCGGATGATTATTCGCATTAGATTTGTGTCAATTCCATGCTTCAGGGTTGGATAATGGCAGCCCTGGATCCATCTTTTCGCAAATGTGTAAGTTATTGCGCATCTGCTTTCCTATTATGGGAAGATATCAAACAACGGTGTGATGCGGGGAATGGTCCGCGTCTTCTACAACTCCGTGCTGATCTTGCCAAGTGTTTCCAAGAAGGGGAGCAAATTGGTGCTTATTTCGGCAAACTCAAAAAATTATGGGATGATGTTGCGTCCCACCAAACCAACGTATGTCGTTGTGCATGTTCCTGTGGCAAAAGAATCAAAGCCAAAGATGAGGAAGAGGTACATCAATTTCTTATTGGATTAGATGATAATCGATATGCTTCTTTTCGATCTAGTATTGTGACTCAAGAACCTTTGCCTAAAATCAACAAAGTTTATTCCCTGGCTATTCAAGAAGAGCGTCTTAAAACTATTGCTTTGGGGCGTGAAACTCGCTCTACTGAGGAGGTTGCTTTTTCTGCTAATAATCACAAAGGTTCTCGTCACTCTACAAAGAGTGACAAGAGTAAGTTGGTTTGTGATCATTGTTCTCGTACTGGTCATGCCACTAAGAGTTGCTTCAAGATTGTTGGTTATCCTGATTGGTGGAAAGGCTCTCGTGGGGAGATAAGTATTGCTCCAGACAAGTCACAAACTCCATCATCTCAGGCACGATCGTCGGCAGCTATTGTGGCACACACGATGCCAGTGGCGCCATCATCTCTCACCACTCAGGATCGTCTAGATGTCGGATCTAGCATTTCGGATACCCAATGGTCTTCTTTGATATCCGCCCTCCATTCCTACCGTAATCATGCTACTCATGATACGACTGCAGGTATTGTGCATTCTCCTTGGATTCTTGATTCTGGGGCATCTTTTCACATGACAGGCACCCTGAGTTATTTATCTGATCTTCAATCGGTTTCCAAGCGCCTAATCAAACTTCCTAATGGTGTCATTGTCACTGCCAAGCAAGTTGGATCTATTCGTCTCAATAGTCATGCCACTATTCCCAACGTTCTTTATGTGCCTGGTTTAGAGTGTCATTTGTTGTCCATCAATCAATTGACTGCAGATCTCAATTTTGTTTTTATGATAACTAATCGGCTATGTGTAATACAGGACCGCACTTCGAGGATGGTGATTGGACTGGGTGAAGCTCGTAATGGGGTCTACTGGCTTCGTTGGATGCCGCCTCCGTCCTTAGCACATTCATGCCCTGTTACACAAATTTCCTCCACAATTCTTCATCAACGCCTTGGCCATCCTTCATCGCCATCTATTGATCCCTGCGACATTTGTCTTCGAGCCAAGCTACCTCGTTCGTCTTTTCCTCCTAGTACTTCGCATGCTTCGTCTTTATTTGAGTTAGTTCATTTAGATATTTGGGGTCCCTATCGAGTCATGTCAACAACTGGTTGTTCCTATTTTGTCACACTTGTGGATGATTTTTCCCGTTGCACCTGGGTTTATTTAATAAAAAGCAAGGCTCAAATTCATTCTATTATTCCTATTTTTTGTTCTATGGTCTCTACTCAGTTTAATACCAAGGTCAAAACATTTAGGAGTGACAATGCCAAAGAAATTTTGGCCCTTAAGTATATTCTTGACACTGATGGTATTTTTTTAGAAACCTCTTGTCCTTATACGCCACAACAAAATGGGCGGGTTGAACGAAAGCATAGGCATATTTTGAATGTTGCTAGAGCCTTGATGTTTCAAGGGAATTTACCTGTTAAATTTTGGGGTGAATGTATTCTTACTTCATGTTATCTTATTAACAGAACCCCTACATCTCTTCTTAAAAATAAAACTCCGTATGAAGTTTTATTTGGATCACCACCATCTTTAAGTCATCTTCGTACCCTAGGGTGTCTTGCTTATTGTTCGGTCCTTCCTCGCAATTCTGACAAGTTTCGTCCACGGGGTCGGAAATGTGTTTTTTTGGGTTATCCACAATTTCAAAAGGGTTGGAAAATGCTTGATCTCGAATCTAATCAAATTTTTACGACATGCGATGCTAGGTTTTATGAGGATCAATTTCCTTTCACAAATATTCCAATTAATTCTACTCCTCCCTCACTTCCTCGATCTCACATCGTTGAAGAAGAAAATTTGGCCCCTATTTATACTGAATTGCAGCAGCCAGCCGTTCCAGTAAATAGTTTTTTGCGTGACACTGTGGCCCCCACTGCCACGTGTCAGCCGCAAAACTTATCCGCAGAAACTGATTCTGCGTCTCCAATACCTGCGCGCCACGTCGTGCCTGCAGCTGTACTTGACCCAACAAATCCTGCTGTACCTGCTCCTATTCTACCTACCCCAGCTGTACCTGTCCCTATTCTACCTACCCCTGCTGTCCCCACGTTCCCTTTCCCTGCAGCACATATCCCTCCTACTCCATCTAATTCCATTTCCCTACCTAACTCACCTACCCCACGTGATTTGAATAACCCACCTAACCCAAGTACACCTATCCCACCCCAATTAATTAACCCACCTACACAAAATACCCAGCCTATATTAACCCCCACAACAAATAACCAAAATCCGATTGATTCGATTCCCACCCGTCGGAGCACTCGTATAACCAAACCCTCAGTTATGCTTCGTGACTTTGTGTGTCAAAAGGCGAGTTTGTTTGATCCCATTTCGAACGGCATCTCTCCTTCATCATTCTCAGGTACGCCTTATTCTCTGGTTAATTATTTATCATATGATAAATTGTCTCCTGCATATATTGTTGCACTTAACTCTATTCAGCAAGAACAGGAACCATCTTCTTTCAGAGAGGCTGTTACAAACCCACATTGGAAAGATGCTATGAAATCCGAGATCTCTGCTCTTCAACAAAATCGAACTTGGGACTACGTTGATCTTCCTCCTGATCGGCGTGCTATCGGATCCAAATGGGTTTTTCGTATTAAGTACAAGTCTAATGGTGAAATTGAGCGTTATAAGGCACGTCTTGTTGCCCTGGGTAATCGTCAACAAGAGGGTATTGACTACACTGAGACTTTTGCCCCAGTTGCTAAGCTTGTCACTGTTAAGTTATTTCTTGCAGTTGCTACAATCCGGAATTGGGAACTACATCAGATGGATGTTCACAACGCTTTTCTTCATGGTGATTTACATGAGGAAGTCTATATGCTTCCTCCGCCTGGTTTTCGCACTTCTAATAAGGTTTGTCGTCTGCGCAAATCCTTATATGGTCTTCGTCAGGCGCCTCGCAACTGGTTTCACAAGTTTACTAGTGCCTTACTTCGATATGGATTTCAACAGTCATATGCTGATTATTCTTTGTTCACATATTGCAAGTCAGGTATCACTCTTCAGATCCTTATTTATGTTGACGATCTTGTTATCTCTGGCAACAACCTTGTCACCATCTCCAGATTTAAGGCTTATCTACATACCTGCTTTCATATGAAGGATCTTGGTCCCCTTCGTTTCTTTCTTGGTATTGAAATTGTCAGGACTCCATCTAGCATCTGGCTTAATCAACGAAAATATGCTTTGGATATTATTAATGACGCTGGTCTTCTTGGTTGCAAGCCAACTTCATTTCCCATGCATGCCAATCATAGTTTGCAAACTGACTCTACTGCTATTTTGGATGATCCGGAGAAATATAGGCGCCTTGTTGGTCGTTTGATCTATTTGTCTATCACTCGTCCGGAGCTTGCTTACTCAGTTCACATTCTGTCTCAGTTCATGTCAAATCCTCATGTTGGTCACTGGGAAGCTGCCCTCAAAGTCCTCCGATACCTCAAGTCTGCTCCTGCTCGAGGCATATTTTTATCACGCTCCAGTGACCTAATAATTAATGCCTATTGTGATTCTGACTATGCAGCTTGTCCTCTTACTAGAAGGTCTACCACGGGTTATTACATTCTTCTTGGTTCATCACCAATTTCTTGGAAGACTAAGAAGCAAATCACAGTTTCCAGATCATCAGCTGAAGCTGAATACAGAGCAATGGCAACTACTACTTGTGAACTTCTTTGGCTTCGCTCCGTTCTTCTATCTCTTGGTGTTCATCATAACCTTCCCATGAAACTCCACTGTGATAATCAAGCAGCAATTCACATTGCAAACAATCCAGTGTTTCATGAGCGCACAAAGCACATTGAGGTTGATTGTCATACTGTCAGAGATCAAATCACTAGGGGAGCAATTCGCACTGTTTTTACACCTGGAATATCTCAATTGGCAGATATTATGACCAAAGCCTTGGGCCCTTCTCGCTTCAAGTTCCTCTTATCCAAGCTTGGAGTTGTCACTTCCCCACCTCCAGCTTGAGGGGGAGTGTTAGTAATAGGGTTATATTTGTAATTTAATGTTTATTAGGTTAACCCTAGGGTTTCCAAGTTGTGTATATATTTGACATTCCTTTCAATGAATAATCAGATCGTGAGTTTATCAAACTCTACAAGTTTGAATTGAAAACAATTATATCAAGTAATTGCTACAAAACCAAAGAGACTATTTCCGGGATATGTTTAGATGCTTAAGGGTAAATGATGGAGAAATAGTGAAGTGAAGACGAATTCAACAGATTAAGTTGGGTTGGAGAAATAGTCACTTTAGGGCATTTACCCTAAAGCATTGTTTGGATAAAATCTCAGCCATTTTTATTTTCATTTCACTTGTAAGATATTTATGTTTACCTATGCAAAAATTAACTATATCATATCGATTATCTCAAAACAAATAGATGCTTTATAAGAAAATCAACATTGTATTGCTCATGAATCGTGATCCATCAAGATCTAATACATTCGCTACTTAATCAAATCATCAAACAATTGGTAAAACACATATGACCTACATCCAACAACCCTAGGGTTCAGCCAAATCACTAATATTTGAAACCGGAACCCCCTTCGTGCACACCTAAATCACCCATATCCGGATCCGGACCACCCATCGGATTCATAATTGGATTGTTCATATCCGGGTCATAGATATTTTGATCCGGATTTGGGACATCCAACGAGTTCAAAGCCAAGTTACCCATATCCGGAATTGGAGCTAGTCTATCAATGAGATTCATACTCGGACTCGGATTCAGAACCGGGTTTAAACCCGGATCTGTCATCCCACCAACAACATTGGTCATCCTCATCACATCATCCTTAAGCGCACGTAGATACGCACCCATCTCATTAAGCTGAGGGCGCATCATACTTTCAATAGGCGGCTTCCATTGCAACTCCATCTTCTCCCTTTCTCCAATGGCCGCCGCTCGCTCCTTCTCCGCTGCAAGCTGAAGATCCACCCTAGTCAACTCCATGTTCAGCTCCACCATGTCAAAACTTCGATAAGCATCCATGAGACTCTCTTCGTACCTCATGAAAATCTCATCTCTTTCTCCATCGGGAAAACACGCGTCCATGACCCTCGACACCGATGGATGTCCGAACGAGAACACTTTGTTGCCCGGAGAATAGACCAGGATCCCCACCTCCGATCCGGTCAATGTGCACAGTTCGCTTGCTTTCTTAAAAAGGCCGTTTCTGCGTTTTGAAAAAGTTACTTGGAGATTGCTTTTGTTCTCCATCTTCGCAATTTTCACCTTCTTCCTGCCCGTTCCACTTCTCTGAGGTGCACTAGAAGAAGCCATGGATAATGTGTTCGGAAGAATGAGAGAACTATGTGATAACTGATAATGAAGGTTTGTGTTATATGTTAAGTTATATTTATAGAGACATTTTTAAATCACAATTAAGTGTGAACATGATATTTTAAATGAATGTAGTTGATTTGATGTTCATATAGTTAATGTTTTTTATTTATGAAAAATGAAGTAAATTTTTTATAAATCAGAAATAAATAAATAGTTATGGTAATTTTATTTGTATTTTGATTGTGCTTTTAGGTTACATGAATTGCATGTTGGCTCTTGATTTTGCTGGGAATTGATACCATTTGTGAAAAAACAAATTCCATTACGGGTGATTATGAAATGATAATGTGGAGGTGTGTGAATGTCTAAATGAATTTTATCTTGTTGATGAAGATTGTTTCCATTTTTTAAAATGATTTGTGAAGTTCCAAATTTGAGCTAGAACCAAAGAAAAATTCAAACTTATATAGAACACGATTTGAATGAAATAATACTTGTCCGTGTGATAATGATCGAGACGACCGAGAAGTTTGTAATAAATTTTAGTCGTACAAATTAGCAAGTTTTAATGAATGAGTGAATGAATATGTTTGTTGTATCCGTCGGTGATACGAGCTAGAAATGTGAGTTTGACACCATGCTACAACAATTTTAATAAGAAGCTATTTGAATATAAATAGTATTTTGTATTTAATGTTACTTATTTATATTCCGGTTAAACTATTCATGAAGATAAACAAGGTAAACGATATGCTCGGTTGACCACACAACTTGCCCGAAACCTCTTATTCATTTAATACGGCGGATACTTACAAATATGTTTGGTATGAAACTTGTAGGTATTGATTCTTGAGTTATCACCGATGGATCACAATCCGCATATAATCATGTATAATTCCCCTTATCAAATTCCGACAATTCCTCCTCCGAACTCGTCTTTCTTACCTCCTACAACCTACCTTCGGGTTCAACATTAAAACCCTACTAGCTCATACAACCCTAATGATGTTTCTTGCATCCGTAATTGGTAGATTTACTAGATGGACGTTCAACACCAATCATGGTCTTTAGCTGGATAAAAGTCTTACTCTATTAGCTCCCCAACCCTAATGTGGACTTGTTGGTCAGTTGATTTATTTAACCATTATCCGGAATTGTCTTATTCATTTCACATCTTATCTCATCACATGTAGTCATCACATAAGTCAAATGGGGAAGTTGTGACTCGAGTGGTCCGATATTTAAAAATAGCTCCTTCATAGGGTATCTTCATATTAGCCTCTAGTGATCTATCTCTTCAAGGCTTTTGCAACTTGGATGGACTACGTTGTCAGCCCCTTGATGTGTAGATCTACTACATGCTATAACATACTCCTTGGGACATCTCCTATATCTCGGAAGACGAAGAAACAAGTAACTATTTCGATCTTCCGTTGAGGCAGAGTATAGGGAAATGGTCGCTACTACTTGCGAGCTATTGTGGATGAAATCAGTTTTAACATCACTTGGGATCTTTCATCCCTATCATGTGAGGCTTCTTTGTGACAACATGTCAGCCATTCACATAGTTACTAATCCGGTTTTTTATGAGAGGAATAAGCATTTAGAGATTGGTTGTCACAAAGTCTTGAATCAATTGCAAAAGGTCATTAAAAAAATTCTTCACAAGGTCCACCGATCAGCTTGTAGATTTGATGACAAAACCAATTGGCCCTTTGCGGTTCAACACGTTATTGACCAAGTTCGAAGTTGTCTGAACGCCACCTCCGGCTTGATGAAGAATGACAAGATAAAATAAGGTAAGACATATTAGAATCGCAAGTTGTCATGTTGTTATTGTCCTTACATATCTTTAGTTATATTTGTAAGCGTATGTGTGTATATATAGACCGATTCTTATGTGAATAAAGATCATCAGTTTCAGTTCAAATTAATCTACGATTTTACACATTTGTATCATGATGGGGTGAGGTTGTTGTTCACTAGCTAGAGTCAAGATCCATTGTAAGGTTTTTACCTGTAAGATCTTGAGTTTATAAATCCGAGTAGATTTGATATTTGCTTACATTCTAAAGGAAATAATTCAACTTATACATTTTTAGAATTTGTAAGAAATAAATTCATTTTAGGTGATTAACTTAATTTGTATGACATGAATCAAAAGGTGAAACGATAGATTTTTGTGCCGTGAGGGTAAGGTTGTGAACTACTTCATCGGCAAGACGTGCTCATAAAGCTATTCATGCATGCTTTGTTGATGTTCGCATCAAAGAGATATATGAAATGATTATGTTTGCAAGAGTGTTGAGGGGAGTGTTGAGTGTGAAAATGTCTCATATTGACAATATGATAATACGTGAATCTAACATATATGTAGAATGATTATTATGCGATCAAGATTATATATCAAAAAGGAAAGATCGACACACAAAGTTGATTACGCAGTTCAGGTGTTAAAAAACCCTACATCTGCGGAACCTCAAGAGGGGAGGTCCGATCCCGGTTTTTACTAGGCATTCAAGACGATTACAATATAGGTTCGATTACAAAGGTGCACGCAAGATCAACATGTAAAAGACCTATATCTAGAACAAGCAAGAACAAAGGAAGATACGAAGAACAAGGTATAGAAATAGCCCCTATGAGGCTAAGCAAAGCTTTCTGTCAAACTTTGCTATCTTCAATCGAAAGATCTTCTTCTGGAGAGGTGTAGGTGAGGATGAACGTCTCAAACCCTAGCGAACCACCTCCGACTTCTCTTCGATCGCTCTCTCTCTTTCTCTCAGAGGAACTCTCTCTCTTTTTCTCTCAGCGGCAAGGGTTGCAATCTCGCTTAGGGTTAGATGAGGTAGGTTGTTGCTTATATACCTCCTCTTCAAAGCCCAAACGCATCATTTCATTTAAGTGGTTCCAAACCAAGCCAAACTCTGAAGATAATCATCACAGCTCGAACCCGGTCCAACAAATAACACAAGCGGCTGTCCAGAAGACAACATCTCATGCAACAAGGCCACCTTCACATATCAAGTATAAGGAAACAACACGTGCCACAGCTTCCTAGTGAGTCCAAGCCACCAGGGTTCAATGAACCGGCAACAAGTGCTACACTAGTCAGCTACAACAAGCATTAGTAACCTTAACCCAACCAAACTAGACCTAGGAGCTATTACAAGTCAATACTATTGCGTGCACTTATGTAATCTATCCTATACAAACATGAATCACAAAGTTAACATATAAGTTTTGAGTGTGGAAATGTCTCATATTGACAATATGAAATGATTATGTTTGCAAGAGTGTTGAGGGGAGTTTTGAGTGTGGAAATGTCTCACATTGACAATATGATAATACGTGAATCTAACATATAAGTTTCAGGACTACTCCTCCTATTGTCAATTGGTTTTTAGTATGAAACCCCGAAAAACTTGAATGTAGGTTCACTTTACGTACAAACTCTCCACGTATTAAACTCACCGAATATAAAAAGATTAATTAACATTAATGGACGTTGAGTTATTAGAAAATTCATTTTGATACTAAGTTAAAATATCACAAACTAATTAGTGTGGCGTATGCACAAGGACACAATCTAAAATCCAATACATAAATTTATGAGATTTTAATCTAAATTTAATTGAAAATTACAAGAGTAGTGCAACGACCCTACGTACCAAATGAACACATTTAACATTTGGGTGTAGTAAATAGAGTTAGATAGTAACTTGAGCTCAATGAACATAACTCAAGAAGTTCATATACGCTTTAAAAACCTCATAAACCATTTAGGGCCCGTTTGGTTCCAACTCCGGAAACGAAAACGGAATGGAAACGAATTTAATCCATATGTATATCCATATTTATGAAATTTTATGGAATCATTCTCATGGTTTAATGAAAAATGCACTTGTTTCCTCACATTTTGTTACCCTATAGGGTATCAAAAGTAATCAAACTCTCATGCAATTACTACAAACCACAAGGAATGATTCCAAAAGTTATAATGAACAACGTAACGGTATACGTATTGACTAGATTTGTTTCCATTCCGTTTCCGATTCCGGAGTTAAAACCAAACGGGCCCTTAAAGTAATTTAAGGTAAAGACACGTTATTTAACAAACACATCTCAATTGTGAGACATCCTTTGTCAAGAAAAAAGTTAGGTAATTTACTCAATTTCAATAGTCATAGGATCAAAGATAAATGGATTAATAGTTAGTAAAATAGTTCTCTTAATTATCGAATTCAATTATTCGATTTAAGTTATCCGAGTTCAGTTACAACCAACCCTTCCTTTCTTTAGGCTAATTAAATTTATCTCAATTAATATCTTTCTTAATTAGTTATTAAGATAGAGACTTAGGGCCCGTTTGGTTCCAACTCCGGAAACGGAAATGGAATGGAAACGAATTTAGTCCATATGCATATCCTTATTCATTAAGTGCCTGTTTGGTTGGAGCGGTGGAATGGAAACGGAATGGAATCAAATAAGGGTAGAGAAAGGAAATGGAATGGATGAGATTACTTTTATGTGTTAAAAGACCTCTAACCAAACATAGTTTTTGATTGATTCGGAATCATTCCGTTACCGGGAATGATTCCCGGTGCTTCCAAACGGGCCCTAAATTTCATGGAATCATTCCTTGTGGTTTTATGCAAGTTGCACTTGCTTCCCCACATTTTGTTTCCCTATAGGGTATCAAAAGTAAGCAAATTCTACTCCAATTACTTCAAACCACAAGTAATGATTCCAAAAACTTTCATGAACAAGGGTATACGTATGGACTAGATTCGTTTTCATTCCGTTTCCGATTCCGAAGTTCAAACCAACGGGCCCTTAATCTGAATACATTAAACAAAAGTACTCTGTTACACCGGTTATCTCAAAATAAATAGATGATCTACAAGAAAATCAACATTGCATTGCTCATAAATCATGATCAATCGGATCTAATTAAATAAAATCCGCTACTTATTCAAATCATCAAAACATTGTTAAAACACATATGACCTACATCCAACAACCCTAGGGTTCATGCCCAAATCACCAATATTTGAAACCGGAACACCCATCATGCACACCCAAATCACCCATATCCGGATCCGGACCACCCATCGTGTTCATACTTGGATTGTTCATATCCAGATCAAAGATATTCTGATCCGGATTCAAGACATCCATCGAGTTCAAAGCCACGTTACCCATATCCGGAACCGGAGTTGGTCTATCAACCGGGTTCATACCCATACTCGGAATCCGAACTGGGTTTAAACCCGGATCCGTCATCCCACCAACAATATTGGTCGTCCTCATCACAGCATCCTTAAAAGCACGTAGACACGCACCCATCTCATTAAGCTGAGGTTGCATCATATTTTCAATAGGCGGCTTCCACTGCAACTCCATCTTCTCCCTTTCTCCAATGGCCACCGCTCGCTGCTTCTCCGCTTCAAGCTGAAGATCCACCCTTGTCAGCTCCGTGTTCAGCTCCACCATGTTGAAACTCCGATAAGCATCCATGAGACTCTCGTCATACCTCATCAAAAACTCATCTTTTTCCCCTTCGGGAAAACACATGTCCATTACCCTTGACACCGATGGATGTCCGAAAGAGAACACATTGTTGCCCGGAGAGAAGACTAGAACCCCCACCTCCGATCCGGTAAGTGTACACAGTTCGCTTGCTTTCTTGAAAAGTCCGTTTCTGCGTTTTGTAAAAGTTACTTGGAGATTGCTTTTGTTCTCCATCTTCGCCATTATCACCTTCTTTCTACCTTTTCCATTTCTCTGAGGTGCACTAGAAGAAGCCATGGATAATGTGTTCGAAAGAAAGAAAGTATTATGTGGTGATTGGTAATGAAAGTTTGCGTTATATGTTAGCTTATATTTATATAGATATATTTTAAATGACAATTAAGTGTGAACAAGATATTTTAAATGTATAGAGTTGATGTGATGTGTATATAGTTAATGTTTTTTTAATGAAAAATGAAGTAAATTTGTCCTAAGTCAGAAATAAATAAGTAATTATGGTAACTTTATTTGTATTGTGATTGTGCAATTTTAAATATTTTATTGTGATTATAGGTTACATGAATTGCATTTTGGGTCTTAATTTTGATAGAAATTGATACCATTTTTGAAAGGTTTTTGTTCACTACGGGTGATTATGAAATGATAATGTGGAGGTGTGTGAATATCTATATGAAGTTTATCTTGTTGATGAAGATTGTTTCCATTTCTTAGAATGATTTGTGAAGTTCCAAAATTCAAGCTACAACCAAAGAATAATTCAAACTAATATAGAAAACTATTTGAAGGAAATATTACTTGTCTATGCGATAATGATCGAGACGACTGAGAACTTTGTATTAGACTTTAGTCGTACAAATTAGCAAGCTTGAATGAATAAATGAATGAATGAATGAATGAATGAATGAATGAATATGTTTGTTTTATCCGCTGGTGATACGAGCTCGAAAATAAGTTTAAAACAATGCTAGACATTTTTGACGACGAAGGCATAACTTGGTAAAGACGAAGAAGATCTTTGAAGCAACAACAATTTTACTAAGAAGCTATTTGAATGAGGTATCGGGATCTAAAAATAGTGTTTTGTATTTACTGTTACTTATATAATCTAGTTGAACTATTCATGAAGATAAATAAGATTCAAGGAAAGCAACGATTTATTAGTGTAAAAACGGGGTTTTTTGTATCCGACTCAACACGCTAACTAACAACCATATGTCATATCATGAATAAAACATGATATGCTTAGTTGACCAAACAACTTACGGGAGACCTCCTATTTATTTAATACGGAGGACATAGCATTTGCTCAATGACACATAATCAACCGGTTACCTAGTAGCTTTATCATAGCTACATTACTCTCCAATATCTCACGTACATATATGTCTTATAGAGATACGTCATAAAACGATATATCTTTACGCTAATAAACCGGTGAAATATGCTCATGTAGTTTGACAATGTTTATAGGTTGTGAAGTACAATGAGATTATTTATTATAAATAAAGAGTCATATTTATTTGATCCGATCGTGGATGGTTTTGAGATGTTAAAGAAGTCGACGATCGCGAGATAAATTAGGTAAAAGTGAGGACTAGAGATGAAAAGCAATTGGTTGTTACGGAGTATAACAGCGTTTGAAAATTGATGAAGGTTCAAATTTGAGCCTTAAATTTCGCATATGATTACAACATTTGGTCATGGTATAAGTGCTAATCAAAGTGTAATATATATATATATATATATATATATATATATATATATATATATATATATATATATATATATATATTACAAAATAACAAAGGTAAGAACACAATACAAAAAGAACACATCAATATTTGTGATTAATAAAGTAATTTCAAAACTTGAATTGCCACCGCAATACATAATAAAAACTCAATATATGATTAAAAATATTCAAAGTTATAATAGTCATATTATGAAGTAAACATTCTTACGCAACTGTCACATCTTGTAGGAAAATAATGTATCAATTCATGTAACTCTCGCGTACAAACAAAGAAACTGTTTCTCCATCATATGATTGACTTATCCAAACATGGTTTGCACGTGATTAAGCCAACCTGATCAGGTTGATCGAGATTATTCCTTTGCTAGAGGATACAATTTTATGTTTTCTTTCAATCTCTTTATCTTTTTTATTTTGGGCTATCTTTTAGCCCTTCCGATTGGACGTCTTTAACTTTTATCTACTTAAGGATAGGGTTTAGTATAATTAACATCAAACCCTATAAATATTATATTTCCTCTTTATAAATAAGGTTTGGTAGCAATATTACTCTATCTAGTTTTGTTTTCAATTCAAACTCAATATCATCATAGACGGGAGATTGGACCAATCGGCTCAATCGCTCCCCATCAATCGACCCAATTGCTCCTCATCAGCCGAACCAATCTTCATTCTCGTCAGCTCGATCGGTCTTGTTTTTCTTTAGTATTAAAGTTTGAAGTTTAGTAAGTATGTCTTACTAAATTCTTGTTACTTTGGGTATAGAGACCCAACTTGCATGATGATTTATGATGTTTATGGTTATGGTTATGTTTATCATTTGATTATATGTCTTAATGCATACGTTATGGCAGTCCGACAATCATCCAGTGCAAGATGTGAGAGTTGTACTTGGATGATTTCTAGGTCTACTTTTACTTAAGAGTTTTGGCTAACAGGTGGTCGATTGGGCCGACATGTACACAAGTCGGGCCGATCGAAAGTTTTTTTTACAGCTTTTATATACTTCAATAAAACTGAATTCTCGTTGTTGTGGTTAGAATCAAAAAACCCACGAGTAGTACTTTAGATGGTAAGTCAAAGTACTACAAACTTTTAGTTCACAGGGAATATGCTAGAAAATTGAGATTTCTACAACCTTGATGAGATCTTTGAGTTGTTTCTTTATCTCTTGGTTCTCAATTGATTCGGCCTTCACGAAAACCACAACGGTCATAGGGAGAATTTAGCTTGATGTAGGCATTAATCTCATTTATCTCCAAAAGATGTTCTATATTGTCTCGAACACCTCCAATTAATGGAAGGACAAATAAACAGCCAAAATCGCAAAACCCAATAAATTCAACCATAATATCATGCAAATCTAGACTATATACAAATAATATGGATAGTAATTAGGGTTATGAAAAAAGAAGCTAAAAATAAATAACGACATATGTTTCTTGTGAATCATGTGATAAGTCCGAGATATCGTGGATATTAAGTTGGGTTTAACCAAGTTAGGAATCTTCTGGCCACATATTTGTTTGTTTTAATTATTTCACCCATATTTTATTCGGCATGTCTGGAAGAAGCTTTCAAGATCGTACTAGTTCCGTCTCGTTTTCACATCGTATTTAATTTTGATCATGCATTGGAATATAATTAAAAGCATTCGTCAAAATCAAGCAAATACCATGCAAAACATTAACTAAATCTTGCATTTAGGACATTTACCCTTAAACATTGTTTGAATAAAATCTCAGCCATTTTCATTTAAGTTTCACTTGTAAGATATTTATGTTCACCCATGCAAATCATTAACTATATTACACCGATTATCTCAAAATAAATAGATGCTCCATCAGTAAATCAACATTGCATTGCTCATGAATCATGATCCATCAAGGATCTAATTTAGAAACATTCGCTACTTATTCAAATCATCAAACCATTGGTAAAACACATATGACCTACATCCAACAACCATATGGTTCATAGCCAAATCACCAATGGTTGAAACCGGAACCCCCCTCGTGCACACCCAAATCACCGATATCCGGATCCGGACCACCCATCGGGGTCATACTGGGATTGTTCATATCCGGATCATAGATATTCTGATCCGGATTAAGGGCAACCATCGAGTTCAAAGCCAAGTTACCCATATCCGGAACCAGAGTTGGTCTATTGACCGGGTTCATACCCGGACTCGTAATCTGAACCGGGTTTAAACCCGGATCCGTCATCCCACCAACAACATTGGTCATCCTCATCACATCATCCCTAAAAGCACGTAGATACGCACTCATCTCATTAAGTTGAGGGTGTGTCATATTTTCAATAGGCGGCTTCCACTGCAACTCCATCTTTTCCCTTTCCCCAATGGCCGCCGCTCGCTGCTTCTCCGCTGCAAGCTGAAGATCCAACCTTGTCAACTCCATGTTCATCTCCACCATGTCGAAACTCCGATAAGCATCCACAAGACTCTCGTCGTACCTCGTCAAAAACTCATCTCTTTCCCCATCGGGAAAACACGCGTCCATGACCCTTGACACCGATGGATGTCCGAACGAGAACACTTTGTTGCCCGGAGAGAAGACCAAGATCCCCACCTCCGATCCGGTCATTGTGCACAGTTCACTTGCTTTCTTAAAAAGCCCGGTTCTGCGTTTTGAAAAAGTTACTTGGAGATTGCTTTTGTTCTCCATCTTCGCTATTTTCACCTTCTTTCTACCCATTCCATATCTTTTTGGTGCACTAGAAGAAGCCATGAATAATGTGTTTGAAAGAAAGAAAGAAAGAACTGTTTGGTAACTGATAATGAAGATGTGTGTTATATGCTAGGTATATTTATATAGAGAGTTGACCGCATTCACATAAATCATAAATATTTTAAATGAATGGAATTGATGTGATATTCATATTGTTAATGTTTTTTTAATCAAAAATGAAGTAAATAAATAAGTAATTATGGTAATTTTATTTGTATTTTGATTGTGCAATTGTGTTGATAGCCTAAAGCTTTTATTGTAATTGTAGGTTATATGAATTGCATGTCGGCTCTTGATTTTGATAGGAATTGATACCATTTGTGAAAGGTTTTTGTTCATTAGGGGTGATTATGAAATGATAATGTGTAAGTGTGTGAATGTCTACATGAAGTTTATCTTTGTTGATGAAGATTATTTCCATTTTTTAAAATAATTTGTGAAGTTCTAAATTAAAGCTAGAACCAAAGAAATATTCAAACTAATATAGAACACGATTTGAATGAAAAAAACACTTGTCCATGTGATAATGATCGAGACAATCGAGAACTTTATATTAGATTTTAGTCGTACAAGTTAACAAGTTTCAATGAATGAATGAATATGCTTGTTGTATCCGCCGGTGATACGAGATAGAAATGTGAGTTTCATATCATGCTACACATTTTTTTACAATTAAGGTATAATTTCGGAAAGGCAAAAAAGATCATTGAAGCAACAACAATTTTATTAAGAAGCTATTTGAATGAGGTGTCGGGATCTATTTTGTATTTAATATTACTTATTCATAATCCGGTTGAATTATGCATGACCATTAACAAGGTAAAACACGATACGCTCAGTTGACCACACAGCTTGCCCGAAACCTCTTATTCATTTAATACGGCGGATACCTACAAATACGTTTGGTAACAAACTGTTAGGTATTGATTCTTGAGCTATCACCGATGGATCACAATTCGCATATAATCATGTATAAACATCATGTGAAAATAATATACGGAAAGACATAGCAGTCGCCCCCACTTTTAACATCTTATTCATTTAATACGTTTTTGATGTCTCGAATCCCAACCCAAAATTTAACACTTCTCCTCAATCGAAAACCCTATTTGAACCCTCCACCTCTAACATGGTATGGTTTCTCTTAGTCATATGCGGACTAGTGACTCTTCTTTGACAGCGGATCCGACATATCTTTTTAAGTCGGTGTTTCCATAAGAAGGAATCGGTCCCATCACATTCTATATGGGTATCAAAATTGTCCGAAATCCGGCCATTATGTTGTTCCATCATAGGCGTTATGCATTGGATATTTTGCAAGAGACGGGCATGTTGGTTTGTAAACTAGAATCTTTTCAAATCAACACCAATCATGGTCTTAGCTGGATGAAAGTCTTACTCTATTAGAGATCGGTTAGAGATCGGTTGTCACACAGTCTTGAATCAATTGCAAAAGGTCATTAAAACATTATTCGCAAGATCCGCCGATCAGCTTGTAGATTTGATGACAAAATCAATTGCCCTTTGCGGTTCAACACGTTACTGACCAACTTCGAAGTTGTTTGAACGCCACCTCCGGCTTGATGAAGAATGTTAAGATAAAATAAGATAAAACATATTATATTCGCAAGCTGTCATGTTGTTATTGTCCTTACATATCTTTAGATTGTAAGCGTATATGTGTATATAGATCGATTCTTATGTGAATAAAGACCATAAGTTTCAGTTCATATTAATCTACGATTTTACACATTTGTATCATGATGGGGTGAGGTTGTTGTTCACTAGAGTCAAGATCCATTGTAAGGTTTTTGCCCGTAAGATCTTGAATTTATAAATCCGAGTAGATATGATATTTGTTTACATTCTAAAGGAAATAATTCAGCTTATACATTTTTAGAATTTGTATGAAATAAATTCATTTTAGGTGATTAACTTAATTTGTATAACATAAATCAAAAGGTGAAACGATAGATTTTTGTGTTGTGAGGGTAAGGTTGTGAACTATTTCATCGGCAAGATGTGCTCATAATGCTATTCATGCACGCTTTGTTGATGTTCGCATCAAAGAGATATCTGAAATGATTATGTTTGCAACAATGTTGAGGGGAGTGTTGAGTGTGGAATTGTCCCACATTGACAATATGATAATACGTGAACCTAACATATAAGTTTTAGAACTACTCCTCCTATATTGTCAATTAATTTTATGATGGAACCCCGAAAAACTTTTGTGTAAATTCACATTACGTACAAACTCTCCATGTATTAGACATGCCGAATATAAAAAAAAAATTAACAAATTAACATTAATGGACGTCGAGTTGTTAGAAAAATCATTTTGATACTAAATTAAAATATCACAAACTAATTAGTGTATCGTATGCAATACATAAATTTATGAGATTTGATTCTAAATTCAATTAAAAATTAGAAGAGTATTGCACCGACCCTACATAACAAATGAACACATTTAACATTCAGCAATTGGGTGTAGTAAATAGAGTTAGATAGTAACTCGAGCTCAATGAACATAACTCAAGACACATTATTTAACAAACACATTTCAATTGTAAGACATCCTTAGTAAAAAAGAAAGTTAGGTAGTTTACTCAATTTCAATAGTCATACGATGAAGAATAAATGGATTAATAGTTAATAAAAATAGACTCCTTAATTACCCAATTCGGTTATTTGATTTCAGTTACTCGAGTTCAGTTACAACGAATCTTTCATCTCTTTAGGGTAATTAAATTTATCTCAATTAAACTCTTTCGTAATTAGTTATTAAGATAGAGACTTAATTTGAATATATTAAACAAAAGTACTTTATTAAACCGATTATCTCAAAATAAAAATAGATGCTCCATAAGTAAATCAACATTGCATTGCTCATGAATCATGATCCATCAAGGATCTAATTTAGAAACATTCGCTACTTATTCAAATCATCAAACCATTGGTAAAACACATATGACCTACATCCAACAACCCTATGGTTCATAGCCAAATCACCAATGATTGAAACCGGAACCCCCCTCGTGCACACCCAAATTACCCATATCCGGATCCGGACCACCCATCGGGGTCATACTGGGATTGTTCATATCCGGATCATAGATATTCTGATCCGGATTAAGGGCATTCATCGAGTTCAAAGCCAAGTTACCCATATCCGGAACCAGAGTTGGTCTATTGACCGGGTTCATACCCGGACTCGGAATCTGAACTAGGTTTAAACCCGGATCCGTCATCCCACCAACAACATTGGTCATCCTCATCACATCATTCCTAAAAGCACGTAGATACGCACTCATCTCATTAAGCTGAGGGTGCGTCATATTTTCAATAGCCGGCTTCCACTGCAACTCCATCTTTTCCCTTTCCCCAATGGCCGCCGCTCGTTGCTTCTCCGCTGCAAGCTGAAGATCCAACCTTGTCAACTCCATGTTCATCTCCACCATGTCGAAACTCCGATAAGCATCCACAAGACTCTCGTCGTACCTCGTCAAAAACTCATTTCTTTCCCCATCGGGAAAACACGCGTCCATGACCCTTGACACCGATGGATGTCCGAACGAGAACACTTTGTTGCCCGGAGAGAAGACCAGGATCCCCACCTCCGATCCGGTCATTGTGCACAGTTCACTTGCTTTCTTAAAAAGCCCGGTTCTGCGTTTTGAAAAAGTTACTTGGAGATTGCTTTTGTTCTCCATCTTCGCTATTTTCACCTTCTTTCTACCCATTCCATATCTTTTTGGTGCACTAGAAGAAGCCATGAATAATGTGTTTGAAAGAAAGAAAGAAAGAACTGTTTGGTAACTGATAATGAAGATGTGTGTTATATGCTAAGGTATATTTATATAGAGAGTTGACCGCATTCACATAAATCATAAATATTTTAAATGAATGAAATTGATGTGATATTCATATTGTTAATGTTTTTTTAATAAAAAATGAAGTAAATAAATAAGTAATTATGGTAATTTTATTTTGATTTGCAATTGTGTTGATAGCCTAAATCTTTTATTGTGATTTTTAGGTTACATGAATTGCATGTTGGATCTTGATTTTGATAGGAATTGATACCATTTGTGAAAGGTTTTTGTTCATTACGGGTGATTATGAAATGATAATGTGGAAGAGTGTGGGTGTCTAAATGAAGTTTATCTTGTTGATGAAGATTGTTTTCATTTTTCTAAATGATTTGTGAAGTTCCAAATTTGAACTAGGACCAAAGAAAGATTCAAACTAATATAGAACAAAATCTGAAGGAAATAATACTTGTTGATGTGATGATGATCGAGATAACCGAGAACTTTGTATTAGGTTTTAGTCTTACAAATTAGCAAGTTTAAATGAATGAATATGTTTGTTGTAATTGTGGTTATACGAGATAGAAATGTGAGTTTGACACCATGCTACACAGTTTTTCCAATGAAGGCATAATTTCGGTAAAGGCGAAGAAGATCATTGAAGCAACAAAAAATATACTAAGAAGCTATTTGAATGCGGTGTCGGGATCTATAAATAGTATTTTGTATTTAATGTTACTTATTCATAAACCGGTTGAACTATCCGTGAAGATAAACAAGGTAAAATATGATACGCTCATCTGACCACACAACTTGCCCGAAACCTCTTAATCGTTTAATACGGCGGATACCTAAAAATTATGTTATGTATCAAACCGTTAGGTATTGATTCTTGAGCTACCAACGATGGATCACAATTCGCATAGAATCATGTATAAAACATCTTGCTAAAAAAATATATGGAAGGACATAACATTTGCTCAATGACGTATAATTCAACCGGTTACCTACTAAGTTTATCATAGCTATATTACTCTCTCAATATCTTTTTTATATATATATATATATATATATATATATATATATATATATATATATATATATATATATATATATATATATATATATAACATAATAGCAAATGTAAGAATACGGTACAAAAAGAACACAAATGACTAATCAGTCCGATCTACATGGCAAGTCGGCCTGACTCGCAGAGTAAATCAGTCCAATCGACAAAGATAAGGGAGAGGAGTATATATATTGTATAGGTTGATTCAACCACATACAATCAAGAAACAAAACGTCAAGAGGTGATTAGTAAAGTAATTTCAAAACCTGAATCACCGCCACAATATATAATAGAAACTCAATGTATGATTAAAAAAAATCCAAAGTTATATAATCATAGGAAAAATTCTTACGCCACTCTCACATCTTGTCAGAAATTAATGTATCAATTCACGTAACTCTCGCATCTTGTCGGAATTTAAGGAAACATTCTTTTTTTTAGTTATCGAATCTTTGAATCTCGCCATTTCGGTGTACAATTTATGACCTGAACTGCTTTGTGTGATTGTTGTTGTAGTGCTGTAGGTTTTTATGTTGACGGTTTTCCTTTTATCCACAAACTAAGAGTTTGATCTATCTAGGTTTGAAGATGACATATGGTTTTTCTTCAGTTTCCCGTTGTTTTATCGTTCTTTCCGTCGACAGTTTGGTTGTGTTGATATGCTTTTCTTTGTCTTGCTTGCTTTCTTGACATTTTAGCCTAAAATAATTGTTTCCATGCAGCAAACTCCTAAAGATTAGAAAGCAAGTTTGGTGATTCATGGGCTTGTAACGGGTCCAACGACTCAATAGCCCTATCTATACTGCGTAAAATCTTTGTTACAATCTTTTATTAAATGAACCAGATTTGAGTTGGCTAGATGCATCTCTTCTATCATTAATCCAACCAATGAATTTGATACAAGAAACGGGATATAAAAGCAAAGCGGAGATAGTTGTCGATCATTGTTCATTGTCTTACACACTCCAAAGCTCATAACGCTAAGAGAGAATGTTGGAGATAATAAGGTCCCACATCGAAAGATGGGGACACTACGAGACTAGTATATAAGGTCGGTGGATACTCATATTGCCAATTGGTTTTAGGATGGAACATCGCTGGGTTTATGTGTTGGGCTTGAGCCCAATGCGCATGTGCGCTCGTATGCACACGACCCCCGCTCTACCGGTCCGTTTGTATCGGACTTTGACACAGAAAGAGAGCGTCGTTATTATTGCTTCGAGAAAGCTTTGATCCACATTGCTTGTAGACGTCGTTCTTTTTATTCTTTTATCCTCTATATTATGTGTTTTTAACACAATATAATGGATTTGATCTCATTATCCTGAATACGTGAGAATTATATTTCATACCTCTTAAACAAATTTTTACGTTGTCTTTCTTCTGAATCGTTCGATCTATCTCGAACGGTTTGAATGAGCTTTACTTTAGATATGTTATACTTATTATATCATGATGGTATCCAAAATATAATCATGCAAAATATGTTAGTTAATACATTTTCACTTTCCATACCTTAATAACAATTCTACGGTGAAAATAGACCAGTCCGAAAATATTTACAAAGTTAGCTGAGGCAATTGGATAAATTACGAATATGCCTCAAAATTCTCCAAATATACGAAAAGTCGCAGAATATTCTAAACCAATCATCTCATTTATTTTAGGAAAATTCCGGATGGTAGGGGTTTTCCCGATATTGTCCAAGAGTTTTTTGGAGTTCTAATGGTACCTTAAGTTTTATACTTTTCCGGAATTTGCCCAATTTTACTAAACATACCAAACACTCCTTAGCTTTCAATTAAAAAAAAAGAAAATAAATAACTAAAATTAAATCTGATTACATTCCAGATGGGGATTTATCCTCTACATCGATATTCGCTCCATTCACAACCAGGGAATGACTTTCTCCTCCGTCGCTCGATCGCTCCATCGCAGTTCTAGGGCTCATTTCTCCTCCTTCACTCCTCGCTCCATAGCACGGTTATTGTTCTCCAGGTTTGAAAGTTTTGAACCTAATTATTGCTTTCTCTTCTCCTTGTGCTTGCGTATAAAATTTAGAATTGTAACTTGTGGTGGCATCTTCAGATCCTTTTCATGTATTCCTTTTCATATCCATGTTTTTGGATTGAAGCATAAGTGTTTTTTCTCTAATTGTCCATCCTTCTTCAGTTCTTTCCCACCAACAACACTCGAAAGAACTCCCTGATTCCAAGAGTCTGTCTTTATCTAAAATGCATAAATCTAAAGGAAAAAAAAAGAAAAGAGGAGAAAGAAAAAGAATGAAGGTTAATTAATCTGTCAAAAGATGAGAAGTTCCATGAGACCCACATGTCCACGGTTTGTTTGCACATAAAAATGTCAAGTTGTGAGGATCATTTGCGCTATTTTATCCCCTTTTTCAAACAGAAAACTTCGAGCATATTTCTGTCTAGTCATGTTATGCGTCAGCTGGTGTTTGTGTATTGGTAAGTACAACACAATTGTTGTTTTACAAACACAGTTTATACATCATACTATCCATGGCTATAGCATCCCTCTTAAACATGCTCTTATTGATTTCTTTTATCTTGATAAGAAAGCATGATTGAATTGCTTTGCTTATGCCAGAAGATGAACTAGTGGAGGAACATGGAATTTGATGAAGACATATTACTTTTGCATAATTTATAAAGACAATTGCAAAATCAAAGCAAAATATGGAGATGATTGACAGAAAGCAGCATCTGATATAAAAGGGAATCCTCTTTGAATTGGATTATCATTGATATGCTGCCAATTGAGAATGGATCTACGAATCTGACCCATATTCCTTTAAGATTTCATGTACAGATCTTTACTTATTCATCCAAGAAAAATGACCACCCCTATTTTGGCAGGTAATAATAGGATTTGGTAAGGCTGCTCAACGATAAGATTGTCCGGATGTATACAATTTGCTCACATAAACCCTTGGAGCTAAAGACGCCACCACAAGTTCAGTTCCAATTTCTATATGCAGACAAATGTGAAGATATGAGCCTAGGATAAGAGAAAGCAATAATTAGGGCTCAAAAATTTCAAACATGGAGAACCCTAGCCTTGCGATGGAGCGAGGAGTGGAGGAGAAACGAGCCCTAATCTTGGGAATCCTTGCGACGGAGGAGAATGATATGCCCTAGTTGTGAATGGAGCGACTAGCGATGCAGAGGATAAAGCCTTGTCTGAGAGATGTAATTAGATTTAATTTTAGTTATTTTTTTTTTAATTGAAAGCTAAGGAGTGTTTGGTATGTTTAGTAAAATTGGACAAATTTCGAAAAAATATAAAACTTAAGGGTATCATTAGAACTTCAAAAAATCTCTTGGACAAATTCGGAAAACCCAAACCATATAGGTACTATCCGAAATTTTCCTTTATTTTATTTTGAAAAATAGGTTAACATATTCCAAGTAAGAAAATGCCCAACTCATTTGGGCGTAAAATAATCTTATTGTTCGCGCCAAATTCTCATTCCTCCCTCGTCTCTTTCCCTCAGCAGAAGCAGATGCGCCGCGAAGTATCAGCAATCGACGGGAACGAAGCAATCTTCGCAACAATGGTGGAATTCCTTCTCCACTACTACCCCGACCAGCTCCAATCCATCATTCTCACCCCCGATTCTCGCCTCCATTACCCTATATTCATCGCGTAAGTCCATTTCCCTCGATTTTCTCTTCCTCCAACCTCAAACCACTCTTTTGATCCACTTGCATTCGATTCCTCAGGTTTTCTGAGCTCTTAGACTTCAGTCCTTCTCTCGCTCAGCTCGTGTTCTCGGAACCGTCTTCTTTCCTCTCCAAATTCGATTCTGCCGCCCAATCCGCTCAGGCAAGCAACGTCCAATTTGGTAATTTCTTTTTTTTGGGGAGTTTATGAGTTTTGGGATACGAAATGGATAATTTGCTTTGTGGTTCCGGTGTTGAATCTAGGGTTTCATACTCGAGGATTCAGAAGGTGGATCGAGGGCTACAGCTAAGGAGAACGTCCATGTTAGGGTTGATATTGGGGGATCTCCCCTCGAATTTCCAGGTTTGTGATGTTTTACCCTATCTTTACCTGTTTGTATAATAGCCTTCTTTACTTGTTTTCTCAATACAATAAGTATGCATGTTGTTTGACGATTCTGCAAATTTAATTAGAAAATCTATATGAACTTTTAAACTTGTAAATTCATCATATTCAATCAGTGTTTACAATTTGATCTTGGTGCACCAACATACATTACAAAATAAGTCAAACTTGCTATGCTATGTATGTTTGTAATTCCCTGCATAGCTTTTTGGGCACTTTTCACTGTTTGCTCAACTCTATGGAAACACAGACAGACACTATTTAATTGAGTTTATGGAGGAACGACAAACTCAAGTTATCATACCTAGTAAATACATCTTAAACTGTCTGAACAATATATCCATACTTGAATTAGACCAAATTAAATGCCTAATACTGTGAGCTTATGGATTATGTTTGTTTTTATGAAGAGACTTTTCCCAGCATTGGGCGTGTGAGGGTTAAGCATCGGAACATACTCCTCACCCTCAAAGGTACGGTCATTCGGTCTGGCGCAGTGAAGACCGTAGAAGGTGAGAGGAGTTATGAATGCCAAAAGTGCAAGAATTTCTTTCCGGTTTATCCTGAGCTGGAAGCAGGGAATGCCATCAGACCTCCATTCAGTTGCCTCTCAGACAAGTCCCCAGACTGTGGAGGAACAAAGTTCAAAGCTGTAGAGAATAGTACCAAATACCATGACTACCAGGAAATCAAAATCCAAGAAAGCACCCAACTGCTCGAAGTAGGGGCTATTCCTCGTTCAATTCGTGTTATCTTGAAGAATGATCTGGTTGATACGGTCAATGCAGGGGATGATGTGATTATCACAGGCGTTTTAACTGCAAAATGGTCCTCTGACATAAAAGATGTTCGCTGTGACCTTGAGCCGGTACTTGTAGCCAACCATGTCAGGAGAACTAATGAGCTCAAATCTGAAATATACATCCCGGAAGATATCATCAGAAAGTTTAAACAGTTCTGGGAAGAATTCAAAGACACTCCGCTGAAGGGAAGGAATGCTATACTTAGAGGCATCTGCCCCCAGGTGTTTGGACTCTTTACTGTCAAGCTAGCAGTTGCTTTAACACTCATAGGCGGCGTGCAACACGCTGATGTCTCGGGAACAAAGGTTAGAGGAGAATCCCATATCCTTCTTGTTGGGGATCCTGGTACAGGCAAATCTCAGTTCTTGAAATTTGCTGCTAAGTTAAGTAATAGAGCTGTAATTACTACAGGGCTCGGAAGTACTAGTGCAGGACTTACTGTTACTGCTGTCAAAGACGGAGGTGAATGGATGCTTGAAGCCGGTGCTCTTGTACTAGCTGATGGAGGGCTCTGTTGCATAGATGAATTTGATAGCATGAGGGAACACGATAGGGCTACCATACATGAGGCAATGGAACAGCAAACAATTAGCGTTGCAAAGGCAGGTCTTGTTACAACTCTTAACACAAGGACAATTGTTTTTGGTGCTACGAATCCTAAGGGACAATATGACCCAAGCCAGCCACTATCAGTCAACACTACCCTCTCTGGACCGTTACTTAGCAGATTTGATATAGTCCTTGTGTTGTTGGATACAAAGAACCCTGAATGGGATAAAGTGGTATCATCTCATATCCTCTCAAATGAGGATTCGAGCAAAGACAAGAAGAGGAAAGACGAGGAGGATGACTTAATGAGCACATGGTCATTGCCAATGCTCAGAAAATACATTCACTTTGTGAAAGAGCATTTCAAGCCGGTCTTGACAAAAGAAGCTGAAAGAGTTATCAAATGCTATTATCAGCTACAGAGAAGATCAGCTGTAGAGAATGCTGCAAGAACAACTGTTAGGATGCTCGAGAGTTTGATCCGGTTGGCTCAGGCTCATGCTAGATTGATGTTTAGAAATGAGGTAATTGAATTGGATGCTATAACTGCAATTTTGTGCATTGAATCGTCTATGACTACGTCTGCCATAGTTGATGACATTGGGAACGCTCTGCACTCGAATTTTTCGGAGAATCCGGATGTAGAATACGCCAAGCAAGAGAGGTTCATTCTTGAGAAGCTGAGAGCATCTTGTTGATTATCCCAGATTCCCAGGGTAGGTAGGTTGAAGGATGTATAGGTTATTGTGTTATACTGTTATCTATCTGCATTTTATTAACCGAAACTTTTGGTGTCCGTTTGGTTAGATGAGTGGAATGAAATCGAAATGAAATGGTTAAGGTAAAGTAAATAAAATGGAAGCTCATGTGTTAAAATACCTCTAATAACCATTTTATTTGTTAAAGATCGTGATTTTGTATTGATTTGATAAGCTTTTGTTTCGAAAATAATTTTTAACAATTCAAAAGGGATCATGTATGTGGTGAGGTAAAGTAAATGAAGTTCCCTTTGTCAATCTCTTACCATTGCAAGGAAAATATGAGTGTCATGTTTTGTGACTTTTGTCAACCTAAAATAGATTTATCAAATGTTCAAACATTAGGTTCAAGTTTATATAATGTTATTTTTTTATTGGGAAAAGAATGGTTAGAATATAGATCACTGATTTACAGGTTAATTATTAAAATTAATTAAATTTTAGGGCGAAATTACAATTCCAACTTTATCCGAGTTAAATCCTACTTTTTATTGGAAAAAATTATTTGTTTTAGCGATCACCAAATACCTAGTATTCTGAAAGGAAAACAAAAAGGAAATATAATAGCACCTGTACATTGATTTATTATTTTTTATGAAAATGGAAAGCGGTTCGAGACCATTAGACGACGCGTCGTCAAGTGGGTCGAAAGGTCGAAAAATCGGCAGATGGTCAAACCATCACAAAGGACCACAATCGTCCAGTGGGTCGAAAGGTCGAAAAATCGGCATATGGTCAAACCATCACAAAGGACCACAAAGAAAAGAGAAAAAAAAGTACACAAAAATACATCAAAATTAAACCGAAAGCAAAAGTAGATGGCCCCTAGCCCTAGGTGTACATATTATTGAGTTACCTTATGTAAAATAGCATAATTTGCTTCCTTGTTTTATACTTTCTACTTTCTAGTAGGATAGTAAATATTCAGTTTCTTTTAACTTTCCCGGAATTACTCTGTAATCTCTATACGTAGCATTCCTCTTTTTGAATAAACCACAGCTTTTGAATATCAAATTAATCTTTCATGGTATGAGGCAATGTTCGATCCCTAAAACCTAACTGATCGACAAAAGCTCTCTCACTCAGACTTTAATTTTTTTTCCAGATCTACCTTTTCTACCTATCTCAATCATGGCTCCTATTAGAACCCTTGATGTTACCGATCCATTTTATCTCCACCCATCGGATCATCGGGGCCTTGCATCCTATTTCTATCCCTACTCGACGCAGCTCTCGCACCTCTCATCCTCCTCCTCGTTATGACGATTACATATGTAACACCGTCCACTCCATTCCGCCCTCTACGAGTCCTCCCGCTCCATCCCAATCCATTCCTTCGGTAAGGTATCCTCTCTCTAATTACGTATCTTACTCTCATTTATCTACATCAATGAAAAGTTATATTGCAGCTATTGAAAAAATTCCGGAAGCAACGTCTTATAAGGACGCCTCTCAACACTCCGAATGGCGTACCGCCATGAAAGCCGAGATCGATGCGCTTCTCCGCAACAACACTTGGACAATGGTCGATCTTCCACCAGGCAAATCAGCGATTGGATGCAAATGGGTCTATCGTCTCAAGTATAAAGCAGATGGCTCTCTCAAAAGTTACAAAGCACGGCTCGTCGCGTTAGACAATCGACAACAACAAGGTATAGACTTCTCCGAAACATTCGCTCCCGTTGCTAAGATGAATTCGGTGAAGGTCTTTCGTGCAGTTGCCTCAATCCGAAAATGGAAATTGCATCAACTAGATGTTCACAACAGGTGATCTCCGGAAAGACGTTACATGTATCCCCCACCCGGATTCTCTCCTCTTGGTTCAGCAAAAGTATGTAAACTTCAAAAATCCCTCTATGGTCTTCAACAAGCACCACGGAATTGGTTCGCTAAGCTCTCTGCATCCCTCGTCAACGTCGGTTTCCAGCATTCAAAAGCCGATTACTCTCTTTTTTCCTACAAACGAAATGCCATTGTTCTCCATCTACTCATATATGTTGACGATATCATATTATCGGGTAATGACTCGCTTTCCATCTCTAAATTTAAATTTTATCTTAACCAATGTTTTCATATGAAAGATCTAGGTATTCTTCGTTACTTTCTTGGAATCGAGATCACAAGAACACCTACGGGTCTCCTCCTTTCACAACGAAAATACACTCATGATATCCTAAGTGAAACTGGAAATCTCGCCACTAGACCGATCACTTTTCCAATCAAGCCCAACCACGGTCTTGCTCTCGACAACAGTCAACCCTACGCTGATTCGGAACGCTATCGCAGACTTGTGGGCCGCCTTATCTACCTAACACTCACTCAGCCAGAACTATGCTACTCATCCATATCCCTCGCTCAATTTCTCAACCGTCCAACTACAACACATTGGAACACGAGTCTAAGAATACTTCGTTATCTTAAATCATGACCAGGAAACGGTATTTTCTTATCCCAAAACAGCAATTTACAACTCAATGCTTTTTGTGATTCGGATTATGCCTCATGTCCACTTACCCGTCGTTCTTTAACTGGTTTTTTCATAATGCTCGGTGAGTCTCCCATCTCATGGAAAACGAAGAAGCTGACAACCGTCTCCAGATCTTCAGCTGAAGCCGAATACCGATCCATGACCTCCACCACTTGTGAACTAATCTGGCTTAAGTCCCTCCTACACTCTCTCGGCATCTCCCACACTCAACCTATGAATCTTCGGTGCGATAATCAAGCGGCACTTCATATAGCATGACACTCGGAACATTCATGCTCCAACTTGAGGGGGGAATATTGAGTTACCTTATGTAAAATAGCATAATCTGCTTCTTTGTTTTATGCTTTCTAGTAGGATAGTAAATATCTAGTTTCCTTTAACTTTTCCGTAATTACTCTGTAATCTCTATATGTATCATTCCTCTTTTTGAATAAACCACAGCTTTTGAATATCAAATTAATCTTTCACATATGTCCATATTTGACGTAATTTGTTTGAACCCAAATTAAAATTAAAATTCTCTTAAAAGGACGTGTTTGGTAAGTTCGAGAATTACGGGGATGGAGTTAAAATTGAGGTGAAGATGAAAAAGGAGAATGATGGGAAACGAAATGAAATAAAATTAATCGAGTCGGTGTTTGGTGTAATATTAAATTACAAAAATTAGTGTGAATTGTGATTGATGATTTTTGTAAGGAAATTGTGTGTTGTTTCATCATCTGTAGGATTTCTATAACCACGAGAAAAAATATTTTGAGCTTTTGCACCCCTATTGGACTTTGGTTTCCTGATTGAATTTGAAATTATATAGGTCATCTTGAAAAATTAAATTATCTTACTTTGAACTAAGTTTGAAACCAAATTATAATTTAGTTGTTTGAGTTATTTTGGCCAAATTCGGTTATCAGTCAATCAATTCATTAAGCAAGATGTTCTTTAAGAAATAATGATACAAATCACAGATGTATCCATGAACTATCCATGAACTTTGCATCATGTTCTTTAAGAGATAATGATACAAATCACATATGTATCCATGAACTATCCATGAACTTTGCATTTGCTCTTACGAATCAAGTTAATCATGTATTTTGTATTGGTTATAGACCAATCAACAAAAAATATATATTTCTATAACCACAAGAGAAATATCTCAAACACCCTTCAATGAAGTGAAGTAATCAATCAATTTCTCACGCTCTTTATGCTTGACATACTGATGAAAAACTCGACATAGCACCACACCACACAATTTGAGATTGGGTCCAAATTCACCTTCTTCTTCTTAAGACAACAATTTTCAAGTACTCAAATGATGAATAACTCGACATAACAACAAGTTCCTTAGCAATTGTTGTGTTAGCGACAATCCCAAAAACCCACCTTTCTCAAGAATTTTTTTTATCAAAACATCACATAATCTTCCCTTAACACCAACTTGCATTGTTTGAGTGATCAATTCCTTAGGAACCATTATAGCAGTAGAAACAATGTTCCCTATTGCACCATTAGTTAGGGTATAAGAACTTTAGGTTAAACTAGACATGGGTCGCAAACCTAAACCGTGAAAATCCAAACCGACGGTTTAGGTTTAAACTGAACCGTTTGTTGAAACAAAAAACGGCGGTTAAACCGCTGGGTTGGTTAGGCGGTTTAACCGGCGATTTAACACCTGTTAAACCGCCGGTATGGTCAAACCGGCAAACCTAAACCGCCGGTTTGGCTGTTTAGTCTAAACCGGACCCATATCTAGGTTAACGTCGAATTTTGACAAGCCAGATTACACAAGCATCGAGGTACAACTTTTGATTTTTACATTATTTGAGTTTCAAAACAGTTTCCGATTTCATCATTTCTCTTCTTACCTGGAGTGAAAGTTAGCGCCAACAAAATACACAAACATGACTCTAATCGAAAGGGTAGACACAATTGAAGCTAGGTTTCCTCTTAAAACGCAAACATGCAAAATAAGAGAGGAGAAGAGAAATACCAATCGAAGCTAGGTTACGAAATGAGAATTGAGAATCATCAATCTCACCTTCATCCCCGTAATCTAGGGGTCATCAGATGAAAGAAACTCATCATCTTCAACCAGTTTATTCTCATCCTCTTCATCTTCAACCAATGCTCCGATCCATTGAAAGCATCATCTTCATTCGCATAAGTCGAATCTGAGATTGAAAGCATCATCTTCATTCGCATAAGTCGAATCTGAGATTGAAAGCATCTTCATTCGCATAAGTCGAATCTGAGATTGAAAGCATCATCTTCATTCGCATAAGTCGATGTCCCAAGCATCATCTTCAGTCCCGAACAAGTCGATGTCCCGAATCAGACTACCCAAATCCATCTTTTTCTTTGTTTGTATTTTTTTTGGTTAATTTTGGTATGTTTTTCCGAATTGTGGGCACTCTCATCTTCATTCGCATAACTTGACAGCAATTTCGGGAAAATAAAGGAGGTTTTAGTGCAAACATTTTTATAAGTAGTTTTATGCAGACAGGATATGAAACATTTTCCCTCTACTATTTCGTGGATAACATAGAAATTTTAGCCTTTTTCATGAAATACCAACTACATCTTAAATTAATGACAGAATTGAGATTGTATAGTAAGTTACCACTTACCAGTAAGATTCTCAAAGTCTAGCAATAGTACAAGGAACAGAAATAAAACTAAAAATTTTCCAATCATAATCACAACGCAAATAGCTATTTAAGAAGCAATAAACAAACAAATTTGATTTGCATTCTTGAAAGAACAAAATAAACTGCTCAATGGTGTTCTCAATTTTTCATCCCGAGTCCAAGCCAAGTGCTCAATTCACTGAACTTTACTGTGCATAATTTACTACTAAGTGAACCATCCTCGTTCCTAAACTAGATTGAGGGAACACTTCCAACGGCAGCAATGAGCTACCCAGATCACATGAACCTCGAGTTTTAAAAAATGACGAAAAAACGGTAAATGTCCATGGATCATGACCATGTTCACGGCGACATCTAACCTTGGTGGTTGCCTTCGGCAGATTCAGGTGTCTGTGCACTGTCTACACCAGTATACTGCACGGGAAGGCCATCGGTTTCCGCTTAAACGGTTGTTGAACCTCAGTAAAGACCCAAGACCTTCCACCAGATCCCTCCGACCACGGCCCAAATCACAGCGTTTATAAGAGCCATTATAAAACCCATCTTAAATACGTCTGGAAGATCTACGTATCCAGCTGTTGGAGGCCACAGGAAAGAAATAAGGAAACAAAGATAAAATGTTAGCATTCTGTAGACAATCTTACAGATTAATGTTAAGATTTATCAACTTCAAGGTGGAGTTTAATTTCATCTTCATTTGAGTTAAACCGAAAAGATATACCTCCATAGTAAACAGCAGCTTGACCGCTACTATAATGTGTGATAGCTCCAAATAGATTTGTGTTATAAGCTAAGGCTAGTGCTGCCAACACCCCAGGCACTCCTGATGCAATGTTCATGGCCAAAAAGGCAGAGTATAAAGCTCCGACATGACCTGTTTGGCTAGCGAATAGATAATGGACAAAGAAGTAGGCTGCTTGAAGAAGACCGAATGCAACTGGCCAGCTCAAATGCATTGTTTTTAAGCCCTGGGCTACACAACCAGACATCCAGGATACAATACCGAAGTTTGTCAATTGACCAGCCATACCAACTAAAACTGCAAACCAAGCCAACGTGTCCCATGCCGACTTTTCACTTAGGCAATCATCCCAATCTAAAACACCCAACAACAGTAGCATAGATAAGCCAAGCATAGCAGCAACAACACTGGAGATGCCTATTCGGTCTCTGCATAAACCACCACAGATACCATTAATCAAAATTTGACATTTGCCCGTAGCAAGGGCCACAAATGAACAGAAAAGGGGGCTCCGAAAAATTACAAATTGTTCACTTACAACCTCACAAATAGCACAGATAGACCTACAAACATTTATCTCAAATGAAAAGACAGATGCTTTATTTTGGGCATTCCATTAAAATTTTCTGAACTGCAGCAGCCAAATTTAATGCCTAAACCATATGCTAAAAAGTAAAAACTGTTACCATTGTCCACACTAGAAAAATTGTTAGGAATTCAGAGAATTATTTCCATCGAACAATGTCTAGCACCTGTCATGTGTCAAGTATGCTACTTCTCATCCATTCACACCTTATGGGGTAACAGTCAATCAAGTAACTTGTATTTTTTTTATTTAGCATGAGAAAGATAAACCCAACATTTACAATTACATGTGTTATGAAATACACAAGATGATATGTTCCGGCATCAATAGTTCCTGATATGTATCATACATGTGGGTAAGTAAGATTTGATTGATCATAAATGCCATATCAGTATATCACCATATATCCTGTGCTACACATCGACAATATGCCCCAAGAAGTAAAAGAGAAGGATATCACAAACATCTGAGAAGTGGTGTTTGGCCATCATACAATGTTTTGGTTTGGTGAAGTCATAATTACACAGGTATATAAGATGACTTAACTGTAGAAGCCGAGCAGGCTGCAAATTTTAAATAAGCTACTACTACTTTCTTCTTTTTTGAAAAAATATTTTAGCCGGGAAAAATATAGCAGGCACACTCAGTTTCTTCTATTACCCCAAGGCTTCTATATTGCCATAAAAGAGTTCTTGCAATTGCAAAATCAACATTTAGGCTTCATAAATGATCACAAGTTAAACTAGATCATCTATCAGAAACAGATATAAGTGGTATTTGAGTAGCTACAAATGTCAATAGTGTCAATTATGTCCTTGACTTATGGACATATATGAATATAAGCAGCACATAGGTAAATAAGAAGTTCAGCTTACTAAGAGAGCAGAAAATTGAGGAGGAAACAACAGAAATACATACCCAAATACCCATAGTGAAACAGCAAGAAGCATGGTAGCAACCATCACCCACTCATTTTTGGTGACAGGGCCCATGGTCTTAAGCTTCTCGGCAGCCATAGCAGGGGCATCAGGCGTGTCCTTAGTCTCAGGTGGATAAATCTTGTAAAGAATCAGAGGAGTGACAAGCAGAGCAACAAGTGCTGGTAAGCTGGCAGCCTTGAACCACGAAAGCCATGGAGAGGCAATTTTTACTCCAAGCTCCTCAGCCAATTTAAGGCACAATAGGTTTTGAGCCGCCGCAGTTAGGAAAAGAGCACTAGAGTTACCGGCTGACTGTCAATCACACAACATCACTGAAGTTACAATTATTCAACATAAAGCCCGCAACCTCAAAATCAATAGAAGATAGAGGAGACATGCCGAATGATGCAAACTGACAAGTTTACTCTCGTATTTATGGAGGACAAAACTACTACAGATTAAACAAATTTTATTTGGAACTTGAATACTCATTCTGATGGGTTAATCATGTTACACAGCTACGCAAAAAAAATCCCAAATTCAATCAAAACTTGCTAGTTGTTATAATTAAGACTGGAAATCAAAAAGGAGCCACTAAACAGTAAAATTCATTATTCAGATACAAATGGCCTCAAAGCTGAGGGAATTCAACATCAATCTCCAAAAAATACATGCTCCTTTGTAAAATGCCAACAATAAAATATAGAAAGTCAGCAATTAGCACCATTATGCAACGTCATAACTTTTTTAAATTCCAAATTATGCGACTTAAAAATGAATCTTGACACGACTATATTTTAAAGCGAAGAATGATCATTGGACCTGAAATTGAGATTGAATCAAGTAAGCACCCAGCTTCCTCGATGACGAATCCCCTGGCCTACTACCGGCGGATAGTGAAAGAGACTTAATGATCGGCAAGAAAACGCCACCAGCCCTAGCGGTGGTACTAGGCATAGCCGGAGCAATGAGCATTTCACTGAACGTCAATCCATACGACAACCCAAGAGTACTCTTCCCCAACCACTTAACGAAGTAAGTAGCGATTCGATCTCCAAGCCCGGTCTTTACAAACCCTCGGGCAAAGAAAAAAGAGATAACGATAAGCCAGATGACCTCATTCGTAAAGGCGGAGAAACCGGCGGCGAAGGAGAGGGTATTGGTGAGAACAGCGGTGGCGAGACAAATAAACGCCCAAGCGCCGACAGGAAGAGGACTAAGAACGAGACCGGATATTGTAGAAATGAAGATCGCGAGAAGCTGCCATGCTTGCATTGTGACCTCCACTGGTTTAGGGACTGCGAATCGGAGGATAAGTCCGATCGCGACGGAGATTACGAGGGGGACTAATTTCGCACCCTGAGGAGGTGGCGAAGGTTGAGGAGGAGGTGTTATTGGGGATTCGGAGGCGGAAGCGGATGGAGGTTTTGCGGTCAATCGGAAGGGTTTGCATCGAGACGGGAGAATGAAAGAGGAGTCGACGAATGGTAATGGAGATTGGGGAAGGGAGAGTGAGAGTGAGAGAGGATTGTGTGATCGGCGATGGCGGAGAAAGGAGGTAGTTGCTGGGGTTGTTGCGAAGGAGGAGCGCCGGAAGAAGGCGGATGACGATGACAAAGAGTGGAGTGCGAGGCTCTGCATCGTCAGCGGCGAGGGGAGAAAATGCGAACGGCGGAATTCGAAAGTGAAAGAAAGAATCAAGAAATGTGAGGAGGGAAATAAAAAGGTTTATTTAAATAAAAAAATGGAAAAATAGTGGGTGAGAGGATTTTTAATATGTGGGCGAGAGCAGCTGAAATAGAGTACGGGAGGACACGTGTCAGAGCATGATGCACACGTGTCAAGATCTGGGGTCGTAATGTTGACGCAAGGAGGCATGCACCTTTTTGTTAGCGAAAGAAAGGGGCATATTAGTAATGCGGCTGCAGTATGAAATTGGAAGCCACTGCCCGAAACCGTCGACTCTTATTTTTATATTATTTAAAATTAAAATATTTTTTATGCAGATCTGGGTAGCGAATGTTTTTTTTTAATAAATAAAAAAAGGTGATTGAAAAAATTGTTGCAGACCGAATCTAGACCGGGACAGACCGAGGCTATCCGCTTGTACCTACTGCTTCCGTCGTTCACCGATCCTTCCATCACCATTGTTAATCCTAATAATGGTTGGAACTATTTTATTATGAATAACACATGTATTTAATATATAGTATGTTGGACACTTTTCGGTGGACTTCGGTCATTATAAGCACCCGAAAGTGGGAGTTTTGACTTCGTCTACACGAGTTCTTACTCGTGACATATTCATACGTTAAATTTGAGTTCCGTTTGAATGAGAAATGAAGATCCGAAGTTGGTTGCACGAGAGGCAAAAACTTGGGAAAAAGTAGTAAAATAAGGAGAAACGCATTAACGTTGAGATCTTGGTCACTACCCATTTTCAATGGGAAGTGGCGTAGCCAATCAAGCACACGCCGAGCAGAGTCACGTCGCGTCGTGCCGTGCCGAGACGAGGCGACCGGACGGACAAATGAAACATGGGTTGACCACTTATATTGCATTTAACTGGATAATATTTTTAATCAGTCTAATATCCAGAATATTCTCAAGTTTAATGCAATCCCACGGGTTACATTTTGCAGGACTCTCCAATAAATTCTCAACGGATCTCTCCTCCATCCTGTAAATAGGATATCATTTTCACTCAAATATATCTGGAAAAGATATCTCTTCTCCTCTCTTTGTTTCGATTTCTCGAGAGTATAAACATTTAACTGGTTCGCAGGTTTTTGATGGATTACGTATTTCGGATTCTCACCGTAACTTTATCTTGGGATTCGTGAACACCGGTAACCGTCGTAATACGGGGTGTTTTTAGAATTAAGGAAAGGAGATTGTATCTCGATTCTGTAAAATTCTGGTTTCCAATCGATAATTTTTTTGTTCCTAATTTAATTATGCATTTACAATTTGTTTACAATTTGCGGTTCCTACAAAAATGATCCCCTTGTCAATGGGAATGAAGTGTCGCCGCCGCCAACAAACCTCACGCATACATCCGATCGGTTTCACCCCGCTCAAGTCGTGAAAAATGTGAAGAACTTTATTTGCTCACACTTGGGCGGACTTATTTCATATCTCTGCAACAAGACACTATGTTCTTTATCACAATGATTGCTCCCTGCGACCGGCCCACAACTTCCACGACAAATGGAAGATTTTCGATGTCATCGTCTTTTCTTGGATTTATGGCACCATATCAAAAGACATTCTTCTTACTATCATCAAACTCGACATGTTAAGGATATTAAAGATATTAGAATAATATCGTATAATATCCTAGTTATTTTAGGTTAGTTTATATTTGATATCATATTTGTGATGTTTACGATTCTATTGTAAACCCTATATAAGGGTCACATTATTATGAATACAAGTGTGGTTATCCCACCAACGTTTGTGGGTTTTCATACCTAAATCCTAAATCTATCTTGGTATCAAAGCGATCTGCCTAACGACACTCATTCAAACACGGGATCAATTTTTGCCCGCCTACGACCGACTTTGTCGATCCAAACTATGCTGATAGCGCACTCCTCCATCTCTCCTCCTTCCCGGATCGCTACTGGAAACCGCCTCCCTAATCCTCTATCTCTCTCGAGCCTTACCGGAAACTTACCTCCTCGTCTCTTCTCCTTCAATGCCGGAGATGAAAGCCACCATCACTGCCAAAGCCACCCCTATGCAGCCCTACTACGTCGCCGGATTTGTCGCCCTTCTCGTCTGCAACCGGAAGCAACCGCCTCTTCGGCATCTCTTCATCCCTTGTAAGCAATCTTGTTGAGCCTCACCAGAGCTTCGACCACCTCCTCTGTCACCACCTTTATCGCCGCCTGGGAGAGACGTCTGCCCTGCCGTCAACCTCGCGCGCCGGAGCCACCAAAGCTCATGCTGCCCCTGCACTTTCATCTAGCGGTTTTTGAAGAAACCTATTGATGAAATTAAAATAAGCCCCCTTTCTTTTATTACAATTGCAATTTGTGACCCACATGTTGTAATTGTCCTATTCTCAATCTTCAGCGTTTGATTAACCCACGCTTCGATTGCGGGGGAATGTTAAGGATATTAAAGATATTCTAATATCGTATAATATCCTAATTATTTTAGGTTAGTTTATATTTGATTTCATATTTGTGATGTTTACGATTCTACTGTAATCCCTATATAAGGGTCACATTATTATGAATACAAGTGTGATTCTCCCACCAACGTTTGTGGGTTTCTATACCTAAACCCTAAATCTATCACGACACGTATGCCCGACAAGCATGTCTTCTCGTCAAAGATCTTTTCCATAACAACCAAATTGCTCGTGTTATTGATCTACCTAGAGAGCGCATTTATTAATGCTCGTCTTAATGTGTTCCCAAATATTTCGGCGTATTGTTCCCATCTAAAGTCCCTTGTTGATCAACTTTCCGATGCCAACCATGTAGTTAGTGACGAACACTTGGTTCTACAAATGATTAACGGTCTCGCTATACAAGACATCCAACACTGGTTGGCTTATTCTCAAACCTCCACACAAAATGCAAGGTTGAACGCATCCTTAAAACCTTGAACGACATAACTCATTCCCTTCCTACCCATGTGTCCCTTCCTTACTCATATTGGGTCGAGGCTCTTCGCATTGATATATATCTCCACAACATCATGTCAACCTAAACTCTTAGGTCTAGGACTCCGAGTCTTGATTTGTTTCATCATCACCCATCCTTTTATTTTCTCCGTGTCTTTGAATGTCCGTGTTATCTAAGATTGTCGTCACGTCATCCCATAAGTTTGCACCTCGCTCCACCCCATGTGTGTTCCTTGGATACTCATCCTCACATCGTGGATACCGTTTTATTGACCTTCACACGAAAAAGCTCATTCTATTCCGCCACATTACCTTCATCTTTCCTTCATAACACCATCACTACCCCTTATTGAACAAACTAAAGTCCTTGTGATGTAGGAACATTCTTGATAGCACCTACATTACATGGGCTCATCACTAAGTCAAGAGCATGAGACACTCAAGGAAAGGTTGCTAACAAGCTGCAAGCATGGGAGGATATGAGAGAATGGATGATTGCATGGAAGATACAAAATCTCGGACAACACAATAAAATCTCGCCCGTTTCTTATGACTTGAGACCGAGATTCTACACTGTTGCGTATTATCGAGTAGATCTTGATAGGAGGATTATTATCCTCTACTTATCCTTTATTATTTTAATACCTTTAAATCTCTCAAACATTGTAAAGGTATTTGTTGGTTTTTTGATCCTATCTTTTAGGATTATCTTTTAGTTAGGCATCCTATCTTTTTAGAAAAATCTCCCTTATAAATAATCTTATAAAGGAGGATTATTAGGAAGACTGAATTTGATTAATATTTTCACAATATTGTGTGAACTTGCAGCTTCGCTTAAGAAGTTTGTGTTGTATTCATTTCTATTCAATCAAAGAGAGAATCTTGATTGAATCGTTGTGAGTCCTTGCTAGATTGTGCTTGTGTGTGTTAATCTTCTTAAAGGTTGGTGCTCCTGGTCAATTCTAGTCTCTCTTTGTGTTTGTCTTACTTAGAAGACTTGTGTAAGGTTAAAGAAGTGAGGATTAAGATAAGTTCTTCGTTAAGAGGTTTTGACACTTAATTGGTCAAGGTTCTTTGCGGGAATATCTTGGTTCGTATCTTCCTATATTTCCACTTATTTCATTCCATAAATCAACTTCTTATCTTTCCATTATCATCCATAATTCCGCATTGAGTTTCACATAATCTTGGCTTGTTCATACGAAAATCTCTTCCGAGATTTTCTTATTTCATCCAAGATTTGCTTATGTTGTTCGAATCGAGGACTTCCAATCTAGATTAGGAAGTACGGCATCAAGCCCGCATCACCTTTTTTTTTGCACCCTCTAGTGCTCGAGTAGACCTGTACAAATCCGGGCCGGCCCGCCCGCCCGGGGAAAAACATGGGTACGGGCAACTAGTTTGGCCCGTTCAGGTCTGGCCCGGCCCGTATTTTGGTGGGACGGGTACGGGTAAATATTTTGGCCCGTGGGTCAACCCGGCCCGGTCCGCATATAGTTTTATACATATAAGTTTTTTTTATATATGTATATATAATTTATATTATTTTGAGTGTCACATACTCTGATTTTTCATTTAATTTGTTTGAAGTATTTTGACGAGTTATACTTGTTTGTAATACAAAATTGCATGAGTAAGTTGAGTGTAATGATACTTGTTGATTTTTAAGTATTTGGATTTATTCATTTTTGTGTGTTGGTTGTTGTTGAACTTGTTGATAGTACATATGCAAGTATAATTGGACTGAAAGTGTGTGTTAAATACATTATATTACTTGTTTCGAACGATAAATTCCGGAGAAAAAACGCACAATCAAGTACATACGGGCCATCCGGGCCGGCCCGGCAGCCCGTCCGCTTTTTACATGGGTGGACATGAGTAGTGTTTGTGGCCCGAACAGGCCGGGCCAGTGGCCACCATTCACCATACGCCGACCTTGTCTGCACCGACAACTCCGTCCTGGCCCATTTCGAACATGTACCATTGTCCCACCAAAACAACGTCACCACATGACAACTCGTGGTCAAATCGACATCTGGAAACTCAACCCGACGTTTCCTCGCTCCTAACATCATTTATCCTTGCCTTGAAAGATCCAAATTAGCCTTGTTGTTAAACTCAACCCGATGTTTGATGGCTCCTAGAACATCACAAGGCTCATCTAGTGGTTAAAGTGAAGTCATAGTTGGCCAACATCGATTACGATGAGACATTTAGCCTAGTTGTTAAACCGGCTACCATTCGGACTATGTTGAGTCTTGCCTTACCCAAGGATGACCTATATATTAGCATGACGTGAAGAATGTATTCCTTCACGGTCACCTACATGAGACTATTTACATGCACCAACCATTTGGTTTTTGTGACTCACGCTTCCCGGACCATGACTACTTGTTCCACAAATCCCGTTGTGGCCTTAAGCATGCTCCTCATGCCTCGTTTCATCGGTTTGCCATCTATATTCAGTCACATGGCTTCACTCGTAGTAAAAGTGGCAGGTTACTTTTTGTGCACATTTGGTTCTGATATGGCTAACCTACTATTATATGTTGATGAGATCATATTGATTGCCCCCTCTACAAACTTAATACGTCATTTGATATTCACTTTGATCTTTGAGTTTTTTATGACTGATCTTGGTCCTCTTAGCTATTTTGGATATATAATCTACTAGACATGCCATGGGAATATCTTTTAGTCAATCCAAGTATGTTTGCAAGGTTATCAATCATGCTCATATGGCTTCCTACAAGCCCACCTCCACCTTTGTTGAGGCCTAGACAAAGTTGGCATCCAATAGCATCCCTCTTGTGTATGATCCGAGCTATTAGAGTCTCTTCAGCGTCCTACATTATCTTACCTTTATAAGACCTAACATATCTTATGTCGATCAACGATGTTGCCTATATATGCATGATCGAAGAGAGCCTCTCAAGCCCTTAAACACATAATTCGTTACTTCTAAGGTACCCATGAGCTCGCTTACATCTGACGAGCTCCACTTGTTCTAGTCTTTTTACTTATTCAGATGTCAATTGGGGTAGGTGTATCCAAGGTAACCATGATCTCGGCTTATGTTTGACGAGCTTCACGTATTCTGGCCTTGTTTCTTATTCAGATGTTGATCGGGTTGGGTGCCCGGACACACGTTGTTCTACATTCAGTTATTGTGTTTACTTGGGGACAATCTGATCTCTTAGTCCTCCAAATGCGGCCAACATTGTCTCGTTCTAGTGTATAACTAGAGTACCATAGGGTTGTTAATGTTGTGTCAGGGACTTGTTGGCTAGGTAATCTTTTTGTCAAGATTTGTGTACCTCTTAAGAGAGTTGTCATTGTCTATGTGACAATATCACTATTGTTTACTTATCTTCTAATCCCGTTCAACATCATCATATTAAGCATGTTGAAATAGATAATCATTATGTGAGGAAGAAGGTTGCCCTAAGACAACTTTACGTACTTCATGTCCCTTCCAGCCATTAGTAAGCCGACATATTCATCAAGGGTCTACCCTCACCGCTCTTCGTTGATTTCAGATCCAGTCTTTGCATATGTCCTCCTCCTGCTTCGACCGAGGGGGCGTGTTAGTCATTAATATTAGTTCATACATATTTTGTAACATTAATCATGAGTATTAGTCCGTATATATTCTATATCCGTTAGTTATAAGTGTTAGTCAACAATATTAGTCCATACATATTTTGTAATCAATATACTCTATCATTTATTGAGTTGTCACAAAAAATATTAAGAATACACATCCGTAATCCCTTTTTTTTGGCGACCGACTTTGACGGAGTGACTAAAAAATAGTGAATTGGGATGTTTTAATGATTGTAATTTTATTCTTGTAAAGTTTGGACCACTCTCAAGCTTTCAAATTGATCACAAAAAGGTTGTGAAAAGGAAGCACATTCACCTTATTTAATCAGAGCTCTAATGTTACATGTTGCATTACCTAAAGGTTATAGTGAGAAGGTGTTATATCAAACACGCTTCTCATCAACATAATCATAATGTAGTTGGTGACTATCGTGTAAGATGTTTTGAAATTTGAGGGGACGGAATCCAAAACTTCTCAATAAAATATATCTAAGCTGACGTAAGATTGGTGAATTACTATAAAATTTGTGTATTGAATTATGTTAGTTCTCATATTTTCCACAACAATAGACATGTTAGATACCGAAATAAATATATAGCATAATATACAAGTTAATTAGATAGTGAGATGTGTGTGTTATTGAGATATCCACGATGCACAAGATGTGTGACTAGGTAAAAAAAAATTTTAAAACTATTTATCTCACATACATCATAATAGTTTGTTTTAGCTCGTTCTAAAATTTTGTTAAAATTTAAATGAAAAAGCATATGATTTTGTGTTTGACAACAATTGTTTACATGTTAGATATTGAGATATCTAAATTAAGATGCTTAGTGTCCGTTTGGTTGGATCGGTGGAATGGAAACAGAATGGAATCGGATAAGGGTTAGGAAAGGAAATGGAAATGATGAGATTACTTTCATGTGTTAAAAGACCTCTAATCAAACGCATTTTTTGATTGATTCGGAATCATTCCGTTACCGGGAGTGATTCCTAGCGCTACCAAACGAGCCCTTAGAGTTTTTATAAGATTCATGTATTTTATCTTACTATACGGGACTTTCAGCATTTTGAAGTAATAAATATATAATTTAAAATTTTAATATATTAAATTTTTTATCTATTTTATAAATGACAATTTGATAAATTTGTTTTTCTTTTTATAATATTTATTTAATCACTAAATAAATTTCGTAATAATTAATATAAGTTAAAACCATGATAGTGACACTTTTAAACTTTGAAATTGATTTGAAAATTTTATACATATAATTGAATGAGTTAAAAAATATTTAAATTTGCATACCAACTATTAAATAAATAAATATATATGTAACTATGTGAGAATGAACGATTCCAATTATTCAATAATAATTAATCTCTTGGATCATAAAATTTTAACTATTTTCGTACAATTTTATTATTAAACAAATTGTGTAGAGCATGAGTCTAACCACTAATTAGCTTAAGGTTTTTATTTCTTATATTTTTTAAAAAAAAAAATTTATGTGATACCGAACTATATCAATTATTCAACAAAATTAATCTATTGGATTATAAAATTTTCAATTAAATTATTTTTAAAAAATATATTTAAAAAAATATGTTGAGCACATATCTAACCATTAAGTAGCTTAACTTTTAGGAGATTTATTTTCATTATGGAAAATACATTTGAAGAATGGAATTTTAAAAAATAATAAGTTAGCTTAATTTTCTTAAAGTCAAAATTTAAATAGATAAAATAAAAAAAGTTTAGAAGACATTAAATTTTTTGTTAAAAGCGGTATAAATATGTATAGTCTTGAAAATAATAAAATAAGATGTATCCACATGTCATCCTCCTTTATTTCTTCTCATAATTAACATGGTATCAAAGTTTTGCTAAAAAAATTTACGAGTATAATGAGAAAATACCATTTAGAAGCACCATGAAAAAGAACTACTTAGTTTTGGGGGGAAATGACACATAGCAACTACACATATATAGTCCAACACCTTCATTTTCAGAAGAAAATTACCATGTGTGGGCTATGAATATGAAGCCACGCTTCAAAGGACAATTATTTTGGGATGTCGTCAAAGGTGATGGAGATTTCACTATTAGATGTCCCCACGATGACTCAGATAAAGAGGCATAAAGACCAAGTGCTAAGAAAGTATAGAGTTATGAGTGTTTTGTACTCAATTATTAGTAGTATTTCACAAGAATTATGTTTTAGGAACCGAGAAATCATACATGAGATAAGCTAAAGGAGGAACTTAAAAATTAACAAAATCGATCAAATGCATTTGAACAACCTTCAAAAAGAGTTTGAAATATTAAAAGTGAAGGCCTCTAAAATTTTCAAAGAATATACCAAGAAGATGAAAGTCGTAACTCATCCTTGAATGTTGGATGAGGAATTTCCAAAAGTTTGAGGCAAAATCTTTTGTGTAGACACTGGTGATACCTCTAATATGAAACTAATCAATCATGCAAATTCCTTACCAACGGTTGATCAAAGGATAGTTTTATTAATCGAACACTTTTTGAGGTAATGATTGTGGAAATCAGTAAATTTTCGAAAAATAAATTTTGACATTCCTCTTATCTTACTATACCATGATTTCAGCTTTTGAGAGCACTAAATGCCTATAATTTGTTTTATATTTTGCCCTTATACATTTAATAATTTTTGTAACTCCTAATATTAATTGTTATAACTCCTAATAATAACTTCATAATAATGTCTCAATTAAGTTTTTGTTTTTATAACTCCTATATTTAATTCTCCTAATATTATTTTTGTAACTCCTATATTTAATTCTCCCAATATTATTTTAGTAACTCCTATATTTAATTATCCTAATATTGATTTCATAATAATTTCATAATAATGTCTACATTTAAATGTCTATATATTTTGCTTGAAAGATGCTATTGAATCCGGCAAAGTTGAGCTAATCAAGCTTCCACTTGAGATTGAGATGGCACCATCAAAGGAGCGGGTTGAATTTTTATTTTTTTTTATCTTTTGTGGTCTATGAACAAAAACAGGAGGCATATCTACCTTCGTAGCTGGGAAGGAGTTTGGAGAACCTCAACCATGATTTCTAGATGGTGACAATACGTGGCTCGGTTTGAACAACATATATAACCAGGTATAAATTCCAAAGCATACTCATCTCAATTTTCAAACGGATCTTCACTTCCATTGCACACTTATTCAAATGGAAAATTTGTTCCCCACGGTGTGTCATTTGATCAAGTTTCCACTCATTTGGTCAAACTTAATCAGAGAACCAACGAGACTTGTAATGGATCCATCAATGGCTAGGTTGCACCTTTAGATGAAGTGACACGCATGCACATTAATCCTTAAAGGCTGAAGTTCCACCGAAAAATGTAAGTGAGGGACTTAAAATTGAAGATATATCAAGTGAAAATGTGAATACAAATCTTGAGTCTGGAACCCTAGAAGTAGGAATATCTGACAAGTCCAAGCCTTTTCATTCATTCTTCATATATGCCTGTTTTCCTTGTTCTCACAAGTTTTTGGCATGGCAGGCTTGCAGCGGCCCTTCTATGAACGTTGGAAAATGATTGAGGCAGATTTTGTTGACCCACAAAATTTTGGGCGATGGTCGAAAGATTTAAAGGATTGTGTTGAATTGTTAGACATTATATGTTACGTTGTTATCAATGCACTCTTTGCTTTTAATTGTAAACTTGGACCTGCTAGTTGAATTTTGCAGTAAAGCCTATAACTTGTGTGAATAGTTTACAGCTCAGTTGCAAATCTTGGAGTTTCTAATTCTTCGTCATCAGATTCCTTTTTCAATTCTTTTGATGGCATTAAATATCTCATATTAAGACCATATTTTGCTTCACATAAAGTTTATATTTTATTGGCAAAATTGGCAAATTAGCCTTTTAAACAAATCAATTGAGAAAGAAGACTCATACTATTTAGGATTGGTATTTTGACCCCCTATAAAATAGACTAGAGGAAATAGAGTACAAAAGAGGGCAAAGTTTGACAACCCATCGGATGTGACATGTTGTACTATCTCACATGTCACATCAATCAGAAAAAAGGAATTTCCAACATTCTTACTTTATCACTTATTACCCAAAAATCCGCTTACCCAAATAATGTCACAATCATACCCAAAAATAAATTTGTGAAAGTACATAAACATACTCGAAAACAACATACCCAAAAAATCAAATATCAAAATAAAATCATATCCATAAATTGGATAATATTTTATATTTATACCCAATTTAAATATCACTTAATACAAAAACCATACCCAATTTAAATTTGTCATACCCAAAATTTTCAAAACTCGATATTATACACAAACATCAATATCAAATGACATTTGATCATTACCCAAAAATTCGCTTGAATTTGATCATTATAACACAGTTTGGGTAACCATAAAACATACCCACGATATCACTTTAAAAATATACTTAATAATAATAAATATACTACAAAGCCAATACACATATAAAAACATACCCAAAAACCCGTTTACCCAAATAATGTCATAATCATACCCAAAAATAAATTTGTCAAGAAATATATTGCCTCTATTTTCACAATCATACCCAAAACCATACCCAAGAAATATACTACAAAACCAATCCATGTAAAAAAGATACTTAAATCAAAAGTAAACATCTAATCACCATCATTTCAATTAGAGAAATTATTACCCCTATTTTTTAGTTTCCATACCTATTTTTTCTTCTTTTTGTATAGAGACCTAGTTTGCAAAAGAGAATTTCAAGGGGTCCTATTTCCCTAATTAATTCTATTTTATTTCATATTACTCAATTAACTCCCCCAATTAAACTTTGTTTTTGTAACTCCTAACATTGATTCATATTAATTTTATATTTTATTTTATACCACCCAATTAGCTCTCCCAATTAAAAATTTAATTTTGTAACTCCTAAAACTGACTATCTAATTAAATCTTAATATTGATTTCATATTAAACTATTTTATCTACTTATTTTTAGCTATAAAAACTCTTATAGAAAAAGATTGATGAGCTTGTTGTGATTGCAAGAGTTTCGAACATTGACTTTTAAACTATTTAACCATTGCCTCTAATCTTTTTACCCTATTTTTAAAATTTTTGAAAATTAACTTGATGCAAAGAACTTATGTATATTAGCCGGTGTACAATCACATTGAAGATTAACTCTTTCAAAATAAATCAAATAGTCATTAAGTGTACAATCAAGTTGCTTCCGCGCGCAAAGCGCGCGGCCACGTCACTAGTATTTAATTCACTTAAACCCGTGCATTTTAATTCTCGTAGTTCAAGAAATCTATTAGTAGAATACACGAGTTATTCAAGCGAGTTAACTAGTTCGATCCTGCTCAACTTAATTGAAACGAACAAAACCAATGATAATCGAATCTAATAACCAAACACATATTACTGAAATAAATATGGTATTCCTTCATTTTCACGCCAACATCCGGATGCGTTATTCATCAAATCCCAAACCCTAGTCTTCGATTCCCTCTCGTTTGTTTGTTCTTCGGTTTTACTCTCCATTTTTCATCAAACCATAAAGAATGAGCGTGCTTCATTGTGTGTTGTCTTCTTCCATAGTCGTTGAGAACAAGACATCATTGTTTGTTGTCTTCCCTCTATATTTGTTGAGAACAACACGGGACGAGCATCAACTCACAAACACAATCCATGTGCATCATCGTTGATCAACAAAATCGAGATCGTTGCATCACAATCTTCATCTTTCTTGCCAATAAATAAGTGTTGTGTACCCTCAAGTAGATTCTTATGTACCTCCAACATTGAGTACATACAACAACTAACCATTGTGATTAAGGTTGTATCTAGTCAGGTTTTTGTTGACGTTTGTTTTTCTAAACTAGGAACTTACAAACAATAACTTTGTGGTAACATTTAGGTACCTAAACTTTACCCCGAATCTTGATGAATTTCGGATATGCTATTGTTGGATTTGTATAGGATGATGTGCAAAATTGTAGGTCATGTTAATCTCAAGTTGTGATTTTTGGAAGTTACATTAGAACTTTTTTGGTCGTTATGTTGAACGTTTGTTGTTAGGGTGATTCGGATAGACTTTGAAATCTACTAATTTATGAGAATTTGTGGGATGATAATAGATGTGATGTGCAATATTTTTTTTTGTCTAACGTATTAGGATGAATGAATTATGACTTTTTGAAAGTTGGTATGTTCATGAGAGTTCGGAATCTTAGGTATTAAGAGATTTTAATGCATTTTTTTTTAAAGTTCAAACACTTTGAGTAATCGTTATGATACGATGAATGATATTGTGTGGTTGTAGAATTAATTTTAGGTGATTGTGATTAATTAGGTGACTTTTGTAATTTCGGGTAAGAATAGAGTTTCATTTGTAGTTTATCATAAAGTCAAGAATAAGTTGAAAACATTTTGATAAATACGTTCTATACATTGACTAGGTATTTTGTTCCGTTGACTTGTTTTGGACATGTTGTTTATAGGGATCGGAGTTTCAATTGATCCATGTAAGTCATCAAGACACCCTTAGTTGTTTTTCCATTGGTTTGTGTTTATTGAATTCTTAATAACTTGATCGAATAGGATGACATCGCGATGTTACTTATCAAGACATGGGTGGGTGTAATCATGACACTTGAACCACTACCATATATCATGATATTATGGGGAGGGTCTTTGAAACCAGATCATCAAAGGCACACATGGAAACACAATGGAAATCCCACTTGTACACTTGTACGTGGGGAGGATGGCGGGTCGGCAAACCTTATGTGTCACAATAAGCTGAACATAATTGGAATCACTAAAGAACAAAAATGTTGATGTGAACATGTTGTCATGTTTATATTTCTTTATGTGTGATTATGATATCCGTAGTAACTAGCAATGCGATATAGGATTGATAGTTAATAATATTTGTTGCTTTTGTTGACAGATTGTAAGCGTGGTAAGAAACTATGAAGTGATACAAAGCAGATGAACAACCGTGTATATGCACTAGTAAGACTAATTGTTTTTGGTAAATCACTTATTTGTGTGTTTGACATTGTATTTACGGGATGACTAATATTGTGTTAAGATGTCAAATACTAATTTTGATATAAGGTTATTCGTACTTTTGACATGTCACTGATCTTCACGTTTAAGTATTTTTTTTATTATTTGTGTCATGTTATAAGATTTGGTAACATTGATATCAAAGTAGAATCAAAATACTTTGTGAAGTCATAACTCGTAATATTTTGCTAAAAAAGAAAGTTGATGAACTTCATGTTTTGTCGATTTGTTATGATTATGGTATTATATTATTTTGTTAAGATATATTAGTGTGTTAATATCATATATATTTTATTTATAGTTAGTTTTGATTCTACGTATATTTGTTATTCACTAATACCTTAACAGTAATAATTCATTTAGTATCGATTCTACGGAATTAGAAAGGATTTATAGTAAAATATTTTGAATAAGAATGACTTTCAAAACATAATAAATGAGTCCTATAATATCATGAATATTCTTAGAATCATATCTTTCTTTATAAGATATGGATCATTCAAATCCGGAACTATATCGGTTTTGACCAAATGTCAACTTATCTAAACCGAACTTTTTATCCGAACCCGTTCGTAGCATCTGTTGGCTGGATCATCCTACTTTCCCTTGAAGATTGTTTGTTTTCAGTTTCATTTTGATGTATTTTTGTGTATTTCTTTTCTCCTATATTTGTGATTCTTCGTGACGGTTTGACCGTCTCTCGATTTTTTCGACATGTCGACCCACTAGACGGCGCATCGTCTAATAATTTCAAACTTCTTTCCATTTAAAAAAAAAATTTATTTTAGAAGATTCTCTTTAAGATGTATACCATCAACTCATACGAGTATTTTTTTAAATTGTTCTTTTTTTTCAATATATATATATATATATATATATATATATATATATATAGTCATAGTCATGAAACACATAACATACTACGATTAATTATTAAAATGTAATTAGTAGACACAAAAACAAAATTAAAAAAAATTGCAGTAACAAAATAAACTAACCTGAAACTGTGACAGCATCAGATAAGCCCCAAGCTTCCTAGCAGACTTGTCCTTTGGCAAGCTTCCACCGGCCACCGCAAGCGACTTAATCACCGGACAAAACACGCCACCGGCCCTCGCCGTGGAGCTCGGAATAGCCGGAGCAACCACCGCCTCCGCCACCACTAACGAATACGAAAGCCCAATCGTACTCCGACCCATCCACCTAACAGCGTACGCCGCCACCCGTTCACCGAGCCCGGATTTCGCAAACCCCCGAGCGAAGAAGAACGAAATCACAATCAGCCACAACACCTCACTCGTCACCGCCGTTAACGCCTGTGAAAACGACAGCGTTTTGGTTACAAGCGCAATCGCTATGCAGATCATGGACCAACCCCCTGTCGGCAGCGGCGCTGCAACTAGACCGGTGATTGTGAAGAGGAAGATAGCTAGGAGTTGCCATGCTTGTGATGTGACTGTAGCTGGCTTTGGGATTGCGAATCGGATTATTAGCCCCACCGTGAGAGCCGCCGCTAAAGGTAGCGGCTTTGCTCCGTGCTTTGTGCCGTGGAGGAGTATTGAGAGAATACGACGTCGTGTTGAGGGTTGTGGCTCGGTTTGGTGATTGGTGTTTATTGGGATTGTTACGGCATTTTCTTCTGAGATTTCCATTGGAGATTTGAAGATTAGTGTGTATGGTTTGTGAAGAATGTAGAGTAAAGATGTTTGGTGGGCCTAGTCTTGTCAATTCCATAACCTAAATATAGGTATTTGTTTTTTTTTGGGTTAATCATGTAGTAGTCCAATTTAGAGTGTGTTTTAAATTTTGAATCTTAATACAAATGAGCACATTTTATTTTAAATAAACGGAGATACGGGTTTCCGAGATCTCATAGTTTTTAACCAAGCACTCTTGTTCAAAAAATGTTGAAGACTGTTTCAATCCCCTGATTTGTTGGTAAACCGAGTGTTATGTACAAGACATGAAGAACATAAAAATGAAACTCTCTTATGGTCACTAAGTTACTAATGAAGAAGCTTTTAGGATGCGAAATATCTCGAGAGATATAGATCTACGCTTGTTCATAATAATGATACAATTTGGAACTGTGTGAAAACTCAAACTCAATCTTGTTGCCCTCTCATGGTAGGGACGCGGTCAATGAATTTATCGTATACTCTTGGACTACATGACATCTCGCAACATATCCATTATGGGAGATGAAATCCCCAAAAATGGCATCCTTCCAGACGGTTTTCGTCACCTCACTCTGGATTATAAACTTACATTTATCGTTCATGTTCAAACATCATTCTTACCGGGCGATAGAGATTAGTTGTTGGAACCAATTGAACAAGATTGGGGACGTTTGTAAAGCCAATCAAGGTTCTTTGATCCATGGCTCAACAAGGAGTCCGGATTCCGTCTATGAACCTTGAATGCAGAGTTACTAGCGATTCGTTCCGCTCTCAAGGATGGTACTACAAAAAACTATAGATTTTATTATAGAGCCGGATTCAAAGGTTGTTATCTATCAAATCAATAAAAGCTATCCACCAATGGTCTCATCATGGATGATATCATATGCCTTTGGTTTATTTCTTGTGTATTTAATATTGTTGCACACGCAAACGATCGCATTGCTCACAGTCTTGCAAAACTCCCCCTTTGTTGGTGTAACACATGTTTTTGTAGGGAACTTGCCGGAAAGTCTTGTATGTTTGGCTACATTGGATTTAATTTAATGAAATAGTTAAATATACGGACATTAATTTACTAACATCAAAATGAATCACAATTTTGCTATTGTCTAGTTAGCACCACTGTTGGGTGGCGCCGGCATCCAAATTGGTGAAAAAAATAAAATAAAAAGTTTGAATGTCGATGTCATCCGTCAGCGTTCAAAATAGGCGTCGATGTCTTACGAGTTTTGTTGGTCGTTGTAAATTTGAGCATTATATAACATCTACTTTAACTAATTAGTTTAGTTTTCGTCTTCTTAATTTTGTGTAATATTTATATTTTTTTACTTAGATAATAGTGAAATTAAAAAAAAAATGTCTTACTTAAAAACCATAGTGAATTAAGATATAAAAAATGACACATAATATAAGTATAAAATAAAATAAAATGAAGTAAAAAGGTTGAATGATGGTAGAGAAGGGAAAAGGTGGGAAGTTGTGGATGATAGAGGAAGACTATGGCAAGTGGGTCAACTTGAATTCGTTACCACTTTCCGTGGCGGTGTCTTCTTCTAAGCCCTTTCTGCACACGTCACTTGCTTTGCTGTTGTATATTGCTCTAACGTCATTCTTTACGTGAAATTTCTTTTGGGCCTATATTTGGGCCTATAATTGGGCCTATAATTGGGCTGTTTGGGCTTGTCTTTGGGCTTCTACATATTTGGGCTAATTCTTACTCCGTGGACAACAAAATTTAGTACCCACCCCTTATCCGTTGTTTTCAAAATTTATTAATAATAATAATTTCTTATATTACGCTTTATCACTAGAATTAAAGGTTATTAAATTATGGGTCTGTTTGGTTTTAACTCCGAAATCGAAAACGAATCTAATCCAAAACGTATATCCTTATTCATGTTTTTGGAATCATTCCTTGTGGTTTGAAGTAATTGGAGTAGAGTTTGATTACTGTTGATACCCTATACGGAAGCAAAATGTGAGAAAGCAAGTGCATTTTGCATTAAACTAGGGAATGATTCGATAAAATTCATGAATAAAGATATACATATGAACTAAATTCGTTTTCATTCCGTTTCCGTTTTCGGAGTTGGAAACAAACGGGCCCTATACCTTTAAAAGGAGAAAAATAACCAGGAAAAAATAAATCAGTTGGTTATTATGAGTTGTTAGTCTTGACTCCCGATAAACCGACCTGAAAGAAATTACTTTACCTTTAAATATATAAGTTAAAACTAGTGTATTATATGTGCCCTGCACGGGATATGATTTAATATCGATTATAGATATAGAAATATAAAATTATTTTATTAGAGTTTTATATAATTTATGCACTTTAAATTTAACAAAAAATTTTAATACACATAATGTGATAAAATCAACGTAGAAAACTTATAATACACTCTTTGAATAAGGTTGACAAAAGATTTTAGGTACGCATTTTTTTAAATTAACCAATTTATATCAGCAATTAAAAAATGTACAATTTAAATTACATAATGAAAAGATTTAAAAAAGTTTGTTACTTGAAGAGAAATATGGTTATATGAGTCAAATTTTTAGTAATTCTTTTTAAATTTTAACAATTTTATTGAAGTTAGTGAATTTAAAGATTTAAGATTTAGGTTAAGATAAGATTTAAGATTTAAAATTTAAGAAACTTAATTAAAAGATTTAGAGAGGTTATTAATCGCTAAAATGACACGTGGCATTAGAGTTCTCGTAGTGAGACACGTAAATTTAGACGCTACTCTTATAATATATATACTAGTGTAATACCCGCACATTGTGCGGGATTGTTTAAAAAAAAAAATTTTTGAAAAAAGGAAAACGGTTCGAAACATTAGACGGCATGCCATCTAATGAATCGAAAGGCCGAAAAAATCGGCAAACGGACTAACCGTCATGAAGGACACAACATAGTTTAAAAAAATATTTTAACCATATATCTTTAGGTTATGTTACTATTATGCGATGATAATTTAATTTTAAGTTAATAATAGATATTAAAACATCTTACATAAATAGTCATGTAATAAAAAAAAATTTACAATGTAAAAACGCATTATTTTATTAAATATTGTAGACAAAATAAATATTTTAAATAAATATTTTTCCTTTTTCAAAAAAATCTAAAAATTTTTGATTCCCTATTCTCAAATTTTGTAAAAAGAAATACTTATGATTCCCTATTCTCAAATATTTTAACCATATTTTAAGTGAAATGATTAGGTTTGTTAAACTTTTAAATTTAAAAATACGTAATAAGATAGGCTTTGTAGATTAATATGAAGCAAGTAAGCAAATTCTAAAATAAGTTAAAATAGATTTTAAAAAAATATCTATGTTCAAAAAATTACTGCTAACTAATTTTTTTAAAATGAATTTGCTGATATTTTTATAGGTGTATGAAATAGGAGAGATTTTAGGGATAAAGATGTTACGTAGTTACAAAATTACTGCTAACAAATTATTAAAAATAAATGGTTTTTATTTATTTACTTTAATATTGTTAGTATCATGTCATTTTTTAACAATATTCGGTTACATTAGTTATAAATTTAAAAATATTTTTGAAATTCTGAAAAATACTTTCACATATATTTTAATTATTAATTAGTTTTATTTAAATATTATTACCCAAGTAAATTTTTTAGATAAAATAAAATTGAATTTAATGGATATTCGGTTATCAAAAAGATACGAATCATTTTGGATTTTTAAAAAATTATAAAAATTATTGAATTAAAATAATTTTCTGATTATAGAATCTGTATTTTAATTATTGAATTAAAATTTTGGTTGGGCTGAGGTTAATTTCTGGGAGGACATGTGGCAAAAATTGCTTCTCCCTTAATATATATAAGATAAGATATACAAATATCGTGCAATGTTCTCACCCAAAAAAAAAAAACAAACAATATCGTGTAATGAGATATCTATGTATGTTATGTATTTTCAACGTAATATTAGACGATATTTATCGATGGAATTAGAAAATCGTGGCAATGTTATGTATTTAAAATGGTGATCGTGAATTCATTGGTGATTTGAGAGTTGAGAGCATCATGTTCCCACGTGCACAACCGACAGTTAAAATCACGTTGAGATTTAAGAGATATTGATAAGATACGTATACAAATAAAATAAATAAAAATACATTTTTTTTTTGTATGCTAAAAATATAGGGCAAATTAGGTTAATAGGCCTTTTTTTAGAAATTATGATACTAAATAGGTTTTTTTGTTTTTTTGTTAAGTAAATATACCCCAATTATATTTTTACCGTTCAACCTAAACCTAATGCCGCAAATCGCTCTCCTTCTCTCTTCGCATCTCTCTCCTTCACTCTTCTCTTCCCATCGCCGCTCCTTTGCTCTTCTCCCCTAACGCCGCCGGAGTTCCTCCCCTGATACAGTCGATGAATCGCCACCAGTGTTTCTCGCTTCACTGCTCTTTTGTATGGTTGTCATGTAATGGTGGAATCGATTGATTCAGACACTTTTCACTCGAGAGAAATCGGTATCTGTACGTTCGTTTGTTTCCGGAGCTATCTCGAGTGTCGAAAGAGCAGCCTCCGATTGCTCGCTTCATTGTGCGAGTTAGTTCGGCTGGGGCAAATCGTAGACCTCATATTACTCCCGGTACCATACCTTCATTTACGTTGTCTGTTTTTCTAATTCTATGCTTAATTGCTGAATAAACTGTTATATTTTTCATTTGGTTTGGTATGGATTTGAGATTAGTGGTGGAATCGAGTGATTTTTTCTCTCTGTTTGGTTTAGTATAGCTGTTCGTTTCAGAAACAAACCAAATTTGACCAAAAACAAAGATTCAAACTTACTGTAATAATAATAGATTTGAGATTAGTGGTACAATATATTGAACATGATTTGGTAAATTTAAATATATGATTATTTCAAAAGGTGTAAGTTACAGTTTTCATATTTATGTATTTAACATTTGGTTTCTCAGTGGAGTGCTTGTTTGATTACAGGTTTTAGGTGATGATGTTGGAATAATGTGCAAATTGGTAAAAGTTGGAACAAGGTGCAAATTGGTAAAAGAAAGCCATTACACAGGTTTTGAAGATGATGTTGTCAAAATTATAAAGATGGATGATGAACAGTAGTGCTTTTCTGCTACTTTAACATTAGTCTAATTTTGTTCACCTTCACTTTGTCTTCAGGATGAAGCAGCAAAGGACATTTATCGAATTTGACTTGTTTCTAAACAAATTGAACTAGTTTGATATTTGCAATTTGAATAGATCTTTGTTTTGGTATGTAAATTTCTGGTACGTAGAATTGATACGTAGAAATTCTGGTATGTAGAATGTCTTGTATGTAGAATGTCTGGTATGTAGAAATTCTGGTATGTAGAAATTATGGTAAGTTGAAATTCTGGTACGTAGAAATTATGGTATGTTCATTATAGGAAAAAAGGCAAAAAAATAATAAAATAATAAAATAAAAAACCAAATTCGGAAATGAATTTCTGGTATGTTGAATTTCTAGTATGTTGAATTTCTGGTATGTTGAATTTCTGGTATGTAGAAATTCTGGTATCATGAAAAATCCTGGTATTATGAAATTCTGGTTTTATAAAATTCTGGTATTATAAAATTTTGGTATGATAAAATTCTGGTATGGGAAATTCTAGTATGTAATTCTGGTATATAAAATTCTGGTATGTAAAGTTCTGGTATGAAAAATTTATGGTATGAAAAATTTCATACCATAAATTTATTAAAGGAAATAAAAAAAAGAAAATAAAAAGAAAAAAAAAACTAAATAAATTCAGTAATAGTAATTACAACTTAACACTAACTAATGTCTATTATTCTTTTTTATTAAAATAAAGGGGTTAATTATTTTTAACTACCATTAAATGAAAGTGGTAAAAAATTATGGGTACATTTACTGAATCATATTTTCAAAAAGGCCTAGTATGTCAAATTCTTCCAAAAATATATATATGTTTTAAGAAAATACAAAATATCCGGAATCTCTCCACGTTCATATTTTCATCTATTTAAACTTTGGTATGTGTGTCGTTGATCTAAATAGAAGGTTTACCTATTCAACAAATTACACATTTTCTGACTACCATCAAATATAGTATTTATTCATATTGGATTACAAGGTAATGCTTGAGTGGGAAATATAGTTGTTGACGACGATCGTGAACTATGAGATATTTAGTTTAATAAAACTCGTTTGTGTATCATTAAAACAAAGTAGACCTTTTTATTGAACAAGAGACCGTTGCAAATTCATTTTGTTTAACTTGAATTTTTAACAACTTATTGTGCGTCCTCACAAAAAGATAATCTATTTATACGAAAAACTATAGTTGGATGAAAGATTTAAGTGATTATTGAAAGAAAATCACATACAAAAGTCTATACGAGAGAAACGAGGTAGATGGATGACTAATCGAGTTATCGGGGAAACTCACCGAAACCGTTTACCATCCGAATTTCTACGGTTTTCTTAACACGGATCGAACAACGAATGCTTCGAGGAAACACGGAACTCGATTCCAGCATCTCAACTTCAAGCTAGTCACCCGATCTTTTCAACTTGCTCTTGTTTCTCCTCCTAGATTCACATCAAATGTGTGTGTATATATAGACACACAAGTATGATATAGAGTGGCATGATTCAAAGAGGTTTTCTTAGTGTGGCATGATTCATAGAGGTCTTTCAGGTGCGGCATGATTCAACACTCAAGTCTTCACCATTTTCCTAATATTCGGTCTTACATCTTGTCAAGTTAATTTCTTATAATCCAAACTAAAAAAAGAAAAAAGTTTTAAACTTTAATAAATGCATTACAATTTGCAAATACTCATTTTTCAAAACTATCTTTCAGAATCTTATAAAATATATTTTATTGAATTAACGTTTTTCATCAATTTTTCGAATAATATTTCATCACATTGACTGAAATATCCTTATTGTACGAAATATTTAACATAATAAGTTTTTAAATGAATATCTTTTTCAGATTTTTTTTTCAATACATTAATTAACTAGAATATCTAAAGAAAAATATTAAATTAAATAATTAATTATATTAAGGGTACTTTGCTTAAAATGATATAAAAGTATCATTGAAAGCTTATAAAAGACACAATATAGATGCTTCGATTGACGAACTATATTTTTATAAAATAGCTTCATTTACAAATAAAAAAACGTATTAAAAAATATTTTTTGTTAGTTTTTAATTTATTCATAATTTTCAAAATGGACGCGTTTAATAGAGGTGAGTTATGACCCTTATGGTGCTTATTATTAGGGCTGTGCATAATCGGACCGGACTGAAAAACCGATCCGGTCTACGGTTTTTTTTTTTTTTGAAAATTCGGGTTACGGTCCGGTTTTGGACCGTATTAAATCGTAATCCGGGTGAGACCGTAAAATGTAAATATTCGGTCCGGTCAAGTTCATTCCGGTCCGGGTCCGGTTTTGGACCGAAAAACCTCACCAAAGTTGCACAATTTAGGTACAAACCGGTCCAACCCGAAATATTAATAATTGCACAATTTGGGTGCAAACCGGTCCAACCCGAAACCGGACTGAACCGTAACGGTCCGGTCCCGGTTAAATCTACAATCCAGGGTGTTATCAATTTACGGTCCACCGATCCGGACCGTATGCACAACCGTATTTATCACATCGGGGTAAAAAAATATATAAAAAATTATGATTTTTTTTTTATCAATAGTATAAATTATGAGAATTATAGATATATAGGTTTATATAATTTTATATAAACATGTCGAACGGGCCGGTATATAAAAATAATACTCTGTATATTAAATTGTAGAGGAAACCGTGATATTATTTGTCATTTAAAAAATATTTTATCATAATTATTATAATTTAAATAAGCGTAAAATGTCAGTAATGACATGATCACCCACCGCCAACGGCTTGGAAATGAGCTTGTTGATTAGGGTTAATTTCTTAATGATTATTATTTTCATATTATTTTTGTTCTACGTAGCCTCGTCAATCGTCAGCTATAAAAGAGGAGCAACGTGTTGGAGCAGAGAAGACAGATCGATCGCAGCAACTTAATGAGCACTAACATGGCAGCTTCAATCAACTTCTCTTGTCGTTCTCCTTCTGTTAGGTATTATTACTCAATCTCCAAACCCGGTTCATTCTTCAGTTTGATTTCTTGATTAGATCATTGTAGGGGTTTTTTTTTTGTTTTGCTGCAAATCATTCCTAAAAGCAATAGTGTTTGTCTGGTTACAAATGATATAGTAAGTCATTTCGATCAGGCAGGGGGCAAACATTTTCGAATATCTGATCCGATAATTTATAAAAGTCTGATTTACATTGATAGAATAACTGATCTGACCTTCTTCTTTTTTCCTCTCAAAACAACGATCCAAATTCGATCCGGTGATCCAAAAATATTCTGGGAACACCAATTATCGGATATTTTCAAATTCGAGAACTTACTATTTTTATCTTATTTTACGCTCTTGGTCATTATCTTTCCGTTTTCATTCATCGATGATTCATAATTTTGTTCAGAGCATACAAGGACATATCTACTAGCATATGGACTATGAAGCCACTCTTTACCATGGGCTGTACATCAAATTTAGCTATGCCAAATCTATCAAGAACATCTAATTATCACAAAATCAAGAGTGAAAGAGCTGCAATTGTTGTGGATAAAGTCTCTACATCTTTAGGGTTTCCTGAAGATGATGAATGTGATTTGGATACTCCTACAAAAGGCTTTTCTTCAATAGAAGAAGCCCTTGAAGATATTCGCCAAGGAAAGGTAATTTACACAATAGAACCCACTTTGCTCATATTCATCCATTTTCCCTATTTGTTTAGAGTTGTTCAAAACTCACCCCAATCGAAATTTTGAACCCATCTGGACCGCTAGACCCGACTCTAAAGTTCATATTTTAAAGCATTAACTTGGATACTTAGGACATGTTTAGTTATAGGTGAGTTTATTTTCAGGGTTTTAATCTAAATGAGGTTATTTGAGATTATCGATTATTTTTAGGGTTTTTTTTATACACAGGGTTGCTTACATAATATACAACTAAACACATCCAAAATATAACCTAAGAGAATTGCTAGATCCGCGGACAAGGGTTTAGGGTTTAGGGTTTAGTTGTATTTGTAAATCTTTATCCGTGTAACTAACGTAACCCTTTTTCGTTATATCAGATGGTACTTGTTGTAGACGACGAAAATAGAGAAAACGAAGGAGATTTGATAATGGCTGCAGAAATGGCAACACCAGAAGCCATGGCCTTCATTGTGAAGCATGGAACTGGAATCATTTGTGTGAGTATGAAAGAAGATCACTTGCAAAGACTTCAGCTTCCTCAGATGGTTAACAGTAAGGATAATGAAGATAAACATCGTACTGCATTTACAGTCACAGTGGTGAGATTTCCTTTTCTTAAAATCAAATAATTGTATAAAATGAAAAGCCAAGTATATAAAAAAAAATTAAAAAAATTTAGCAAAATATGTCATTTTTCTATTTCCATTAGATTTTTGTACCCCTTTAAAAAAACATTATTTCTATACATGATATCTTCTATACGTGATATCTTCTATACGTGATATCTTCTCGTTCCTTTTCACTCCTTATATGTACTGAGGAGAAACAGGATCAGAAATGACAATAACTTATTTCAACCTCGTGTTTGGTAAATTTTGAAAAAAGAATAAAAATGTTTTAAAGAACGAGTATTTCTAACTTATGACGTTATTCTGACTATGACATAATTTTCTCGAGATAAAGTTGTACCTTAAAATGGGTTTGAGCTTACATTTTTAATCATGCATTTTTTTTTCATATATTCCAACAAAAAATGATTTTTCAATCATTATATATTGTAATTGTTTATCTTTTATAACCTTAAATTTGGTTACATAGGATGGAAAACATGGTACAACAACTGGTGTATCAGCTGCAGATAGAGCAGCAACCATAAGGGCACTTGCATCTCCAACCTCAAAAGTCGAAGACTTTAATCGTCCAGGACATATTTTTCCATTGAAGTATAGAGAAGGAGGTGTTCTTACAAGACCTGGACATACTGAAGCTTCATTGGATCTTTCCGTGTTGGCCGGTCTTAGTCCGGTCGCGGTTTTATGCGAGATCGTTGATCAAGATGGTTCCATGGCTAGGTTACCGAGACTTCGCGAGTTCGCAAGAGAGGAGAATTTGAAGATCGTATCCATTGCCGATCTCATACGGTAAGTGATTTTTGACAATTCCGGTAGACTAATATAACGTTAAGATCGAACTCAACACATAAGATCGAACTATTTTTGACGTCATAAATAGTTTCACGGAATAGCTCAATATCATTGAAAAATAAAAGATGATCGATTTATTTCGAGATATTATCATTTTAAAATAAAATACTCTTTTTATTTTTTTATGATATTTTAATTACACTTAATTTTTAATAAACTTAAATAATCAAACTTTTAAATAATTTTTAAATAAATATATTTAAATATTTTATATAAATATTTTTTAAACTACTAATTTAATTAATCAAATTTAATATGACGATATAGCTTTTATAAGGCCATTATTAAAATTATTTTTGTCTAAATTATTATTTTTTTTGTTTATATATTAAGATTGATAAAAATAAAAATAAAATTTTATTAGGTATCGGAGAAAGAGAGAAATGTCAGTGGACTACATTTCTGCTGCAAGGATTCCTTCTGTCTGGGGTCAATTTACAGCACACTGTTACAAGTCCATTTCTGATGGTTTGGAGCACATTGCAATGGTTAAGGTGATTTATTTACTCTTTATATATATATATATATATATATATATATATATATATATATATATATATATATATATATATAAATAATATTATATATATAATATAGTTTTGGGTTTCGGGTTTTCAGGTTTCGGGTTCAGGTTTATATATATACCTTATATTTAAATAATATATATTATTTTAACTTATCTCGTATAATTTTTTAAAACTTTATCAAATATATTATTTATTTATTTTTCTATTTTTTTAATTTTAATGATTTGAAGTAAATGAAGTATATATTTAACTACATTTATTTTGAAATAAAATTGTTATATTAGATGCAAAGCTTTCTGGTGATACTACCGTATAAGCATCCGGACTACTACTCCTAAAACTAATTGATAATAGGAGGAGTAACCCGAATAATTATATGATAGTATTAAAGAAAGTTTTTTTCTTTCAAATATGATTAACTTTTTCAATTTTACAACTTATTTATAATTGTCTCCTAAACTTAGATTAATATTGAATTTTTTATTCTATGTATAAATTATCCCGTACTAGGGTGACGTAAGAGACGGTCAAGATATCCTAGTAAGGGTTCACTCCGAATGTTTTACGGGTGATATATTTGGTTCAAGAAGATGTGATTGTGGCAACCAACTTGCCCTTGCAATGAAACAAATAGAAGAAGAAGGTAAAGGAGTATTGGTCTATCTTCGAGGACAAGAAGGTCGGGGAATCGGTTTAGGCCACAAGCTTGAAGCTTATAACTTGCAAGACGCCGGCCGTGATACCGTTGAAGCCAATGAAGATCTCGGTTTACCCGTCGACTCGAGAGAGTATGGCATTGGGGCTCATGTATGATTTCTCAAACTTTTAGTGTTGAACGCATATTCTTTTTCACACGTCTATATGAGTACATTATGTGTAAAAAGTAGGGTTGAGCAGCGGTCCAAAAGCACATGAACTGGAACCGCAACCGAACCGAACCAAATCGTAAACCTATAAAATGTGGGCCGCAAATGAACCGGTTTGGTTGTGATTTTTGTGGTTCGGTTGCTGTTTGAACCACAATTTGCGGTTTTAGTTTGATTTGGTGAACCAAACCAACTTCTGCTCAGTCCTAGACTGCGTGAACTTCATATATATGTGCTTTGTTTATCTGACTTATAGATTTTGTTTCCTTCGGTGGTCATTGCAGATTCTAAGAGATTTAGGTGTGCGAACCGTGAAGCTAATGACAAACAACCCTACCAAGTACAATGACCTCAAAGGATTTGGACTTGCTATAACGGGTCGGGTGCCTATGATAACACCGATAACGAACGAAAACAAGAGATACCTTGAAACGAAGAGAACGAAAATGGGTCACGTATATGATCAAATTGTAGTTAGTGAAACTTGACGGATGTCCGATGGCAATGGCAACCCAAAAAAAGAAGAGCATGCCTAAACTAAAGAGAAGTTAAATACAATTAAGAGAACAAAAATGTTATATGTTATGTTACATGTATATACTTATACATGTTCCTTACGTGTTTTCTTATGTACGTTAATAATCAAATTATAATAAAATCTTCGATTTGATTTTCGAGAATGTGTCACATCGAAAGTTGAATTTATCGTTATAAATAAAAGACTAGATTATTTTATAAAATTTTCTCCATCGACTAAGACTTTAAGAAAATGTTCATGATTATTTTTAAATTTTAATATTTGATGTATAAATAATTATACTACAAGCTTAGATACGTTAACATTTTATAGTATATTTATGTCTAAAATTATTATTTTACTCTAAGATTGTTTTTTTTTTTTTTTTTTTGAAATTTTCATATATTGAAAAGAGGGAGAATATAAATGGTAGGTCGACTCGACCCAAAAGAATCAACACTACAACATGAGCAAAAGTAAGTAGATAGAAAGTGAGACTACTCAAGGAGGCAACAGAGGAGACTACACAAGGTGGATTCCGAGCATGTTAGCCAACATAAGAGAGTCGGATGAGTGATCTTTCCAATGGTGGTCAGGGAAGTTTTTTATGGCAAGAATGACATTGTTGGCGCACGTAGAAGCCGAGGTATAGTTGTATATGATCTCATTTCTGGCCTTCCAGTTGAAGTAAATATAGGCAGTGATCGAGAAGGTTCTAATGCTGGAGATGAGAGAACGCTTGGGAGTGGTTTGGGTGCTGAGCCAAGTGTAACACCCCGAATTCTCAGAACTCGGGACGTCACTGGTTAGGACCTCACAATGGGTCCCGACCTCAGTTTGACAACAATATTACTAAGATCTTATAACAAGACACAAATAAGAAAAACCAAAATTTATGAAATAGTATTTTTAAAGGAATGAATACAACAAGGTCTAGCAGCCTATAATACTTAAACAAAGGGAAAAAGATCAACTATCTTAACAACAAGGAAGAACGACAAACAGCAACCCAAACCCCACTCTAAGAAGTACGGTGACCCGCCTGACCACTACTTCCGGATCACTCAGCTGCTGCTCTAACCTGCAATAAATCTAAAAACACAACGAAACAACCATTAGCTAGTTATCTAAACATTAGAAGAATAACAACAACACACACACATATCAAAATAAACACTCATCATGCGTTCACACAATTCATTTATTATCTTCATTTAGGTCATTCATTCATACTAATGATACTTATTTTGTGACACGAGGGATTCCCAAACCTCGCCTCCGCCCCCGTGTAACCATCAAGAATGGATCCGATGCATCTCACCTTGTACCTGCCTGATATGGGTATAGAGAACCTCCCAGTCTCCTGTCATAGCTGGACAGTGATGTCACGACCCGTTATAATACACTTGAGCCTTAAACCATGATAATAACGGTCGTCCTAACAAGTTATTATTATTTTCACGCACATTGCACACACCACTATTATCACTCAACCAACGTCCAAAAACTAGCTAAGTAAGTCGCAAGGACTTACCTCAATCAAAGGTCACTCTTACAAATCTCAACTCGGTCCGTACCCGTAGTAACTCAAACGCTTGTTAAACAAGGCATGTGTATCAACATTTCATCTCATACTCTGTTAAGGTAAAATTATTATTTTACCTTAAATCCCGAAAATTCTCAAAAGTCACCTCTTAACTTCTAATATTTTCTTTTTGAACGTGTTTCCATAATCTGATTATTCCAGGACAGTCTACTAGAGGTTATAAGGTTAATCTCAAAACTCGTCAAAGGAGGTCATATTACCCCTTTACCGGGTACTCTATTCTTATATATATATATATATATATATATATATATGTGTACGTATATAATACGTTACTCTTAACCCGCTATGTCTAAAAACTTAGGTATATATATACACTATACCTATTCGTATATCTACACTTATACATAACTTATACTTACACATATACATATATATATATACTTTTATATATATATATATATATATATATATATATATACTTATACTTATAAATATCTATCTATATATATACTTTCATAAGCATACTATCATTACTGGTATATAAAAACTTACACATCTCCCAAACTTATCTAATTATGTATAGGATACATGTCCACTTAGCTTATTCATATCCAATTATTTCATATCTCTCAACCTTTAATACATAAATCTAAACTGCTGCAAATTCTTTTAATGTCTAAAAGAATAGAGTCGTAGAAGAGGGTAGTACCTAAGACTCCCAACAGTCTGCTTCGATCCGACTCAAAGACGGCCTTCAAGACGAGCTGGATTAAACGAGGGATGGCTCAGCGTCAAGCTCTTGTCTGCAGCACTGGAGAGGTTGTCACCGCAGGGATCGGAACTAGACTCGACTCTACACGGTCTCCCTGTTCGCATCAGAGTGGGCCGAAAAGAGGTTCGTCCGGCACAAGAGAGGAGGGTGAATTACTGTAAGCAGCCAGCCAGAAGAAGGTAAGGAGGAAGTATACTAACCTACCCGTAGGTATGGAAGGACACCGCAGCGGTTGTAACGCAAACAAGTAGATCCGTCGCTGCAATCCTGTGGAGGTAGGTGGTTAAAGATGACTACACTAGATCAAAGGAGGGAGCGGTTACTGTCTATACATGAGGAGGAAGGCCAGCAGGAGCAGCGTCTTACCAGGCCCTCGTCTGCAGCAGTGGAGAAGCCGATCTATTGTCGTCTCTTCCCGACAGAAACGTACAGCGGCTTGGAACGCAAGGAGGTAAGGTCCGGGGTGTTGAAGTCGGCTCCGGTGCTAGGGAATCGTCTTCTACCCTCTCGGCGTGCAGTCCCGGTGGAGGCGAGCGGCGTTCTCCAGCGACTTGTCCGTCCCGACGGTGCTGGCGGCGGAGTAGAAGGGAGGTGGTTGGTGTTGTTTATCAGAGTCGTGTAGTGCGGTGTGGTAGGGAGGAGAGGTTGTCGAGATACGCAACAAGGATTAGGTTAATTAGAAATTAGGGAAGGGTTAGGATAAAAAAAATAGGGTTTTGGGTTCATTAGATCTACAAGAGTGCTGCGCCGGCTGAAGAGCATGGGCCAGAAAACAAATTGGGCCGGGTGTGCTCATCTAACTAATATGGAATATAACTAGATCGTTATTCGCCCGACGCCGCTGTTTTATTTTATTTTAAAGGTACGGAATTATTTCCGGTTACATCATTTATCATTTTATGTGAATCAAGGTCACATAAAATGATAGAAATTAAATTTCGTTTTATTTTATTTTAAAGGTAAAAGTTGACGGATCGGATTCCGGTTGAATTCATTTTTAAACGGAGTTTAAATTTTCGGGTATTACACCAAGTCCAAAGGTTGAGGGAGTAAGGATAGGGGTAAGGCATTCTAATCCATCGGGATATAATGTCGAGCACAAGGCTAGTGTAGTTGCACTTGCTCCAGAGGTGAGCCTCCTGAAAGGTTCCTACAAAGCTTATAAGAGTCATTGTCAATGATGTTCCAATTGAGAAGTTTGGTAAGTGTAGGGAGTCCATAGTGGCTAGCAATCCAAACAATGAAACTGCATTTAGGGATATGGAGGTCAAGCCAGATAGAGATGATTGAGGTGGTGCTTGGTGGAAGCGAAGGGGTTCTGAAGAAGGTATAAGCAGTCTAGGTAGAGAAGGAACCGTTGGGGCGGAAAATAAGGTTTAGATGGTTAGAGCCAAGCCCGGAGGAGAGGATATTATCACGAACCTTGACATTAGAGTTCCAGATTTGGCTATGATTTGGGTTAGCCTGATAGTTCCAAATCGAGCATCTCCTGAGGTTATTTTCCCTCTTAGCTAGATCATAAATGAGCTTGGAGAGGCAAGTTTTGTTCCAGAAGATGACCTCATTGAAGCCGAGTTTATGCTGACTCTTGGGCGTGCAGACTATGTTCGAAGCAGTCAGAGAGCGCTTACTAGAATCCTTACCAAACCACAAGAAGGATAGAAGGAGACTTTGGATCTTATTGAGAATAGATGGTGGGATGAGAAACATTGAGCACCAATATTGGTGCATGGCCATAAGAATAGATGACGTAATCTGCATTCTGCCAGCATAGGAGAGGGTCTTGGCGCACCAGGTTTGGATCTTGGAAGTGATATTTGAGATGAGAGGCTGGTAGTCAAGAAGGTTCAGTCTCTTGATGCCCACAGGGACACCCGGGTAGTGGAAAGGAAGGGAGCCATGAGCGAAGCCAGTGGAGTTCATGATGTGGGTACTGTTCAGGGGTGAAACCAAAAGAAGTGAGGATTGATAGAGGGTCCAATGAATTGTTTGTAAAATTGAAGTTACCGTAAAATGGTAGAGGGTCCAATGAATTATTTGTAAAATTGAAGTTACCAAAAGAAGTGAGGGTTGATAGAGGGTCCAATGAATTATTTATAAAATTAAAGTTACCGTAGAATGGTTGAAATTGTGTTGGGTTAAAAAAGAAAAGAAATGTGTAAAAAAACCTTGTTGCTATTGAGTTTCAAACACGAAAAAGTGAGGAAATACAAATTTCTACAGGCCCATTCAGCTATCGGGCTATACATATTTTATTGTACATTTAACCAAACTCAAATTTAACCAAACTCAAATATATATTACGTAGTAGATAGAAAATCGAATGAGGTCCCTTTACAAATTTCAAGCCCTGGGCGGCGACTCACTTCGCACGCCCTCAAAGACGGCCCTACACTTTTGTCTTTTGTCGCGCTTGGCAAGAGACCGAACAACACTTAAGGTTGAATGCTCCTTCACTAACTTCGTCCTTGAAATCATCTTGATACGACTTCGCATAGTTTACCGCTTTAATACCTTTCATGGGTGACTTTATTGCGTTGAGTTGAGAGTAAATCAAAGCTTTTCATTCACCGCGTTAGAAGATCAAGCCTCAATGCATTTGTTTGCCACACATGGATAACTCTGAATGAGTGTATTTTCGGCAATGCAATACATGATGCTATTAATTAATCTTCGTCATTCTTTTGGTAAAACAATTTACTCCCATCATTAGAAGCAATATAGTAATGATACCCTCGTTTAGGCTAGGTCCTTAGGATGAGTGACTTTGGTTGTTTAGCTCATGAGGTAAAAAGACAAGCTACTTAACCATGTTAGAAAATGGAGCCTCAATGCATTTGTTTACTACCGTTGAAAAATTCGTAATGAGTATATCTTCAATAATATCATATGTCATGTTATCGATTGAACACATCACAACATTCTTTTGGTTAAACACTTCTATCATTAGAAGCACCATAATGATACCCTCGCTCGGAATAGGACGTTAGGATGAACTATTTTGCTTGTAGAACCCGAAAGATAAAAAGCAAAGCTTTTTTTTTAAATCATGTTAGAAGATCAAAACTCAATGCATTCCTCAACCACACCTAAAAAAACTCATAATGAGTTTATCTTCACTAATACTAGATTTGGTGCTATCCATTGTATGCATTGTATCATTCCTTTTAGTCAAACAATTTACTTTCATCTGGAAGCACGATAATAATGATACTCTTGTTTGGGCAAGAACATTTTTTTTTGAAAGAGTGTTATATTAATGAATGTGAGAAGGATTTACAAGTAGTCATCTTTGACAGAATTCAGAAACATAGGAGAATGAGAGATGAGCAGGATTAAAGGAGATGTAGGCCAAGACGGTTGGTCCAGGCAGACGAGTTTGGTGATCTTTCCTTCCAGTGATGAGCAAAGTGAGTCCTTGTGGCCTGAATGATGTTGCGTGCACAATCGATTTCTCCAGTGACCTTGTTGTTGTATATCAGTTCTTTTTTGGCGTTCCAGACGAAGTAAACAAAGGCAGTGATGGTGGCAGTCCTAATGTGTGCAATAAGATCGAGCTTGCGAGGTTTGGCAAGGTGGAGCCATGTCCAGATGTTAGCCTTGTAGGGATAGGGAGCTGGGGTGTGAGTCCATTTGGAGATGGGGTCAAGGGTGAGTGAAGCAAACCTGCAATTATGAAACAGATGATCCTCGTCTTCAGGTTGCCTATCACATAACTTGTAGGTGTTATTTTGGACAATGTTCCAAGAGAAAAGTTTGGAGAGGGTGAGAAGTTTTCGGTGGCTTACAACCCAAGTAATGAAGCTACATTTTGGGATGTTATATCTCATCCAGATGATTTCCAAACCATAGGGGTGAGGGTGATGCAACATATAGTTTGATTAGTTTGTAGGCAACAGCGGTGGAGAAACTCCTATTGGGCTTTTTTGTGGTGGTGGTGAAATTTCGGCTATTTAGGCAGGTAAGAAGGTCGTTTTTGACTTTGAGGATGGAGTTCCAAGTGAAGCTGTATTTGTAGCTTGGGGCACAAGACCAAATAGATTGGGTCTTTAGATAGTGGTTATGGATCCAGCAAGTCCATAGGTCATGGTCAGGTGGATGGGAAACCAATTCAAAGATCAGTTTTGCTATGCAGGCTCTATTCCATGAAAGGGGCTCTTTAAAGCCTAGCCCACCCTGGGACAAATTTGAGCAGACAATCTTCCAAGCAATGAGTGCTCTCGGGCTTGCTTCTAAACCTAACCAAAGGAAAGAACGAAGTAAACCATTGATCTTCAAGACGACGTTCTGAGGGATGGGAAGAACCGAACACCAATAATACTGAAGAGGGATGAGAATTGAGGAGATGATTTGCTTTCTACCTGCATAAGAGAGATTTCTTGTGTGCCAGGAGTTAATTTTTTGAGGGATTCTAGTGATAAGGGGGAGATAGTCAGTAGTTCGTGCCAGGAGTTATTCTTACATACTCTGAAAAATTCGTAATGAGTATATCTTCAATGCATTTGTTTACTACGGTTGAAAAATTCGTAATGAGTATATCTTCAATAATATGATTGTAATGCATCGGTTCAAGATAACCTTTATGCTAATCCATGATAATACTCTTAAAAAAAAAATCAATTTGACCCATTTTTTCTTGAAAATTTGGACATACTATTATCCGTAAATATATGATAACTTTAGTAATATTTTACAATTTCTATAATTTGGACATAATATTATTGGCAAATATATGATAACTTTAGTATTATTTTACAATTTCTATATTTTGGACTACTTTAAAGTTTAGGGCCCGTTTGGTTTGAACTCCGAAATCGAAAACGGAATGGAAACGAATTTAGTCCATATGTATACTCTTGTTCATGAAAGTTTTTGGAATCATTCCTTGTGATTTGAAATAATTGAAGTTGAATTTGATTATTTTTGATACCCCATAGGGTAACAAAATATGGGGAGACAAGTGTATTTTCCATGTAAACACAAGGAATGATTCCATAAAATTTCATGAATAAGGATATACATATGGACTAAATTCGTTTCCATTTCGTTTCCGTTTTCGGAGTTGGAACCAAACGGGCCCTTAATCTATATCCTAATGAGCCGTCTATCGAATTGTTGAATAGTTAAGATTATTTCCTTTCAAAAAAAAGTTAAGATTGTTTACAGTTATTTCCTTAACCAAACGACTTGATAAAATTTCAATTAAGCAATATTATAAGAAAATGAGTATTAACTCAATTTCTTTTTTGTCGATTCTAATTTTGTAAGAATAATCTTTTTTTTGAAAAAAAGTAAGAGATTTGATCATCATAAAATAACGGTGAACAAAAGCCAAAAAAACTCAACAGACGGAAACAACTGTCCATAAATTAACTCAAATCAAACCATAAATCCAACAAGAATAAAAATATATGAAAAGGAATGAAGTCGAAGGAGAATAACAACGGGCCAATTTGGGTTATTAAGTAAGATGCCCACATAGATAAACAACGAGTTAAACATTGTCGGAAGCAAGTACAACAAAAATCGAACTCATGAAGAGATGAAAGATGAGACTTCGAACATCTAATCAAAAGAAGTGGTTAAAAAACACACAAATACAACCCGATTCAAAGAATTTTCCAAATAAAAAATATAAATTCCGAGTAGTGAACTTATTTACAGTATTGATTTAATTTTTGTTTTTGTGAAACCCATCCCTAAACATGGTAAAATATAGGCGAATTGTGGGGAAAATGGTAGAAGGAATTGTAAGCAATCAATTCATAATCATAGAAGTTAAAAAAGTATTATCCTAACACAAAGTTGTGGGTTGATGGTGATTGGCGAGATACGCATGCTCTGAAGTCACCAACGGCTGCCGATCTACTGTGTTAGGTTCGTTTCATTTCCCAGTAGCTTCTTCGAATCTCCTCTTTTCTTCTACCAGCAATCCAGTATTAAAAGGAAAGCGGGGCAAGAGAGAAGACTAACCACAAAATCAATCGGCTTTGAGCTTCCAATACTACCAAGCCATGGCTTCAATCCACTTCTCTTGCCGTTCACCTATCACGCTTACCCATTTGGATTCCGCCTCTGTTTCTTCTCCTCCTGCTAGGTATTGTTTGCGAATCCTTCAATCCCTTATGTTCTTTTTCAAATTCAGCTTTTATTCAATCTGTTAGCGGTTGATCTGATCTGGGTTTCTGTTAAATTGAACAGAACTAGCATGTTAAGGTTGGAATTGCATATCGGGTTTCTGATTATTTTTACAGACTTGCATCTGCTTTACTTCGATTTCCATTGAAGTTATCAGATTGCAAGGCCTGATTTGTAGTCTGTATGCCCTTTAAAGATCTAGTAAAAATAGTTGGTATGTCAGGTTACAGTAGTAACAAAGTCTATATCGCCTTGTAAATCACGCACCTCATGCCGTCTAAAAGGCTTTCACTTGGATGAGGTATTTATTCAACAAAAGAGAATTGGTTCCTAGTTCCTACTTGAATTGCATCCGATGGAGAAGGGATGTGAATACAAATTTTCAGCAGTAAATTCTAATTGTAGGTATTATCCCATATATCCGGTTGCTTTCCTTCTTCAGTTGATCCTTGCAGCTCAACCGGGCGTATTTCAATGAGTTTGCACTAGCTTGTTTTCTAACATCCATGTGCTTGTACTATGCATTTGCAACTTTGTTACAATTTCTTAAGTGTCTTTGAATTGGGCATTTACGTTTCTGTAGTTTAGTTGTGTGTTTGGTTTAAAGAGCAGGTTACCAGTTGTGCCTGAAGGATGTTTTCCTTAGATGATAATGCTTTAGGTATTTGCATAATGTAGTAGGAAGAAATCTCGATGATTTGATGATTGAAATCGTCCATGACACTGGCAACGATCCTAAAACGTACAGATATGGTTTATCGTTGAAAAAGCATTCATTATTATCTAACGGAACACTTCCGGCCTTATTCTTGTATGATAAAAAGTTGTAGCAGTTATTATGGTTATTTTCTCGTGCAATTTGTTAAGATATGTTAAGCATTAAACTTTGTATCACAATAAGTTCCCCTTGTGCAAATTTCAAATTTTATGCTGTGAATGACAGTGCTGAGTTTTTAGTACATGTATGTGCAGGTGTTGAGTTATTGTGTGACTCTATTAGTAGCCATGCTTGATTTTACCTTTTCTTAAAGCTTTTTGTAAGTTAATTAGATTGTTGGTAGCCTTTTTCTATTGCTATTCAACTGTGAGCTTTGCAAGAATTATATGATTAGGTTATTGTGGATTTGAAAGCATTGATGCTATAATTTATTTTCTGTAGAGCAAGCAGACACTGTGATATAACCACTAGATCAAGTGCGGTGAAGCCACTCCTATCCGCAAAATCTGCATCCAACTTAGCCACAATATATCTACCAAGAACATATTTCAACAATATAAAAGGTGACATCAAAGCAAAAGCTGCTGTTGTTTCCGGGGAAGGTGACCTCCTATCATACTCGAATAGCAATGGCCAAACAATTGGGGTTGAAGCACAGCTTGATGCTGTAGCATTTGGAGCACTGTCTGCAGATACAGCCCTTACCTCTTTTGGGTTTCCTGAAGATAGTATTGAATTTGACTCAGATACTCCAACACAAGGGTTTGCTTCTATCCCAGAGGCAATCGAAGATGTTCGGCAGGGAAAGGTCAGTTGTCTTTTAAGAAGCTGAGTTTTAATATCAGTTTACTCCTTGAATGTATATTATGGAAAATGAATGTTGGAAATGTAAGATTGATTTTTTTTTTTTTTTATATTCCGTATCTTTTGTTGGCTCAGATGGTAGTTGTCGTGGACGATGAAGATAGGGAAAATGAAGGTGATCTTATTATGGCTGCAGAACTGGCAACACCTGAAGCTATGGCTTTCATTGTGAAGCATGGTACTGGTATTGTCTGTGTGAGTATGAAAGAGGAAGACTTAGAACGACTGCAACTTCCTCAGATGGTAAACAGTAGAGATAATGAGGAGAAACTCCGTACTGCATTTACAGTGTCAGTGGTGAGTACTTATAGTGCTGATAAATGTTCTGTGTTAATTTTTCACAGAAGCTTTTTTTGGTAGTCCATCAAAATAAGGCAACTAATTTTCTTTTGAATTTGAAATCACTGAGCTATATGAGAAATATAGTGATCATATCTGACTTCAACTTGTCTTTCTCTAGTGCCCCTGGGATTAAACTTTCAGAAGTGTGATAATTAATTGGTTATACCACTGATATGCTTGCATATTTTGTTGTAACAATTTTTTTTACTGTTTTTATTAGGATGCTAAACATGGTACAACAACTGGGGTATCGGCTTCTGATAGAGCAGTTACTATTCGTGCTCTTGCGTCCAAAGACTCTAAGGCTGAGGACTTCAATCGTCCAGGGCATATTTTTCCATTGAAGTATAGAGATGGAGGTGTTCTTAAAAGAGCTGGGCATACAGAAGCCTCTGTGGATCTTGCGGTGTTAGCAGGGTTAGACCCTGTTGCAGTCCTATGTGAGATTGTTGATGAAGATGGATCAATGGCTAGGTTACCAAGGCTCCGCGAATTTGCCCAAAAGGAGGATCTGAAAATCATATCAATTGCTGATCTTATAAGGTAAGTCATCATGCTCTGCCTGCTAATATTTTTAGAAGGTGTATTCAGATATATACTATTTTGAGAGCAAAACTGGGGCAATGTGTTGTTTCATGGTTTGGATTCTTTGCTGAAAATGATTGCATCATTCAGAAACTAATTTAAAACTATGAACCGAGTTAAGCAAGGTTTGTATGTCCAAGAACTACCATAAGGCCAAAAATAAAATCAATAAGATATTTCTGAGGCATTCACATGAATTACGTAATAAATCGAGATCATGATGGCCTCTGGGGCAGCTCTTTTATGTACACGGCCTTCGGATATAGTTAAGCTATTTGCTCCCATGACACTAAAATGTGATATCTACCAAAACCATAGGAAAGAACACTAGCATCTTCTATTTACATGCCAACTATTCAGAGTATATGTTTTTTACGTGTCATTGGTGTTTGGACAGAACTGGGAGCGGATATATGGAATTCATTACCTATTTGATGCATATTTCAGTGAAGGATCAATATACAACATTTCAGATTTCTAAGCGCAAAAATGAGAAAATGTCTTATTATAATTATCATTTTTAGGTATCGGAGAAAGAGAGAGAAATTAGTGGAGTGTGCTTCTGCTGCTCGGATACCTACAATGTGGGGTCCATTTACAGCACACTGCTACAGATCTGTCTTGGATGGAATGGAGCACATTGCAATGGTCAAGGTGAGGTCTATGAATTTCTTTCTATTCTTCTGTTAATTACAAACATATGGTTTATAGTTTATATGGTGGTTTGAGACCCAAATTCAAAATTTATTGAAACTCTTTGTCATCTTCAGGGGCCTCTACTCTCATCATGCCTTATTCTTGAAATTAAATTCTTTTTTTATAAATCTGACAGTATTAGTTGTTAGATGTGAGTTTTGTCCAATTGGATAGTGTTGTAATTATTGGATGAAGGTTGTACGTTTGTTCCATGTGAATTGCTTGCAATCCATTTCGGGCAATAATCTATGGTCTCCTGTCTAGCTATGAACTTCAATGCCTAGAAGTACTTAATGTTGCCTCAAATATGATTTCTTCATGCTTGATAAAATGTCAAAGTTTAATGAGTTGATTTCGTACAAGCTTCCACAACTAGTGGGAGACTTGTATGAAACTCAAAAGTTTAATGAGTTTACTTCTTTCAAAGTGGGGACAATCTGAGTATCATATATCTGCTCTGGCTGCTAATGTTCTACTGGTTGCAAATGATATTCCTTGCTCATAAAAGATTTTTGCATCCAGTATTCAATCTTGTCACATATTTTCTTATGGAATTTGTTCCCTCCATTTCTCATTTCTAATAATGGTCAATTCGAATAAATAGGGTGAGATTGGGGATGGCCAAGATATCCTGGTAAGGGTTCATTCCGAGTGTCTTACAGGGGACATATTTGGTTCAGCCAGATGTGACTGTGGAAATCAGCTGGCCCTTGCAATGAAGCAAATAGAGGCTGCAGGTAAGGGAGTATTGGTGTATCTACGTGGGCATGAAGGCAGGGGAATCGGTTTGGGCCACAAGCTCCGTGCTTATAAATTGCAGGATGCTGGACGTGACACTGTAGAAGCCAATGAAGAACTCGGGTTGCCTGTTGACTCAAGAGAGTATGGCATTGGTGCCCAGGTAATGTTTCTCTCAAGGAATATAAATTTCTGAATCACCCTGTTCCTTCAACCCTTTATTTCCGTAAATTTATGCTGTATACATTTCTTTGATTTGTGATACATGTAGGCAGATTTTCAATCAGGCTGGGTAGATCTAGGACTGTGCTACCGGATCGATCCGAGTGTCCGGATATCCAATTTTTTATCCGGATCGGATGTCTGAGGTCTTTTTTTTTATAATGGAAAGCGGTTAGGATAGACTATGTTCTAGGTAGTCGATCATAAGGCTTCCTCACGGATGAGAACACAAATTTCAAGATCATCATAAAATTTGGAGTTGGGTGTCAAAATTCCCAGATGGGTTAATCCGTCTGCTGGATATATCCAATCAGAATGACCGGATATCAGATTTGCTTATTTTACAAAATCTTGATTTGTATCCAATGATTGGGATAAAACCCTGACCAGATTTAGATCATCAAATGACGAATTATATCGGATTCGGATTTTTTCTAATCAGATCACCTGTTTTTTAGATTAGGTCAACCGGGTTGGATACTTTTGCCCACCTTAGGTGGATCGGATAGCCAACGTACCTAAATGAAATTCAGATAGTATAGATTCAGACTAATATTGGATCTCAAGTTCTTCAGATTTTGAGATTGCTTCAGATTTTGATGAATATTACCACGCCTACAAATCAAAGGAAAATTTCATTTCTCATTTATGCAACAAACTGATTAATTGCTTGTTGGTTAATTTTCAGATTCTTAGAGATTTGGGTGTTCGAACAATGAAGCTAATGACAAACAACCCTGCCAAATACATTGGCCTTAAAGGCTATGGCCTTGCCATATCTGGTCGCGTGCCTCTGATAACCCCGATAACAAAAGAGAACAAGAAATACCTTGAAACAAAGAGAGCCAAAATGGGCCATGTCTATGGTCTACCAATTCGCCGTGATACAACTGGCAGTAACATCATTGTGAACGAAAATCCGAACAAAGAAGAACAATCCTGATACAGCAAAACAGCTTCTTAGCTGATGTTTAGCTTTATTGTGTTTTGATGGAGATTTAATTCAATTCTTACTCGGAGTTTACTGATACACGTAGCTTTGTGATTTTGATTTTGAAGATTCAGTTCAATTCTTACTCAGAGTTTACTGATACACTTAGTTTTGTGATTTTGATTAAATCAAAACTTGTTGCTGTTATTCATTTCGAAACGAAATGTAAGCCGTGATGAGAGCAATATAGAGGCTAAGGTGTCTGATTGTTTCTTAATTGTAGAAGAAGTCTTGCAGGTTTCTGAATTAATATTTCCTGTAGTAACATAAGAGTGAAAAGTTTATAGAAATAAATTTCTTTGTTCACTTAGTTTTCTTGATCATCTGATGTTCACTTCTTTCCTACTTATCTCCAATATGTAAGATGTCGTTGCCTGTTTGACAATGTTTGATGGTGTTCTTGTGTTTTACTCTTTTCAAGATTATATAAAGGATTTTTTAGTTTTCGGATGGTGTGCCTAACTTTATATTTTTCGGAGTATACCCTTATTATCGACAAGTTAATTTTGTTAACATTTTGACGGAAAAAACAAGATAGATCATTCATCTATAAGTAGTCTATTAAAGATAAATATTAATAATAATTTGTAAATGATAATTATCTTTTTTCCATTGAAATGTTAGTGTATGGGTATCAAAAAATATTTTAAAAAAGAAAGAAATTAGATAGGATAACTAATTTAAAATAGCTAATTAAGAAATTAAACATCAACTTTTCAAGTTTTGTTTTCTAACTGTTTAATTATTATTTTTTTCGAAATTATTTTAATTTTTTTTTTACTGCCAACAAGTTTTGACAGTGAATACTTGTTGACGGTCCTTGTTGTCAGTCAAGATATTGTCAACAAGGTTTTTTGACAGCTTATATACTCTCAATGGGGCTTCTTGATAGATTATGGATTGTCAATAAGGTCTAACCATCAACAAGGCTTTTTGACAACTTTTGGACCGCCAACAAGACTTTTTGACAACTTCTACACCATCAACAAGGCTTTGTGATAGCTTCTGGACAGCCAACAAAACTTTTTAACAGTCCAAAGGCTGTCAACGAGGCTTTTTGACAGCTTATGGACTGCCAACAAGGTTTCTTGACATTCCAAGAGACTGTCAACAAGCCTTCTTGACAACCTCTGGACTAAATTTATATTCAAGAGTGATAACATAAGATAAAAAAGAGATTTAGATATGTATATTTGAACAAAAATATATTGTTTAAAGATTCAATCACTAACAAAAATATATTACAAGAAAATTTGCATAACAAAGAATTGATGACAACAATGCCTCTACATCTTCACATGGACTCGTTGTCAAACTTCATATCCAAACACTATTAGTTGATAATTCCAATTTGATGACGGCAATGCTTCTCTCGCTTGCTCTCCATGCCCCGAATCCTCCTCTGAAGTTCCTTAATGTGGTTTCTTGCCTCCATTATGTCATTTATGTGATCACTCGGCGACCACTTCCCCTAAAATTCCATAAACAAACAACTTTTTGAACAAATATCTCCTTATAAATCTTTAATCATTAACCATCAAAGTCATACACTTCTACATGTCATGACTCTCATGTTTTGTAGTGTCATCTTCTTAGTTTGATACTTGTTTTTGTGGTGTTTCCGAATGGTTTGTCTTGGAGGGAGCGTGTATTTGTGATCGACCCCCTGATGACTCTCTCGTGAGTTCAAATATGATGTGCCCACAGTTGTTTCCCAGACTTCCTACATGTGTACTTCCTTGGATGACAGACGTTGTGCTCGTCGGTTCCCGTTGACTGGATCATTCTCCTTTCCCTTGAAGTTTTCTCTGCTTTCGGAATTCCATGATGTGTTTTTGTGCTTTTTTCTTTTGTTGTAGTTCTTCAGGACGGTTAGTCTGTGTGCCGATCTTTTTCGACTTTTCGATCCATTAGATGACATGTCGTCTAGTGTTTCTAACTATTTTTCATTATAGAAAAAAAGCTAGCCTAGGGCTATAATATAATTTCTACCTAGAGTAACTTTACCGGACCCAAACCCCATACCATAGTTAAGATAGTACATGGACCAACTTCCGGCTTATGCGGCTTGTTGGGCCTAATGGGCCATCCATATTTGGGCTAAGGCCTGCTCTTTGGGCCCAACTGTTAGACAGACCGAACCGTCACATTTTTTTTTTTTTTAATTCAATTTAGGTAAGTTTACACATTATTCAGGTTTCAACTCTCGAAACTTAAAAGGAAACAAATCACTTACATGAGTACATCTACGCTTTATATGGCTATATTCATGCATTACATATTTACATCTACACAAGAACACACCGATTACGTGTCAAACTATAATATTACCTTAAACAAAAGGAAATCAAATATATACATTCCAAATCTCGATCATCAAACATGGAAATAAACCATTTATATTCATCAATGCATTTTACTCACGAAATCTTTGCAATCAATATCAAATTCTTCATCTTTTTCTCGTATAAATAAATATAAATATACACATTACAACAACACAAATTCACCCTCAAAAACCCAAACCTTCAAAATCTCAGCGACTCACAAATCAACAATGGCCAGCTCAAACGTCGTCGTTTTCTTGATGTTAGCAATGATTGCCACCTCCGCTTTCGCTGCGAAGAAATCTCCGGCGCCGGCTTCTTCACCGGCATCTTCTCCCGGCGGCGGCCACCACCACCACCATGCACCTTCGCCTGCACCATCTACGGCACCTGCTCCTTCACCAACTGGCGCCGCAACTTCTGTCTACAGTCGATTTGCTGTCGCTGGATCTGTTGTTGCCGGCGTCTTTGCTGCTGCGTTGATTGCTTAGATGGGTTTTGTTCGTTATTTTTCGTTAGGGTTTGTTATTGTTTGAATATTCTTTATGATTTTTCGCTTGTTGAGTCTTTGTTTTTGTTCCGGTGGATCAAGATGCTATTGTTGCTTCTACTCGTGTCGTGTTTGTTTAATCAAGAGGATTTCTGTTGTTAATTACTCGATCTCTGCTTGCTTTTTACGTAGTGTCGTATTTCCAAAGGTTATATAAAATCGATATATGTTGAATTTGAATTTGTGATGTCTACTGCATACAAGAAAATCCGGGTTACTGTCCGTGTTCGGTTTTGTACTGTATAAAACTGTAACTCAGTCTGGATTGTAAACTACAAATATCTGGTCCAGTTTTGGACCGAAAAATCTCATCAAAATTGCACAATTTAGATACAAAGCGATCCGGCCAGGTCCGAAATATTCAAAATTGCACAATTTAGGTACAAACCGGTTCAACCCGGAACCGGACCGGACTGGACCGTAACAGTCTGGTCCCGGTCCGATCTACGGTTCAACGAGTCGTCACCGTTGGTACCCTACTTAGATCTAGGGTTTGTGAAGTAGAGCAAATCTGATATCTAGAAGATGCTCGTGGATAGGGCTATCTGATCCTGTTGGGATGAATAATCGCTGACAAATTACATTTTGTAAACAAACTTGTTGTCCTAGAGATAACCTTATCTATCTCCGTTAGTATCGATTCGCATACCCGATATTACAACATATCAAATAAAATATCATATATCAATTTAATACTCATATTTTTTATATTCAAACCTAATACTCATACCTAAAACCTTTAATCAACATATCTATACCAACATTGATTGCAATTCGATGTTAATCAGCATTATAACAGTTGGAATATTCCCATGTTGTATCTTTTATCGGTTTACTTAGGAGAGGTGAAGCAGGCCCAAAAGGCCTATCTGGCCCATATATTAAGCACTTATATCAATTGCTAAACTACACCAATAAATTGAGATAATCACACACATAACCCACAAAACCTAATCATAGCATCATCATCATACATAATCTATGATTATGGTATAAGATATAAAACTATATTCAGGGTCGACCCTTGAGATTTGTGTGTCCGGAACGATAATATTTTTTTATATACCTTTAGGTATTCAAATTATCAATTAAACTTGGGTTTAAATCCTTACCAATTTAATTTGTGTGCGACTCACCAAATCAATCCATATCGATCATAGTAGAAGAGTAAGAACATAGAAAAGAAAATTGATACCGATTAATTTGGAGTCGTACTGTACAAGGGCCAGTTGTAAAGATGGGACCGATTATATGTAATGTTGTATATGTGTCAAGGGATCCACTTGTACATATTAAAGGTCCTTAAAAAAACAAAGTACAACAAGTCATATGTCACCTACTATCTTTAATCGTATCAAACACCATCCTCACAACCGCGGTCGGTCCATTCCCACTCTATCAAACATTTGTTATTCACGATATCTTTTGTGTGTACTTAACGAGTAAGTACATTTGAACCATAATTTATCTTTTATGCATAAACTTATGCGTAAAATAACAAACACGTTACATGCGAGTTAACTCGACATTCCACCTTTACATACCTAATGTTTGTATGTAGTTTTATTTTATCTTTTATGTATAAAGTCAATGTGTAAAATAACAAACAAGTTATCTGCTATTAATGATGAACATCTAAAGGAGACTAAGACTCGAGTTAAACGGACCGGATTGGTCTGACCCAACTATTTCGAATGATATTTTATTTTAACTCGATTCTTATCCGATCCAAGAGAGAGTAGGAATTGAATATATGCTAACATATACTATAGTATATATACTCACATTTCCTCATACAAGGTGAGTAGTTCTTGTCATTGAAAACTTTAGTTTGACTATTTCCATGTACATTTTAGTGAGTCAAACCTACTCTAATCTCATCAATTAATTAACATTTTCCCCTTCGCTTACATATGTCTTGACTTATGCGTTATTTTTAATAAATATAATTTTTTTTTTTGATACATAGGTAAGCAGTTAGACGGATCAATTTCTAAAAACCAATCGGCCTAAAGCATCCTTGCGGATGAGGTCTTGAACATCTTCGGGAATCGCATTGACGTCCAGCTTGGTCAAGTGTCCGTGCATTGCAATCCTGTCCGCAACCGTGTTGACTTCCATGTAGATATGCTGTAACCTGGAGTATGAGAAACCTGAGAGAAAATATGAAATATCATTAAAAATCATGTCAAGCTCCCACTGAGGCTTCCAAATTTGATTAATCGAATTGATTAAAACCAAATTATCTCCTTCAATTTCGATAGATGCAAAACCACATTCTTTGGCCTTTTGTAGGCCCTTTCGAAGCGCAATCGCTTCTGCTTCCAAAACAGAATCCACGTTACATCTACCGCTTCCAATAGTAATAGGAACAACACAATGGTCTCTAATGATGAAACCAAAAGAGAATTGATTAGTGCCAATTTGAGATGCATCAAAATTAAGTTTTTTGTTTCCTTCTTTGGGTCTTTCCCATTTTAAATTCTTCTTTTTTCTTCTTAACTTTTTAGTCAACAAATTATTATTTTTTTGATTCTTATTAGCTTGTTCCCACATGTCTATTTGATTCTTAGCTTGTGTTTTAAAGCTTTTAGGTATTTTAGTTTTGTGGAACAAGAATTGGTTCCTAGCCATCCACATGTTCCACCAGATGATGACTAGAAACTTAAACTCAGACGTTGACATTTTCTCTTTGAGGTCAAATAGGGCCTATGTAATGCCCTTATTGTCAATGTCACAATTCTTTAAAATGGTTGAAATGTTACAATCATCAACAGCCATTTCCAATGAAGGACATTGAAAAAAGAGGTGCTTCGCGCTTTCTGTGTGGTGGTTACAGAATTCACAATTCATGACAATAGGAATTCTTTGTCTATCGAGGTTCTGTTTTGTTGGGAGGCCGTCTAAGGCTAGTTTCCATAAAAAGTTTTTAATTTTCGGCAGGACATTCATTTTCCATATCCAAGTTTTATCCGCTGTGACTCCCATTTTCTGTTTTTGAATTAACTCCATAGCTGATTTAGTCGAATACCATCCTTCATCGTTACCAGACCAGTATAATCGATCCTTGATATCGTTAATGGGAAGATTATATTTTTTTATTCTATCTATAATATCATTTGGTAAAATCATGTTTAGTTGGTTTAACATTTGATGATTCCATGTTTTATTAGTAATAAACTTGGACACAAACTCCATTGGATCATCCAAATTTGTAACATTTGCTAACTCTATGAGTGGTTTTTCAATAAGCCATTTATCATGTGACACCACCTATCTCATTTCTAGTTGATTGCCAGTTAATTAACCCTGTTTAAAGCAATAAGCGGAAAAGCGGAAAAGCGGAAAAGCAAAAAACGTAAATTTTTAAAACTTTATCTTACAACCATATTCACAACATATATACATACTAACATACGTCATAAACTCCGTTTAACCAAAACACAACTGTTTTAAAACCATGCAAAACATCCTAGGCGGTAGCATCCCATAACAGCCCACCTGATATGATCTCAAATCCAGGTGTTGGGTCCAATGTCCTTGCCTTGATCAGGCCGAGTCTGAGTAGCTGAAAAATATGTGGATATAACAACAATGAGCCACACGCTCAGTAAGGGTATACAAATTGCACTCTCCCAATATATATAAGTATCTAATATCCCGTCCCCAAAGGACACTCTATACCCTTCCTCACATTCCAAAGTCGATCAATGCATACATATCCACATTCACATATAATTCCACAACCATTCACATCACATTTCACATAAACATTCAAGCATGTTATCACACATCACATATAAACATATCATCTCATATAAACATCTCATGTCATCTCATCACATATAAATAATCATAACATAACATATAACATGCTAGACTCGATCGCATCGATGCATAGGTGATAATTAACTAACTAGCTCCAACTGATCGTACGATATATTTTCTCATTACTTTCGTATTTCTTTTCTTTCTTTCTTTTTTTTTTTCTTTCGGTTGGCCAACCCGATAGCGTCATAGGCCCCCTGTAGATCAGGTAGCGACCTCGGCCATCTTGTCCTAAGACCCCCTGTAGATCAGGTCGCGATCTTGGACTATTTTTCTTATCTTGAGGCCCCCTGTAGATCAGGTAGCGACCCCTGGTTGTTTTCTTATCTTGAGGCCCCCTGTAGATCAGGTAGCGACCTCGTCCCCCGGAAACCCGTGCGGGACCCAGTTGGGCTAATTAATCAATTACCATCCTATATTATCACTTTCATATCATAACTCAATTTCATGCTTTCATCATATTCTTTCATCACATTCTTTCCACTATCATCTCATGTACCTCATGCATGCTTTCATAAAGAATATCGAGTCATCATCATCATCATCATCATCATCATCTCACTCATATATAGGCATGCATACAATCATAACAAACAGATATATACACTCAAGCATGCATAAAATCATAGCATATTAAATACATAACATATATTAAGCAAGTGTAATTCATATACACTTACCTCGCAGGTAAGAACAATAAAACCTCGCAAACCAACTACTGAGTCCGTTTCCCACTCGGACTATCCTCTTTTATCGTGCTTGGATACGCTCACAAAGCAACTACGTTATAGTTAGACCGAAACCTTCAACAACACCTGTTGAGAATATCATATTCCTCGTATTAAACTTCTCGCTCCAAACACCAGTTAAATTCATTCCTTTGAATTTAATTAGCTTTTAGCATTTTCTAGAACCCAATTTAATTAATTAACTTTTAATTAATTAATTAAATTTCGCCAGAACAACGTTTTGCCCGCAGGCAATTTCTGAACCCACCTGTCATCAATCTTATCAAACAAACAACCCATAATCACCAGAATAATGTAACGAGCATAATGGAATTTTCAATTATCCATTTTGACAAGCCTAAGGTCAATTTAGGCCAAATCGCAATACGAAAAACGAATAAATTCATAACTTATTCGTTACTAACCCGATTGACGATCCGAAAGAAGATTCGGAATCACAACGACGCAGGCTACGCTCGGACACCATCAAATTCACCGGAATCTGAGCGACGGAACCTCCCTAGTATCATATATGCTCGACCAGACCTCCCCTTGTTCGGAAATGCAGAAACTCGGTACCAAAATGAAGAGAATGAAGAGAGGAATCCAAAAACTCAAACGGATTTGAAATCGGATTAGAAACGAAGAGTAGATCTGAGTTTGAAGGTTGAGAGAAATCAGAGCTTTTACGAGGAAACGTGAAAGAAAATGAATTAATAAACGATATTTCAGCTATTTATAGCGAAGACGATAATTATCCTTTAGCGGAGTCGATAATTATCCTTTTACCGATCCGGAAGCGGTTTAAGCCCCTTTCTCCAAACTTCTCGAAATTGGAATAATAAATCTGGAATATTGTATGGATAATTATTCCGCAATTGTTTCGAAAAACGCGTAATCCTAAGCCGTCTTTCTTAGCCGCTAAGAAACAAAATAGCGACTCTTTTGGCCGTTTTGCCTTTCTATGTTTTTTCATATCTAGGACATGTCCGATGTCCTGATCATTTTTCTCAACTGCATTTTTATTAATTGAAGCTCCCAAATGCTCCAAATAACACCGGGATGTAATATCATCTAGGAGCAGGTTACCTCGAGAGGTATCTCGTGTTAAAACGGATTTAATTCCTTAAAATTCTCGATTAGATCATCTTCGATTTTTGACTGTTACAAATATCTCCCACTTTAAGAAATTTCGTCCCGAAATTTAAGAAAGGACGTAGAACCAAACTCGTAGATATATAAAAAGGATGCACAACCGGATCACAATTTCTCGAGGTTTTTACTTAAAAAGGTAGGGGTATATCGCTTTCATATCTCGTTCGGTCTCCCATGTAGCCTCTCGAGCTGAATGATGTCCCCATCTGACCTTCACCATCGGAATCTCCTTGTTTCTCAATCTTCGAACTTGTCTGCCTAAAACCTCAACTGGTTCTTCTGGGTAGGACAAGTTCTCAGATACTTCTATCTCAGGTTCGGGAATGATATGACTCGGATCTGACCTATACCTCCGTAGCACCGATACGTGAAAGATGTCATGCAATCTTGATAACTCAGGTGGTAACGCCAATCTATACGCAAGTGGTCCGATCTTCTCTAAGATCTCATATGGACCAATGTATCTCGGTGCTAACTTCCCATGCCTACCAAATCTCATAACTCCCCTCCAAGGAGATACCTTCAAAAACACTCTCTCGCCTATCTCATATGTCATCTCTCGTCTATGGCGATCAAAGTAGCTCTTCTGACGATCTTGTGCTGCCTTCAAGCAGTGCTTTACTACTTGTACTTTCTCTATTGTCTATTGTACAAGTTCAGGACCCTCTATCTGTCGCATGCCCTCAAAATCCCAACATACAAGTGTGCGACACTTCCTTCCATACAAGGCCTCGTAAGGGGCCATACCAATACTTGAATGGAAACTGTTATTATACACAAATTCGAGCAATGGCAGGTTAGAATCCCAGTTACCTTTAAGCTCCAAAACACAAGATCTCAACATCTCCTCCAAGGTCTGAATCGTTCTCTCTGATTGTCCATCTGTCTGAGGATGAAATGCCGTACTGAAATGCAATCTTGTACCTAGGGCATTTTGCAGACTTCCCCAAAAATGCGAGGTAAACCTCGGATCTCTATCGGATACAATCGATACGGGGACTCCGTGTAGTCGAACAATCTCTCTCACATACAACTCTGTCAGCTCATCTAAGGAGTTATCTTGTCTCATCGGTAGAAAGTGAGCAGATTTCGTCAATCTGCCTACAATCACCCATACCGTGTCATTCTTTTTGAAAGTCCTAGGAATTCCAACCACAAAATCCATTGTAATCCTCTCCCACTTCCACTCAGGAACTGATAAAGATTGTAACTTTCCTGCTGGTGCTAGGTGTTCAGCCTTCACTTGCTGACACACTAGACATCGAGCCACAAAATCAGCTACCTCTCGTCTCATCCTGGGCCACCAATAGATCTTCCTCAGGTCATTAAACATCTTCGTACTCCCAGGATGCATGGAATACCTCGAGGAATGTGCCTCTTCAAGTAGCTTCTTCTTTAACTCCTCAGTGTTTGGCACGCATATCCGTGCACCTCTGTATAACACTCCTTGATCAGACAACTGGAAGTGTGTAGTGGTAGCATCTCCCACTTTAGCTTTCAACTTCTTCAGTGTATCATCCTCATCTTGTCTAATTGAAATCTCATCAAGAATCAACGGTCTTACCTGAATGTTCGCTATCAACTCAGATCCTCTTACATCCATCTCTACTCTCATAACTCTGAGAGCTAATAGATGCTCAACTTTGTAGTTGACCTTACCGCCTTGGTCACTGCTCTTTCTGCTGAGAGCGTCAACTACCACATTCGCCTTTCCTGGATGGTACTCTATAGTGCAATCATAATCCTTGAGTAACTCCATCTATCTTCTCTGCCTCAGATTCAGATCCCTCTGAGTGGGAATACACTTCAGGCTTTTATGGTCGGTAAACACCGGAAACGTATCACCATAAAGATAGTGCCTCCAGGTTTTAAGAGCATGAACTATAGCAGCAAGCTCTAGGTCATGTGTAGGGTAGTTTTGCTCATGAGGCCTCAACTATCTAGATGTATATGCTATTACTTTCCCTTCCTGCATTAGAACTCCTCCTAAGCCACTCCCAGATGTGTCGGTGTAAACCACAAAGTTACCCTTATCTGAGGGTACAACCAGAATAGGGAACGTAGTCAATCTTTTCTTAATTTCTTCAAAGCTCTCTTGACAACTATTATCCCATATAAACTGCTAATTCTTCTTTAGCAAGTTAGTCAATGGACGCGCTATAATCGAGAAGTTCTTTACAAACTTCCTGTAATAACCCGCAAGTCCTAAGAAGTTGTGAATCTTCGTAATGCTCTTCGGAATTTCCCATTCTGTAATAGCCTTGATCTTGGATGGATCAGGTTGTATACCATCTCGTGATATCACATGCCCTAGAAAGGCAATCCGATCCGTCCAAAACTTGCACTTGCTGGACTTCGCGTACAACTGTCTCTCCCTCAGAATCCCTAAGATACGTCTCAAATGTTCTCTATGAGTATCTGCATCTCGGGAATATATCAAGATATCATCAATGAAGACCACGACAAAATGATCTTGATAAGGTTGGAAGATCGAGTTCATCAACGCCATGAATGCTGCAGGTGCATTCGTCAACCCAAAAGGCATAACTGTAAACTCATAGTGTCCATACCGAGTACGAAAAACTGTCTTCAGTATTGAATTCTCTGCTATCCTCAACTGCTAGTATCCCGATCGAAGGTCAATCTTTGAAAATACTGTAGCGCCCCTTAACTGATCAAGCAAGTCCTCTATCCTCGGTAAGGGATACTTGTTCTTGATTGTGATTTTGTTCAGCTGACGGTAGTCTATGCACAATCGTAAACTACCATCCTTCTTCTTCACAAAAAGCACTGGTGCATCCCAAGAAGATATACTCGGGCGTACAAAACCCTTCTCGAGTAACTCCTCTAGTTGTTTCTTTAACTCCTTCATCTCTAGCGGAACCATCCTGTAAGGAGCAATTGATATAGGTGTTGCACCTGGTAATGTCTCAATCTCAAAGTCTACCTCTCTACTCGGGGCTAAACCAGGTAAATCATCAAGGAAAACTTCTAGAAATTCTCTGACAACATCCACCTTAGATACTCCGGGACTAACAATCGTACAATCTGACACACTAGCCAGATAAGCTTGACACCCTTCTCGAAGTAATCTAAGTGCCCGTTTGGTTGGAGCGTTGGAATGGAAACGGAATGGAATTAGATAAGGGTTAGGAATGGAAATGGAAATAATGGGATTACTTTCATGTGAGAAAAGACCTTTAACCAAACGTATTTTTTGATTGATTCGGAATCATTCCGTTACCGGGAATGATTCCAAGTGCTTCCAAACGGGCCCTTAGTTGTTACTGTAGATATGAGGCTAGTAGGAATAACATTCCTCTCACCGGTGAAAATCACCTCTCTTAACCCATCTATCTCCGTGGTGATTTCCTTTGTATAACAATTAATCAAAGTTATATGAGTGGATGATCAATCCATTACTAACATCACACCAAACTCTCTCAAAAAACCATCTCATGTCAACACTAGTGGTATACTACGGCCATTAGGGACCGTGTCCCACCAATCTCTAGATGCTTCCTCAATCAAGGATATATCATATTGTACCCGTCTTTCAGTAGGGATATAACTCTATCTATAATGGTCTCACTGTTCCTCAACCACTCCTCCACTACCAATGGATCAGTGGTCCCCTCAAACAGCTTCACCCCTTGGCAGCGAATCTTCTCAAAAGTCTTGTCCATCTTTACTGGAATAATACCCGCCTGAGACACTGTTGTATCTATGGTGGCATAACCTCTCTCAAATATATCAGTAAATCATATATACCAACCATATCCGATGATGGTAGTGATATTGGCTAAACTGGCACCTTAGGGTGTTCCTGATCATTTCTACCCTGAGCATGTACACACTCAGTCAACCCTTTAGTTGTGCTCCGCCATCTAAAAGAAAAAGAAACTTTCAAAAGCTTTTTAGAAAACTTCCCACAACCCAAGCCAAGGAATCATATCCCTGCTCTGATACCAACCAAATGTGACACCACCTATCTCATTTCTAGTTGATTGCCAGTTAATTAACCCTGTTTAAAGCAATAAGCGGAAAAGCGGAAAAGCGGAAAACGTAAATTTTTAAAACTTTATCTTACAACCATATTCACAACATATATACATACTAACATACGTCATAAACTCCGTTTAACCAAAACACAACTGTTTTAAAACCATGCAAAACATCCTAGGCGGTAGCATCCCATAACAGCCCACCTGATATGATCTCAAATCCAGGTGTTGGGTCCAATGTCCTTGCCTTGATCAGGCCGAGTCTGAGTAGCTGAAAAATATGTGGATATAACAACAATGAGCCACACGCTCAGTAAGGGTATACAAATCGCACTCTCCCAATATATATAAGTATCTAATATCCCGTCCCCAAAGGACACTCTATACCCTTCCTCACATTCCAAAGTCGATCAATGCATACATATCCACATTCACATATAATTCCACAACCATTCACATCACATTTCACATAAACATTCAAGCATGTTATCACACATCACATATAAACATATCATCTCATATAAACATCTCATGTCATCTCATCACATATAAATAATCATAACATAACATATAACATGCTAGACTCGATCGCATCGATGCATAGGTGATAATTAACTAACTAGCTCCAACTGATCGTACGATATATTTTCTCATTACTTTCGTATTTCTTTTCTTTCTTTCTTTTTTTTTTCTTTCGGTTGGCCAACCCGATAGCGTCATAGGCCCCCTGTAGATCAGGTAGCGACCTCGGCCATCTTGTCCTAAGACCCCCTGTAGATCAGGTCGCGATCTTGGACTATTTTTCTTATCTTGAGGCCCCTTGTAGATCAGGTAGCGACCCCTGGCTGTTTTCTTATCTTGAGGCCCCCTGTAGATCAGGTAGCGACCTCTGAGGCCCCCTGTAGATCAGGTAGCGACCTCGTCCCCCAGAAACCCGTGCGGGACCCAGTTGGGCTAATTAATCAATTACCATCCTATATTAACACTTTCATATCATAACTCAATTTCATGCTTTCATCATATTCTTTCATCACATTCTTTCCACTATCATCTCATGTACCTCATGCATGCTTTCATAAAGAATATCGAGTCATCATCATCATCATCATCATCATCATCATCATCATCTCACTCATATATAGGCATGCATACAATCATAACAAACAGATATATACACTCAAGCATGCATAAAATCATAGCATATGAAATACATAACATATATTAAGCAAGTGTAATTCATATACACTTACCTCGCAGGTAAGAACAATAAAACCTCGCAAACCAACTACTGAGTCTGTTTCCCACTCGGACTATCCTCTTTTATCGTGCTTGGATACGCTCACAAAGCAACTACGTTATAGTTAGACCGAAACCTTCAACAACACCTGTTGAGAATATCATATTCCTCGTATTAAACTTCTCGCTCCAAACACCAGTTAAATTCATTCCTTTAAATTTAATTAGCTTTTAGCATTTTCTAGAATCCCAATTTAATTAATTAACTTTTAATTAATTAATTAAATTTCGCCAGAACAACGTTTTGCCCGCAGGCAATTTCTGAACCCACCTGTCATCAATCTTATCAAACAAACAACCCATAATCACCAGAATAATGTAACGAGCATAATGAAATTTCCAATTATCCATTTTGACAAGCCTAAGGTCAATTTAGGCCAAATCGCAATACGAAAAACGAATAAATTCATAACTTATTCGTTACTAACCCGATTGACGATCCGAAAGAAGATTCGGAATCACAACGACGCAGGCTACGCTCGGACACCATCAAATTCACCGGAATCTGAGCGACGGAACCTCCCTAGTATCATATATGCTCGACCAGACCTCCCCTTGCTCGGAAATGCAGAAACTCGGTACCAAAATGAAGAGAATGAAGAGAGGAATTCAAAAACTCAAACGGATTTGAAATCGGATTAGAAACGAAGAGTAGATCTGAGTTTGAAGGTTGAGAGAAATCAGAGCTTTTACGAGGAAACGTGAAAGAAAATGAATTAATAAACGATATTTCAGCTATTTATAGCAAAAACGATAATTATCCTTTAGCGGAGTCGATAATTATCCTTTTACCGATCCGGAAGCGGTTTAAGCCCCTTTCTCCAAACTTCTCGAAATTGGAATAATAAATCTGGAATATTGTATGGATAATTATTCCGCAATTGTTTCGAAAAACGCGTAATCCTAAGCCGTCTTTCTTAGCCACTAAGAAACAAAATAGCGACTCTTTTGGCCGTTTTGCCTTTCTATGTTTTTTCATATCTAGGACATGTCCGATGTCCTGATCATTTTTCTCAACTGCATTTTTATTAATTGAAGCTCCCAAATGCTCCAAATAACACCGGGATATAATATCATCTAGGAGCAGGTTACCTTGAGAGGTATCTCGTGATAAAACGGATTTAATTCCTTAAAATTCTCGATTAGATCATCTTCGATTTTTGACTGTTACATATCCTTCTAGAATCTTATCGTATTTCCATCTCCTACTCTCCATCTGAGTCCTTTGTCTAGATCTTTCCTAAGTTTTATTAGATTCTTCCATTGCCATGAAGCATTCGACCCACATTGGTAATTCCAAAGACAATTTCCTTTAAGATATTTTTCAGACAACTTTGACCCAAATATTTTCTGGTTCTGCCATGATTTTCCATAAAAGTTTCATTTGTAGAGCTTTATTCATGTCTTCTGACTTTCTAATACCTGTACCACCTAATGATCTTGGTTTACAGATTTTGTCCCAACTAATTAGTGGATGAAATTTGGGTCCTTTATTCCAAAAGAAAAGTCTATTAAGTTTGTCTAGTTCATTATGAATATTTGTAGGTAACATAAAGGCTTGCATTAAGTAACTTGGTTTGGCATTAAGATTGACTTTGATTAATGTTATTCTTCCTTCCTGAGACAAGGTCGATGCTTTCCACTTGGATAATTGTTGTTTGGTCTTTATAATTACGGAGTTGAAAATATCTTTATTGACCCGTCCATTAATAATAGGACAACCAAGGTATTGCTCGAGACTAGTAGTGCCAATGATTCCAAGATGTGTCTGAATGCGTCTTTTAGTACCTTGATCTGTATTAACAGTGGTTTGGAAAGCCGATTTGTTAAAGTTAATAATTTGTCCTGAAATGTCACAATAATCGTGTAAGACTGAAAGAATTTTATTGCTAGCTTGTACATTAGTTTTAGTGAAAATTATAATGTCATCAGCAAATGCCAGGAAAGGTATTCTAGTCCCATTTTTTGTTACCAGAAAATCGATCGATTTAGGATTTTCATTAGACACTTTCTGAATGTTTCTAGAAAGGACCTCCGCACCCAAGTTAAATAACAAAGGAGAGAGGGGGTCGCCTTGACGGAGTCCACGTCGTGGATAGAAAATGTTAGTAGGGGAGTCATTGATCAAAATGGAAAAAGAGACCGTAGAAATACATTCATGAATCCAATTTCTGAATTTCTCCCCAAATCCAAATTTTTGTAGTACTGCTCTTACGAATTCCCATTCAACTTTATCATATGCTTTTTCCATATCTAGTTTAATAGTCATATACCCCTCCTTTCCTTTTTTTTGTTTTAAAACCATGAAAGATTTCATGTGCTATAAGTACATTATCATGAATTGCCCTATTTTTAACGAAAGCGCTTTGTAATGGATGGATCAGCTTTGGAAGGACTACACTTAGTCTTTTTGCTAGGATTTTAGCTATAATTTTATATACAGTTGATAATAGACTAATAGGTCTGTAGTCTGACGTTGTAGTTGGGTTATCATTTTTCGGAAGTAAGGCGATGAAAGTATGGTTCAATTGCCTAAGAATTTTTCCAGTTCTATAAAAACTTTTGACTGCCATAGTGACCGACGGGCCGACAATGTGCCAATATTTTTGATAAAAACCGGCATTCATCCCATCGGGTCCCGAAGATTTGTCGCTACCTATTGAAAAAAGGGCATCTTTGATTTCACTTGTGGTGAAAGGTAATTCCAGATTGATGTTATCTCTTTCATTTATTTCTGCTTTAATTACTTGTAATTGACTTTGAAGTTTACTCATATCAATTCTTGATGCTTTGAAACGATGTTTATAGTCGTTAATAAATTCTTCATTGATATCGGCCTCTTTTGCTAATACCAGACCATTTGTCTTCGTAATTGTCGTTATAATTTTTTGAATTAATTAGGAAAATAGTACCCCTTAAAATTATCTTTTGTAAACTATGCCTCTATATAAATAATGAAAAAGTAGGTATGGAAACTAGGAATAGGGGCAATAATTTCTTTAATTGAAATGATGGTGATTAGATGTTTACTTTTGGTTTAAGTATCTTTTTTACATGTTTACCTTTTATTTTTTTTGTTAATGTAGTTTATGAATGTTTAATTTTTTTTGGTGACATTGTTTTTGTTACCCAAATATGAATTGTAGTATTTTTCTCATTATTGGGTATATGTTTATTGTTTTTGTGGTATGTTTCTTATTGTTGAGTATGCTTAAAGTGATATTTTTGGTTATGTTTTATGGTTATCCAAATTGTGTTACAAGAAACAAAAAATCATTTGGTATTGATGTTTGGGTACAATATCGATTTGTGTAAAATTTGGTTATGACAAATTCAAATTGGGTATGATTTTATACGTGTATTGACTATGTAATATATTTTTTTTATTATTAAGTATATTTAAAGTGATATCGTGGGTATGTTTTATGGTTACCCAAAATGTGTTTAATGATCAAATGTCAAGCGAATTTTTGGGTAATGACCAAATGTCATTTGATATTGATGTTTGTGTACAATATCGAGTTTTGAAAATTTTGGGTATGACAAATTTAAATTGGGTATGGATTTTGTATTAAGTTATGTTTAAATTGGGTATAAATATCAAATATTATCCAATTTATGGATATTGTTTTATTTTGATATTTGATTTATTGGGTATCTTGTTTTCGAGTATATTTATGTACTTTGACAAATTTATTTTTGGGTATGATTGTGATATTATTTGGATAAGCGGATTTTTGGGTATGATTTTGACATTATTTGAGTAAGCGGATTTTTGGGTAAGCGAATTTTTGGGTAAGCGAGTTTTTTCTAGGCAAGAGGGCTGCGTTTTTTTGACCCCAAATTCCCTCCAAATGTCAATCAAAAGTGTCACAATCAGTACTCACATCAGCCATCACTAATTAGTCATCACTTTTGTCAACTTTTTGTCCTATTTATGAATTAGTCTAGTAAACTAGGAGCCCTATTTCTCAATTTGTAATTGGTAGACCCTAAATTTTAACTCTATAGAATAAAAGGTCCTAAATGCCAATTCAGCCTAATTTTTTTGTTTCTTCGGCCAGTAGCTTTCCTATGGTGGAATTTAGTATTCTTATCTCCTAGTTGCAGATTTGTCGTTTTAGCTCGTTGCATCCAAAATTTATTTTGGTACTCAATTAGACATTCTCTTTTCCTATTCAATCTATTAATTTTATCATTCATAGCTTTGTCGAAACTTGTAAAGTTCTTTTTTTTGGAGATCTTCTAGTTCCGTATCTACATTTTGCAATTGTTTATGAATGTTACCGAATTTTTCCCGACACCACTGTTTCAATTTCCGTTTTACTAGATTAGTCTTTTTTGCAAGATTAAACATATGAGTCCCCGGGAAATGGGTCCTCCATGCCTGTTTAATGACATTCTCGCAATCAGGTCTTTGCATCCACATTGTTTCGAATCTAAAAGGTTTGTTTTTGACACTGATTTGTGCGTTTTGAAAGAAGAACGAAATCATACAATGGTCAGAATTTGTAAAAGCATGGTTTCTAGTATGAATCCCTGGATATTCCTGAACGATCTCAATTGAGGACATAATTCTGTCTAATTTTTCGTAAGTATTACCATCTCCTTCTTTCTTTCTTTTCCAGGTATAGTTATTTCCTTTTGTAGGAAGATCCTGGAGATTGTGTTGGTTAGAAAATTGGGTTAATCTATCAAACTTATTGTTCGCCGGGTAAACTCCACCCTTTTTATCCGATGGTACCAATAGCTCATTGTAGTCTCCAATAATTAAAATTGGAAGATTAATCTTGCTCAGTTCGTCGTTGAGTTGCGACCAGAAGGCGTTTTTTATTTGTTCATTCGGGGGCGCATAAATAAACACTATCATGGATTGGAAATTCGTGTTTTGATTTGAGTGAATGGCCATTAAATACCTATCCGATGATTTCAAAATTTCTATTTTTTCTCCCTTAATTTGGTAATCTTTCCAGAGAAGGCAAAGCCCCCTGCATATCCCGTCGCCGGAATGAAAAAAATTCTGTCAAATCCCGCGCTCTTCCAAATTCTTTCTTCAGGTTCATCCTTGGTTTTTGTTTCTGCCAACATGATCATTTGTATGTGTTCGTTTTTACACGTAATATTCATATTAGTCCAAACTTTTTTTTTCTTCATGCCTCTACAGTTCCAGAAAGCGATCTTCATTACTTTAAATCTTTGTGAAAGGGAAATTACGCCCCATTGTTCCCAATAGGATCTCCTTTGAAATTTCTCTAACCGTTGAGGTGAACGTTATTGTGTTAGGGAATATGTTTGTCTTACTGGATGCTCTCAACTTTCTCAAACTATAACAAACTTGAGAAAAAGCTTTGGCCGCAAAGTATTGTTCCAGATTACCCTCAATATCCAACTTATTGTGTTTGTTCCTAAAACAATTGAATGTCAATTTATTTCTCATACCTACATAACAGCGAGTAACTCGACTCAACAAAACATTATTGTATATTATTCTTTGACAGTCTATAGCTACACTAATTAAGACTAATATACATACTCGTATAACTTGCTCTATGAAAATGATTTAGGAGTCTCTCTTCAATTGAACCCTTGCACTTGAAATTTGTATTCTTTACAAACCAAAGTAATGTTGTTCTTTCAAAATGGTTATTACTCTGTATTAGGGGCGCCCTTTTTGTTCTGTTAATTCGGAAAACTCATCATTTTCCTTCCGCCTATGATGAAGTTGATTACTTGTATTCTTTTTGTTGTTCTTCACTATCTCTGGACTTTGACTTTCATCTTTCTCGAATCTGCAAATAAAGTGGAAGCTGTGGTCAATTTGCATCATGTACAATACAAAAAATAATTTACACCCCAGTTTTGGTGCAGAATTGGTGCTGATCGGTCTCAGCTGAAGAAAGTTTGTCTTCATCTCTGAAACTTTAGTGTATTTCTTGATTATACACATGTCTGATAATCCCACAAAGACAAGGGATTCATAACAGAGGAATTTAGTCGAACTAGGAGAATATGTCAAATATTCATACAACAACACTGAACAATCTCTACTTGCAGTTGTGGACTTGATATCGAGACTGGTCAGACCTTGGAGGATGCTTCTCCTTGTTATTCTGTTGCTGATTTGGTCAAATCTAAGCATTAATTTTGCCATCTGCACAACCAATGCAAAAACACTTGTTCTATTTCCTGCATACCATTCAAAGACACTGCAAATATCATTCATCAATCTAGGAATCATACTTAGTTGATCAAAATTTTTTCTGAAAGAGACTTTGCAATATGACATGATCGGCCTTATCGCGCTATTCTTTGACCTTTTATGAAGACTCCAAACTAGTCGACTGAATCTCTGACCACCGGATTTCGCATCCGAATCAAACCAAACTGAAGTTGTTCTTTCACAAATAATATTATTTACCCTTAGTGTGATTACTGTTGTTCTTGACCTGTAGAGAAAGTCAAAACTCAGCTTGAACAAAAGGAATAAAAAGGCCATTTGATTTTCGATTATAGCTGAAAAAGATTCCTCACAAGTATAGTGTATCTCATACAATATCAGGCAAGGCACAAAACATACATGAGTCAACATTCTAATATTTGTAATAGAATTGATTTTGTGAGTAAATTCAGATAAGAGATACGATTTCCAATTGGATGCATAAAAGAGAATTCCAAAATCGAAAAATGAAACAACAGATTCAATAGATCCCTTCAAGCAGGGATCATGGAGTATGATTCTAGTTTGTGTAAATTCAGCAACCAACATGGTTCCAGGCGAGATCTGGAGACAACTAAAAGGAAGAAACAAATAAGACCAGCCAAACACATCAGGGAATGGAAACAAAAGTAAATGATACTTGGTTAGTCCACCTCGCTTCTTTTGTTTACTTTTGTTTGTGTTCTATTTCCATCGTTTGAGCAGGTTAATCGCATTGTTACACCTTCGTTTGCACAGCAAGAGCATAGGCTCTGTTTATTGTTCTTTATGGTTTTGTCAGTTTCTCCAAGATTAGTGGCAACACGGGCCTTGTAGAGTTTTTTGTTCAGATTCACATTATTAGTAGGGAGTTTCATTCGGACTGTAAACCAAAGCCCCAAAAGAGTATGTATCGTACCTAAAGAAGCTTCAATCATTTTGAGAGATGGCCGTTGGAGAGGAGAGGGATAACACACAGTGGATCTCAGCAACGTCACACAGAGAGAGTCCGGAGATCCTCGCCGCCACCAAGCCAATTGTTCGCTTAACACTCTCGTACATCCTCTTTCGTTAAACAGACAATAGCAACGAAGCTCTTTGCTTATAGAAGACTCGATCTGCATCGAAGAGAGGGAGTCTGCAGGTGTCTCCTCTCCAAACTGAGATCCAATGGCCCGAGGAGGACGTCGTCGAAAGGTAAGTGTTTTGTGTGTCTTCTTTGTTTTGCTTGTGACAGATTGGAGCCAGCAACACCACCAAGGAATGAGCCAACATGTTCTCTTTCCACCATAGCTGGAGAACTCGAACTTGGGGATTTTATGTAAATCGGTTCCGAGTAGAAAGAGGAAATTGAAGCAGATTCCATACTCGTTCCCGAATCGAACGATCCATGGGAAAAGTTCTTCAGATTTGATTCTAGGGTTTCTTGCTGGTGATGTTTTTGATGAACGTGTTGGTGATTTTGGGATTCTGGAGGGTGAAGGAAACGGCGCGTAGCATCGCGTTCTTTGGGCCTGAAATTAGGGTTTTCATTTTTTCCTCTAAACTGTTATTGTTAGGTGTGCATAAATATTATTTTTTTTAATTCTAGGTACAATATAGATAAATATTACTTTTTCAAAAAAGAAAAACCGTTAATACTATTTCAAAACTATTTCCGTTTTGTAACAAAAAAATATTTTCAACCCCTCTTTCCCTATATGCGGTTAAAATTTTTAAATAAAAATTTAATCCATTATCATTCACTTCAACCCCATATAAACTAGGGCTGTGTAAAATTGGCCGGACCGGTTACGGTCCGGTCTACGGTCCAGGGTGTTTTGAAAATTCGGGTTACGGTCCGATCCGGTTTTTTTACCGCATTAAACGGTAACCCGGGTTGGACTGTAAACTACGGATTTCCGGTCCGCTCCGATCCGGTTTTGGACCAGAAAACCTCACCAAAATTGCACAATTTAGGTATAAACCGGTCCGATCCGGTCCGAAATATTCAAAATTACACAATTTAGGTACAAATCGGTCCAACCCGGAACCGGTCCGGTCCCGGTTCGGTCTATGGTCCAAGGTTTTATCAATTTACGATCCACCGGTCCGGACTGTATGCACAACCCTAATATAAACTATGTACCTTACAGAACAAACTCATAGTAAAAAAGAATTAAAAAAAAAATTGTGGACAACGATTTATTAAGTGGAAACAATTTGGTTTACTAGGCTTTTTCTAGTTTTGTGTTAAGTAAATGTACCCCTTGAAAGAAGAGTGTGTAGAGTTTTAAAATAAATACAAAAGGTTGGGGTATATTTACTTATTGAAAACATTAAAAAGCCTAGTTACTATTCTATTTTCTAAAAAAGGCCTAGTTACCAAAATTGCCCTTTATTAGTGATGTAATGAATATATTGGAGTTAAAAGGGTAAGTAGGTCATTTATGTATTACTGTGTATTAAATAGGCTATTTTGCAATAATGTAGATAAAGTAGGCCCCAATTAATTTTCTAATAAAGATTAATTCCTAACTAAATGCATACCCTGATGGAAATTAAAAAAGGTAATGTGGCAGTTTTAATTAAATAAATATGGTTATTTATTGCGGTCCCCTACAAATCAGGAAGTTGTTAGGAAAGAAAATATACATTCCTTGTAAACGTGATACAAGAATCACAAAATTCCTCCATTTCTACATCCATAACCACCATTTCTACAGAGTTTTCGTCTACTGTCACATACATTGTCTCTATTTTTTGTTCGATTACTGCCGATTTATTTCGGTTTGATGATCTGTTTGTTCAATCGTTACGGCTGTGAGATCGTCAACATTCGGATTGTCAATCTGTAGATTCAATCGTTTGTTTTGTGCGATTTTTGAGACAAAAAACTCGATCTGTAGATCCAATCGTTTTGAGACATTTTTGTCCAGATTTGTGAGGTATGTACGTTCAATCGTCTAATTGGTGGCTAATTCGCACATTTGCTCTGCGTTATTTATGTATATGGTTCATATTTTGTATTTCGTATATTTATATGTCGGTGATCTTCTATGTGCTAAGTGTAATATTGATGAAGGAGACGAACATAATTTATGTATCTGCTAATATTATGTAGTTAAATTTATGTGTCAACAATGATGAAGGTGACGAACATAATTTATGTATCTGCTAATATTATGTAGTTGTTAAATTTATGTGTCAGTAATGACGAAGGTGACGAACATAATTTATGTATCTGCTAATATTATGTAGTTGTTAAATTTATGTGGCGTTGATTTTTATGTGCTGAGTGTCAAAAATGATGAAGGTGACGAACATAGTTTATGTATCTGCTAATATTATGTAGTTGTTAAATTTATGTGTCAGTAATGACGAAGGTGACGAACATAATTTATGTATCTGCTAATATTATGTAGTTGTTAAATTTATGTGGCATTGATTTTTATGTATCTGCTTAAAATTATGTACAATAATCTTTCATCACTGTTGATTCGAATACATAAATTTCACAGAAATGGATAATTTCAAAATTAAGGCCATGTAGTTAAAGATCAACAATGGCGGTTTTGAGTATGGATTTTAGGGAAAACGTTCATCAACTATTTTCGGTTTGAACCAAAATCGAAGCTATTAAAATGGTATATTGTTGAGAGAATTTGGTATACTTACAAGGATTGATTGTTGTTACACAAAGAATAGATCAAACAGGAGGTTGAAGACGGTGGAAGTTCACGATTTGAAGATGGAGGTTGCGAATGGAGAATCTCACGATCCAATGGAGGTTCCGTTGAAGATGGAGGTTGCGAAGATACCGTATCATGTTGTTGCCTTTTTTTATGGATTTAATATATCTTTAACAAATTGGTGTATCATGCTGTTGCCTTTTTTTAATTTAATATATCTTTAACTTTTAGGCAGTTATTATGCTACATTACTAATTTGCCCTTAAATAGCTATCTTATTAACCATGATTTATAATTTCTTTTAGCTTTATTTTTTGGAAGAAAAATAGAGGGGCCTATTTTGTATCATGGATACAAAAAGGGCCCTTCTACACCAATTTTCTCAATATATTGACACAATCGATTTTAAAATAGTTATAGAAAGCAATTTTTAATGTACAATTTTATTAATCTAAACAAAAAACAAATTTATTTTTTCCCTTCTAAATAAAAGTATTTTATCACACAATCATTGTGCTAAATGATATTAAAACGTTAACTTTTATATTCTTAAGTCAATTTAATTTATAATTAATTTATTATAATCAATATCCAACACACAATACATTAAAATAAAACTAAAATAGATTTTTTATTTAAAATAAAATCCGCACAAATGCGACGCTGAACTACTATGTAGTAAAACTATTGTTAAAGATAAAACCATGCAAGGATTTTTGATTGATAAGGATGTAAACATTTTTTTTTAAAATGAAAATAATTCAATATAATATATATATATATATATAGGTCATGTGAAAATATTTTTTCCAATAAGGAGTAATAATTTTTATCAAACGCTCAATTTAAAAAATAACGATCTTGATTACATCATCAATAAAAATAACGCAAGTTTTTCACTCCTTTGTTAAGTACTTAAAAATCGAAATATATATATTCCTGTGTAATAAAAGTCCACCTATATTACACAAGAATCGCCATGCTTCGTCCGCTGATACTGATAATTCGATTCTTGTATGTTTCTTTCTTATGAATTAATAGTACAACTATAATTATAGTATTATATTTTTCACCAAATGTAAACTTTATATAATGACTATTGTAAAAATTCAACCGGGTCAACTTTGAAATGGTATTGCCTTATCTACCATTGTAGAATAATATCATCTGCACAAGCAAACAATTAAATACACATGATTTGTTTCTTGTAATATTATTTTATATGGTATAATAAACAGAAGCAACATCAAATTGTATACCTTTCTAATTAACTTAAAGTAATATTGATTTATAATTATCATAATCAATTGAAATTTAATAATTTATATATTTTTTTTTTCGAATTAAATATTTAACTTTATTGATTTTATTTAAACATATGGCGAAAGAAAAGTAGTATAAAAAAATAGTAAATCTAAATTGATGATTTTATCATCTTCTGAGTTTTAGGTAATTTCAAGTGGTCAATTATAATTATTTATTTATTTATTAATATTGTATGAATATATTAGAATTTTTTTTAAATTAAAAATTTATTCATCAAATTTATAGGAGTTTCGGTGTATAAATAAATTGGATATAGAAAATAACAAATTACAAAAACTTGTTTCTATCAAACAAATAGAAGATGGAGACATTTAATATAATTTCTTATGAAATAACATCTTCAATTCTCAATAATTAGTAAAATAACTTAATCAAATGCAAGATGTAACTTGATTCAACTATGAGAAATGGTCTTATATATATGCTTTTCTTATTGTTGAAATGAATATTATTATCAAGACCATTTCTATGGAAACTTGAAAGGATCACTATATAAACAATTTGAATCATGTTATTGAACACATTTCAAATCTAATCTCTTTTTATAAAACATCAATCAACTCATCAACCATCGTCTTATTCATCAAAATAACTCTTTATTTTGTTGACGATTACAATGATTTCGCTTTCACATTTAGTCACCTATGTGGTGGCTTTGAGCTTTGTTTGCAGCCTTGCCATGGCCGGAAGCTATGATCCTTACTATTCTCCGCAAAACTACTCCCCTACACCAAATTACAAATCGCCTCCATACTATCCTCCGTATTACAGTTCTCCTCCCAATTACTACTATTCACCACCACCACCGTCTTACCCACCGCCAACTTACTCACCTCCGGGATACTATTCGCCTCCTTCGTATTACTCACCACCTTCATACTATTCACCACCCAAATACTACTCTCCACCTTCTTACTACTCGCCCCCGTCATACAACTCTCCGACATACTATTCACCTCCTAACTATTACTCTCCACCTTCATACTCGCCCCCGTCATACAACTCTCCACGGTACTATTCACCTCCCACGTACTATTCACCACCTTCTTATTCACCTCCAAAATACTATTCTCCACCTTCATACTACTCGCCTCCGACATACTACTCCCCGCCTTCGTACTACTATTCACCTCCTAAGTACGACTCTCCTTACAACTACTCACCTCCAAGTTATAACTCCCCGCAATATTACTCACCTCCTAACTACTATTCTCCACCATCATACTATTACTCGCCTCCAACATACTACTCTCCACCTTCATATTACAACTCTCCGCCATCTTACTCGCCTCCTAAATACTACTCTCCACCATCATACTATTACTCGCCTCCAACCTACTCACCTCCAACATATTATTACAACTCTCCTCCATCTTACTCGCCTCCTAAATACTACTCTCCACCTTCAAATTATTTCTCACCTTCATTCTACTCACCTCCGAAATACTACTCTCCGCCTCAATACGACTATTCTCCTTCATACGACTACACGTCTCCACCCTATTACAAAAAGAAGTAACACGTTCTCTCTTCCATGACTCCCATGATGTTTACGTTCAAGATTGACTACCAAAAAGATGAATGTTTACACTTGAAATGATAGTAATTGTATGATAGAATTATCTACTACAAGGATGTTTGTATGAATTGAACAAGACATGTACCGTATCACTACCCTATTTTAATCAAGTCTTATTTATACAAATAAGTTTATATATATCATTTATGTTAATCAATGAAATTCTAATAAAATAAATAGTAAAAAAACAAATTCAACATTAACAACTAAGAAAATTAGACGAGATTTTACAAATTTACCAACTCTATATTTTTGGATTTGTTCAAAGCCTAAATACATTGTCATGTTGGCTTGCTTATTTTGATTTTACAAAGTATATACGAGTCACCTATTTTGATCTATTCAAGCTTTTTATTTAAATAGTTTTAGAAAATACTTTATCACGCAACGTAGCCAAATATCTTACTGCCATAAGTAAAAAAAATTCATATTGATAAGTTAATTTCTGTCCTGCGTGACAAATGACCTACGCAAAATGACCTCTAAAAAAGCCTTACCAAATCCATTAATCAAATATGCCTCTAACAAACTAGAATTCAATCGAGAAACAAATAATCAATAATAAAAATTATAAGGAAAAATAACCCAAAATAATACCAACTATCAACATTGAACCGAAAATAATACGAACTTTGAAAATTAATATGAGCGATACAAACTATCAATGTATTTACCAATAATAATACGGCATACTTTTCCGGCAAAAACTTTAGCTCCGGCGATGACGTGGCAGCCGGAATGTTACATGTCATCAAATAAATGGATAAAATGTGTGATGTGGATTTTATTTTTCAAAAAAAATCAATTTAATAATATTTAAAATATTAAAAAATAAAAAATTTAATAATTTTAAAATTTTAAATGATAATTTTTTAAAAAACTTTTGTACAAATTATTTTAAAAAAATATTTTTTGTAAAATAAAAGTTTTAAATAAAGTTTGAACATTTTTTTAAACATGTTTGTAGAAAAAATGTAACAATATTTTGTTTTTTTATGAAATTTTTTTAATAAAAAATTAGAATATTTTTTTTAGGAAAAAAAAAATTTACAAAAAATTTGGGAAAAAAAATTCTTTAGGGATTAGGTTACAAGAGTTAAAAAAATTAAATTCGAATATTTTTTTTACAAATTATTTTTTTTTGAATTAAAATTTTCGTTTTATACAAAAATCCAAAAATAAATTTAACTAAAAAAATATTCTAAAAAATATTATATTTTATATTTTTTGGAAAAATAAATATTATTACATTTTGTTTACAAATCTATTTAAAAAAAATTCCAAATTTTATTTTTAAAAAAATTATTTTTTTTAAATAAATATTTGTACAAATCTTTTTTAAAAAATTATTATTTAAATTTTTAAAAATAATAATTTTATATTTTTAAATATTATTAAATTGTTTTTTTTGAAAATAAAATCCACATCACACAATTAACTAATTTATTTGATGACATGTAATATTCCGGTTGCCACGTCATCACCGGAAGTAGGGTTTTTGTCGGAAAATATAATATATATTATTTTTGGTAAATACAATGATAGTTTGTATCGCTCCTAGTAACTTTCAAAGTTCATATTATTTTCGGTTCAATGTTGATAGTTGGTATTATTTTTAGTTATTTTTCCAAATTATAAAAGTTAATTTACCGGAAGAAGTTGTCAATATTTTTAATTATAAAGTTTAACCTATCATGGATTACTGTAAGAAAGAGTTGGTTCATTTTCACGTTTACCGGTCGGTCATCTCATCTCATCTTTTCTTTTTTTCTTTTTTTTTTTCGGATCTAACTTGCTTTGCATGCTAACAATCTTTTTTTTTTTGAAAGGTTATGTATTAAGTAACAAGAACGGATATACATTGGGGCATTTAGCCCAAAGAGTACATCAAGAATAGGGGGAACTAAGAACGATTGTCAAGCGACAAAAGGTAGGGCATTAGTCAAGATGGATGCCAAAGATCTATGCCCAAGCGATTGACTCCCGAAATCTATCTTTCTAATGACTTGAAGTGTAATTCTTCGTGGCGTTGATGATGTTATGAGCACAAGTGGTGGCATGAGTGATCTTTTGGTTGTAGATGAGGTCATTCCGGACTTTCTAGATGAAGTATATGTAGCTAGTGATGGTGGAGATGCGGATATGAGAAATCAGATCATCATTCTGGGTGATAAGTCCAGTAATCCAGCTCCATATGTTGTTGTTGTAGGGGTATGGGTAGGGCAATCTTAGCCATTTTGATATGAGATCCAGAACCAGTGAGGAGTAGTTGCAATGATGCAACAATGATCCTCGTCTTCGGCGTTGAGTCTGTAAATCTTGCAAGTGCTATCTTGGACGAGGCTCCAGTCGAAGAGTTTGGAAAGAGTGGGTAGGCGGTTGTGGCTGGCAACCCAGGAGATGAAGCTGCATTTTGGAATGCACAAACCCTTCCAGATGATACCAAGCCGATAAGAGAGAGGGAGGGGGGGAGGGGGGGTGAGGCAACCAACGGAGGTTATAGGTCGCAGTAGTTGAGAATTTACCATATGATTTCGTAGTGTTGTTGTTGAAGATAGATCCATCAATAGTAGCAGTTTCACACCATACAAAGTTGTGTTTGTAGTTTGAGTCGAAAGTCCATATGGATTGCCCTTTGAGAATGTTAGCTTTAAGCCAATCCGACCATAAGTTTTGATGTTGGTTGGCCAAGTACAACTCAAATATTAAGATTTGATAAGCAAGCTTTGTTCCATGAGAGAATCTCCTTGAAACCAAGCCCACCCTCATCCTTTGAGAGGCAGATCGTCTTCCAGACAACAAGAGGACGAGAGCTAGAAGTCTTGCCCGCCCATAGGAAAGAATGGAGTAGCCCTTGGATCTTTTGCATAATAGAGGTAGGGATGAGGAGAATCGAACACTAGTAGTAATAGAGCGACATTAAGATAGAAGAAATGACTTGTTTTCTTCCAGCATATGAAAGGTTTTTAGCACTCCAAGTGTTGATTTTGTTTGTGATCTTGGTAATGAGAGGAAGGTACTCAGCGGGGCTAAGCCTTTTACTTCCAACTGGAATGCCAAGGTACGGGAAAGGGAGAGAGCCAATGGTGAGACCAGAAGAGATAGCAAGATTGTCACGTTCTTGGGTTGAGAGTCCTCCAATGAAAATAGATGACTTGGTCAGGTTGGTGAGGAGGCTAGATTAAAGCCCAAAGTAATCAAGCGTGTTCTTCAATTCATAATGTTGATGGAGTAACATTACCCCTACAAAAAAAGCATTAAGTCATATGCAGAACAAAGATGAGTGATACATGGTGAAGCACATTTCAGGTGAATATTAAAGTCTGGATTTGTTATGTTGACCCTGATCATCGAGGAGAGCACCTTCATGGCAATAACGAAGAGAGGCGGGGAGAGGGGAAACCTTGCCTTAGACCCCTGGTACCTTTGAAGTATCCTTTCAGATAGCCATTTAAGTTAATGGAGAAAGAGGTAGATGTGATACATACTTCTATAAGTCGAATGAACTTGTCCGGGAAGCCCATCTTAGCAAGACAGTTAAGCACAAACCGGTGATCGATCATATCAAAGGTTTTTGAGATGCCAATCTTTATGGCACAACGGGGTGAGATGTGACGCCGATTATATCTCTTAAAGATATTTTGGCATATAAGAATGTTATGCTTAATTGACCGACCTTTAACAAACGCTCCTTGGTAGTTGCCAATAGTGGAAGGTAGGGTAGCATCTAGCCTAGCAGTAAGGATCTTGGCTATGACTTTGTATGAGGTATTGCAACAGGATATGGGTCTATAGTCAAAAGGGAGGATTGGGTTTGGCATTTTTGCAATCAATGATATTGCAGTATGGTTAACTTGGTTAAGAAGCCTACCAAGTTGAAGAACTCAAGGATAACATTTGAGAATGCTTCGTCAGTGATGCTCCAAGAGGATTTGAAGAAATAAGCATTGTACCCATCCGGACCAGGTGCTTTTTAATCCCCGATATTGAATAAGGCTTGTTTGATATCGTCAAGGGAGACTTCGCAATAAAGGGGTATTGCTTCCTCCGGGGATATAGATGGGATAGGGCAGTCTGGGAACATATTTTGAGGGTTAATCGGGGTATTCGGGTTAAGAATCATGGTAAAGTGTTTAATAAGGATATAGGAGATCTCATCCATATTAGGGGTTGAGCCGTTTCCGATATTCTCGGGATCTAGTATGCTCTTGATAACGTTTTTGGATCTTCTCGTTGTGATGCTTTTGAAGAAATATCCATTGCATTGATCATCAAATATGGCCCAGGACGCCTTTGAAAGTTGGGCAAGGGTGATACAAAGGCGGTCCTGCATGGTTTTAGGATTATTCTGGTTGATCGTTCGGTCTCCAGAAGGTGGGGTCATGGGGGTTCGTTCGAAAGTTCGTTTAGGTGGTATCAAGCTTGGGTTTGAGGTTCTCAATGGAAGATTGTAAGTTCTCCAGGGTGATACTCGGGAACTTCTTAAGAGTACTCTTGATTTGCTTGAGTTTATTAGAGAGGTTTAACATCTTTCCATCACGATTACCATGGCTATGGAGGGACCATGAGAGAACAACAGTGGCTAGAAAGTTTTCGGGAGAAACCCAGGCGATGTTGAAGCGGAATTGGCGCTGAGGTGGGGGGTCGTTTGAGTCAAGGGAAAGGATAGCCGGTGAATGATCGGAGGTGTATGGGTTGTCGAAGAAAGCCATTGAGTTGGGAAAGTGAGTGGTCCAGGGGGTTGATCACAATTCGGTCCAACTTGCACCAAATTCTTGTAGACATTTGTTTATTATTCCACGTAAACTTGTTCCCAAAATAGTCATGATCCGAAAGTAAGTTGCTTGTGAAGCAATCAGAGAGCTCGAGAGAGGTTTGTGAGGAGGTAGATGAGTCATATGAGATTTTCTCATCTGGACTCAAGGTGGTATTGAAATCACCAAGTAGTACCCAAGGAACATCTAGGTGTGATTGTGTCGATGTTGTCCTAGAGTGGGGCTCGGTCATCGGGCAGGTTGTGGGCATATATGAATGAGCATTCAAAGGAAGGGGTGGTTGATGGTGCAGGTAGGGTTATGTTACAATGGATGATTTGGTCGTTTGTGGAGATGAGGGAGAGCCGAGAGGTGAAGAGAGGTCGGATCCCACCAAATCCAGATTTGACATCTATGCTCAGGAGAGAAGTTAGAGGTTTGGTTCCAACTTGGAATGAGAGAGGAGATTTTGATCATTTTTATTCCACTAGCTTTGTCTCAATGATCGCAATAAGATCAAGATTGTGTCACTTTACCATGCCACGATTTTTTCTTCCGCATGCTAACAACCTTGAATGACCATATTTGTTATATTAAGGGTTGCGTGTTGATCAGTTAATTCGATTGTTCAGAGTATAAGATCGGTTCCTGTCAAAGTCCGATATAGACGGACCGTAGAGCGGGGGTTATGTGCATACGAGTGCACATGCTCGTTAGGTCCAAGCCCATCACATAAACCCAACGAGGTTCCATCCTAAAACCAATTGACAATAAGAGGAGTAGCCCAATGACTTTATATACTAGACTCGGAATGTTCCCAACTTTCGATGTGGGTACTTATTATCCCCAACACGCCCCCGCAAGTGCAACTAGAGGATATAGACAAAGTTGCACTTCTCCACATGTTATGATCGCGAGCCGAATAGAGGCTAAGGGGTCGTGCGCATACGAGCGCACATGCGCGTTAGGTCCAAACTCATCACATAAACCCGGCAAGGTTTGATTCTAAATCCAATTGGCAATAAGAGGAGTAGCCCACCGATCTTATATACTAAGCTTGGAATATTCCCAACTTTTGATGTGGAAACTTATTATCTTGAACAGTTCCACCTTATGCCACAACCATTCAAGCATATGCACTATTCGATTTTATTTCCTAGCTTTCAATGTGCAAAGCTTTCCAACTGAAGTAGAATCATATTCGCCCAAGACGAATACCGACATTGACCTCAGTTAACATACTGATCCTTCTGTTCGTCCCCATAAATTTCCTTGATTACCTTATCTATTAGAGAAAAGTTCTTTAAAAAACACATTACTAAATTAGGGTTTCCCTTAGCACAAGGAACATTACAGATACAAGGTAAAAGTTGCAACAATACTAAAAATGACCAAACTCGATTATATAAAAAATATAATGACCTAAAGTAAACCCTAGCTATATGCCTCCGGCAACCCGAATTTCAACAAACAACACGGCCCACACAACATCAATCGAACATACTCAACCCAAATGAGCCTAGAATCCAACGAATCTAAAACTTTCACAAAACGAATCCAAACCGACCCGGCCCAATATAGACTAAGATATTATCTACCCGGAAGTGATCCGACCGAAGAGAACCCAAATTCAAGATGATCCGAATCCAAATGATGCAATTCGAATCCAACTCAAATGACCCAATTGCGAGTTTTAAAGGTGTTGAGTAATGTCCTCATGTCACTTTCGATCCGTACACAGTCTACGGAAAAAAAAAACAAATTGTACCTATAATGTTGTACATTAAAGAAGTTCTTTCGTAATAAATTCCAAGCTCTCTTATACTTTGTAGCATATTACAGGATGGTAACACACTATATTATAACATATATTAATATATGCAATACAACATTATTACATATACAGATACATAATTAATTACCTAATAGGTTGACACAAACACATATCTTTAATCTTCAGTAAGGACCATACTTATTCAATCACAAATTGGAAGTTCAATCAGAAAAGAGCATATTCACGGATTTACTTTTTGTAACCTGGGGACTTGTAGTAGTATGACGGTGGGGAATAGTATTGGGGCGGGGAGTAGTATTTTGGAGGCGAGTAGTCGTACTTCGGTGGCGAGTAATCATATTTTGGAGGAGAGTAATAGTATGAGGGTGGAGAGTAGTATGATGGAGGCGAATAGTATTTAGGAGGCGAGTAGTCGTATTTTGGGGGTGAGTAGTAGTATTTAGGAGGCGAGTAGTCGTATTTTGGAGGTGAGTAGTAGTATGATGGAGGTGAATAGTATTTAGGAGGCGAGTAGTCGTATTTTGGGGGTGAGTAGTAGTATGAAGGCGGAGAGTAGTACGATGGAGGTGAATAATATTTAGGAGGCGAGTAGTATGAAGGTGGTGTGTAGTATTTTGGAGGAGAGTAGTATGAAGGTGGAGAATCGTATTTAGGTGAGTAATACGATGGAGGCGAGTAATAAGAAGGTGGTGAGTAGTACTTTGGTGGGGAGTAATACGAAGGTGGAGAATAGTACTTAGGAGGCGAGTAGTATGAAGGTGGTGAGTAATATGAGTCGTACTCGCCGGCTAGTACCAGATTGACAATGCAACTCAGAGCTATCACAAATGCGATTAATTGCGGAAGCATCTCCATTGCACTCTTAGATGAGCAAAGAGATCAAGAGATGATTCCAAATGTGTATTGTCTTTCAAGTAGAGAGAAAAAACTAGTTTGAATGTGTTGTTAATCCTAATGAGATTTAAACTATTTATATAGAGACTGAAAGCTACAAATTGTGAGAATTAGTATAGCCTTGATGCAAGACTTTATCAAATTGTTTGTTTTCACATTTGGCCTTTGATTGAGTTAATTTATGAAATTATTTTAAGGTGTTTTGACATGTAATGGTATCTTAAAGGATAACCTAATTAAATAGATACTTAGGGCCCGTTTGGTTTTAACTTCGGAATCGAAAACGGAATGGAACGAATCTAGTTCATACGTATGCCCTTATTCATGAAAGTTTTTGGACTCATTCCTTGTGGAGTAGAGTTTGATTACTTTTGATACCCGAAGGGGTAACAAAATGTAGAAAAACAAGTGTACTTTGCACTAAACTACAAAGAATGATTTCATAAAATTTCATGAACAATGATAGGTATATGGACTAAATTCGTTTTTCATTCCGTTTCCGTTATCGGAGTTGGAACTAAATGGGCCCTTATTATGTATCCATCACTATATTGAACAAGTCTCTTTTGCCTAGTTAAATAATTATATCTTCATTCACGGATAAAAGTTCAAAGAGTCATATATTTTTGTTTAAAGGTTGATATATGTTTTTATTAAAATAAACAACAACGTTTTGGTCAACATAGTTATAAGAAAAAATCGTACAAAACGTATGTAGATGGTTCTCATTAATAAATAAACTTTATAAGGTAGATTTATCTAAAAACATTATAAATATGATGATAGTAACAACTTTAAAAGGTAAAATTTACTGACAAAAAAGTCAAGCTTAAAGCGTGGTCGATCGTATCTTCTTATATACTTTTATTTTATTTTAGAGAATTGGACCAATTGGTGTCAATGACTTGTTTGTATTAGTAATAGAAAAGTTTGAACGGTTGTTCGTTATTTTTGTAACCCTGGTTGATAGTTTTATGTAACATCCAAATCTCATACTCGATTCGTTAAGCTTAGGGTTAGGACCTTACAATGGGTCTCGATCCTAACTCGGCAATGAGTCTAAACAATGACGCTAAGGGTTAAGACCTTACAACGGGTCTCACAATGGGTCTCACAATGGGTCTCTAACTCGGATCACTCGTCAGCTACCCTATCCTACATGACATCTAACAACACGGATAAACCGTTACCTAACAATCCACATACTTGAATAACACATAAGCTGATAAGCACAAACACACATAATGTAGAAAGGTAAACATAGAGCATGCTATCACAAAAATCCGTTTATTATCTTTCTTAAGGTCATACACTCTTAATCCGTTTATGCTTGTGGCACGAGAAGTCTAAGACTCTCGCCTCCGTCCCTTTATCCAATAGGAGTGGATCGACGCACCGCCCCATATACCATGTGAAATGGATCAGTGCCCTCCCCTTATACTAGGGGTGTTCATACCCGGATATCTGAACTCGGATATCCGGAATTTTTTTGGTAGATATGGTATCCGTATCCGACCCAAAAAGTGTCGGATATCCGAAAATTGACGGATATCCGATTCGGATATCCGGGCGATCCGGCTACAAAGAAAAAGTGTTCACTGTCAAGTCTGATGAGTCGATCTTTATGAATAGGACAAAACACTCTCTTTTTTTTTCCGACACCCTAGACCTCGCCAACCACCATCTGGTGTGGCCACCCCACCCCAACCACCCTCAACCCTCCCACTCTTTAAGCCTTCCACCTCCGATATGGGTGGTTCAAAACGCACAAAAAAAAATACTCCATCAAGCTTTCCGACCTAACGAACAACCAAAATCGCACTGCGCCATCCACCTCGTCCCCTAAGCCGGACAGTCCCTTTGAAACCGTCCCGGAAGATCTCATACGATACAACAACCACCGTATCGTCATGACGATGGGTTGCCATACCCCCCTCCAGTCCATCACCTCCCACCACCCATCTCCTTAGAGGTTGCTTTCCCACCATTATCTCCCTCCTCTCCAAAAAACCTTCTCCAGAAAGATCAGACCCATGAAATGCCGGCCCCCATTATTTCATGTTCATCTCAACCACCCCATGGTGGAAAAGGGCTCCAAAGGCTCTTCATCTACCACCCTAAAAGCCGACAATGATGACCCCTCGGGCTCCCCTCCACCTCATGCAACCATTCAATACCCTGTGACGGCTGAGCCCCCAAAAGCATCGTTTAAAAGCATTTTATCTAATGCACCTACTTGGGACCATGTGCCTTTAGCATACTCCCTAGACATAGAAAATGGTGTCATTCATTTCTCTAGTGATGATGTCTCTGACACTCTTTCAAAATGGTCTAGAACGCTTATTGGATTTCCTCTGGGGAATTCACTGACATACCATCGCATGGCCAACTATGTTGCTTCTCAATGGAACCACATCATTAAGCCTAAGATCCTACGCAATGAGCATTAAATTTTTGTGTTTCATTTCGCTACTGAAGAAGACCTAAACAACATTCTTTTAGGAAGCCCTTGGATTATTAACGGCTCTTGTTCCTTGCTACTCAAGCGATGGAGTCAAGGGATGCCACTCGACTATTCCAGCCTATCCTCAATCCCTATCTGGGCCTCATTTTATGACCTTGATGTAAGATTCTGGTCACCGCTCATGCTTGCAAAAAGGCTCTACAATCGGTATTCCCTTACTCACTGACCAATTATCTGCCAACCAAGGAAGGCTTGGCTACGCAAAGGTCCTTGTTGAAGTCCAAGCTTCAAAACCATTGCTTCGAGAACTCACATTCAAAGGGCCTGATGGAGAAACTATAAGCCAAAAATTCACATATGAATGGCTTCCGGAGCAGTGTTCATTCTGCTTAATGTTTGGTCATCGATGCAAGAAACCTAGTGCCAAACAAGGAACCTCCAATAAACCTCGTCGACCAATCCCTTCCCCATCCTCTAACCCACTCCCTCTTCTTCCAACCCCGGATGACTCCATGAGAGTCAAAAACTCTCAAGTGATATCACTCCCACCACATGAAAATCAACTTATCTCCAATCCTTCAAACCCTAATGCTTCACAGTATGGGAGCCCCCCCTACCTAACATCTCTCCTTGCCCAACCACACTCTCTTCGTTACCACATCCAACCCCAAGTAACGTTGCAAATGATAGCAACACTCCCTCCCAACCATCTTCCCTTACCACCCAACCCCTTCAACCGGATCTACCCCTCAACTCCTCTATTCCATGAATGCTATCACTCAGCCCAAAACTTCCCATGTCAATAAAGATTGATGCATGGAACATACGTGACCTTAACCATCCCAACAAACAAAAGGCCATCCGGGATATTGTTAATCGCCACAATCTAGATATCATTGTAATCCTCGAAACCAAGATAAACGAGGAAAAAATGAGAAAGCTCTCCTCCCTTATTCCAAATTGGAACCACTCTTCAAATATATCCCCTGGCCTTAGATGCCGTATTTGGATTTGGTGGGATCCAAACTCACTCAAGCTCACCCCCATCTTCTCTAATGATCAAATCATTCATTGCAACATAGCCCTTCTTGCTTACCCTTCAAGTCCTGGCCTAGAATGTTCTTTCATATATGCTCATAACCCCCCTGATGATCGAACCCCCCTTTGGGGCAATATCCGCACCATCTCTCTACTTAACACTAACACCCCATGGGCCCTTCTGGGGGATTTCAATACAACCCTAAATCACGATGAGAAGATCTCTCATGGACCCATCACTCCCTCTCAACAGTCCACTGAGCTCTCGGATTGCTTCCGTCTGAACTCTCTCTTGGATCACGACTATTCTAGGCATAAATTTACTTGGAGCAACAAGCAGTCGATCTCTAGGATTTGGTGTAAGTTGGATAGAATCATCATCAACTCTCACTGGGCTACCCACTACCCCAACTCAACAACATTCTTTGACAACCCATACACATCTGATCACTCACCTACAATCTTAGCTCTCGAATCTAAAGAATCTCCCCCTCACAGGCAATTTCATTTCAACAACAACTGGGCCGCTCATGAAAACTTTCACAACACTGTAACTGACATCTGGTCTAGCCAACATGATGCTCACAATCGGGGCAAGATGACCAACCTCACCATCAAACTCCGCCTCCTCAAGAAAGCCCTCAAAAGATTTCCCAACATTACCATTGAGAACCTTCACTCTTCCATCGATGACATCAAAGCCTCCCTTGAAGCAACACAAACGAACCTTCAAGCAAACCCACTAAACTCCACCCTCCTCGATTCAGAAAAGGTAACCATTTTACTCCTGAATTCAAAACAAGACCAACTTCGCACCACTCTGGCACAACTGTCGAAAGCTTCGTGAGCAAAACATGGTGATCAATGTAACGACTTCTTTTTCAAAAGTATCAAGCGCGTAGAGGGTACAATGCCATCAAAAGTATCCAGAATCCCGTAAATCTTGGAAGCAGGCCCACTCTTAATATGGTTGAGGTCTCTACTATCCTCATAAAATATTTTTCAAAGATTCTCAGCCCAAACACTCCCTTAAACGAGCAGAATCTTTTCCCCGACTGCCCTCTTCCTGCCTTAACTCCGAAGGATTCTTTCCTTCTCAGTCGTGATGTATCCCCAATTGATATCAAGCACGCTTTATTTCATATTGGTGATCAAAAGGCTCCCGGTCTGGACGGTTATAATGCCTTCTTCTTCAAATCCGCTTGGGAAATCATTGGTGATGACTTTTGCAATGCCATACTTGAGTTCTTTCATTCCGGGATGCTCCCTCACAATATGAACCACAATGCTATATCCCTGATTGCCAAAATCCCAAACCCCACATTACCTTCAGATTATAGACCAGTTTCATGTTGCAACACTCTTTACAAAGTCCTTGCCAAAATCCTTGCTGACAGACTCAATGCAACCCTCCCCTCCCTCATCGGAAACTACCAAGGAGCTTTTGTCAAAGGTAGATCCATAAAACATAACATCCTCATTTGTCAGAAAATTTTCAAACGCTACAACCAGCGACACATATCTCCTCGATGTGCTATGAAGATAGATATTTCAAAGGCTTTTGACATGATAGATCACCGATTCATCCTCAACTGTCTCTCCAGGATGGGATTCCCAGATGATTTCATTCACTTAATTGCCATCTGCATTACGACTGCCTCATTCTCCATCAATATAAATGGCACACTCAAAAGTCATTTCAAAGGTACAAGAGGAGTTAGACAAGGGTGTCCTCTCTTACCTCCGCTCTTTGTAATTGCTATGGAAGTTCTCTCCTCTATGATTAGAGTGAACACCTCTAATCCTGACTTCAACATCCATCCAAAATGTGCTTCCCCTCGTATTACTCACTTGTGTTTCGCAGATGATCTCTTACTCTTTTGCAGGGGTGATGTAGCCTCCATAAACATCCTTAGAAGAACTCTTGACCGCTTCGGACGTTACTCTGGACTCCACACCAACCTATCAAAATCGTCCATCTACATTGGGGGCCTTACTGACTTTGAACGTGACAACCTTGCCACTGCTGCTTCCCTCCCCATTGGAGCCCTTCCTTTCACCTACCTCGGGATCCCTGTGGGAAATAAAAGACTCCGACTTGCCGAATACCAACCCCTCATCTCTAAGATCACAAGCAAAACAACACGTGGAGCACGAGGAACCTATCCTATGCAGGGAGAAAACAAGTCATATCCACCATCTTAATGTCTCTATGCTATTATTGGAGTTTAATGTTGCTAATCCCTATCTCCATAATCCATAAAATTCAATCTATCCTACGATCTTTTCTATGGACTGGCAAAGATTCAAGCCCCCGAGCTCTCATTGCCTAGAAAACGATATATCTGTCTAAAGAAGAGGGTGGTCTTGGCTTCAAGGAGATCCTCTCATGGAACAAAGCATGTCTTGCAAAACTCCTGTTCGACCTGGACTCGCCCAATAGCAGACAAAACCTATGGGCCGACTGGATCCACTCCTATATATTAAAAGGTCAATCAATATGGACTTTCAACGCAAGTTACAAGCACAACTTTGCTTGGAATCAGATCCTCAAAGTTAGGGATGAGATCATCTCCACCACAAACGGCCCTAGTTTCATCTCCAACACCTCGAACTCTCAAGGTAAATTTTCTACCACTGCTGCATACAATCTTTGCTGGAAGCCCCCCCCCCCTTGAATACCCCCTTTCATCTAAGCATCATCTGGAGTGATTACTGCATCCCAAAATGCTCATTCATCACTTGGATTGCTGCCCATAACCGGCTTCCAACTCTCTCCAAACTCTTCGAGTGGAACATTGTCCAAAGCAATGTCTGCAAGTTGTGCAATACAAGTATTGAGGATGAAAACCACCTTCTGCACCAGTGTTGCTTCACCACACTTGTGAGAGACCTTATTTCAAGGTGGATCAGAATGGCTTACCCCTACCCATACAACACCAACATCTGGAATTAGCTCAAAAATCTCTCTCCCCGGAATAACGACTTAATCACTCATGTTCGAATCTCAACCATGATGAGCTTCATTTACTACATCTGGAAGGCCAGAAACGACACCATCTATAACCACACAGCAACCCATCAACCACATGTGCCCATAGTTTCATCAATGCAACGAAGATCCACTTCTCTAGCCACTGGAAGGACATATCGCATGATTCCACTGCTTGGGTCAATATTCTTGGCATCCATCTAAGCTAGTTTCTACCATCTTTTCCTCTCTTTTCTTATAATCTCCCTTATGTAATCCTGGGTTAGTAACCCTATGTATATTCTTCAAGTTACTAATACAAATTACTTTCAAAAAAAAAAAAAGTCTGATGCGTCCATGGTCTTTTGAGCAAGATAGAAGCATTGGTCCGGCGATGAGTCTGTGGTCTTCAGAGTGAGAGAACGACGACGGAAGAGAGCGTCGACGTCTAAACTGAGCTAGAGAGGAGCAGAAATAAACATCAAAATCATAAGAGTAAATCGATTTAGGGTTTGGGACTTATAAGAGAGAAGTTGAGCGGACTAGCGAAGAAGTGTGAGTTGTATGTGAGAGTCGAGAGAGAGCGGCGGTGGTGAGAAAAAATCGATCCAGCAGTGAGCGCCGACGTGGTCCGAGAGAGACAAAGAGCGGGCGTGTCGGCGTGGCCACAATCAGAGCAACAGAGAAGCAACATAACAACATACAACAACTGCCAAGTCCGGCGAGTCCGAGAGAGACATAGAGCACAAGAAGAGTGGGACATGCCGGTGCTAGCGTGGTCTTGGTTTGAATCGTCTTCAACAGAGGCAAAGTGTTAGTCATCTGTGAGAGTCGAGAGAGAGCGGCGGTGGTGAGAAAAAAATCGATACGACAATCTTTAAATTAGGGCTTTCTTTACTGTTACTTTTTTAGTGTTTAAATTAGGGTTTTCTTTTTTTAAAAAAAATTTTAAAATAAAAAAAATTTTTGGGGTGTGGAGGTTCAAACTAGAGACCTTATTCAAGGTAGAAAATAGTTTCTCTCCCTATCACCAACTCAACTATTGGGACTAAAGTGTTATAATCTGATAAATACTTTTAATATACTCGGATAATGGATATCCGGGAAGGAAAAAACTAGATCCGTACCCATTCCGTATATCCGAATTTTTTTGACGGATCGGAGCGGATATGGATATATAGATTTCCGTCGGATCAAGTAAAAGTCGGATATTTTCCAGTTGGATCGTCGGATTATTGGCGGATCGGATTTTTTTTGAACACCCCTACCGTATAACATGTCTGACCTAGTCGCGAAGAACCTCTCCCATTCTCCCTCAAGAGCTAGCACATGATGCCACCTCCCGTTACTCTTGGGCCAACAAAATCCAATCATACTAATCCCGTTATTATAATGTAAACACATACAACAATCACCACTCATGCATTCAACCAGTATAAGACAACAACTAAGTAAGCCCAAAGGACTTACCTGTATCTAGGTAATCCAGCTATCAACAAATTATCTCTCAGTTCCCGCAAGAATATACTCAGTGCCTGATCACAAGGGCACGTGAGTCAATCAACTATCCGACACTAGAAGTCTCTAAATCCTAGGTCAACCAAGATTCTATCAGCCTAAGCTACATCGCAAATCCATCATCAATCCATCCTCAACCATATCCGAAAACTACATCAAGAAGTTTTCCTCCACTTATCATATCTCATCAAATCTTTCAAACCACCTAAACCGAACATTCCTCAAAATACACCATATTACCACTAACTAGCATTCACACTAGTTCTGCTAGGATCAAACCTAGCTTGATACTACTTTGCATACTCGTAAAATACTCATAGGGTAACTATAAGGGAGGAATCAAATACCTATATCCAACTTCTAAGTCAAAAGATCGACTTAAGAGCCCATTAGAATGATTCCGCGACCGCGGAGGAATGAAGACGCAGGCGCGGGGAAACAGTGTCAACGCGACTGCGACGACAAAGAGGCATGACCACGGTGACTAGCCGTGACCACAATGATATAGGGGCGCAGGTGCGGTGAGAAGCATCAATGCGGGACTGCGGCTAGGTGTAGGCGCGGCCGCGGGCGAAATTCAGAATCATCTGACGATACTTCTTCTATGTGCACCGTGAACCAAGTGTTTCCTTGGCTAGCGTCGCCCTCTCCTGGCTGTCCCTTACACGTTTGGTGATACCACAAACTTCCTGGATTCCTCAATCGTTACACAACATGAAACCGAAAGGGGAATCAAGAGTAAGTCTTGATTCAAGATTATGAGATGGAGAGAAATAGAAGGAAATGTTCGTTTAGAAGAACTTGCAAAGAGGTTCCTTTTCTCACGACCATGTGAAGAAGGTTGAAGTAGAAGTACGGCTCGATGGAAGGATGTGCAAGAGAGATTGAATGGAATGGAGGAGAGGAAGAGAAGAAAGGAAGATGAATTTACGTAGAAGAGAACACCAGAGGGAGGCTGTAGCTAGATTTAGGATTGGTTAGAAAGAGAAAGTAGTAAAATAAGGGAAGGAAAGATCGGGACCTTCCTTTAAGGAAAGGATCCCGACTGATACGAATAAAGGCCACGATCTGCTGTTTACCCGCGACCGCGGTGACTCATCTTGAGCCTCCAAAAAACCCGGTTGTTACATTTCGCCCACCGATCGATAGTATTGTAAGGACTAATAAAAATTTGTGATTTTTAAAAAAAATTATAAATATATATTAGTATAACACCCGAACCTTATACTTGAAATACTTAAAACATAATACTCGAATTATTATACTTGATATCCAAACCGATATACCTAAACGTATACCCGAAGTCTAATATCCAAAACATATACCCAAAATCTAGTACCTAAAACTCAATAATCGAATTTCAATACCAAAAACGCATACCCAAAATCTAGGAACATATTTTATTTATGAGAATCCAAAAAACCTATTTTGTCATCCAATAGTCATTAAATATTACCCTATTCCATTTCAGAGGCAGTGGCTACAACCTTGTACTCCGCATCATTGAAGGAGCGACCAACAAAGCGTTATCACAATAGATGGTTAGAGATTATGGAAAAAATAACTAGTTCCGATCCTCCAACAAATGGATGACCAAAGTAATTCAAAGGTAGTGTCAGCGATATGCCGATATGTTTGTACTCTGCATCATTGGAGGAGCGAGCAACATAGTGTTGTTTACTAGAGCTCCAAGAAATAGGAGTGTAACCAATATATCAGAGATAGACTATATAGACACAAAGCTATCCTTGTCACCTACCCAATCAGCGTCCGAGAATGCATGTAGACATAATTATAAGGCTTTGGTAATATTGATGCCAAGGTGAAGGGAGCCAGACAAATATCAAAGCAGTCTCTTGAGATCTGCCCAATGCTAAAAAGTTGGTGATTGCATAATTTGTGAAAGGTTGTTGATAGTGTAACCAATATTCGGTTGTGTGTACCAAATAGTTCAGGCTACCACTATAGTGCGATAGTCACTCGGTGAAGGGAGGGGTGTGTCAACATCACAAATAAGAGAGATTAAGAAATTTTCCACAATTTGTGAGGGTTCTCAAACCATATCATTATCATGATATCATAGTTTTTGCCGAATAACACTTTTTGATCCTATCCACTCTAACCATACACTTTCATGATCGGGTTGGGTTGATCCAACGTGACATTTATATTTATACAACATCGACTTTGTCGATCATATCCAAACAACTGTTCATTCATACATCTTTTATTATCCTTCTCTATCCTTGTAATTTCTTACATAAAGGTCAATGGTATTAGTAATAGGTGTGGTCTTCTCAACCATTTGTGAGTATAATAAACCCTAATATTATATTATATACCCTAACGTGTTGAGTAACGTTTGCATGTTCTTTCAATCCGTATATAGTTTATTAATGCAAACAAAAGAAATAAATTGCACCTATAATGTTGTACAACAAAGAAGTCTTTTGTAGTTAAACTACGATCTCTTTTATATATTGTAACATAATACATGATGATCACGATACATACTATTCGCAATCATAGCACTATTACACACAAATTAATACAAAGTTGCCAAATAGGCTGACACATAATTAAGAACAAACTGTAATACTGATAATCAGTGAAAATGTATTGTAGTTTATGATAAGTATATTTAATCTTCACTGTGAACCACACTTATTCAATCACAAATTGGAAGTACAACTGCAAACGAGCATATTCATGGGTTTATTTCTTCTTGTAACCAGGGGACTTGTAGTAAGATGGTGGGGAATAGTATTGAGGCGGTGAGTAGTACTTTGGTGGCGAATAGTCGTACTTTGGAGGCGAGTAGTAGTACTTTGGTGGTGAGTAGTCGTATTTTGGAGGCGAGTAGTAGTATGAAGGTGGAGAGTAGTATTTTGGAGGAGAGTAGTCGTATTTTGGAGGCGAGTAGTAGTACTTCGGTGGTGAGTAGTCGTATTTTGGAGGCGAGTAGTAGTATGAAGGTGGAGAGTAGTATTTTGGAGGCGAGTAGTCGTATTTTGGAGGCGAGTAGTAGTATGAAGGTGGAGAATAGTATTTTGGAGGTGAGTAGTCGTATTTTGGAGGAGAGTAGTATGATGGAGGCGAGTAATATTTAGGAGGAGAGTAGTATGAAGGCGGTGAATAATATTTAGGTGGTGAGTAGTATGATGGTGGAGAGTAATATGAGTCGTACTCACCGGCTATGACGAGATTGACGATGCAACTCAAAGCTGCCAAAAAGGCGATCAATTGCACAAGCATCGCCATTGCGCTCTTAGGTGAGCGAAAGATTATCCTAAATGTGTATTGTTCTTCAAGCTTGATATAGCTAGTTTGAGTTTGTGCATAATCTTAATGAGATTTGAACTATTTATAATATGTTTGTTTTGAATTTATAAGGAAAAAGTCATATTTTAGTTTGTTCATATTACATATGCAGATAGAGATTGAAAGTTACAAATTGTGAATATTAGCATATGTCTCGATGCATGTAAGACTTTTTCAAAATGTTTATTTGATTTCACATTTGCATTTGATTGAGTTAACTTAGAATAGATTATCATCACAAATTCACTATATATATATTTTTTTTTTTTTGAAAATTTAATTTGTATACCAGAAAGGATTTACAGAGGGTCAACTAGACCAAACAAGAGCAAAAAGGGTCAGCTTAGACCATTACAAGCTCGTTTAGGAGGAACCGACAGTACAGGTAAGATGGATGCCTAAAGTCTTAGCCCACAGGAGGGAATTTTGTGACCTGTCCTTCCAGTGACTAGAGGCGAAATTCTTTGAAGCAAGGATGGCGTTTCGCGCGCGGGTAGATGGGGAGATGATCCGATTGTTGAAGATGAGTTCGTTTCGGGCCTGCCAAACAAAGTAGATGTAGGATGTGATCGAGGAGATGCGTACTTGTGCAAGAATATCATTTTTCCGGGGACGGAGAGACGCGAGCCAGGCCCATAAGTTGTTACTGTATGGGTAGGGGGCGGGTAACCGGGTCCACCGGGAGATGATATCAAATTCACTATATTGAATAAGTCTCTTTGAGTGGTTAGATGATCAATTTATCATGTATATTTTAAATATTTGTTTTCTTTTAATTTTTTTTTACGTAAATTGAAGGATAAAGATGAGGGGAATTTACAATAGGGGTATATCATAGTTCAAGATCCTGGTTAATAATATAATTTGGTTCTGTATTTTTTATTAAATAAACATATAGTAAATGAAAAATTAATTAAAATAATACAAATATATGAATTGCAATATTAATGAACTTAACGTTATCCGATAATCAATTAAATATCAATAAATTATGAAATAAATTTATCTTTTATCAACGTTTAGTTTCATATATAAATCCGTATCTTATTACATTTTTTAATCAATTTATTATTTTATTATGTCTATATCTTCGACAAGTTAGAGATTAATAAATGTAAAGTATATCGACAATTTTGTCATATTTTTTTTTCTTCTTCTCATAACGTCTTTTAAAATTAATGTCATCAAAACATATTAGATAAAGGGATTTTTTCATAATTTTCTACATTGTTACATTGTGAATATTGTATTAGTTAATATGATTTTAATATAAATAAAGAATTGGTAGATTGTTCAGCTAGTTATGATGTTAATTTGTGCGATCAATATTTGACTTCTTCTTAGTATGTGTATTTGAAAATGGATTCAATCCTAATCATTTGAATGTTTAATTAATTATCGTCGATTAAATCAATGCAAATTTTCATTACTGATGTTTAATTTGTCAAAGGCAGAGTTATCTTTGACCCGTACACATTGTTGTACTGATTCCACAAAATCAATTTTCATTAGTCAAGGAGTGCGTCATAGATCTAGCCAAGAGATTTTACAGTGATTGATGAACATACTTCATATGTTTAAGGGATTATTTGGTATCGATATCCTGATTAAAGATATGAGATATGTTAAGATATGACTATCAGATTGATATTTGATAGGGTGAGAAAAAAAACCGCTCCGTCTAATTCGATCCGAAAAGATTCAAATTCGAAAATATCCGGTAGTTGCTGATCCGAGTCCGATCCGATCTGGGAGTATTTTCGGATCATCGGATCGGATACGGGTCGAGGTTTTGAGAAAAAAATCGAATCGGATATATCCGACTAGTCTAGTAATAAATTTTCGGATCGGATATCCAAACTAGATAGAAGTGTCGGATATCCGGGTACTCTTGGATCGGATTCGGATCGGACTTTAATAGTTTTATCAGATCAAATATTTGGAAATGCTAACCCCTAATATTACATATCCGTGTTTGATAGAAGATATGCATATCAAGAAGAGAAAGAAAGAGGGAGTTTGAAAACCCTAGAAATTTTAATGGACGAACTACCAACGATTCAAGCAACTGCAACAGGTCGGAGGTGTCCGGAAGAGGGACGAACGGAGGCGGCTGAGCAGGGCAACAACAACACAAGGTGTTGGTGGCCTCGCGCGGAGGGAACAACAACGGTAGTGGCTCCTTGCTTCGGTCAGCCGTAGTAGCAGGAGACAGTCGGCGGTGGCTATCTCGGTTGGTGGTGGCTATCCCGGTTCGCGGCGGAAGAAAGCGGGAGAAGGGAAGGAAGATGCACTCTTGTGTGAGGAAGAAGAAAAGAAAGGAAAGGACAATGCACGATGTCTTACTTTGTGTGTAATGAAAGTGTACGCTGGTGAAAAAAAATGCTCTCTTTTACCCTCCAGTATAGCCGGCGATTAGATGCTCCTGCCTCCCCCCTCCTGTGTGGCTGTCCAGCCGCGCCCTCTCCCCACCCTCCCCTCCCTACCATTCCATGGCCTGGTGTTCCTCCGATGGGTGGCCCCAAACGATATAAGAAACTCTCGATGAAGCTCTCTGAACTGCAACCTACACCCAAACACTCCAAACCCCCATCTGATCCCCCAAGCCCCTTTGAAATTGTGCATGAAGATCTCATCCGATCTAATAACGCCATACTCTCAAAACCATCCACGACGCAGGCCCCCACCCTGTCCTCTCCGACCACCTTCCCCCCCTCCCTGCATCACTAAAACTAATCAGTCAACCTATTACTACTCACCAAAGCCCCTCTGCAGTTACCCCAATCAAATCCCCCATACTCGAAAATGCTCCTTTGAATACCATTGTTGACCCTATGCATGCTATTGTTTAGTTGGATAATACCTCCGGCTTCCCCAAAACCTCCAATGAGTCTCTTGAAACGACACCTCTTCACATTCCAATGGGCTCTCCTAACCCCCAACACACCGAAGCAACACACATCATCACCAACCAACCGAACCTGACTCTTCACATCCCTTCTGAACCCGGCAGCCCAAAAGCCTCCTTCAAAAGCATGCTATTAAATGAGATCACGTGGAATCATGTTCCTCTTCCATACTCCCCAGGCATTGAAGGAGGGGTCATTCATTTCTCTCATGGTGATGTCGTTGCCCCGATCTCAAAATGGAACATGTCACTTGTTGGATTCCCCCTTGGAAGACCGATGGCATTCCAACGCATGATCAATTACGCTGCCATCTTCTGGAACCATGTTCAGCAACCAAAAATTCTTCGGAATGATAACGGAGTTTTTGTCTTCCATTTTGCAAATGAGAATGACCTTAACACTATCCTCCATGGGAGCCCTTGGATAGTAAATGACATCACTTCCCTCCTCCTCAAGAAATGGCAGCATGAAATGGCCCTGGATTACTCTAGCCTAAACTCCGTTCTAGTGTGGGCTTCTCTACATGATCTGGACTATCGCTTCTGGCCCCCTAGAATGCTCGCAAAAATCGGTTCAGCGCTTGGGATGCCCTTACATACCGACTCCTGTTCTGCTAATCAGGAAAGACTTGGGTTTGCCAAAGTCCTTGTTGAGATCCATGCCAACAAACCCTTGGTTTGTGATCTCACCTTCATGGGTCCGGACGGGGAACTGATCTATCAGAAGGTTACCTATGACTGGTTGCCCGAACATTGTCCAAATTGCCTCCTGTTTGGCCACAAGTGCCATCCACTAGTCAGTACCCCATCTCATCGCAACACAAAGACTCAACCAGCTCACCCTTTTCCCCTGCCCCTCCCAAACCAAGGACCATTCTACCAACCCCGGATGCCTCACTACGCCTACCTCTGCACTATCCCGCATCACAAAATGAAAGCAACCATCCAAAACTCTTTGATTCTATTCTGGATAAACCTGGTCCCAAGTTACCACCTACTAACATTTTGGAGGTTCTTCCAACTCCACTTAACCCCGCCCTTGATCCTAGCCAAGTTGGCTACCTCACACAAACCAAAATCACCCAACCCACGATTACCTTGAGCTCTACTTATTAAACATCGTCTACCTCAATCCCAACCCAAATAAGTCCTAATGGCACCCCTCCCTCTACAAACCTCCCAAATCACACCAAAAATCCAAATGAAGCTAACATCACCAACCTCGCCACCTCCAGTGCCAAGGTCACAGGAGAAACCATAAAAGTTTCCAATGGTTGTTAAGATCTGTGCATGGAATATCAGGGGGCTAAACCACCCCACCAAACAACAGGCAATACATGACTTGGTTAAGAACCACAACCTTGACATCATCGCTGTCATTGAAACTAGACTCACCGATAAAAAGATGATCACTCTCTCAAACCTCATTCCCTAATGGTGTCACACATCAAACTACTCTACTGTATTCAGATGCCGGATCTGGATATGGTGGAACCCTAGTAACCTTCATCTCACCACCATACTCACAAATAACCAAATCATCCACGTTACCATCTCTCCCATTGATCTTGGTCACCCTTCTCACTCTTCTGGCCCCTTTGCTTGTTCCTTCATATATGGCCATAACCGGCCTGAAGATCGGAAACCCCTATGGGATGCCATTGCCACCATCAAACAAATTAACGCTCAATCAACTTGGGTCCTCCTGGGTGACTTCAACACCACCTTAAGTCCTGATGAAAAAGTTATGGAACACCCCTCTCAAGCCTCCCAACCATCAAGTGAACTTGCGGACTGTCTATCCGGCAACACTCTTCATGATCATGCCTACTCCGGATGCAAGCTCACTTGGAACAACAACCAAATTGCAAACAAAATCTGGTGTAAACTTGACCGGATTCTTGTTAACTCCACATGGGACAACACCTACCCTAACTCCTCATCATTCTTCGACAATGCCAGCATCTACGATCACTCCCCTGCCATCCTAACCATAAACAAAAAGCCATGCCTTCCGAGGCATCAATTCAGGTTTAACAACACCTGGGCTCACCACGAGGACTTCCAATCCAAAGTTGCCATATCCTGGTCATCTCCTATACCGAGTGAAGTCTCCGATTGCCCCAAGAATTTGCTTACTTTCAAGTTGAGGCGCCTTAAACCTGCTCTGAAGCGTTTCCCTAGTACCAAATTTGAAGGATTGCACACTGCCATCGACAAATTGAAAGCATCCCTGACCACAACCCAAATCAGGCTCCAAGCCTCCCCACTTGAATCCTCTCTCTTCAACCTGGAGCGACAATACACTGCCTCTCTTATCTCAAACATGGATATTCTAAGAGTCACGCTTGCACAACTTTCAAAGGCCTCATGGGCTAAACATGGAGACCAATGCAGTAACTACTTTTTCAAGAGCATTACAACCCGTAGAGCAACAAACAACATCAAGTGTATCCTCAACCCTCTCGATACTACTTATAACATCACCCACGATCCTAACAAGATCTCCCAAATCCTAACAAACCACTTCTCCACTCTTCTTAGCCCCACCACCACACCAAACCCTCGTAATCTCTTCCCAGATTGCCACTTCCCCAATATTCACTCGGATCATGTTTCAAACCTCAACATGGCCATCTCTCCCTCCGAGGTCAAAACCGCTCTTTTTGCAATAGGGGATCAAAAAGCGCATGGTCCTGATGGTTTTAACTCCTATTTCTTCAAAAAATCTTGGAGCACCACCGGTCAAGATTTCACTAATGTCATCATGGGCTTCTTTGAAACCGGCTACCTCCCTAGCGCCTACACAACCACATGTCCATAGCATTGATTGCAAAAAAACCAAACCCTCTGTCGCCCTCTGACTTCAGGCCAATATCGTGTTGCAACACCACCTACAAGGTCATTGCCAAGATCCTTGCATCTAGGCTCAACGAAGTACTCCCCTCCATCATTGGATGTTATCAAGGTGTATTCGTGAAGGGTCGCTCGATCAAACATAACATCCTCATTCCCCAGGATTTACTCAAAAAATACAATCACAAACGTATCTCCCCCCGATGCGCCCTCAAAGTGGACATAACCAAGGCTTTCGACTCAATTGATCACAAATTCATCATTCATTGCTTGGGCAGGATAGGGTTCCCCTCCAAATTCATTCAGCTTGTTGACGCTTGCTTTGCCATCCCAACTTTCTCGATCAATCTGAATGGCTCCCTCAAGGGTCACTTCAAGAGCACTAGGGGTCTTCGACGGGGCTGCCCCTTATCACTACTACAAAAAGGACTTTATAATCCGGTTAGTTGAGGGTTTATAATCTGGACATGCACCGGATTAAAGGTTAGGGGTGTATTTGCCCACAAGTTTTATAATCAGGGCGTGTTTTTGCCAAGCACCGGTGTATTTGCTAGGTTCGTTTTGCCCTTTTGTTGGATGGTTTGTTTGCCCGGATTATTTGACATTTTATAATCCGGATATTTGACTACATATAATCCGGATGTTCCACAACCGGATTATATAAGTGATCAAATATCCGGATTATATGAAACGTATATAATCCGGAGGAAAATCCGGATTATATAGTTGTGTAAAACACCGGAATATTTCTTTTATTTTTTTAATAATCCGGACTAAGATAAACAGATTAAGAAGTTTAGTGGTGGCACCATTGGGTGAGGTTAATATACACCGGATACTTACAACCGGATTATTATAATTTTGACTTTATACACCGCCAACATATATCCGGATTATTTTCTCTCTATTTTTTATATATATTTCATTCTATTTTTCGAATATACCATCTGTAACATTTGATTTAAATCCAATAATTGATTTTTCATACATTTGAATTATACCAAAACATAATAAACCTGCTCATTAATTATCATAACTAAAACGTGCCATGAAAACATGCATCCCCACCTCTTTTTGCCATTGCCCTTGAAGTGCTTTCTTCCATGTTACACACAAACACAGCCAACCCAAGCTTCAAAATACATGTGAAATGCTCCTCACCTCGCATCACCCACCTATGTTTTGCTGACGATATTCTTCTGTTTTACAGGGGTGACTTTAACTCAATCAACATCCTAAAGCAAACTCTCACTAACTTCGGGAACTATTCAGGGCTTCACATAAATCTCAACAAATCCAACCTCTACCTTGGAGGCGTTCCTGAGCAGGATGTTATCAACTTTGCAAATAACACTGGGATTCCAATTGGATCCTTCCCCTTCACCTACTTTGGATTCCCTATCGGTACAAAGAGACTTAGGAATGCAAACTACCTGCCCCTTATTACCAGAATCACCCAAAAGATCAATTCGTAGCAGGTTAGAAATCTATCATATGCAGGTAGAAAGCAAATCATCTCATCCATTCTTATTCCCCTTCAGTACTATTGGTGTTCAGTTCTTCCCATTCCCCATTCTGTTGTGTTGAAGATCAATGGGTTACTCCGATCCTTCCTTTGGTCGGGTGTGGAGTCAAGCCCAAGAGCCCTGATTGCCTAGAAGTCCATTTGTACCAATCTATCCGATGGTGGTCTTGGCTTTAAAGAGCTCCTTTCTTGGAATAGAGCGTGTATCTCCAAACTGCTTTATGAACTGGAATCCCACCCTCCTGACCATAAACTCTGGACCTGCTGTATCCATAACCATTACCTCAAAAATCAATTCATCTGGTCATGTGAACCAAGCTACAAATATAGTTTCACATGGAACTCCATCCTTAAAGTCAAAAACGATCTTCTCGCCTGCCTCAATGGTCGCAGTTTCACCACCGCCACAAAAAAGCCAAACGGGAACTTCTCTACCTCAGCAGCCTATACTTTGCTCAATTGAGTTGATGAGAGGAAGAGAGAGAGAACTACTTCTGAGATTTGAGGATTCACTTTTACGGTTGATATATAGTCTAAAGGATTTGCACAATCTTCCTTATACATTTTCTTTTTTTTTTGAAAAGGTTTTGAAATATTTGGCAGTTTTTAATAAACAAAATTACCTAACTCCTCTAACTTATTTCCTTAATTTTAGCATATTTCAATTATTTTATCTTTATTCTTAATTAGATAGGGGTTTAGTTATTATTCAACAAACAAAAAGTATATTAGAAGTAGTCTTTGACATGAATGAGAAAGAAAGGGGAGAAGCAAACTTTGTTGGAGACGAGTTTTGGGCACCAACGGCGGTTTGGACACCGTTCCGGTAACGGTCCGACTATAGACGGAAATGGAAGATGACTAGATCTTCGACGACCGCAGATCTGCTAACTTTTTTCTAGTGTTCTGTTACTTTTGCTTGCATAATAATGTTGGGTAATAATACGGGTGAGTTGGGTAAGTGAGCTCTTATTTTCGTATGATTGGATATGAACTCGATAAGTTTTTTCTAGTGTTCTGTTACTTCGACGACCGCAGGTCTTTGACATGAATGAGAAAGAAAGGGGAGAAGCATCAAGTATGGGTATGACAATTTCATCCGAACCCTATGGATACCCGACCACTCGATCCATCGTAAAAGAGTGAAAGCCCATTGTAAAGCGGGTGATGAATCAAGTAGGATTCGGTGACCAGTTCCATACTTCCATGTTCGGTGTTCCACTTGTTCCAATTCGAGAGAGAATTACGTTCTCCCTTTTCCGATTGAAGCTCTGCCTGAACCCTAGTATTCTCCGCCTCTCCATTTGACGGCCTTGAGTGTTGCTGGTGGTTAAAGTACAACCAAGACGTACTCCAAGTGTACTGCTACTCCCAGGTTTGGTCCTTCCCTTGTCTTGTTCATCTGAGACATTGAAGTGCACTGCTACTCTTAGGTTTGGTCATCATTTCTTGTCTAATTTATTATGGTGGATTCCAGACTGGTAAGTTTTTCTTATTTTCGTATGATTGATATGAACTCGATAAGTTTTTCTTCAGCTCGGTAATCATATTTCTGCAACATAAGTAAGTTATGTATATGCTGAGTGTGGAAATGTTTCACATCGACAATATGATAATATGTGTTCCTAATATATAATTTAGGACGTATAATGGGCGGTGAGACTTTGTGCATCGCCATGCATGACAACGATTCTAATTTATACTTGAGTACTTTCCCAAAATTTATGTATTTTCCATATCTTTTTCACAAGATAAAATTAGTCAAGATCATTCCGACGTGGAAACCTTCATTAACACTAAGCAATATTCTTATATATCAAACTATATCTTGAACACGTACTTTGAACGATAACACATACCAATTGAAAAGTTAAGATCGATAAGTGTTTCATTAAATAATTAGTCTCAATGAAAACATTTAGGATGTGTGTATATATATATACACACATTATTCACAACGTTATGTTGATCTTATTATTGCACTACGTACTAATGTCATGATAGATGTGGGGAACATAAAGCTAGGGCGGTGAGACTTTGTGCATCGCCATGCGTATGAGGTATCCAATTTTTATGAAAATAATATGGATGAATTGACATTTAGGATCTTTTACATTATAGAGTTGAAATTTAGGTCCTACCAATTACAAATTGAGAAATAGGGCTCCTACTTTACATAGACTAATTCATAAATAGGACAAAAAGTTGACAAAAGTGATGATGGCTGATGTGAGTGCTGACTGTGACACTTTTAATTGACATTTGGAGGGAATTTGGGACAAAAAAAACGCAGCCCTCCACCTACTCAAAAATCCGCTTACCCAAAAATTCGCTTACCCAAATAATGTCACAATCATACCCAAAAATAAATTTGTCAAAATACATAAACATACTCGAAAACAACATACCCAATAAATCAAATATCAAAATAAAATAATATCCATAAATTAGATAATATTTTATATTTATACTCAATTTAAACATCACTTAATACAAAATCCATACCCAATTTAAATTTGTCATACCCAAAATTTTCAAAACTCGATATTGTACACAAACACAATATCAAATGACATTTGGTCATTACCCAAAAATTCGCTTGACATTTGATCATTATAACACATTTTGGGTAACCATAAAACATACCCACGATATCACTTTAAATATACTTAATAATAAGAAATATACTACAAAGCCAATACACATATAAAAACATACCCAATTTGAATTTGTCATAACCAAAATTTACACAAATCGATATTATACACAAACATCAATACCAAATGACATTTGGTTCTTGTAACACAGTTTGGATAACCATAAAACATACCCAAAAATATCACTTTAAGCATACTCAACAATAAGAAACATCCCACAAAAACAATAAATATATACCCAATAATGAGAAAAATACTACAATTCATATTTGGGTAACGAAAATAATGTCACCCAAAAAAATTAAACATTCATGGACTTGAAAATTTCATCAAACTAGCTACATTAACCAAAAATAAAAGGTAAAAGGTAAACATGTAAAAAATATACTTAAACTAAAAGTAAACATCTAATCACCATCATTCAATTAAAGCAATTATTGCCCCTATTTTCTAGTTTTCATACCTACTTTTTCTTTCTTTTATGTAGAAGCCTACTTTACAAAAAATAATTTTAAGAGGTCCTACTTTCCTAATTAATTCAAATAATATTCATATGAAAATATAATTTGTGTTATAATTTTTAAATTGATTTGAACATTAATTTGTAATATTACTTTCATTTTTTTCTTGAAACAATTATTAGTATCTTCAATGGATATATGAAATGTATTTTCACAATGAATCTATTAACAAATCATCTATCATATATCAACTCTGTCTATATACAGACTGGTCACAGAAAAAGAACGTTCATAACAGTTGTGTATATTGTTACAGAATTTCGAGATCATGCCCAACACGATGTACAAAGAATACATTAATTTGAAATGATTTACTTTCTTTTGTGAAGAATCCTTAATAAACAAGTCCGAACAATTCAGCTTATATGGAAAAATCGTCACTTTTTTTGCCAGAAATAAAAAGCAACTTATTCGATAATTTAGACTTTTTTAATCTGATTAATTTTCTAAAATTGAACAGTAAATTTTCTCTATGAGTTTTACACCAAACCATTTTTCAAAAATCATCTAGATCAACACATTAATGGTTTTTGCCTCGATGAACAACGTATTAATTTCGTTGAATACACTTAATATGAGCAAAATAATTACAATGTAATAATGATTTTGGTAAAATACATCTAATAAGATTACACACAAATATTGCCCCATACAAATATTATTGTGATTTTAAATATGAAACTTTAAAAAAAATAGACATATTTTGATCCTTCCCATCACCCATGGGCAGTGGGACAAGCAAAACACACCACACACAGCATGAGTGGTAAAAAAAGACCCTGTCACTGCGAGTCTGTGACAATCTTTTTACAGTAACTAGAATTCGTAATAATTTTTTTTATAATTTTTTTAATAATATAAAAATATATTTTTGTGATATAATTTCAAATTGATTTGAACATTAATTATTTTGTTATATTACTTTCACATTATTTTTATTTCTTTGAATTAATTAGTATACTCAATGGAGATATGACATATATCTTCACAATGAATCAATTTACAAATCATCTACTGTATATCGACTCTGTCTGTATACAGACTGGTCACAGGAAAAGAACGTGCATGACAGTTGTGTATATTGTTACAATATCTCGTGATCATACCCAACACGATGTACAAAGAATACATTAATGTGAAAGGATTTACTTTCCTTTGTGAAGAATCCTTAATAAACAAGTCCGAACAATTCAGCTTATATCGAAAAATTGTCATTTTTTTTATCAGAAATAAAAAGCAACTTACTCGGTGATTTAGACTTTTTTAATCTAATTAATTTCCTTAAATTGAACTGTAAATTTTCTCTATGAGTTTTACATCAAACCATTTTTCAAAAATCGTCTAGATCAACGATGACACATTAATGGTTTTTGCCTCGATGAACAATGTATTAATTTCGTTGAATACACTTAATATGTGCAAAATAATTACAATGTAATGATAATTTTAGTAAAATGCATATAATAAGATTACACACAAATAATGTCCCACACAAAAATTATTGTGATTTAAATAAAAGAATTTTAAAAAATAGACAGATTTTGATCCTTCCCATGGTAAGAGGGACAAGCAAAACCCACCACACATAGCAAGAGTGGTAAGAAAATACCCTGTCACCGTGACAATCTTTTCACTGTAACCAGAATTATTAATAATATTTATTATAATTCTTTTGTAATAATATAGATTTATTTTTTTTAATCTTATATGTATTAAAGGAGAGCCTTCTTTTGCCACGTGTCGCAACCACGTTTCTCTAAGCTCAAAAAATTATTTTTAAAAAGTGAATAATTCATTACTTTTTAAATAAATAATTAGAATTAAAGAATTATTTGATAATTAAACAATTTTTATTTTACTAAACATTTTTTTAAAATAATCAAATTTTATAGTTTTATTTAACTAAATATTTTTATTATTTTGGGCTTTAATTGTTAATCCTAAAATATTTAGAATTCAGTTATCAATCCTCATATTCAGACAAACGATTTTTATATTTGAAATTTTAATTTATAAAAAAATTTATAAAAAACATAAAAATTAAAATTAAACTATTTTTGTTACAATGGTTGAAGTTTATAAGTTTTTTAAAAAATATATCAACTAATCCGTGCAAGGCACGGGGATTACACTAGTCCTTAATTGTTTCTAGGCTTGCTCATTTTTCTTATTGTTTTTAATGAATATATAATTTTGTGTTATAATTTCCAATTGTTTTGAACATTAATTTGTAATATTACCTTCACATTATTTTTCTCTGAATTAGTTAGTATATTCAATGGAGATATGAAATATAGTTTCACAATGAATCTATTTACAAATCAACTATTGTATATCGATTATGTCTGTATACAGACTGGTCTGCAGAAAAAGAACGTTCATGACAGTTGTCTATATTGTTACAGAATCTCGAAATCGTAACCAACACTGTAAAAAAAATACATTAATGTGAAATGATTTACTTTCTTTGTGAAAAAGTACTTAATAAACAAATCGGAACAATTTAACTTATATCAGAAAAACGTCATTTTCTGGCCATAAATAAAATTCAACTTACTCGATGATTTAGACTTCCAAGCAAATAGAGTAAAGAAAGTAAATCCTTAGAAGAAGTAACCATGATAAATGAAGAACAACTAATTAAAAAGCAAACATAGATGATATCATTCATTAGAGACTTCAAAGCAAACAAAGCATATAAGACCAAAAAAGAAACACATTCATCAGACTATGTAGAAGACTCAAAAAAACAAATAACTCACATAAAAGAAGATAACTCTGAACATTTCGAAGTGTAGCTTCATTACTTGGCTTGTTGGTCACCGAAGGCTCCTTACCTCTTCCAAGCTTCACAACTGACACCTGATTCCTGACAGCACCTTCAAGTTATGCCTTGCACAGAACGAGGAAGAAGATCACCTCTGGACTAAATGTCCCTTTACCACCCTCACCCTTGATATTATCTCATGATGGACTCGACTCCCTCCTCCCTTACCCCATTTCAATGACCTTTGGCATTGGCTTGGTTCCCAATCAAGCAAGCACCAAAGCTTCATCAACCTTGTTCAGGTCTCCAGCATCACAACCTTCATCTACTTCACATAGAAGGAGAGAAACGAAGCTATATTCAACAACACCACTACCAACGCCATCGAATACCCCATTAAATCATCCTTTAGGTCAAGAACTACTCATCCATTCACTGAACGACCGATCATCGGACTCCACTTTTTGGGTCAAGATCCTTGGGATCAATCTTATCTAGATCGATTTTATTTTGATTTTCCCTTGTTGTTCGATCTATAGCCTAGATGACAATATGTACATTTCCCTACTTTCTTCTATATAAACGTAAATCTTCGGGACACAAAAGATACTTCTAAATATCCTTAACCGATAGATTCACAAGAAGCTCCTTGTCAAAAACTAATAATCCATTCAAGTACAATTGCCCATTTTGATTATCACTTAAAAACATGGTTAAAATGGACAAACAACGAATCCACTGTCCCCACCCTACTCATATCACCAAGACTAACGTCGCTCCCTTTGTACCACGTAACAAGCCCCCCTTGTTGAACCTGGGAATTGACAACTCATGCAATACCCACCTTGAACATTCTCAAAGCATCCCATTACCTTCAACCATAACCAATCCTCTCCCAGCACCTCTTCTTGGGAACACGGACATGGTCGCTCTTCCTAAAGATGCGGGCCAGTAAGATCCTCAACCTTCCCCTCCCAATAGACCCCACCTACTCTACCCCAGCCAGTCTCAAGGACACAAACCCTCCACCAAACACACACCAATGAATATCAACCTTGCTGCTTGGAACATCAGGGGCTTGAACCACCCTAACAAACAACAAGCCATTCGCACCCTAGTTAGTAACCAAAATCTTCACATCATTGCCATCCTAGAAACCAAACTGAAAGCAAAAAAATGAGAAGCCTCAACTCCCTAATCCCTAACTGGCTAAACTATTCCAACATCTCCAACCTTTTCAATGACGCTAGATGCTGCATCTGGCTTTGGTGGAACCCAAGCGTCATCGCACTTATACCAATCCTATGCACCCCCCAGCTCATTCACTGTTCTATATCCCCGACCGCACACAACTCACCCATCCTTAACATAACCAATCATCCCCGCTTTGAATGTACCTTCATCTACGCCTTCAACCTTCCTGAGTAGTGTTTATCGCTGTGGGACTCAATAAGCACCATCAATCTACTCTCATCCCGCTCCCCTTGGACCCTCCTCAGAGACTTCAACACCACCCTCCACTCGGATGAGAAAATCTCCCACACAAACACCAATCCCACCCAACCCTCCACTGAACTAGCAAACTACTTCTCCTTAAACTCCCTCTCCGACCTCGCCTATTCCGGGTGCAAACTCACATGAAATAACAAACAGATCTCTACGAGAGTTTGGTGCAAACTAGACCGGATCATCAGCAACACTACGTGGACTTCAACCTTTCCAGCACACCATGCCCACTTTGATAACCCTGGCCCTTCCGATCACTCGCCATCCATTCTCGCCATAAACCCAATCACCAACTGGCCGAAGAGACAATTCAGATTCTTCAATGCCTGGACTGGCCACGAGGAGTTCCTTTCCACGGTTGCTCAACATTGGTCGAACCACACCAACCTCCAACACTCGAACCCAATGACATCATTACACCACAATCTCAAGAGACTCAAACTTGTGCTCAAGAAGTTCCCTAGCCAAAAACTTGAACTCCTGCAATCCACCACTACCAACCTCAAATCCGAGCTCAACGACATCCAAACCAGATTGCAAACGGACCCCTTCAATCCCCAACTCCTCGAGAATGAGAGGAACACCACATCTTTAAATGTCAGCATGGACATCCTTCGTTCTACTCTTGCCCAACTATCCAAAGCAAAATGGACAAATTATGGTGACCAATGTCACTCATACTTCTTCAAGTGCATAACTGCCAGGAACCCCAAGAACGCCATCATCTCCATCCAGGATCCAAATGACCTAATCAAAGGTCCCACCTACCACCAGGAGGAAATCAAGGAAATCATAACTGCCCACTACCGCAAGATCTTATCCTCAACTACCCCCACAATCCTGGGAACTTATTTCCGGACTGCCCTCTCCCCACAATCCCCACTGCATTGGTCGCTGATCTCACCACGAGGGTATCTAAGGTAGACATTAAATCCGCTCTTGACTGCATTGGTGATAACAAAAGCCCAGGACCTGATGGCTATAACTCGCTATTCTACAAAGCTACTTGGAGCATCACTGGTGATGCTTTCACCAATGCCATTATATCCTTCTTTGAAACGGCTACCCTCTCCCGGATTGTAAACCATACATCCCTAACACTGATAGCCAAAAAAGACAACCCATCCCTCCCATCTGACTACATACCAATTTCATGTTGCAACACCACCTACAAGGTGATAGCCAAGATTCTTGCCTCTAAGATCAATGTTGTTCTTCCCTTCCTGATAGGCACTTACCAGGGGGCTTTCGTTCGGGGTAGAGCAATCAAGCACAACATCTTGATCAGCCAAGAACTCTTCAAGAGCTACAACCAAAAACACATCTCACCTAGATGTGCGATCAAAATAGACATTACCAAGGCTTTTGACACAATCAACCACCAATTCATTCTAAACTGCTTGGCTAGAATGGGGTTCCCACCCCACTTCATCAACCTCATTGAAGCATGTATATCGAGCCCAAGCTACTCGATCAATCTGAATGGCTCCCTCACCGGCTTCTTCCATGGCTCCAGGGGCCTCCGACAAGGATGCCCTCTCTCCCCGGCCCTTTTTGTCATTGCCCTTGAAGCCCTATCCTCCATGATCCACACCAACACCTCCAACCCCAACTTCAACCTCCACCCCAAATGCTCCTCCCCCCGCATAACCCACCTGTGTTTTGCTGACGACATTTTGCTGTTTTGCAGGGGCGATCTTGAATCGATAAACACCGTCATGAAGACCCTCTCTCATTTCAGCTCCTACTCCGGGCTACACATCAACGATAGGAAGACTGCACTATACACTGGCGGCATTTTATTGCATGATAAAACCCGCTGGGCTGAGAGCCTGGGTTTGTCTCTCGGAATCCTCCCATTCACATATCTCGGCATTCCGATTGGCTCCAAAAGACTAAACCATGCTGGCTATAAACCACTCATCAACAACATCACGAAGAAAATAAACTCTTGGAGTGCTAGGAACCTGTCATACGCTAGACGAAAACAAATCATCAACTCAATCCTAATCCCTCTACAATACTACTGGTGCGCCATCTTACCCATCCCTGCTTCTATAATCAAGAAGATCAATTGCTCCCTTCGCTCCTTTCTCTGGTCGGGCAAAGAATCAAGCGCAAGGGCACTCATTCCCTGGAAAACTGTCTGCACCCCCATCACCAAAAGTGGCCTTGGATTCAAAGAATTACTATTATGGAACCGTGCCTGCTTCGCCAAACTCCTTTACGAGCTTGACCCCGGACACACCGCAAACAATCTTTGGACAAGCTGGATTGCAAACAACATACTCAAAAACTGCTCCATCTGGACCATCGATACAAGCTACAAACACAGCCCCACATGGAATAGCATTCTCACCACTAGGAACCACCTTCTCGATGTCACAGACAGACCAACCTTCATCACCTCCACAACAAGCCCCAAAGGCACATTTTCTACCATTGCTGCCTACAGCCTGCTCACCAACAACAGGACCTCAACCAACTACAATCTCCACAGTATCTGGAACCACCTCAACATTCCCCGCTGCAGCTTCATCTCCTGGATTGAGAGCCATCAAAAGCTCCCCACTCTCGCGAAGATCCACACCTGGGACGCCTCCATCAGCCCCATCTGCACTCTCTGCAACAATCACATGGAAAACGAAGACCACCTGCTCCACATTTGCTCCTACTCCACTTCGGTCCTCGACCTCATTTCTAGATGGATCCATATCCCCCCACCCCTACCATATCGCAACAACATTTGGACATGGATCAGTGACAACAAACCAGCCAAAAACGACCTCATATCACACATTAGAATTGCAACCCTCACTGCATACATCTACCACATATGGAAAGCCAGGAACGAGAAAATATTCAATCAAAAAACTATCCACCCGACTTCGAGCGCGCACAACATCATCCAAGAAGTTAAGAACTATGCCTCCTTCAAATGGTTGGATAGATCTAGTACCTCCTCTTTCTGGGCCAAAAGACTTGGGATTAACCTTATGTAATTAATTATGTTTGCCTTCTCCCCATGTACATTTCTTCAGGTTCAATATACACTCATCTCAAAAAAAAGTAGGTAGAGTCTTGATACCAAGAATCAACTCTTTTATATGCTAATCAATACACTCTTAGTCCACATTCATATACAGCATCACCAATCTAGCGTGAATTTGTGTTTCATAATTTGGTAAATCATATTTAATTGATTCGTAATTTTGTAATTCATATTCTCATAAACTACAACATATAAAGCTATAATCTTGCACAACAAAAGAAGACATGAACCCAAATCCTAGGTCACCCACTACGGCACCTGTGCATTCTCTGTCTACACCCATTGTCTTGCCTCTGCAATTGGACCCGGTCGATTGTGTTTAAAGTTGTGGTAGATGTGGGGAACATAATGGGCGGTGAGACTTTGTGCATCAACCATGCGCATGAGGTATCCAATTTTTATGAAAATAATATTCATATAAAAATATAATTTGTGTTATAATTTCAAATTGATTTGAACATTAATTTTTAATGTTACTTTCATTTTTTTTGTTTGAAACAATTGGTATCTTTTATGGATATATGAAATGTATTTTCACAATGAATCTATTTACAAAACATCTACCGTATATACTGTATATTGACTCTGTCTGTATACAGACAGTTTTACTGAAAAAGAACGTTCATGACAGCTGTGTATATTATTACAGAATCTCGAGATCATACCCAACACGGTGTACAAAGAATACATTAATGTGAAAGGATTTACTTTCTTTTGTGAAAAATCCTTAATTAACAAGTCCGAGCAATTCAACTTATATCGAAAAAGCGTCATTTTTTTGCCAAAAATGAAAAGCAGCTTACTCGGTGATTTAGACTTCTTTTTAATCTGATTAATTTCCTTAAATTGAACAATCAGTTTTCTGTATGAGTTTTACACCCAACCATGGAGATATGAAATGTATCTTCACGATGAATTAATTTAAAAATCATCTACTGTATATCGACTCTGTCTGTATACAGACTGGTCTATAGAAAAAGAACGTTCATCAGTAGTGTATATTGTTATAAAATCTCGAGATCATACCCAACATAGTATATTCAATGGAGTTGTGAAATGTATTTTTACAGTGAATTTATTTACAAATCATTATTGTATATCGACTTTGTCTATATACAGACTAGTTTGCAAAAAAAAGAACATTCATTGACAGTTGTGCATATTGCTACAAATCTCAAGATCATACCCAACACAGTTTACAAAAAATACATTAATGTGAAACGATTTACTTTTTTGTGAAGAAATCCATAATGAACAAGTAGGAGCAATTTAACTTATATCGGAAAACGTGATTTTCTGGCCAGAAATAAAATACAACTTACTCGATGATTTAGACTTCCAAGCAAATAGAATAAAGAAAGTAAATCCTTAGAAGAAATAACCATGATAAATGAGGAACAATTCCCCTGGTGTATAGGTACTTCGAACACTTCCATCTTTATAAGTCCTTATTTGGTCTTAATTTCTCTTTCGCTAACATATTCTCTTTTACTCTTCCGTTTTCGACATCGTCAAATAGAATAGAGAAGAAATAACAATGATAAATGAAGAACAATTAATAAATAAGCAAGCATAGATAATATCATTCATTAGATAATAGCATACAAGACCAAGAAAGAAATACATTGATTGGACTATGTAGAAGACTCAAAAAGCAAAAAAAAAAACTCACATAAAAGGAAATAACTCTGAACATCTCGAAGTGTAGCGCGCTTCATTGTTTGGCTCGCTGGTCACCGAAGGTTCCCAACCCTTTCCAAGCTCCACAATTGACACTTGATTCCGGACAACATCTGCAAGTTGCCTTGCCCAAAACGGTGATGAAGATCACCTCTAGACTAAATGTCCCTTTACTGCCCTCGTCCTTGATGTTATCTCAAGAAGGAATCAACTCCCTCCGCCCTTACCCTATATCAATGACCTTTGGCACTGGTTTGTTTCCCAATCAAGTAAGCACCAAAGCTTCATACCTTGTTCGGATCTCTAACATTACTGCTTTCATCTACTTCACATGGAAGGAGAGGAACAAAGCTATCTTCAGTAACACCACTAGAAATGCCGTCGAATGCACCAATAAAATCATCCTTTCGGTAAAAGAATACCCATCCATTCAATGGAAGGACCGATTCTCGGATTCCACTTCTTGGGCCAAGATCCTTGGGATGAATCTTATCTAGATCGATGTTGTTTTGATTTTCCCTTGCTGTTCTATAACCTACACGACTATATGTACATTCTCCTTCTTTCTTCTATATAAACGTAATATCTCATTAAGTTCAATATACTCACAAGAAGTTCCCTGTCAACAAGTAATATCTCATTAAGATACTCCTAAAAATTCTTAATTGATATACTCACAAGAAGTTCCTTGTCAACAACTAATATCCACTTTGAATTCATATATAGTTTACCAATGCAAATAAAAGGAACAAATTGCACCTATAATGTTGCACAACATAAGAAGTATTTGTTTTGTTTTCCGGTTATGTCTTTTGACTGAACAAATCTCTCTTCTCTCTCATAAATTTTACAGTGATTTCTAAACTGCTTCTTCTGGTGTTAACCTACTGTCTTTCTCGCCGGCGTTCTTTCTAGATTTCCTTCACCCGATGCTGTGCCTATTCAAGTGGAGAACTCAAACCCACCGGAGTGTCCTAGTATTTTACAGACACCCACATCCACTGCTTCGCCTATGGAGACTTTGAACCCCAACTCTGGGATGCCCAATGCGGCACCACCGCACCAGTGTTTTCGTCTGCGCCAGTTTCTACTCCAACTCCACCTGGTCCTCGTTCATGGAAAGATATCGCTTGTGGAAATGGGTTTGTTTAATCTGCTGATAATCCCACTACCAAACATTCTGTGGATGGCCAGATCTCGGTTTCATTCCGAAACGGTATCGATGGTTACCCTGTTATAACTATTGCTAATGATCTCGCTCGCTCTTTGGAGGCTCAGTGGACCCGGTCGATTGTGTTTAATGTTGTGGAAGTGTGGTAGATGTGGGGAACACAATGGGCGGTGAGACTTTGTGCATCGACATGCGTATGAGGTATCCAATTTTTATGAAAATAATATTCATATAAAAAATATAATTTGTGTAATAATTTTCAAATTGATTTGAACATTAAGTTGTAATATTACTTTCATTTTTTCTTCTTTGAATTAATTAGTATATTCAATGGATATATGAAATGTATTTTCACAATGAATCTATTTACAAATCATCTACTGTATATCGACTATGTCTGTATACAGACTGGTCACAGAAAAAGAACGTTCATGACAGTTGTTTATGTTGTTACAAAATCTCGAGATCATACCCAACACGATGTACAAAGAATACATTAATGTGAAAGGATTTACTTTCTTTTGTGAAGAATACTTAATGAACAAGTCCGAACAATTCAGCTTATATCGAAAAATTGTCATTCTTTTGCCAGAAATAAAAAGCAACTTACTCGGTGATTTAGAATTTTTTAATCTGTTTAATTTCCTTATATTGAACGGTAAATTTTCTCTATGAGTTTTACACCAAACCATTTTTTAAAATCGTCTAGATCAACGATTCACATTAATGGTTTTTGCCTCCATGAACAATGTATTAATTTTGTTGAATACACTTAATATTTGCAAAATAATTACAATGTAATGATAATTTTGGTAAAATGCATCTAATAAGATTACACACAAATAATGTCCCATACAAAAGTTATTGTGATTTTAAATAAAAGAATTTTTAAAAAAATTATTGTGACAATCTTTTCATCGTAACTAGAATTATTAATAATATTTATTATAATTTTTTGTAATAGTATAGATTTCTTTTTTGAATCCTTAATTGTTTCTAGGCTTGCTCATTTTTCTTATTGTTTTTAATTAATATATAATTTTGTGTTATAACTTCCAATTGTTTTGAACATTAATTTATAATATTACTTTCGCATTATTTTTTCTTTGAATTAGTTAGGTTATTCGATGGAGATATGAAATATATTTTCACAATGAATCTATTTACAAATCAGCTATTGTATATCGACTCTGTCTGTATACACACTGGTCTGCAGAAAAAGAACGTTCATGACAGCTGTGTATATTGTTACAGAATCTCGAGATCGTACAGTGTACAAAAAATACATTAATGTAAAAGGATTTACTTTCTTTTGTGAAGAAATATATACTTAATAGACAAGTCGAAACAAGTTAACTTATATCGGAAAAACGTCAGTTTCTGGCCAAAAATAAAATGCAACTTACTCGATGATTTATACTTCCAAGCAAATAAAAAAGTAAAACCTTAGAAGAAATAACCATGATAATTGAAGAACAATTCCCCTGGTGTTTAGGTACTTCGAACACTTAATCTTTATAAATTCTTATTTGGTCTTAATTTCTCTTTTGCTAACATATTCAGTTTACTCTTTCCCTTTTTGACATCATCAAATAGAATAGAGAAGAAATAACCATGATAAATGAAGAACAATTAATAAAAAAAACAAGCATAGATAATATCATTCATTAGAGACTTCCAAGGAAACGAAACATACAAGATCAAGAAAGAAACACATAAAGAAGTAACCAAAACACATAAGCTCTCTTCTCTCTCTTCCCTTTGCCCACCGGAGTTGGCTTTGCCACTCCCCCCTGTGCGGCCTCCCGGCTGCACCCAAACCCCACCCCTCCCCGTCCCCTTCCCACCGTCCCCTCCCCTTGCCGGTGATGGGTGACTCCAAAAGAACTAAGAACCGATCTGTTAAGCTATCTGAGCTCCACCATGAACCAAAACGCAACCACAACGCCCCAACTGACCCCCCTAGCCCATTCGAACCCGTACCTGAGGAGTTGATCCGCTCAAACAACACCAGACTGGGAATGCCTCCAATTCACAAGCCTCCAGAGATCACGTCACGGATCTCATTCCCTCCCCTCTCTTCACCACCTGCTACCATCAAAAACCAAACACTACCACGTCCGGTACCAAATGCTAACCTTGCTGCATGCTACTGTGCTGAGAATACAAACCTTTCAGCTGCAAACCCTTGCGCTGAGGACATAAACCTTTCCGCTGATAACCCTTGCGCTGCTTCAGATGCTGAGGCTCCTAATATCCCATCGCTCTCTCCAATACCTGCTCCCATCATAAACCACTCACTGGCATGTCCTGAGTCAAACAAAAACCCTAATGCATGCTACTGTGCTAAAGATACAAACTTTTCTGCTACTAACCCTACGGTGGTTTCAACTGCTGAGACTGCCTGTATCCCACCCGATTCTTCGTCCCTACAAGAATCTGAGAAATGTAACCCACTCCTGAACCAACCAGACCCGACCCCTCAAATTCCAACTACCCCGCCTCCTCAGCTCCCTTCAAATTTGGAAAACACAAAAGGATCCTTCAAAAGCATGCTATTAAATGCTATGCCTCGGAACCATGTCCCTCTCGATTTCTCCCCTGGCCTGGATCAAGGCATTATTCATTTCTCCAATGATGACGTTTCAGATGCCATCTCCAAATGGAAGCTAACTTTAGTGGGCTTCCCTGTCGGCAGCCCTCTGGCCTTCCACAGAATGTCGAGTTTTGCTTCAACCTCATGGAATCACATCTCGAAGGCCAAGATTCTCCGGAATGATAATGGAGTTTATGTGTTCCACTTCTCTTCCGAAGAAGATCTAAACACTATCCTACTCGAGAGTCCCTGGGTAATCAATGGCAGCACTTCCATCATTCTCAAGAGATGGTTCCATGGCATGGCTCTTGATTACTCCAGCCTGTCTTCGATACCTATCTGGGCTACTCTCCCGGATCTTGACTATAGGTTCTGGTCCCCTCGGATGCTTGCAAAAATTGGCTCATGTATTGGCATCCCCATCCTTACTGATGCTTACTCCGCCTTCCAAGAGCGCTTAGGGTTCGCCAAAGTCCTCGTTGAGATCCAGGCTTGTAAGCCTCTTACTCGCTCAATCACACTAATGGGTCCCGATGGTGAACGAATTGAGCAAAAGGTTACGTTTGACTGGCTCCCGGATCATTGTACTGTCTGCCAAACGTTTGGACATAAATGCAAAGGGATCTCAATCACCAAACAACCCTCGAACAAGAACTCAAGGACCTCACCTAATAGATTCACTCCAGCCTCGCTCAGGGAACCAATTCTGCCAACCCCTGATGCCTCACACCGTCTAATCTTAAACAAAGTACCTCAACCAAGACCAAAATCGAAGACCATCCCAACTACCCTTGCCCCAGCAATCATCCCTCCAAACCCAGACACTACTTCACCCAACGAATCTCAGTCCCTCAACCTTACACGGGGAAACAATAGCACACATTCCTCCATCAACACTACTCCCACTCCTCTGCTGAATACTCAAGAGTTGCCTGACCCCAATTCCATTACCTCTCCGCCCACTCCCAACAAAACCATCCCCTCCTCCAGACTCACTAATACCACAGCCCCTGATACCTCCAATCCCTCCCCACCGAACACCACAAACTCCTCATCTGAACAAGCTGTCTCACCTGATGCTGATCACCATCACCCAAACCCTCAGAGCTCTCATCCCGCTATCAAGGACACGGGATGCACACACATGGTTACTTATGTATCTTAACATATGTTCATGGAACATAAGGGGTCTCAATCACCCCAGTAAGCAGCAGGCGATTCGTGACATTGTCAAGACCCACAACTTGGACATTTTGGCCATTCTGGAAACAAAGCTCTCCGAAAACAAAATGAATCATCTCTCCTCCCTTATCCCCAACTGGATTCATACATCCAACTTTTATACTGAGCTCAAATGTCGCATTTGGCTTTGGTGGAACCCGCTCACCACTCAGATCACCACTATCCTCAAGAACAACCAACTCATCCATTGCTCCATCACAACCAACCCCCAAAGTACTAACGCCAGCACCTCTTCCCCAAACCCCATCATTGAAGGTACGTTCATTTACGCCCACAACTCTGCTGACGATCGCTCACCGCTTTGGTCCGCAATCTCAACCATCAAACAACTCAACTCGAACATACCTTGGTTCCTCATGGGGGACTTTAACACCATTCTCTCCCCATCTGAGAAGCTCTCGGAGAACCCTTCCGTGAACAGCACGCAATCAAACGAACTGGCTACCTGTTTCTCTGATAACTCCATTGCCGATCTTGCTTACTCTGGATGCAAGATGACTTGGAACAACAAGCAGCACCCCAACAGGATTTGGTGCAAGTTAGACCGCATTGTAGTCAATTCGGCTTGGACTAACAACCTCACAAACTCGACTGCTTTCTTCGACGCTCCGAATATCTCGGATCACTCGCCTGCCATTCTTACCATCAACCCTAAACCAACAGCCTCCCATCGACAATTCAGGTTTTGCAACGCCTGGGCCAAGCATGAAAATTTCATACCCACCGTCACCTCTTCCTGGACTCAATCCGGCCCCAACCCCCCAAACTGCCCTATGCTTGCCCTCACTAACAGGCTCAAAAGCCTGAAACCCCTTCTTAAACGTTTTCCAAGTGTTAAACTGGAGACCCTCTTCACAACCATCACTGGACTCAAAAGCTCTCTTGCCAACACCCAAATATGCTTACAAAACTCACCTTTCGACCCTACCCTCATCACACTTGAACGTAACACGCTTATTTCCCTCCGAACCAACCAAAATGCCCTGAATGATTCCCTCGCTCAACTGTCAAAAGCGACTTGGTGTAAGTATGGTGATCACTGCAGCAGCTTCTTCTTCAAAGGTATTGTGGCTAGAAGGGCAATGAACTCTATCCGTAGTCTCCAGATTCCACAAGGCAACTCACACTCCATCACTCATGACCAGGATGAGATCTCTGATATCCTAACCACCCATTTTTCTAGCATTCTCAACCCCTCTAATACCCCAAATCCGCTCAACCGCTTCCCTGATTGCCTCCTCCCCACACTACCCCATGATCTGATTAAAACGCTCAACTGCAACGTTAGCAAAGACGAGATTAAAACCGCTTTATTCTCCATAGGAGATTCTAAAGCGCCGGGTCCTGATGGCTTTAATGCCTTCTTCTTCAAGCATTCTTGGAGCATCACTGGTACTGCATTCACTGATGCTATCACCAAATTTTTCAAGACTGGCGTTCTCCCCACACAATTCAACCACACCTCTATCTCCCTCATCGCCAAAAAGCCGAACCCGAGTACCCCATCAGATTACAGACCGATTTCTTGCTGTAATACCCCATATAAGGTTATTGCCAAGATTCTCGCAGCCAAGCTGAACGCCACCCTTCCTTCGATGATTGGAAGTTACCAAGGGGCTTTTGTTAGGGGCAGATCGATCAAGCACAACATCCTGATTGCACAAGAACTCTTCAAAAAATATAATCAGAAACATGTCTCCCCTAGATGTGCTATCAAAGTGGACCTTTCTAAGGCATTCGACATGATAGACCATCGCTTCAACATCAACTGTTTGGGTCGAATGGGCTACCCAACTGAATTCATCAAGCTCATCGATGCCTGTATTGCAAGTCCTACATACTCCATCAATATCAATGGATCGCTTAAGGGTTTTTTCAAGGGCTCCAGAGGCCTCCGTCAAGGCTGCCCACTATCACCCTCCCTATTTACCATTGCCCTTGAAGTACTATCATCCATGCTCCAAACCAACACAGCCAATCCAAGCTTCAACCCTCACCCAAAATGCTCCAATCCCCACATAACCCACCTTTGTTTTGCTGACGACATTTTATTGTTTTGCAGGGGAGACTTTGAATCTATCAACATTCTAAAGAACACCCTCAATCATTTCAGCAACTACTCGGGATTACACATCAATGTTAACAAATCTTCTATATTTTTCGGTGGCAGTGACTCACAAGAACAGGATCTTATTGCCTCTTCCACTGGAATTCCAATCGGTTCTCTTCCATTCACTTATCTAGGCATTCCCATCGGCTGTAAAAGACTCCGCAATGCTGATTATTCCCCTCTCATCAACAAAATCACTCACAAAATTAATGCTTGGAGCGCTCGGAATCTCTCATATGCTGGAAGGAAACAACTGATCGCCTCCATTCTCATCCCTCTCCAATTTTTCTGGTGTTCACTACTTCCCATACCCCAAAAAATCATCCTGAAGATTAATGGAATTCTTAGATCGTTCCTGTGGTCGGGGAAAGAGTCCAGTCATCGCTCCTTGGTTGCTTGGTCCACTGTATGTTTACCCACTGCCCATGGTGGACTGAACTTCAAAGAACTCCTTGCCTGGAACAAAGCATGTGCCTCCAAGCTGATTTTCGATCTCAACAACCACCAACCTGTGCCCAACCTGTGGTCCTCATGGGTCACCAACAACATTCTCAAACACTTCACCATCTGGAATTGCGAAGCTAACTATAATTTCAGTTTCTCCTGGAACTCTCTTCTGAAGGTCCGGGACCTTATCCTGCAAATCCAAGGTTCCGCTACCAGACCTGACTTCATCTTAAACTCTGTCAAACCTAATGGTAACTTCTCCATCTCCCTTGCTTACAACTTCTTCAAACAGTCTCCTCCTCCAGCCTGCCCAACCCTATATAACAATATTTGGAGGAGGACTAATACACCCAAGGGAAGTTTCATTGCTTGGATCACTGCTCATCAGAAACTCCCCACCCTTTCACAGCTTAGCAAATGGAATCTCACTCAAAGTAACACTTGCTACCTCTGTGAACGTCACACCGAGGACGAAACCCATCTTTTCCACACCTGTAACTACGCCACCATCACACTTGACCTCGTCTCTAGATGGTTGCACATCCCTCCTCCCTTCCCTTACTCGGTCAACATCTGGACTTGGCTCGGCTCTTTCAACCCACACAAGCATTGTCTCATCTCTGCTGTCAGGATTGCCTCTATTATCAACTTTGTTTACTACATTTGGAGAGCAAGAAATGACATTGCATTCAACAACAAGACCACAAGTGAAATTCAATGTGCGCACAACATCATTCAAGCAACCCGGAACCACTTCTCCCACCATTGGAAGGACAGATCCAATCCATCTGTTACTTGGGCCAACAATCTTGGAATTCAGTTACTGTAGAGTGGCACCTTCTCCCTCTCTCCCTCTAGTCTTCCCCCTTCTTTCTCTTACTGTCAATGTCCCTATGTGCCTCTTTATTTTCGTGTATTTGCCCCTGTAGCCAAGTTGGCCCCCTTGTACATAATCCTTCTGAGCTAATACATAACTTTTCAAAAAAAAAAAAAAAAAAAGAAAGAAACACATTCATCGGACTATGTAGAGACTCAAAAAACAAATAACTCACATAAAAGGAAATAACTCTGTTCATCTTGAAGTGTAGCTTCATTGTTTGGGTCGTTGGTCATCGAAGGCTCCCTACCCATTCCAAGCTCCACAATTGGCACCTGATTCCTAACAACATTTACAAGTTTTGCCTTGCCCAAAACGAGGATGAAGATCACCTCTAGACGTACTGAATGTCCCTTTACCGCCCTCGATGTTATCTCAAGAAGGACTCGACTCCCTCCGCCTTTACCCTATATTAATGACCTTTGGTACCGGCTTGTTTCCCAATCAAGCAATCACCAAAGCTTCATCAATCTTGTTCGGCTTCTAGTATCACTGCCTTCATCTACTTCACATGGAAGGAGGAACAAAGCTATCTTCAATAACACCACCAGAAACGCCATCAAATGTGCCAATAAAATCATCCTTTCGGTCAAAAGCTACTCAGTCATTCACGGGAAGGGCCGATCATCATACTCCAGTTCTTGATCCCAAGATCCCTGGGATCAATCTTATCTAGATCGATTTTATTTTGATTTTTCGTTGTTGTTCTATAGCCTAGATGACTATATGTACATTTCCCTTCTTTCTTCTGTATAAAATTAAATTTTTGGGAAAACAAATTTGATCAAGATACAGCTAAACATCCTTAACCGATATACTCACAAGAAGTTCCTTGATTGTCACTTAGTCCACATTCATATACAATATCACCAATCTAGCGTAAATTCGTGTTCCATAACTTGGTAATTCTTATTTAATTGATTCATAATTTTGAAATTCATATTCCCATAATCCACCAAATTGAATCAGAAAATATATTGAGTTTATAGTTTAATAGTCTATATTCTCCGATACTACCGTAACGTATTGAGTAATATCCACTTTGAAATGTATTTTCACAATGAATCTATTTACAAAACATCTACCGTATATCGACTCTGTCTGTATACAGACTCTACAGAAAAAAAAACGTTCATCGACAACTGTGTATATTATTACAGAATCTCGAGATCATACCCAACACGATGTACAAAGAATACATTAATGTGAAAGGATTTACTTTCTTTAGTGAAAAATCTTTAATAAACAAGTCCGAGCAATTCAACTTATATCGAAAAAGCGTCATTTGTTTTGCCAAAAATAAAAAGCAATTTACTAGGTGATTTAGACTTTTTTTTTAATGTGACTAATTCCTTAAATTGAACAATAAGTTTTTTCTATGAGTTTTACACCTAACCATGGAGTCTATGGAGATATGAAATGTATTTTCACAATGAATTAATTTAAAAATCTTCTACCCTATAACGACTCTTTCTGTATACAGACTGGTATACAGAAAAAAAACGTTCATTGACAGTTGTGTATATTGTTACAGAATCTCGAGACCATACCCAACACAGTATATTCAATGGAGATATGAATGTATTTTCACAATGAATTTATTTACAAATCATCTACTGTATATCGACTCTGTCTATATACAGACTGGTCTACAGAAAAAGAACGTCCATTGACAGTTGTGTATATTGTTACAAAATCTCGAGATCATACCCAGCACAGTGTACAAAAAATACATTAATGTGAAATGAATTACTTTTTTTTTTGAAGAAATCCTCAATAAATAAGTCAGGAACAATTCAACTAATAACGGAAAAATATCATTTTTTGACCAAAAATAAAATGCAACTTACTCGGTGATTTAGACTTCCAAGCAAATAGAAAAGTAAAACCTTAGAAGAAATAACCATGATAATTGTAGAACAATTCCTCTGGTGTTTAGGTACTTCGAACACTTCGATCTTTATAAGTTCTTATTCGGTCTTATTTTCTCTTTCGATAACATATTCAGTTTACTCTTTCCCTTTTTGACATCATCAAATAGAATAGAGAAGAAATAACCATGATAGATGAAGAACAATTAATAAAAAAAAAAGCAAGCATAGATAATATCATTCATTAGAGACTTCCAAGGAAACGAAGCATACATGACCAAGAAAGAAACACATTCATCGGACTATGTAGAAGACTAAAAAGCAAGTAACTCACATAAAAGGAGATAATTGTGAACATCATGAAGGGTAACTTCATTGTTTGGCTCGCTGGCCACTGAAGACTCCCTACCTTTTCCAAGCTCCATAATTGACACCTGATTTTTGACACTACCTACAAGTTATGCCTTGCCCAAAACGAGGATGAAGATCACCTTTGGACTAAATGTCCCTTTACCGCCCTCGTCCTTGATATTATCTCAAGATAGACTCGACTCCCTCCTCCCTTACCCTATATTAATGACCTTTGGCATTGGCTTGGTTCCCAATCAAGCAAGCACCAAAGCTTCATCAACCTTGTTCGGATCTCTAACATCATTGTCTTCCTCTACTTCACATGGAAGGAGAGAATGAAGCTATCTTCCACAACAACACTAGCAACACCATCGAATGCGCCAATAAAATCATCCTTTTGGTAAAAAAAAAAAAAAAAAACTACTCATCCATTCACTGGAAGAACTGATCCTCGGACTCCACTTCTTGGGTCAAGATCCTTGGGATCAATCTTATCTAGATCGATTTGATTTTCCCTTGTTGTTCTATAGCCTAGATGACTACATGTACATTTCCCTTCTTTCTTCTATATAAACGTAAATCTTAGGGACACAAAATTTGATCAAGATAATCCTAATAATCCTTAACCGATATATTCACAAGAGGTTCCTTGTCAACAACTAATATCCCATTCAAGTACAATTGCCCATTTTGATTGTCACTTAACAACATGGAAAAAAATGGACAGTAGAGTCTTGATACCAAGAATCCACTCTTTTATATGCTAATTAATTCACTCTTAGTCCACATTCAAAAAATATATTTAGTTTATAGTTTAATAGCCCATATTCTCCGATAGTACTGTAAATTATTGAGTAATGTCCACTTTCAATTCATATAATAAAAGAAACAAATTGCACCTATAATGTTGCACAACAAAAGAAGATTTGAACCCAAATCCTATTGTCTACACAGACTACACCTATTGTCTTGGCTCTGCAATTGGACCCGGTCGATTGTGTTTAAAGTTGCGAAAGTGTGGTAGATGTGGGGAACATAATGGGCGGTGAGACTTTGTGCATCGCCATGCGTATGAAGTATCCAATTTTTATGAAAATAATATTCATATAAAAATATAATTTGTGTTATAATTTCAAATTGATTTGAACATTAACTTGTAATGTTATTTTTTTTTTTTGAATCAATTAGTATCTTTTATGGATATATGAAATGTATTTTCACAATGAATCTATTTACAAAACATCTACCGTATATACTGTATATTGCCTCTGTTTGTATACATACAGGTTTACTGAAAAAGAACGTTCATGACAGCTGTGTATATTGTTACAGAATCTCGAGATCATGCCCACATGATGTACAAAGAATACATTAATGTGAAAGGATTTACTTTCTTTTGTGAATAATCCTTAATAAACAAGTCCGAACAATTCAACTTATATCGGAAAACTGTCATTTTTTGCCAGAAATAAAAAGCAACTTACTCGGTGATTTAGACTTTTTTTTAATCTGATTAATCTCCTTAAATTGAACAATAAGTTTTCTCTATGAGTTTTACACCCAACCATGGAGATAGAAATGTATTTTCACAATGAATTTATTTACAAATCGTCTATTGTACATTGACTCTGTCTGTATACAGACTGGTCTACAGAAAAAGAACGTTCATTGACAATTGTGTATATTGTTACAAAATCTCGAGATCATACCCAAGTATATTCAATGGAGATGTGAAATGTATTTTCACAATGAACTTGTTTACAAATCATTACTGTATATTGACTCTGTCTGTATACAGACTAGTCTGCAAAAAAAAGAACGTTCATTGACAGTTGTGTATATTGTTACAAAATCTCGAGATCATACCCAACACAGTTTACAAATAATACATTAATGTGAAGAAATCCTTAATAAACAAGTTGGAGCAATTCAACTTATATTGGAAAACGTCATTTTCTGGCAATAAATAAAATACAACTTACGCGATGATTTAGATTTCCATGCAATTAGAATAAAGAAAGTAATTCTTAGAAGAAATAACCATGATAAATGAAGAACAATTTCCTTGGTGTATAGGTACTTCGAACACTTCGATCTTTATAAGTCCTTATTTGGTCTTATTTTTTCTTTCGCTAACATATTCACTTTTACTCTTTCCTTTTTGACATCGTCAAATAGAATAGAGAAGAAATAACAATGATAAATGAAGAAAAATTAATAAAAAAAGCAAGCATAGATAATATCATTCATTAGAGACTTTCAAGGAAACGGAGCATACAAGACCAAGAAAGAAACACATTCATTGGACTATGTAGAAGAGTCAAAAACAAATAATTCACGGAAAAGGAAATAACTCTGAACATCTCGAAGTGTAGCTTCATTGTTTGGCTCGCTGGTCATCGAAGGCTCCCTACCCTTTCCAAGCTCCACAATAGGCACCTGATACCTGACAACATTTGCAAGTTCTCCTTGCCCGAAACGAGGATGAAGATCACCTCTAGACTAAATGTTCCTTTACCGCCCTCGTCCTTGATGTTATCTCAAGAAGGACTCGACTCCCTCCGGGCCTCCGCCCTTACCCTATATCAATGATCTTTGGCACTTGTTTAATTCCCAATCAAGCAAGCACCAAAGCTTCATCAACCTTGTTCGGATCTCTAGCATCACCGCCTTTATCTACTTCACATGGAAGGAGAGGAACGAAGCTATACTCAACAACATCACTACCAACGCCATCGAATGCCCCAATCAAATCATCCTTTAGGTCAAAAACTACTCATCCATTCACTGTAACGACTGACCATCGGACTTCACTTTTTGGGTCAAGATCCTTGGGATCAATCTTATCTAGATCGATTTTATTTTGATTTTCCTTGTTGTTCTATAGCCTAGAAGACTTGAACCCATATCCTAGGTCATCCTTTCGGTCAAAAACTACTCATCCATTCAATGAAAGGACCAATTCTCGAACTTACTTTCCCAAAATTTATGTATTTTTCATATCTTTTTCACAATTATTCAAGATTATTCCGACGTGGAAACCTTCATTAACACTAAGCAATATTCTTATTTATCAAACTAGATCTTGAACACGTACTTTGAACGATAACATATACCAATTGAAAAGTTAAGATCGATAAGTCTTTCATTAAATGATTAGTCTTAATAATTGACAACTAATTAATGAAAACATTTAGGATATATATATATATATATATATATATATATATATATATATATATATATATATATTAATTATTCACAATGTTATGTTGATCTTATTATTGCACTACGTACTAATGTCATAATAGATGTGGGGAACATAAAGGGCGGTGAGAATTTGTGCATCGCCATGCGTATAAGGTATCCAACTTTTATGAAAATAATATTTCATATAAAAATATAATTTGTGTTATAATTTTCAAATTGATTTGAACATTAATTTGTAATATTACTTTCATTTTTTTATTTGAATTATTAGTATCTTCAACGGATATATGAAATGTCTTTTCACAATGAATCTATGTACAAATCATCTACCATATATCGACTCTGTCTGTATACAGACTGGTCACAGAAAAAGAACGTTCATGACAGTTGTGTATATTGTTACAGAATCTCGAGATCATACCCAACACAATGTACAATGAATACATTAATGTGAAAGGATTTACCTTCTTTTATGAAGAATCCTTAATAAACAAGTCCGAACAATTTAACTTATATCGAAAAAAGTGTCATTTTTTTGCGAAAAATAAAAAGCAACTTACTTGGTGATTTAGACTTTTTTTTTTTAATCTGATTAATTTCCTTAAATTGAACAATAAGTTTTCTCTATGAGTTTTACACCCAACCATGGAGATATGAAATGTATTTTCACAATGAATTTATATACACATCGTATATCGACTATGTCTGTATACATACTGGTCTACAGAAAAAGAACTTTCGTTGACAGTTGTTTATATTGTTACAAAATCTCGAGATTATACCCAACACAGTATATTCATTGGAGATGTGAAATGTATTTTCACAATGAATTTATTTACAAATCATCTATTGTATATCTACTCTGTTTGTATACATACTGCTAGTCTACAAAAGAACGTTCATTGACAGTTGTGTATATTGTTACAAAATCTCGAGATCGATCATACCCAACACAATATATTCATGGGAGATGTGAAATGTATTTTCACAATGAATTTATTTACAAATCATCTCTTGTGTATTGTTCGCCCCTAAACGTGCGTGCAAATAAGTTTTAATTATAAAACTAGAATCAAGCAAGCGAACCCGCAGTGTACGGATCGATATAGTTAAGCAAGGATTCCAGAGTATCGAACACAGGGATTTGGGTGGGAACAAATTCAATTGCAGATTATCAAGCGAGTAAATATGAGAGTTTTTGCAAATATTGAGAAAACAACAATCCTAAAGATCCAAGTATCCAGCTGTGGCAATCGATTCAAGATATTCTTAATGATATAAAGACAGAGTTGAGATATGCAAAGGTATGCTAATGTAAGGTAATCGTACGGTGAAGTTCCAAAAACCTTATATGACTCACCTACAAGACACTCTCTATAAAGGTTGTTGAGGCTTCAATATAGAAAGGTTCTAAAGGCAAGAATTAATGTCAAATACCCAAACTTGTAATCCAAGGATCAAGACTAACTAAACCGATTACGGTTGTGACACTCACAATCGAGGTAGAGGTTGTTGAGGCTTCACTACCACCTAGAAAAGGCAAGCCTAAACTAAGTTAAAGCAAATCTTTAACTTTGGATTAAAGTAAAAGCAGGTTCGTAAACTTAAGGGAAATTACGGGTGGATCTTGAGACTCCACGGCCGTGGAACTCAAGAACAAACCGTGATTTAGAGTTCGTCGACAATTCTCTCAAACTCTCAGGGTCTAATCTGTTTACGATCGATCTATCATCATCTAAGCCACAACTATCAACCCTTCACCTTAGAATTGTTAAGGGTTTTTAGCCAATAACAGTCATGTTGATATCAAATTCAAAGATTAAAAGATTGAAAGATGAAAACTTTCGAAAACTTTCAATAAACTTCAAACCAATCTCAAAGTCACAATCAAGAACGAATATTGTCAATAGATTCAGAATAAGGCAAACAAACACAATCTTAGGAAAGAAGGAAGAACGGGATGTCAATCCGTCTTCTAAATCAAACCTAAACAAGAAGAGAAATCTTCTTGCAACAATCTTCCAAAAACTTCGATCTTCCGCCAATCCGGAAATCTCAACAGCAATCTCCACCAAAAGTGCGAGATTAGGGCAAATCCAAGCACGAACCTCGATCTCCTACGAGATGTAAATGCTTCTAAGCGAGGGTAATCGAGCGTAAGCGGGAATAAACGTGGATAAGTGCCGCTAAGCGAAGGTGTAAGCCAAGGTCTAAAGCGAGTTGACGGAATTTCTCTTCGTCCGTCTTTTTATAGGGCAAGATAAAATATCGGCCCGGCCCAATCTTCAAAAGATCGTGGCTTCAAAATGTGGCGAAAAAGATCGCCAAGATCACGGTCGTGGAAGGTTCCACGACCGTAATTTAGAGCGTGGAAATCAACACGGTTTGAACCATGGATTCCACGACCGTAATAGTTACTGGAATGCATCACGCCTCTCTTGCAAGGTTCCACGGCCGTGGAACTAAACGTGGTTTGTAGTACGGCCGTATTTTAGAGCGTGGTTTAGGGCAAGAACGTGATTCTTCCCTAGCCTCGTGCACTCCTCAAGTTGAACTCCATTTTGCTCCTAAGAATGCCCTCAATCCATGGACATACTCAATCAACTCTTCTTTGCTCGATTCCGTTCGGAAATGGCTCTCAATCACCTATAATCAACATAAAGCTAGTGTAGACATCCATATCGACAATATAGGCAAACTAACTCACAATTGCAATAATGCTAAATCAAAGACTATCAATATGAATCAAATACACTTAGAAAACGTGCCTAAAATATCACAATATTTCATGCTAACATGTATCGACTCTGGTTGTATACAAACTAGTCTACAAAAAAAGAACGTTCATTGTGTATATTGTTACAAAATCTCGAGATTATACCCAACACATTTTACAAAAAATACATTAATGTGAAATAATTTAGTTATTTGTGAAGAAATTTTTGATAAACAAGTCGGGACAATTCAACTTATATCGAAAAACGTCATTTTCTGGCGAGAAATAAAATACAAGTTACTAGATGATTTAGACTTCCAAGCAAATAGAATAAAGAAAGTAAATCCTTATAAGAAATAACTGTTAACACATAGAAGAAGAAGATGAAATATATTCCATAATGTGTTGAAATACAGAATAGTGTTACTATATATACACTACTCGATAGTCTGTTAGGAGTTTGTTACTACTTTCTCTTTATTACATATAGGTACCCTTATTCTATGATATTTGTATATATGATCACCTATACCCCCCTTCAAGCTGGATCGGGAGAACGAGACCAAGCTTGCGAGAGAGAAATGCATGCTGTTGTGCTCCAAGTGCCTTAGTAAGAATGTCAGCAAGCTGCAAATGAGAAGGCACATGAGCAGTGGAGATCAAGCCTTTTTGTACCTCATCACGTACGAAGTGACAATCAATTCGTAAGTGTTTGGTTCGTTCATGAAACACAGGGTTGGCGGCCAAGTGTTGAGCTGCTTTATTGTCACAATACAACATGAATGGGCGAGGAAGAGTGACATGAAGATCCTGCAGTAAGCCATCCAACCATATAACCTCACTTGTAGTCATAGACATAGCTCTATACTCGCTTTCAGCAGAAGACTTACTAACAGTGCATTGCTTTTTGGTCTTCCAAGAAACAATAGAACGGCCTAGGAATAGACAATAACCTGTGATTGATCGACATGAAAAGGGGCAACTCCCCCAATCTGCATCACTATAAGCAGTAAGCGAGAGAGTAGGTTGAACCGGATAATGAAGAGCAAAATCCATAGTGCCACGAAGGTATCGAAGCAAATGAGTAGCAGCTTGCCAGTGAGGGAGGCGATGAGCAGCAAGAAACTGACTAAGTTGCTGAACTGTGTAGGCTATGTCTGGACGAGTTAATGTAAGGTAAAGGAGGCGACCAATAAGACGTCTATAGGCTTCTGGATCCTCATAAACATCACCAATTTCTGGGGATAAATGAGAATTGCGCTGCATAGGAAAATTGGCAGCATTTGCAGAAAGCATATGAGTATCTTGTAAGATATCATGAATATACTTACGTTGATTTAATAACATGCCGGATTGATTGTGATCAATTTCCATGCCAAGGAAAAATCTGGCAGTACCAAGATCCTTAATGGTGAAGGCACGATCAAGAGCAACTTTGAGAGCTTCAACCTCAGAAAGCAAATTACCAGTGATAAGAACATCATCCACATACACGAGGACAATGACAATGCCAGCAGAAGAATGCTTCACAAACAAAGAACAGTCTTGATGAGACTGAATGAACTGCAACTGAAGCAAACATTTAGTCAACTCGATGTTCCACTGACGACTTGCCTGTTTAAGTCCATATAAGGATTTTTTGAGCCGACAAACATGACCAGGAGGTACTTTAGAATAGCCTTGGGGAGGTAAAAGAAAGACTTCTTCATCAAGGTAGCCATGCAAGAATGCATTGTTAATGTCAAGCTGTTGCAAGGGCCAAGATCGAGCAGCAGCAAGAGCAAGCACAACTCGAATAGTAGCAAACTTAGCTACAAGACTGAAGGTGTGCTTATAGTCTTTATGTTTGATTTGATTGTAACCCTTGGCAACAAGGCGTGCCTTATGTCGTTCAATGGTGCCATCCGGTTTGTATTTGATCTTATACACCCACTTGGAACCGATTGCAGTTTTTCCAGGTGGTAAAGGGACAATATCCCATGTGTGATTAATCTCAAGGGCATCAATCTCCTTCGACATAGCCTTGACCCAAGCAGGAGAATTTTTAGCCTGACCATAGGTGGTAGGCTCACAAGACTGAATGACATTATTCAAGGCATGTATGTAATCTTGAGAATGTGAAGCTAAGTCAAAAAACTGAAGAGTTTCAGCAGTGTTGCATTCATAATCTTGGAGATAAGTGGGACGAGTGACAACACGAGATGGTCGAGAAATAATTACAGGAGATGGTGTGGGAGAAGAAATAATTAAAGGAGAAGAAGAAATATTTGTGGAGGGAGAAGATGAAGCAGGAGGAGTAGCAGTAAAGGGAACTGGAATTGGATGGGAAAATGGTGAATCTGAAGAAGGACTAGATGGAGAAATTGTGGGAAGAACATTATCTGATGGTGGTGAAGAATCAGAAGAAGATGATGTATGCACTGGTAAGTGTATAGGGTAATCAGGAGCTGGTGTAACAAGCGGAAGAGGTGGAGCAGATGAAGGTGAACAAGGAGATGCAAGAGCAGGGCTAGAAAAAGGTAAAATATGTTCCTGAAAGAGAACATGACGGCTGATTATAATCTGTTTAGAACTGATATTGAGCAACTTATAGGCCTTCTGGCCAGGGGGATAGCCCATCAAAATGCAAGGGATAGACACAGGTTCAAATTTGTCCCTTTTAGGAATGAGGCTGAAACATAAGCAGCCAATTACCCTCAAATGGTCATATATTGGTTTAGTATGGTGCAACAACTCATAAGGAGACTTCCAGTCAAGAACTGCAAAGGGCATTAAGTTGATCAAGTGAGTTGCTGTAAGAATACATTCACCCCATAAATAAAGGGGTAAATTGGCATGAAGACGAATAGCACGAGCTGTCTCTAGTAAGTGACGATGCTTACGCTCAACACGAGCATTTTGCTGAGGGACATAAGGAGCTGAGCGCTGGTGAATAATACCAAAGGCAGACAATAAAGCTTGCAATCGATGTGAAAGAAATTCAGCTCCATTGTCTGAACGAAGAATTTTGACAGTGACATTGAACTGATTCTTCACATAATTAAAGAAATTATGGACGATCTGGTAAACTTGTGTTTTATGTGACATTAAAAATGTCCAAGTAGTTCGAGTGAAGTCATCCACAATAGTTAGAAAATATCGAGCACCACACAAAGATGATGTATGATATGGACCCCAAATGTCAATATGAATAAGACCAAAAACTGTTTGAGCTCGAGATTCACTTGCCAAGAAAGGAAGCTTATGCTGTTTAGCTTTAATACAAGCATGACAGTTCAAGTTTGTCATTTTAGAGGAAAAACCAGTGTCTAAATGCTGAAACTTAGAGAATGACATATGGCCTAGTCTGTCATGAAGCAACTGCAAATCACAAGGCTTAGGAACTGATGAAGCAACACAAGTAACATGAGGTAATCCAGATGACTGTAATTTGTAAAGGTTGCCATCCTTGAACCCAGTGGCAATAATGAAATCACCGGAAAGGGCCTGAAACAAGCATGAATTATGAGTAAACATAACCTTCATGGGGAAATCGTGTATCAGTCGAGATATGGACAATATATTGTGTTTGAATTGAGGAATATAGAGAACATGATGTAAAGTAATAGCTGGAGATAAAACCACACTACCTCGATGATACAACTTCTTAACAGAGCCATCAGGCAAACTGATCATGATTGGTTCATCAAGCTGAGTCAAATCAACAAAGAAGGACTTGCAAAAACAGATATGATCTGTAGCACCTGAATCCACTATCCATGTAGACATATTAATAGCAATATTAGCTATGCAACTGAGAATACCTGCATAATTAATGGATGGAGTATTATGCTTATCCATCATCAATTTCAGGATTTCTTGATAAACAGCATGTGCAACAGAAGAATCCAATGGACTAGGAGAAGAAGCAACATCAGGATCCAGAGGAGAATGAGCAATAGACAAAGTATTAGCAGATCGAGAATCAGCATGTGAAGAGCCTGAAGGCTTGTCTTCTTTCTGTTTAAACTCCTTATACCAATCCGGAATTCCAGTAAGCTTAAAACAAGCTTCACGCAGATGGCCTCGTTCTTTACAATAAGAACATTGTCGATCATATTTTTCCTTTTTAAAGTCCCTCCTGCTACCACCAGCTTGCCTATAAGGAATAGATCTAGAAGCAGCAAGAATATCATGGGAAGCCGGAACATGACATGTAAGTTCCTTCTGTTTTTTTATTTGCAAAACCATATGAAAAGCTCGATTTTCAGTAGGTAATGTATCTAAAGACAAAATGTGACTACGAATATGCTCAAATTGGTCATTCAAACCCATGAGAAACTACATAACTCGATTATGAACTTCTTTTAGTAGAAATTTTCTTAAGAATGTCACAGGTACAATGGCTGATACCTTGACAAGAACACACAGGTAGAGCATCGATGGAACTTAATTCATCCCATAATTTCTTCAATTTTCCAAAATAAACTGAAACTGAAGCATTCTCTTGCACAAGAGAAGACAATTCTTTACGAATTTGATAGATAAGGGGAGCATTGGATACCTCAAATCGTTCGACAATATCCTTCCACAATTCTAGGGCAGATTCGGCATAAGTAAACAATTCAGCAAAATCAGATTTCATAGAATGCAAAATCCAGCAATGTACCATATAATCAGCTCAAATCCACTTGGTTAACTGCTCAGTATTACCAATCGAAGGTTTGAGACAAGTACCATCGACGAATCCAAGTTTCTGCTTGGCACCAAGCGCCATTCGAATGTTTCGTCGCCAGGAGGTGAAATTAGTGCCATTAAAGAGGATAAACACGAGCTGCATTCCAGGATTATCAGAATGAGCAAGGTAAAGTGGATCATCCACATTAGCAACAACAAGACGATCCACATTAATCGAAGGAGAAGAAGAACTCAAATCCTTGTTAGCCTCCATGAGATGAAAAACGAGTAAAAGTATGCAGAGATTGAATAGAATAGAACTATGTGTGTTGAAAAAAAATGGAGATCAGATACTGCTCTGATACCATGTTAACACATAGAAGAAGAAGATGAAATATATTCCATAATGTGTTGAAATACAGAATAGTATTGCTATATATACACTACTCGATAGTCTGTTAGGAGTTTGTTACTACTTTCTCTTTATTACATATAGGTACCCTTATTCTATGATATTTGTATATATGATCACCTATAATAACCATGATAAATTAAATGAAGAACAATTCCCCTGGTGTATAGGTACTTCGAACACTTCGATCTTTATAAGTCCTTATTTGGTCTTAATTTTTCTTTAGCTAACATATTCACTTTTACTCTTCCCTTTTTGACATCCTCAAATAGAATAGAGAAGAAATAACCATTAAATGAAGAACAATTAATAAAAAAGCAAGCATAGATAATATCATTCCTTAGAAACTTCCAAGGAAACGAAGCATACAAGACCAAGAAAGAAACACATTCATTGGACTATGTAGAAGAGTCAAAAACAAATAACTCACATAAAAGGAAATAACTCCGAACATCTCGAAGTGTAGCTTCATTACTTGACTCGTTGGTCACCGAACGCTACCTTCCAAGCTCCACGATTGGCACATGATTCCTGACAGCACCTGCAAATTTTGCCTTGCCTAGAACGAGGATGAATATCACCTTTAGACTAAATGTTCCTTTACCACACTCGTCCTTGATATTATCTCAATATGGACTCGACTCCCTCCACCCTTACCCTATATCAATGACCTTTGGCACTGGCTTAGTTCCGGATCAAAAAAGCACCAAAGCTTCATCAACCTTGTTCGGGTCTCCAGCATCACTGCCTTCATCTACTTCAAATGAAAGGAGAGAAACAAAGCTATTTTCAACAACATCACTACCAACGCCATCGAATGCCCCAATCAAATCATCCTTTAGGTCAAAAACTACTCATCCATTCACTGTAACGACTGACCATCGGACTTCACTTTTTGGGTCAAGATCCTTGGGATCAATCTTATCTAGATCGATTTTATTTTGATTTTCCCTTGTTGTTCTATAGCCTAGAAGACTTGAACCCATATCCTAGGTCAGCCACTACGGCACCTGTGCATTCTCTGTCTACACCCATTGTCTTGCCTCTGCAGTTGGAGAATGTACATATAGTCATCTTGAGATGTCATGAATAAGAGAGGTGTAGGAGCAAGTTCGTCCAAAGGTGATGTTCGTCTTCAGGGTGTCGATAGCAAAGCTTGTCGGTATTGCTAGGGAGGAGAAGCCATCTGTGAAGTTTGATAAGAGTGGTAGTTTTTGGTGGCCAGCGAGCCAGATAACGAAGCTGCATTTGAGAGCGTTAGACCTTTCCAGATGGTGATGCACGAAGGGGTGGTAGACCGTGAGCTTCGGTTGTAGGTCACCTTCCCAGATGGTAATCAATACACTCTTACTCCACATTTATATACAATATCACCGATCTAGCGTGAATTAGTGATTCATAATTTGGCAATTCATAATCTCATCATCTACAGCGTAGTTTATTCGTAATTTATACATAGAATCTTACACTATCGACTATTAATAGCTCAATTTTTACAGGTATTTCATGGTATAAAGATTGGATGGGAGAGAGGAAATCAATTGGTAATTTTGGAGACAAATTCTCAATTGGTGACCACACACTCCTTCGCGGTTCCCTTCCTAGTCATCACCTTTTTTCTAGTCTGGTATGAAAAGGTCAAAACTTTTTTTCGAAGGATCTAATCTATCCAGTTCCGACATGCCTACTACGAGGCAAACACGGCTAATTATTTAGTTTCATTTGCTTATAACTTTCCTTTGGGCTTAATTAACTATTGTGTAACCTCTAAGAGGGTATGCACGTTTAGATATGCGGAAAACACCGCACCTCTTTTTAACAATAAACAACAACAAAAGAAGTCTATTTGTAATAAACTACAAGGTCCTTTATATTTTGTAACATAATACATGATGACAACTATATATTAATATTCGCAATCATAGCACTATTACACACAAATACAAAGTTACATTATAGGCTGATACACATATGCAAGAACAAACTGTAATGCTGATAATCAGTGAAAATGTATAGTATTATACATGTAAGTATATTTAATCTTCACCGAGAACCATACTTATTCAATCACAAATTGGCAGTAGAATCGCAAAAGAGCATATTCATGGGTTTACTTCTTTTTGTAACCAGGGGACTTGTAGTAAGATGGTGGAGAATAGTATTGAGGCGGTGAGTAGTATTTTGGTGGCGAATAGTCATACTTTGGAGGTGAGTAGTAGTACTTTGGTGGTGAGTAATCGTATTTTGGAGGCGAATAGTCATATTTTGGAGGTGAGTAGTAGTACTTTGGTGGCGAGTAGTCGTATTTTGGAGGCGAGTAGTAGTACGAAGGCGGAGAGTAGTATTTTGGAGGCGAGTAATCATATTTTGGAGGCGAATAGTAGTATGAAGGCGGAGAGTAGTATTTTGGAGGCGAGTAATCGTATTTTGGAGGCGAGTAGTAGTATGAGGGTGGTGAGTAATACGAAGGCGGAGAATAATACTTAGGAGGTGAGTAGTATGATGGTGGTGAGTAATATGAGTCGTACTCACCGGCTATCACAAGATTGGCAATGCAACTCAAAGCTGCCAAAAAGACGATTAATTGCGGAAGCATCGTCATTGCGCTCCTAGGTGAGCAAAAGATCGAAAAATGATCCTAAATGTGTATCGTTATTCAAGTTTTCTTTGATTATAGCTAGTTTGAGTTTATGGATAATGTTAATGTGATTTGAACTATTTATAAAGGGTTTGTTTCGAATTCATAAGGAAAAGGTCTTATTTGGATTTGTTGATATTACTTGTTTAGATAGAGATTGAAAGTTACATTTTGTGAATATTAGCATTATTTTGGTAGAAAATTGTGAATATTAGTATAGGTCTCGATGCATGTAAGACTTTTTCAAAATGTTTATTTGGTTTCACATTTTGCCTTTGATTGGGTTAAACTAGTAACTTATCAAAGGTGTTTCGTCATGCAGTCGTATGTTAAAATGAAGAACTTAAAAAATATATAATCATTATAAATTCACTATGTTGAATAAGTCTCTCTGAGTGGTTTACCTACGTCCGGATCGGGAGGATTCGAACTCGAATTTCCAAACTAACACTTAAGGAGTCTAGCACCACAACCACTAGACCAACTGAATGTTGGTTAAAGTGTGCTTCTCCCCTTTCTTCTCTTCATTCATGTCAAAGACTGCTTCTCCCATTTCTTTAATAATCTAGTTAAATTTTGTGTACTTAATTAGGTTAATTAATTAAAAAGTAAAAAAAGATTGGCCTTAATAAGATTTTTTTTATATCGATTGATATAAATTAGACCCTTGGTAATTTAAAATTATTGTTTAAAGAAAAGAAGACTTAATTGAAGGGGTAAAAAAGGAATTTGAGAGTGGTTAAATAAAAACCTATAAATTGTACATTCCCGATTCATTTTTAGTTACACACAATCCTAGCCGAGTCCGCAACCGTCACTCGTTCATCTTCTTCGTCCCAAGTCCGTCGAAAAAGCCACACTAGCAGCCGTCGGATCTGAGAAGTGAGAAACCTAGAAGGAATACCACCATCGTGTACCAGCCTCCAATCCTCGTCAGAGTTCCAATCCACTACCAAAGCCAACCACGTTGGTGGAGGCCGTTGCACTATTGAAGTCGAGCCCAACATCCTCTACAACCACCTTCAGATGGCGCCTCTTCCGCCTAACCCACAATTCGAAACCCACTAACTACAAGATTTATATTTTCGACCTTGTGTAAAGACGGACTTTGGGTTTGGGCTTTTGTACCCCGACGTTGTGTAAACGACGGTTCTTGGGTTTGGGCTTGTGTAACTCGACCTTGTGTAAATGAAGGACCTTGAGTCTGAGCTTGTGTAACTCGATTTGTATTGATTTGTGTAAATCGAAATTACCAAATAACTCATTAAATTAATCTTTTTAAATAATTAAAAGGGACCTAGTTTGTCACTTAGTAAATAAATGAGCTTACTTGATGCTACATTAGGCAAAAAGGTCTAGTTAACCAACTCACCCAAAACTAAATTAATAAAAAGGGGTTTGGTTTGTATCCCATATATAAAAAGGCTATTTTACACCAATTCTCTCAATAAAACGAGTTTTAAGCCTCTTATTTCTAACGTGGTATCAAAGTAGTCTGATGCATACATAAAACCCTATCGGTGTTCTCATGACGCCAACTCTATCGGCGCCTTGATGCCCCAACCCAATTGATGTCCTATTGTCATCAACCTACTGACCTCCTATTGTTGGCAATCAACAAACACCCTATTGTCGTCAACAAAAAAGGAGTAAAGAAGAGGATCGGAGAAGATCCATCAATTCCTTTTTGCATCTCATAATTCTAATATTTTCGCTCAAGAACCATTGTCTCAAATAAATAAAGTATATTCAAATACTAGTCAATAAATAACGTTTATAAAATCAAATATCTACTCACTTGCTTTTAGTTCCTAATATCATGTTTTGAGTTGTTGAGTTCCCATTTTCAACTTAAAAGAAGAGTTTTAATAGATATATTTATATTAATTAATATATTATCTATTTATGTTTAATTTATTATTTATTATTTATTTTAGACTTTTTAGGTGAAATCTTGTATATAAACGATTTAAATTGATAAAAATAAATACAAGCTTTAAACTTTCAGTTCTCCACGAGTTAAAATACTTAAATAGATGACGTATGTTCATCAATCGCTATAAAGGTTGCGTTTGGTAGATGAATAAATTAAGATGATTAAGATTATGATCCTAAATTATCATTTTTACACCTCTTCCTTTTTTGATATATTTCATCTTCAAAAAATTTAACACATATTTTTCGTAATATTACCCACAATCAGATTTATTTTACCAAATATTATTTCACATATTTTTATACTTATCTACTTAAATAATTTCATCTAAATATTTCTCATCATTTCAGTTTCATCTATATAATCTTACATTATTCGATGGACCAAAATTTCTCGGCTTGCCCTATGGTTTGGTGGGACTTAACTAATGAAAATTGATTTTGTGGAATCAGTACAAGCATGTGTACGGGTCAAACATAACACTGCCTTTGACAAATTAAACATCAATAATGAATAATTACATTGATTTAATCAACGATAAATAATTAAATATTCAAATGATTAGGAATGAATTCATTTGAAATACACATACTAAGAAGTCGTCAAATATTAATCGCACAAATTAACATCATCACTAGTTGAACGATCGTTCAATTTTTTTTATTTATTTTAAAATCATATTAATTAAAACAATATTCACAATGTAACAATTATGTAGAAAATTATGAAAAATTCCCTTTATTTAATATGTTTTTATGTCATGTATTTTAAAAGACATTGTTAGAAGTGAAAAACATAAAAAAAATAAAAAATAAAAAATAAAGAAACAATAAATTAGTTAAAAAATGTAATAAGATACGGAACTATATATCAAACTAAAACGTTTATCAAATATAATTTTAGTTCATCGTTTATTGATAGTTAATTGATTATCGGATAACGTTTAGTTCATTAATATTGCAATTCGTATATTTGTATAATTTTAATTAATTTTTCATTTTCTAAATGTTTATTTTATAAAAATAAAGAAACAACCTATATTATTAATCAATAGTCTGGATCCCGATCTTGTCTCACGGACTATCCCGTAGTGGTTCTGTGACCGCGCTCAAAATTGGATCTATATCTTTGACGCGGTCAACTGACATTGATTCAACTAACTGTCTGCTGAGTCCGAGCCTTGCCCTGCAGTCACTCCGCTGCGGGGGCCGAACCTTCGCATTTATATTTTATAAATATTTACTTAGTTTAGTCATTACATGAACAATTCGCTACAACTAAACACCCAAATATATAAAATATACATGATAAATTGATTATCTAACTACTCAAAGAGACTTATTCAATATAATGAACTTGTGATGATTATCTCTAAGTTAACCCAATCAAAGGCAAAATGTGAAACCAAATGAACATTTTGAAGAAGTATTACATGCATCAAGACCTATACTAATATTCACAGTTTTCTACCAAAATAAAACTAACATTCACAATTTGTAACTTTCAATCTCTATCTGCACGTATAATATGAATAAACCCAAATAAGACCTTTTCCTCATAAATTCTAAACAAACTCTTTATAAATAGTTCAAATCTCATGAAGATTATGCACAAACTCAAACTAGCTATAAGCAAAGGCAACTTGAAGAACAATACACATTTAGGATCAATTTTCGATCTTTTGCTCACCTAAGAGCGCAATGGCAATGCTTCCGCAATTAATCGTTTTTTTGGCAGCTTTGAGTTGCATTGTCAATCTTGTCATAGCCGGCGAGTACGACTCATATTACTCACCACCATCATACTACTCTCCTCCTAAGTATTATTCTCCGCCTTCATATTACTCTCCTCCAAAATACTACTCACCACCTTCATACTACTCGCCTCCATCGTACTACTCTCCTCCAAAATACGATTACTCGCCTCCAAAATACTACTCTCCGCCTTCATACTACTACTCGCCTCCAAAATACGACTATTCACCTCCAAAGTACGACTACTTGCCACCAAAGTACTACTACTCGCCTCCAAAGTACGACTACTCGCCTCCAAAGTACGACTACTCACCTCCAAAATACAACTACTCGCCACCAAAATACTACTCACCGCCTCAATACTACTCCCCACCATCCTACAAGTCCCCTGGTTACAAAAAGAAGTAAACCCATGAATATGCTCTTTTGCTATTCTACTGCCAATTTGTGATTGAATAAGTATGGTCCTCGGTGAAGATTAAATATATTTATATGTATAATACTATACATTTTCACTGATTATCAGCATTACAGTTTGTTCTTACATATGTGTATCAGCCTATTAGGTAACTTTGTATTTGTGTGTGTAATAGTGCTATGATTGCGAAAATTAATATACAGTTGTCATCATGTATTATGGTACAAAATATAAAGGAGCTTGTAGTTTATTACAAAAAGACTTCTTTTCTTGTACAACATTATAGGTGCAATTTGTTTCTTTTATTTTCTGATTCAATTTGGTAGATTATGAGAATATGATTTACCAAATTATGAAATACCTGTAAAAATTGAGTGATTAATAATAAATAGTGTAAGATAGTATATATAAATTATGAATTAGTTTTATGTTGTAGATTATGAGAATATGAATTACAAAATTACGAATCAATAAAATATGAATTACATACGGGTTTGTCAAAGTCCTAGAATGTGTTTTTTTTTCTTGGTCTTGTATGCTTCGTTTGCTTGGAAGTCTCTAATGAATGATATTATCTATGTTTGCTTCTTTTTTTTTTAATTAATTCTTCTTCATTTATCATGGTTCTTCTTTATTCTATTTATAAAGAGTTTGTTTCGAATTTATAAGGAAAGGGTCTTATTTGGGTTTACTTTCTTTAGTCTATTTGCTTGGAAGTCTAAATCATCGAGTAAGTTGCATTTTATTTTTGGCCAGAAAATGACGTTTTTCCAATATAAGTTGAATTGTTCCGACTTGTTTATTAAGGATTTCTTCACAAAGAAAGTAAGTCCTTTCATATTAATGTATTCTATGTACATTGTGTTGGGTATGATCTCGAGATCATACCCAACAATGCACACAGTTGTCGATGAACATTCTTTTTCTGTAGACCAGTCTGTATACAAACATAGTCGATATACAGTAGATGATTTGTAAATTGATTCATTGTGAAAAAATTATATTTTATATGAATATTATTTTCATAAAAACTGGATACCTCGTATGCATTTACAAAATATGAAAAAGAAAACTTACTATATGAGAAAAATTATATTTTTATATGAATATTATTGTCATAAAAAGAAAACTAGATATACAGTAGATGATTTGTAAATCGATTTGACTTTGGCGCATTGAGTCTTGTTATATCGATTTGACTTTGACGCATTGAGTCTTGTTATGTAGGCCGCATGTGACTTAAGTTGTGACTAGAGTAGATTGTAAAATTATTCCAAGTTAATTATAACGAGATGAAAAAGAAAACCTGCTATATAAGATTGGTGTAGCCTCTCCAGATCATATTGATCCACTGAAATTTGTTATAGGTCGATATGATGATGTAAACGTCCTAATCAATAATCGTCCTCGATCATTCATTAGTTTCTCAACAACGGCTTACTAATTAATGTGGATAAATGCCTAAATTTAATTATTTAACTTGAGAACCATTCTTACAGAAATGTTAAATGCATGGTTGTCGATATGACGATGTAAATGTCGTTATCAATAACCGTCATGTGGGTGAGATTCTTCACTAGAGTGCTCTTCTCGTTCCTTTCTCTTGTCAAAGTCTTGCCCCTTGCTCTTTTCCTTCTTTTTCTCATAGCTCTCCGCAATTTGTAAAGGTGTCATGGGTTTAAAAGTTAATGTTTGACCTTTATACTCAAAAGAATGTCTATTAATGTATCCAACATGTGTAGTTTTTCTATCAAATTGACATGGACATTGTAACATCCCAATTAAGTTCTGGTAACTCGAAGTGTTACGGGTTACGACGTCACAATGGGTCCCGACCCTCAGAGTAACAACAATAACATCGGATCTTGCAACAAGGCACAGATAAAAGAAAATCAAAACTGTTATAAAAGTCAAAAGTTATAACAAAGGGAAGCGCAAAAGACTCGCAGCCGAGTTCAAATCAAAAGGGAAAGACAACAACAGAAATATAAAACACGATCTAGTCCTATAATGTACGAGAACCCCGGCTAATCACACCATCTGGATCACTCAACAACATCTCTAACCTGCAAGGGATCTACAACATCAGTATAAACCGTTATATAACATTCTAGATATCAGAAAGACAGTAAAGGCACAAACACACATAAGGTAATATAAACATATATCATGCTCGCATTCAACCGGTTATTATCTTTCATTAAGTTAATCCCTTACTAATTCAACTTATTTTTTCACAGGAGAATCATTATGATCTCGCCTATGTCCACTTTCACCAAGAGGAATAGAGCGGATGCATCCCTCTGTCAACTGCTAGACTAGTCGCAAGAGCATCTCCCAATTTCCCCATTTTGAATTGGCCCGGTTATATACACTTGGGTCAATTAAGGTACAAAAGACTTACCTCACTCAAAGGTATCAAACCAATATATGGAACGCAACGAAGTAAGTCCAAGAGACTTACCTCACTCAAAGATAAACACAAGGGTCAGCTACAACTCAATTCCATAAGGAAGGAAGGAGGGAAAGCCTTTTCATACAAGGCATCACGAATCAGAAGCGAACGAATGCTAGAAGTCTATAACTTCTAGTCTTCATGATCTCTAAGATATCTCCACAAGCTAGGGACACGATACCTAGTCTTACAGGCTCCCAAGAGCCAACGTACAACATCAACACAATACAAGGAAAGAAATGAGGAATCCAGGAAATGAAATAACTCACCAAAGACGTGAGTTCTTGTAGAAGAACCGCAGGGGCGGTGGACAAAACCACGGGGCGGCACTGGGCAAATATGCAGGCACGGGGGCGGTCGCTTGACAAAAGGTTGCATCTTCTTCTTTGACAGCAGAATTACAACAAGGAACCAAAGATTGGTTCTTTCACTCTCCACACACGTCAACACTCAACCCAGGGAGCCTGTGAACATCAACGTATCAACAACGGAAAGGCCAACAAGAATCAAGGCTCGATCTTGATTCTTGTGAAGAAGAAGAACAACAACAAAAAGAGAAACAGAAACAGAAGGATGAAGCATGCAACATGTTCATGAACGTGTAGAAGGATCAAAGGGACGAAGACTTACACGTTTTGCAAGAGATCACAAGGGAAAAGCCGCAACTTTGCTCAAGGTTGAAGAAGATGTAAGCAAGAAACGGAAAAAGGAAGAGAAGGCGGGAATTTATAAGGAACGGTTGGAAAAGATAGAGGAATGTTGTTTCTAGGGTTAGAAGATCAAAGGAAAGTCGGCCCATAAAATAGAGGGTTAGATATTCTATCTAAGGAAAGAAATAAAACGGAAAAAAAAAAACCAGATCGGCCGCGATCTAGAGTTAGCCGCAGGAGCGGAGGACCTTGTTGCGACCGCGGCTGGCTGTAGGGGCGGTGAAGGCCAAACCTGGGGCGTTATAGATCGTAACTCTAGCTTGCTTATTCACTTTC